>OX424552.1:9192921-10392921 GCA_949152445.1 Cerastis rubricosa
AAGAGGATTGAAGCTATCGGTGAGTTAACATACACTTATTGTTAGGCAACTTTGGCCCATAGATAAACATTTTAATACCTATTCGACCCAAATGTATGGGGCAGCTGATATTTTTTTCGCTATACCGATGTTTGTCCGATGGAGAAACATGTTCAGTTTGATGGTCTGTAGCACACCCTTCAGTATGTATATATCTTTTTCGTTACACCCTGTATATCATAAAATACGACTCGTGCTTAAATAGAAATTTAAAAACTATGTTAGTAGTACTTCACTGCACTATGTCACTGTGCGTTCATGTGGCACTTGCCCGTGGAAGCGTCGGAACTCCACTCCCCCAAAAGTCCTCTTCCAAGGCAAGGTGCAGATAGCACGTTGGTATTCGCACCACAAACGCCTTAAAGTTGACGTTTTGACGCGACTCTAGCAGCTGCACTCTCGCCACGTACAGCCAGATACAGAGAAACCAAAAAAAAACCGGTTAAAAATATCAATACGTAGGATCACAGAGCATCATATACATTTACGATTACGATCGATATTACGTAGCGGTCGCTTGCGTGAGCGCCATCTGTATTTTATTTTTAGTTATAATAACTTAGCATTGCCACTGACTTCACAGAGATGGCGCTTTTATAAATTTCTGGGGGGTGAGATTTCTCTGCTGCAGTGTGTACTTGAGCTTCTGACGCACGTACTCCACGATGTCCTCCGCCGTAGTAGTGTCATGTAGGCGGGAGATATACACCGGAGTGTTCGGCTTCGCGGCTCTAATAGAACGATATAGATTATTAGAACCTAGTGTTCGCTTTCTGTATGGTGTCGGACGTTAAGAATAGCACCATCCCATATCTTCCCGTGGGTGTCGTAAGAGGCGACTAAGGGACTTGCCAGAGAATGGGCAGCAGCGTTCTCTGTGCTTTTGTAACAAACGTACTGCGATCGCCAACCCGCCTGCCAAGCGTGGCGATTATGGCAAAACCTACCATGTTATGTCAATGTGGCGAAACTTGGGGGAGGCCTATGTCCAACAGTGGACGTCTTTCGGCTGAAATGATGATGATGATTTTAGCTTAGTAGACTGCCTCTTCGGATTAGTAGTCCCAAGCGCGATTGATGAGCATCAGGTCCTGGATTGAATTCCCAGATCGGGCGAAGTGTTATTAAGGTTTTTTTTCTTGAATTTCTCTGTAGTAGTCGATTTGTCTAATTTGTACCCGGTTGATGGCAATAGAAACGCCCCCTATTACATGGGACTAATGGGAAACACCTAGTAAAACTACCGAACTGGCAATTGAACCCAGGACCCTGCTCAGCAATCGCGCTAGACTAACGAGCCAGTATTACAAGACGTTGTGGCGACCTACAAAAAGCAACTTAGAACAATAATTACTACAGCGCCATCTATGAGTATACAGAAGAACTAATGTGGTCTGAATCGCGCAAGCAGAGTTTGCATCGACTTAAGAGTTTAAACAGAAACCCGACAACAACTGACCATACGGTCGGAGGATCCTCCCCGGGTTGAGAAACTTTTCACCCTGTTCCTCATTACCCCTAAAACGTCTTACTAAAACCAATTTTTCTTCCACCAGCTCGAAGCCAGTCCCTCAACCACCTCTCAGCGACGGTCAACGGCCTGACTACCATCAGATCAGCGCGACAGCACCAAAGAACCCTCGTTAGAGAGTTTGACAAGCAGCAAGACCTGCACTCTTCGTGTTGGAGCCTGGTGCTGAACACTACCAGGGCTTTCGGCTTCTGGATGGATATGATCTGCTGCCTCTATCTCGCGTTTGTGACGTTTAGCTTCTTCCTGTTTACTTCTGAAGGTGAGAAATTATTATATGCGGTCATTATATGAAAAAAAAATACGTGTGGCACTCGGGGACTGCCGCGGTATAGCTATTGCATAGCATTTTTTTATCAACTTATGCAATTATAATATTAATGCAATATTTCTTTTTCTTTGATATTAATTCAAGTTACACTTTTTGAGCGTGGTGACCGATAAGAAAACAAATTTTTTGTCAGACTTTTTAAAAAAAAAAATTAAATTCGTGGTGTTAAGTTTATTTCGTTACGGAATTTCTTGATTCGGTCTTCGCGCTCAAAGCCCGCGATAAAAGCCATGCAATAGCATAAAAATATGCAAAAATTGGACCTACAGTCAAAAAGTAAAAATATTAATACGGGAGAAGAGAGCCCTCTTGTGCCATTTTGAAGCATGCTGATTCAAAGCGCCATCTGCAAATCTTAACGGGAACTAAGGCTTTATAGGTAGCTATAGCTAGTATAGCTACTGTATATGTATACTCTTTGCAATTGCATTAGGTATGATACTGGTAATCATTCAAATTGCTAGCTACAACATAGCGACTGAAAATTATTAGTTTCTGGGTAGTAATCCAACAACAGCACGGAGGAGAAACTCAACTCGACGTCTGATGTAGATAAAACACTCAAAAACCAATATTTAAACACAAAATGAACAATCGTCATACAAACAAGCGCAAACGCAAGTTGCGGTTACGGGCGACCATATTTTGTGATGTAATGTTGTCAGTGTCAAAATACAAGGATTTCAGTAACAAGGTTGCCATAATTGATAATGCTAGACAGGTTCGAATTATTAATATAATGTAATTATTTTGTTAAAAATATCACAATTATTTTCTAGAAAAATCCTATAAACTAAATTAGAGAACCTAATTATTTGATTTTCTTTTTTGCAATAAAGTTGGGATTACAGAGACATCTACCGATAATTGTGAAACTAATATAGTAATAGTTTCTCGGTTAAGTTAAGATGACGACTCTTTCTTGACTGAAGTGAGCTTGTTCTAACTGTCTCCCCCCTGACCTACAGTAAGTAAGAAAACGAAACATCCACCTTTCGTAAACGTCCTTGTCCATGTTAGTGTTCACGCCAGTACCCATATCTACATCAGCGTCCATGTCTTTTTTTTTTGGGCACTGGTTTCGTTCACTAGGGCCAATTATTATAGCGCAGCCCTGAGGCACCCAGTGTTACATTTTTTGGTAAGATTTAAGTCATTTTGGCTTTTATTAATTTTGTTTTATATTATTTGCACTGGCATGTCCTAGATCCAAAAATTCGAAGACTGTTACATCTACCAACCCGCACTTGGCCCGCGTGATGGATTACAGCCCACTCCCTCTCATAGAGAAGAGGCCTGTGTCCCAGCAGTGGGAACATTATAGGCTGAAGATGACGATTTTTTTTATTTTTTTTTATTATATTATCTATAGGCCCGCGCTTGGCCACTATCTCACCTGATGGTAACCAATGATGTGGTCGACGATGAAATGTATCTAACTTTATTTTTCTGTTACAGATACGCTAGGAGGCAACGTCGGCTTGGCAATAACTCAAGTGATAGGTCTAGTAGGCATGTGCCAGTATGGAATGAGGCAAACAGCTGAAGTGGAGAACCAAATGACTTCAGTAAGTATCCCATCAACATCATTCTCTTGCCCATATCCCAATTTATTTGGGGTCAGCGCAGCATGTCTTCTTCTTCCATACTTCTCTATTACTTGTTATCTCATGATATACCTCCTTTCTTGCCATATCAACCTTCACACAGTCCATCCAATGTTTCTTTGGTCTTCCTCTACTACCCTTATACCTATCCACATTCATACTTAAAATTTCCTCACGACATTTTCCTCATTCCTCCGCATCACATGCCCATACCACGACAACCGATTACCACGCATCTCTTCAGTCACCGGCGCCACTTTCAGACTTCCTCTAATGTACTCATTTCCTGTTCTATCCATTCGCGTAACACCACACATCCCCCCTAGCATTCTCATCTCAGCCACATGCAAATGCCTTTCGTGTATCCCTTTTGTGGCCTAACATTCTGACCCATACAAGACAGCAGGTCTAACCATTGTTTTATAAATCTTCCCCTTAAGTTTAAGGGGAATGCGGGAGTCGCAGATAGTTCCCGTGACCTGCCGCCATTTCATCCATTCAATGTTTATTCTGTGCTTAACACTACGATCTATTTCGCCATCGCTTTGCACGAGTGAACCGAGATACCGAAAGTCGGAGCAGACAGGAAGAAACGCGCCATCTAGCGCTATGACTCCAGGACTGGAGAGATGCAATCATGATATCATTCCCTGACTACCATCACCTGTCTAGCCTTTTTCAAGCAAAATTTAGGTCGGATTCAGTTCATTATCCTAGCCTTTTCCCAACTATATTGGGTCGGTTTCCTGTCTAACCGGATGCAGCTGAGTACCAGTATTTACCTGGAGCGACTGCCTATCTGACCTCCACAGCTACCCCTTGATAAGAGTAATTGTCAGACTTTCGGCGGCTGTTATTATTTAACAACGAGAATTTCCAGTCCCTCCATTGGCAGAAAAGAAAAATATAATTATATGTCTTTGTCTTTTAGGTCGAAAGAATACTAGAATATACGAATCTACCTCCGGAGAAACCATTAGATGTAGACAAGGAGGCTTTGAAACAAAACCACCCTGAATTGGACTTCGAAAAATGGCCTACGAAAGGTACGTAACGTAACGTAGTTCTTTTAACCGACCCCGTTATTAAAAAACCGCATTTCGAGCGCACCGGCGTTTCTTTTCTATAGTTTCACGATAGGCATTTGTCAAACAAAGATACAAACTGTTGTTTTGCATCCTCGTCAAATTCAAGGAGGTAACTATGCTAATGATTCTCGACCCGAATCAATAAAAATATGAGTAGGTAATTTTTTTAATTTCGTTTTTAATTTTTTAATTTCGTTTCGTTTATTAATTGTATGTATGGTGTCGGACGTAAAGAATAGCACCATCCCATATCTTCCCGTGGGTGTCGTAAGAGGTGACTAAGGGATTTGCCAGAGAATGGGCAGCAGCGTTCTCTGTGCTTTTGTATCAACCGTACTGCGATCGCCAACCCGCCTGCCAAGCGTGGCGATTATGGCAAAACCCTTCAAAATGTCAATGTGGCGACACTTGGGGGAGGCCTATGTCTAGCAGTGGACGTCTTTTGGGCTGAAATGATGATGATGAATGATGATTTTTTTAATTTACGAACGTCGGTGTGAGCCACCCGTGTTTTAAACGCGACCCGTCTAATCCTCGCCCTATGGTTATAGGGCCTCATCAAAATTCAGGAAGTTGTCACAAAACACAAAAATAATCAATTAAAATTACGGTACCAGCGTTTATTAATTATTAGTTAATAATTAATAAACGCTGATTTTTTTGGTTTTTTAATTTTGTCAGTATTTTTAGAATAACCCCCTTAACGTGGTTTAGGGAATAAAAAATTATCGAATAAACGTTTCAGATTGTTTGTATGTGTAGAAGCGCGGTAGTAGGGCGAGAATCAGACAGGCCGCGTTTAAAAAACGGGTGGTTCACACTTACCGATTTACATCAAAAAGAAAAAAAGTTACCTACCCATTTTTTATTAATTCGGGTCGAGAATCATTAGCATAGTTACCTCCTAGAATTTGACGAGAATACAAAACAACAGCTTGTATATGACATTAATGTCTCATATACGGAAGGCGTTTCCGCAGAATTACATGATATAGGCCACCTTCGAAAGTGTTCGATTAGCAAGAAAAGAAAAAAAAATAGTTCATGGAGTCCCTCCGCGCGGAAGAAGTGAAACTTAACGCAAAAGTGCTTTCATACCCCCTCCATGGTAGCGTTAAACGTTTAACGCAACCTTGTTGGAAGTCGCATAAGAAGTTTCACTTCAATATTTGTGTCTCTTATCCCAATTAACCTTATTTATTGACTAGCTGTGCCCGCGACTTCGTTCGCGCGGAATTTAACAAAAAAGTTATTTAGTTTTTTTTTAATAATAATTTTAGATTTTTTCTAAAGTAGAAGTAGCCTAAGTTAGTCCTTATTACATCAGCTATCTGCCAATGAAAGTCCCGTCAAAATCGGTCCAGCCGTTCCAGAGATTTGCCGGGACAAACAGACAGACGGACAGACAGACAAAACTTGTAAAAAATGTTATTTTGGTAAATGTACCGTATATACATTCATATGCATGTAGTAAAAAGCGGTTATTTTTATATTACAAACAGACACTTCAATTTTATAAGTTTTTAAACTGACATGGTCACCAACACTATCAATAGCACTAGTAACGAGATATTTACCATGTTTATTATTTGTTTTGAGTTCCCGATATTTCGGCGCTGTTGCAAACGCCCGCCATGATCACGGATAAACTAACTTCAATTTTATTTATTCTTATTATTTATTGATTTCAGGCGAAATCGTTTTCGATGATGTATCCCTGGAGTACGAGAAGCCACCAGGCGCGGTGAGCGCGGGTGGTGAGCCAACCTACGCCATCAAAGGAGTCAATTTTTCCATCAAGGCCGCTGAGAAAGTCGCCGTGGTTGGCAGAACAGGCGCTGGCAAGAGTTCGCTGCTTAGCGCGCTGTTCAGGTAAAACCAACTGTTACCTGCGACTTCTTTCGCAATTTAGTATGAGTAGAATTTTGTATGAGTTTTTCAGGGATAAATTAGACATACGTACCTTCCTCTTGAATCATTATGTCTACTGATGAAAACCGCATCGAAATCGGTTGCGTAGTTTAAAAGATCTAAGCGTGCACACGGCGGGAAGCGACTTTGTTTTATACTATGTAAAGATTAGTTGCCTCTTTGAATCGGATTTTGTTAATAATTCATCATCATCCTCATCAGCCTATAATGTTCCCACTGCTGGGACACAGGCCTCCTCTCTATGAGAGGGAGTGGGCTGTAATCCTCCACGCGGGCTCAGTGCGGGTTGGTAGATGTCACATGTCTTCGAATTTTTTGTTCTAGGACATGCCGGTTTCCTTCACCGTTTTTGAGGGCAGCGGTGATGAAATAAATTAAACAAAGTAATGCGCCTGCCTGGGTTCGAACCCACGGCTTATTGCTCGTAAGTCGGGGCTGCCACTACTGGGCAACCGCTGCTCTCCACTACTGCTGTCTTGTTAACAATTACAAAGTTTTTATTTTTTTTGACACGGAATCCTACATTTTCTCCAAAATAAATGATATATCAGCTTTTTGGGCTAGGTTTTTAACGGTTATTAATGAGAAAACAACTGTTTCCTACATAAATGCAATACCTTCTCTGTTAAAGTGTATGGAACAGCTGGTTTATTTTACATACATCATTATCAGCCTATAATGTTCCCACTGCTGGGACACAGGCCCCCTCTCTATGAGAGGGAGTGGGCTATAATCCACCACGCGGGCCCAGTGCGGTTTGGTAGATGTCATGTCTTTGAATTTTTAGTTCTAGGACATCCCTCCACATAAGCCACCCTGTTTAATGTCGATAAGTTAGTTAAATCCTTCCCCCCACAGGTTAGGCCGCGTATCCGGCTCGGTCCTAGTGGACGGTGTACCCGCGCAGACCGCAGGCCTACGAGCGTGGCGCTCCCGCTTGTGCGCCCTGCCGCAGAGGCCCGCGCTCTTTGCGGCCACGCTGAGGGACAACTTGGACCCCGAGGGGGTGTATTCTGATGCTGATATTTATAAGGCTTTAGATCAGGTCAGTAGCTTTTAAAGTAAATGAAAAATGTTTATTTGCCCCAAAAGCAGTTATATAGATTATAAATGAGACATCCCCAGTAAGTAATTAATAATACTTGGGTTAGGGGTGTCTCGCTAGGGCTGCGGGACTGTTCGAAAGAGATACCGTGGCCCTGGAACACAAAGGGCTAAGAAGGAACATGGATGGGTTTAAGTCAGTACAAGTCTGACACTCTCTTCCGCTCCGCCCGGAGTCGGAGGGGTCATATGATGATTTCCCATCCCAAAAAAAAAGAGGTGTCTCGCCCTTTCCCTTAATTATTAACAATATTGAGACTATCGCACAAATGATTACAAAAGGTGACTAAAAATTCAATTTAGGCAGAAAAATTTACAGTAAGCTAATTAGCAGCTCTTTGTGTACCTGTAGTTGCTTTTGTGAAACTGTGTGTGCGTCTTGCTTTTAAACAGGGTTTGTATTGTTATTGTGTGTGTGTGCGTGTATGTGTTTGCGTGTGTGAATGTGTATGTCTTCTTTGTAGTGACTTCTTTGAAGATTATTCTCGGTGAGTACTTACATTATTGATACTGAGGAGTAGTTAAATATTATGTTACTACTGCTTATTTAGTTGGAAGTACAGTTAAACCAGAAAACGTTTGTGCTTCGGTAATCTTCGCATTTCTGAATTATTACGAACGTCGCAGTACAATGTATCCCTAAGACTCAAAGCTTCAAAGTTTTGTGTAACCGCGCGTTTGCAGTGAACACACGCGCGTTTGTATAAACTTTTCTCTGAGTCGGGTTACCTACTCCGGTCCGTTGTTATCATCTGTCACTCCAAAGTTTTAGTTTTTTGGAATTCAACATAATTTTCTAGCCACGGTTAAGCAAATGGACAAGTGCTTCCGTGGTTGTAACAGCTCTATTTTTTAGATCTAATGATCGGTCGTTCATAATTCTGAAAAATACGATAGTTACCGAAGCACACTTTTCCTGGGAGGAAAAAGGAGCAAGAAGGGCAAGATGGAGGTATCTCATGAGATGACAAGTAATAGAGAGGTATGGAAGAAGAAGACATGCTGCGCCGACCCCAAATAAATTGGGATAAGGGCAAGAGAATGATGATACTTTGCCTGGGAGATCTGTACTGTCCTTTAATTGTTATTTGAGTAAAGTAAACTTTATTCTCTTCGCCATAAGGTTTATTCCAGAGATAAAACAACAGGGACTGCAAGTTAATATATTGTTCTGTAATCTGCCCAGGTTGAACTACGAGAGATGGTGAGCAATATGCCGGCGGGATTGAACACGAAGGTCGGAGACGGCGGGGGGAACCTATCAGCGGGACAGAGGCAGCTCATCTGCCTAGCCCGCGCCGCACTAGCGGGGTGTAAGGTGCTCATACTCGACGAGGCCACCGCCAACGTTGACACCGAGTGAGTGAATTATGATCTACTACCTGCTACCCGCGACTTCGTTCGCGTAGAAATTTTGATGTGTTTTTCAGACATAAATTATTCATGATGGATTAGCTAGCGAAACTACACGTGATGGGTTAGCTAGCGAAACTATACAGATAAGTATCGACTGTATCGATATCTAAACATGTTATCACAATGAGATGGCTCGCTGTATATTGTCTTGGGGCGGGGTCAATTGTCAGGTTGTTGACGGCAGCGAACTTAGTGGTGATAAAATAAAATAATCAGTTCTTGGGTATTCTGCTGAGAATCGAACAGTGTACTTTTATTTTAGCATTCTTCTCTTAATCTTTCTTTGTTTATCGTTTGGTTAGTGCATAACCAGTCTTCACAAACGTTCGGATTCGATTTCGATTTGGAAAGCCACATGTCTATCTCGCTCGCTTTCGTAATGCCAAAAGAAAATAGACGTACTACTTGTCGATCGACATCGAATCGAAGTGTTTGTGAATACGGGGGCTGGTGTCATACTTTTTATGCTTCTAAATGGACGTCTTAGTGAAAGTGGATATTAATTACTGTTGTTTTTTCCCCACAGCACGGACAAGCACATACAGCGTACGATACGCACAAAGTTCGCGCACTCGACAGTACTGACCATCGCACATCGACTCAACACCGTCATGGACTACCACAGAGTCATCGTCATGGACAAGTGAGTATACATCTGTCATTTGTGCTTCATCGAAATCAAAATATTTTATTTTACACAGGCCTACATATTCACTTCCTCTGTATGGTGTCGGACGTAAAGAATAGCACCATCCCAATCCCATATCTTCCCGTGGGTGTCGTAAGAGGCGACTAAGGGACTTGTCAGAGAATGGGCAGCAGCGTTCTCTGTGCTTTTGTAACAACCGTACTGCGATCGCCAACCCGCCTGCCAAGCGTGGCGATTATGGCAAAACGCCCCGTGTTTTGTCCATGTGGCGACACTTGGGGGAGGCCTATGTCCAGCAGTAGACGTCTTTCGGCTGAAATGATGATGATGATGACATAGGCACTTACAAAACGTCAACAAAAGGTGCTCGGTTCGGGTTGGTCGTTTCCTATGGAGAAGAACCGGCAAGAAACTCCATGGTTACTCTTTTAAAATGATTGGTTTTACAATATTTGTGTATTACAGCGTTAGTACTTAAGGTCTAAAATCATCCACAGTCTGAATTCACTTACTGCTGGGTACTTATAGGGCTCTCTTTTCTTGTGCCAATCTCCACGATCCATGACTTCTTTGGTCTAGTTGTTGGAAACGCGACTGCTGAGCATGAAGTGTTGGGTTCGATTCCCGGGTCGGACCGTGTGAGAAGAATTATTAGAAACAATGGTTGGATTGTGTGAAAAATTTTCACTATCATCATTTGCCTGGCCTTTTCCCGACTATGCTGGGGTCAGCTTGCAGTCTAATCGGATGCAGCTTAATACCAGTATTTTACATGAAGCGACTGACCATCTGACCTCCATAACCAAGTTCCACTGACTACCTGTAACGACTGTCAAAGATCTACAAACGATAGCCGGGACCAACGGCTTAACGTGCTTTCCGAGGCACGGAGGAAACTCGGTATGTAATGGGTGGTTACCCATCCACGTACCAACCTAGGCAAGCACGGCTTAACCTAAAGATCAAACCGAGCGGCTGTTATTAATAAGCCACGAGCTCCTCATATTATATAAACTATAAAAATAAATAAATAACTTTACATTCTCTCACAGGGGCCGTGTAGCAGAGTCAGGTCATCCGTATGAGCTGTTAACTCAGTCCGCTATCCAGAGGAAAGACGACACAATGCCCAGGAACAGGGTGTTGACTAAAAGTCAAGTAAGAACATTCAATTGACTTGTATACGAGTATAAATCTGATCCTACAGTTGTTACTTATTTATTTATTTAAACTTCACGTACATTAGTGGTACATAGGCAGACTTAATGCCACAAGGCATTCTCTACCAGTCAACCTTTGGGTCAAATAGGACAGCATTGCGATAGAGTACAAAAAAAAAGAAAAATACCACGACGTGACGTTATCTTGTCTGTGTCCACAAAAACTAAAGAAAATCCTCAAATTCGGTCAAGCCGTTTAGAAGGAGAAGAATGCAAATCTGACTATTACATTTTTTAAACGGTTTTTTAAACGGTTTTTATTTAGCTCACCCCGTTTGTTTTATTTATTATTCTTGTGTCAAATTTAGTAATTCAAATTTCACCCTCTTCCTGTCAACCGATTAATCTGAAATTTTGTATACACTTTGGATTTTGGTGACAATACAATTATGTTTATTCATTATCATTATAAATTCAAGATGGCCGCCGCTACAAAATGGCGGATAATTTATGTTTTATTAATCCCATCAATATGGGTATCAAATGAAAGGGCTCAACAAGCAGAATACAATATACTATAAAAAATTGAAATCCAAGATGGCGGCCGCTACAAAATGGCGGATAACGTAGGTTTTATCAATCCCATCAATATGGGTATCAAATGAAAGGGCTCAACAAGCAGAATACAATATACTATAAAAAAATGAAATACAAGATGGCGGCCGCTACAAAATGGCGGATAACGTAAGTTTTATCGATCCCATCAATATGGGTATCAAATGAAAGTGCTCAAACAGTATAATACAATGTACTATATAAAATTAAAATCCAAGATGGCGGCCTCTACAAAATGGCGGATAACTTAGGTTTTATAAATCCCATCAACATGGGTATCAAATGAAAGGTCTCAACAAGTAGAATACAATTTACTATGCAAAATTGAAATCTAAGATAGCCGCCGCTACCAAATGGCTGATAACAATTTTTTATCAATCCCACCAATATGGGTATCAAATAAAAGGGCTTGACAAGAAGAATACAGTGCACTATACAACCTAAATATTGGCAAGAAACCTTGCAATAATGAAGCACTAAATGAATTAAACATAATGCGAAATAAAAACTAAAAACTAGAAAATAAAAATAGGTAAAAAAACTTTTTAAGTTAAACGGTTTTATGTTAAACATACATTGCAATGTTTAAGATAAATGTACTAAAAACCAAAAAATAATAAAATAGATACAGTCGTGGGAATTATAAACATATGCATAGACTAGACTAAAATAAAACCGTGGGGCACGTCAATTGTCTACAATCGTTGATTAAAACGTCGAGGCTTTTGGCTATTAAGCCTTGGGCCTACCCACCTCCCACATGTCTACAGCCGGCGGGACCGTTATGTCAACAATCACAAACCACCACTATATCAGGCTTATTGGCTACAATATTCCTTTCAATGATGATGGATTTAATTAAATTGACCTTCTTTATTCATTTTCTTACGTATTGCTTGCATTTTTAAATATTCCTTTATAAAAAATAACATTTAAAAACATAAAAAATAGTAGCCCACCGATATCGGGAACAGGATCCAAGCTACCGGCGGTCAGGGCTCCAAAGAAAAGAACCTCTTAACAATACGAGCCGTGTCCAGGAGTACGGCTTTCTGAATCAAGCCCTTGATCCAGCTGCGTAACTAGAACCTCATCAGATATTGGTCGAAGCTCTTGACCTCGGCCAATAGCTGATGGCATGGCCATTGGCTGATACGACTATCGGCACAATGATTGCAGAGTCCACATCCCACATGTCGCCAACCCAGGGAGCCAATCAATATTGATTTGTTTATCTTTCTCGGCTTTCACGAGGTTCTCGTCATGCGGAACCGTTATGTCAGCAATCATTGCGCCCCGCTTTTAAATTAAGTTATTATTATTGCAGGCACCGCTAGCTATACCAGAGAACTTCACATTCGAGCCGAGCACGGCACAAACTGATCAGAATGATACACTAATCCTCGCAAGAGACAGAATAAGAACCTACTCTGAAAGGTAAGATAAATGATGTATATTTTGCAAACTAGCTGTCCCGCGCAACTTCGTCTGCGTCACATTTTCCCAACATTTTTCTTTGCTATTCCGGTCCTTTTGGTGGTAGCGTGATGATATATAGCCTATAGCCTTCCTCGGTAAACGGGCTATGTAACACTGAAATAATTTTTCAAATCGGACCAGTAGTTCCTGAGATTAGCGCGTTCAAGCAAACAAACAAACTCTTCAGCTTTATTATTAGTTTAGTAGATTAGATAGGTGATAGGGTCTTTTTTTTAACTAGATAAAGGCTTTGTTACGTACCTGACTACTCTAAGAAGATTGAGGTTTTCAATTTAGCATCTCAAAACTATATTTTTTCAAGCCTTATTTAACTTCAATTTTAATAGGGAAAAATAATTTTAACTTAATAAAGGTTTAGACTTTTGAAAAAGTGGTCTTGTCCGATTAACAGTTATGACTGTACATGGTTTGCTGAGAAGAATACAAGAAATAAAATCACGTCACCGTAAAGCTTGTTTTTTAGATTATTAAACAATTTTTTTTACCCAGAGTACCAGATAGATGTTTATTTAATAGGTATGGAATCTGTAGAACTAATGGCGCTACCATAGCTGGTTCCAAGCATCGTCATTGGATGAAAATCTAATAATGTCATTTTATATTTCATAATAGCTCGACCTCATTGGTCAGATTGAGAACCAGCTATAGTCGTGCCATCTACAATTAGCTTTTAACGGGCTTCCCCATTATCAAAAAAGACACGTGGTAAAAATGCAGGGTTATTGGAAAAACACCAACAACCTCTTAAGAGGTCATTCTACTCATCATTATGAACAACTTTTACTATGAGACCAAACCCGAAATCGTGAAAAAAAATGAGCTGTTCCCTACATTTTGACGAGTTATGTGAACATAAAGTACGGAACAGCTGATTTTTTTTTCGCGATTTCATGTATGGTCCCATAGTAAATGTTGTTCATAATGATGAGTACAACGACCTCTTTAGAGGTTGTTGGTGCTTTATCAATAACCCTGTATAGAACATTAAACCAACGGCTGATTGCCAAGAGTGCATTCCATAATAATATTATGGCTTAGGAGTATTAGAAACAGGGTGCAAAGTTCCTCGATACTCCTTAGAAAAGGGAGGATCCCCCGACCAGACAAGTGTTGTGTCTGGTGGGCAACTGCCCGACAGTTGCTGTCGGGATTCTCTATTTAGTCTCGATTTAAACTTTGCTTGCGAGATGTAGGAAATTGATATTAGTTTTTCCGTCGTGTCATAGATGGCGCTGTAGTACTTTTTGTAGTAAGTTGGTTTTTTAGGTCGCTACAATGTTTATATGTTTTACTTTTTGCAGATCCGAAGCATCAGAGCCAGACAGCGGTGGCATATTTAAGACGCTAGTGGAACAGACCGGGCCTGAGACAGCACGCCTGCTGTATCAGATGGCTGAGGAGGTGAGAATCTACTTATCATAGTATTGCATCGTCAGGCCGTTGGTCCCACTGCTGGGACGCAGGCTTCCTTTCTATGAGAAAGAGTGGGCTTTGTAGGGATTACATAAATGTTTTCTTTCATTATTTTTGGAGCAGTGGTGATGAAACAAATTTAAATAATATTGCGACTATAAATTGAGATGTAAGCTATCCTATCTTTCAAGTTGGATCAAACTGCACACGGTGCGCAAATTTGATTAAAATCGGTTAAAGAGTTGAGGAGTCCATCCCGGACAAACAACGCGACACGTAATTAATATGTATATATAGATGGTACGGAATACGTGCGCGAGTCCGACTCGTACTTGGCCGGTTTTTGGGGGTGGTGGTTTGCTCTTGACTCTGGTCTATTAGGTCAGAAATGAAAGAGACGAAGTCGACGATAGTACGAGCTTACCCAGAGGAACCCTGTTTTAACTACTTTACTAGAATAGAATATAGAGTTTTTTTATTTATTTTTATATAGCATTAATGAGACTGCATGGTTAGTCTAGTGGCCGCAAGCGCGACTGCTAAGCAAGAGGTATAGGGATCGATTCCCAGATCGGACAAAGTGCCATTGGTTAATTTCTCAGTAGCAGCCACGGATTCATGAATTTCGCCTGGTTAGTGGCAATAGGCTCGCATAAACAACACTAGCTGTCCCGCGTTACTTCGTCTGCGTCATATTTTCCCAACATTTTTCATTGTTGCTCCGCTCATATTGGGCCTTCTTCGATAAACGGGCTATCTAACACTGAAATAATTTTTCAAAGCGGACCAGTAGTTCCTGAGATTAGCGCGTTCAAGCAAACAAACAAACAAACAACTCTTCAGCTTTATTATTAGTAGAGATATGATTACCAAACATACAACATGGCTAGCAAACAACATAGGACTTTAAACATAAGTGGCAAAATGTGAAAGAAATTTAATTTAATCTTACTTTTTCTTTTCAGAGTTATCACAGAATGATGGAGACGAAGAAAACGTCGTGAAGCACGTCGTGAAGAGCCGCACAAAATAGTGTCTTATTAAGTTACTACATTCCTTTCTATGTGCCTTTACACAATGGTTGGCCAATGTAAGCCAATATCTCGAGACAACTGCACGTTTTTCGAATTTTTAATGTTGTTTTTTCATATCAAAATATAATGTCAATTCAAGGCTAGCCGAACTCTAAAAACGCGATGACTATCGGCATACAGGTTGATTTTTTCAAGCATAGTCACTTGAAAAAATCAACCACTTGAATTCAGCAAAGGGTGGACAAATCCGAAAATATGAGGAATAGTTAAAAAATACTCAAAGGAGTCTCGGGCCCGATTTTACCCCCCGCCTGACTAAAACCCATCCATGTTCCTTCTTAGTCCGTTGTGTTCCAGGGGCACGGTATCACTTCCGAACAGTCCCGCAGCCCTGGCAGGCATCACCCTCTCGGACATGACCTTGAGTCTCGCGTGGAACACTCGCGCGCCGTCGACACTTGGCGTCGTCATAAGACGGACGGACGGTGAGCTAGCATATTACTCACCGTCCACAGGCCCGCGGGATTTTATGCCTAATTTTATGATGCGCGGATTCAGAGTATTGCTAGCTAATGAAACTTAACATCGTATTGACGTAAACTTTCATTGGCCAATCATCGAATAGGCACAAAAAGCTGCCATTATCGGTAATCTTTATACTATACCGTCAGTATTTAAAATAATATTGTAATTATTATAAAAATATAATTAGTACATAATAGCGTCAATTTCAAAATGCCTTATTATGCCTTTGCGTCAGTAGATGATGTTTTCATGGAGATTGTGAAAGCATGGATGATTCTAACATACATCTACGAACGAGTCAAATTGATTACTTAAGTAAATGTCATTATTTAAGTTATGATTTTTACTCTGTAGTTCAGTAATTGCTTGAAGTAAGAACTGTTAAAAGTTAGAATTCTTATCTTTGCTTTCTTTATCGATTCTTAATTTGTTTAAATTCTTGCCTCTTGCATAAAAGTATTAGTAACTAGCTGACCGGTGCAACTTCGTTTGCGTCACATTTTCGCCGATTTCGCAACATTTTTCATTGCTGTTCCACTCCTATTGGTCGTAGCGTGATGATATATAGCCTATAGCCTTCCTCGATAAATGGGCTATCTAACACTGAAAGAATTTTTCAAATCGGACCAATAGTTTCGGAGCCTATTCAATGCAAACAAACAATCAAATCTTTCCTCTTTATAATATTAGTTTAGATTACTTAAACATAAGTAATCATTGCGAAGCAATTACTGAATTACTGAGAGAAAAAGAAAAATTACCTACCCATTTTATTATTGATTCGGGCCAAGAATCATTAGCATAGTTACCTCCTTGAATTTGGCGAGGATACAAAACAACATCTTGTATATTCCCGTGCAATGAGAGATCCGCATGGCTTTGTATAACTTGATACGTCACCGTGCGTAGAATAAAGTATATTCTATTAGATTGTTACACACGTTGTCCCGCGCAACTTCGTCTGCATCACATTTTCCCCGCTTTCGCAACATTTTTCATTGCTGCTCCGCTCCTGTTGGTCCTTCCTCGATAAATGGGTCATCTAACACTGAAATTTTTCAAACCGGAATTAAATAATTTCATTTAATCTAACATCATCATTTTCTTTTGAGATTATCGCGTTCAAGCAAACAAACAAACTCTTCAGCTTTATTATTAGAATAGATTCGTCTAATATTCGAATGATATGTCAATTTGGATTACGAAGAACAGGAACTACTATCATAGATTGGATTGGATTTCGTAATAAACAAATTATTGTCAATTTAAATTTTACTTGTAGTCAATTTGTGTTCATTGTAAAAATCTTAAACGAATTCTTATAGTTTTCAGAAATTGTTCGTTATTTTTAACACGCTTTTATCAGGTTCACCTGTAACTGAGTAGGTAAAAAATCCTTAAAGACCCACTTCCTGATTTCCGATACAGCTGAATTTTTTAGTTTAGTTTGGATGACAATGCATTGTTAGCTAAGTGCCGTCATTCTAAATCCAAAATGGCGGACACCCAAAAAAAGAAAAAAAGTACGTCATAAATATTTAAAATTTTCTTTTTAAAATGTTTTTCGTTTTACTTTAAGCTCGTTAATTATTTTATTCACTCGAATAACAAAGATTACGTTACCTATTTTTCCACAATAGGTACTTAATCGATATTAACTAATAGTTTGAGATAATCGAATTAGTGACCAGGCCCCTTATTCACAAACACTCGGATTCGATTACGATTCGGAAAGTCGTATGTCTACCTCGCTCGCTTTCGTAATGCCAAAACAAGATAGACATACGACTTATCGAATCGAAATAGCAACCGAGTGTTTGTGAATAGGGGGGCAGGTGGCCTACCATGTCGTCTTAAAACATTATTGTTTTACTCCTTTTGCAGTGTGGGAAAGAGATGGCGCTAGACGTCCAGAATAGCTCCGTCACTTTCCCACACTGGAATAAGAGTTAAACAATACTGTTTAAGACGTTATGGAACGCCAGCTGTTTTCCAATTCCCGAATAATTACAAATAAACCAATACTAATTCATAGTAGACAGGTTCGAAACACCAGCCTCATCTAGAACGAGGCGTAATAAAATTCCTCGAAGGTGCTAATCAGATACTTTCTGGATCGTGGTACAATCTAGAAAGTGTCTATTTAGTACCTATATACTTTTTTCTATATATTTCCTATACCTAGTATGTAATGACCAATGAACGGAGTAGGTAGATTGAATTGTGGTCATTGATCCGAAACGTTTATATTAATATAGACGTTCCTCCGGAATTGGTAGATTATTAAAAAAAAAAACAACAGATAAATAATAAATTAATTTAGTTTTGATACCTTTCTTGAAATTTTGAATTGAGTACTAATAATCACTACCAACCTATGTTAATGTTAATACTGGAATTAATTTCCGGAAAAATGGCTTATCCATGTTATTCTTTCTGTGTGAATTTATGATACAAGTACCAAAAATCAATCTACGTAATCCGATCACTGTTAATGACTAATAATGTTGTGGCACCGAGTTGCCGCGTCTAGCATACCACTGTTAAACCTACGATGGTTTGTGTGGTATGTTTACCATTTGTAAAATAGTTGTAATAGTGTTTTTTTTGAATAACATAAAGAAGTTTTAGTAAAAATTTATTTGCAAAATATAACATCATTTATTTATAATCATACAGAAAGAAAATATTGGAGCAAAATATAGAAATTAGCGCTATGTCAATTTGAGCTTAAAAGTCTGCATTTTGTGCCTACGGAAGTACTTAAAATTAACGCAATTGTTATGGTGCTTGAAAACTATGTCTTGAATATTATAGCCAAATGATTTTTTTTTTAAATTATTTTACTAGGTATTTCATAAAAAAATAATAATGTGATACAAAACAATTAACACCAGTATTCTTTTATTGCACTTAAAATTAAAATGTAGTTACTTAAATTATTATACATTATAGGTTTATTTTTAATCGAATAAATATTTAAAATTGTATATTTTATTTAAATAAATATTTTATTGATTCTTATTTAGATAAGATAACTTAACTGCGAATTAAAATATAGTATAAATGATAGAGCGAAACATAATTATCATTTTTGGCTAATACAAGCACACACACGCACACATCACACCAATGGCGTAGCGTGCCTTGGCGGGGCCCGTAAAAAAAAATGTTTGGTAGCCCTTATGAAGGGTAAAGATATATCACAAAAGAAAAACATAAAATTAAAAGAAGTTTTTACTCATCATAATTATCTATCTGTCACTTGTTCCAAAATTTTTACAAACAATTCAAATTGAATATTACACTCTCCTTGCATTTTTTTGGCAAACTGATCTTTTAAATCATGACGCTGGTGATGACTTTAGTATTAGGCTACCGCTTGCCTAGGTTGTTCCGTGGATGGGTGACCTGCTAGTACATACCGAGTTTCCTCCGTGCCTCGGAAAGCACGTTAAGCCGTTGGTCCCGGCTGTCATTTGTATATCTATGACTGTCGTTACAGATAGTCACACACACAGACCCGAAAGTCCCACAATCAGTCTTAGCAAGGGGTATCGTATTACCCACCCAGTACTAACTGGGTTGTGGAGTTCAGAGACAGGCTCACGATGTTATGTTATAATGAAGAACCTATTTGTTGCCATTTGTGTAATGATGCCATTAAGATTAGGGGTTTCTCATGATTTTAGCACAATTGCAGGTGCAAGTCGCAAAGGTAGTGAAAATCTTTTCGGCCTAAGTATATAAAGAAGTACTCGGAAATACTACTGTACTTAGGAAAATAATTGTAATATTATATAATTAGCCAATTTACTTTAAAAAATATTTTAATAATTAAGTATGTCAATTTTTTTTAGTATAATGATAGGTATGTAATTGTGTAAAATATTATGTAAAATAGTCTTATGTTTGTCAATAAAAGTAAATGAAATTGTTTGAAAAATATTTTGTTTGAACGCAGATTAAGTAGATCCGGATTTTATTACATCTGTTTTCATAATATGTTTATTCTGTCAATAACACTGGAAACTGGATATTTACCATGTTTAACACACACCACGCCACGTTGTGAAACATGATAAATATACCGTTTCTAGTATTATTGATAGTGTTGAGTGTTACCACACTAATCGATCGATCGCCGATCGATGCCGTCAATCAATGGTAGAATGGTTTAGTCGACGTCGATCGATAGTTTCTACTAGGTACACCGATCGTCTAGCTCTGTATGGTGTCGGACGTAAAGAATAGCACCATCCCATATCTCCCCGTGGGTGTCGTAAGAGGCGAGTAAGGGATTTGCCAGAGAATGGGCAGCAGCGTTCTCTGTGCTTTTGTAACAACCGTACTGCGATCGCCAACCCGCCAAGCGTGGCGATTATGACAAAACCCCCCAAAATGTCAATGTGGCGACACTTGGCGTACATATGTCCAGCAGTGGACGTCTTTTGGGCTGAAATAATGATAGATTTTACTAGGTACACCTATCGATCGATTGACTAATCCATTCTACCATTGATCGATGGCATCGATCGACGCTCGAACAATTTATTGGTGTGGTACCACCCTTAGTGACCATGTCAGTTTTAAAACTTATTCTGGTATGTTAGAATATATTTTGGTAGAACCACGACAAAACATTTTCTAGCGTTTGAACGAAATCTTTTACTACAATTTCATTTAGTTTTATTGTTAATTTGTTACTGGTCCTGTTATTGTACAAACGCGCCACTAATAGCGTACCAGAGGTACTTATTGTGATATAAATATTGTAGTAAATAAATATATTTTTTCCTAGTTGCTGTTTTATTTGTACTATATTATCTGTGACAGCCTAGCCGCCATGATGCAATCAATTTACAACTTGAAGTCATACAACCTACTTAATATTGTGAACTGCGCGATGATGGACACATGTGGATACTATTGAGGTCTCCAAACAAGTAGGTCAGTTCTGGGCCGATACAGATTAGATTGCCATCGACACGCTAAGGAGAAGAATGTTTGCATAACCAAGAGGGCTGTCTTTTCGGTTATTACGTGCAGTCGGCATCAGTAGTCGGTTAATACTTATCAATATTGCACCAAGTTTTGTGCTGATCAGTGTGATCTGATGTAATATTGTTTTGCGAATTTGTGTAACCATTGATGAAAATATTGTAACAATAAACAATAGTTTAGTAGTTTTGGAAAGATCTGGAGTAAACTCCCCTCTATTAATATGGATCGTTCTAAAACTAAGACGTCTTGTAATTTTGGATAGGTAGGTAGGTAGGAGTTTCGTTGCTGACCGTCCACTAAATAAAAACTCAATAGATTTCAGAAAATAATTTATTAAAACAAATTAATCCATACAATCAACCCTGCACAATAAAACGGGTAAGCACGTAGTGCACTTAAATGACGAGCATAATTTAGGCCCGTCAGTAAATAAAATGAAATCTTACAATAGGAGCATAACCACCGTACACGGAAACATCACTCAATTTTATGAAGTTTCTTAGAAGTCTTTATAATAAAATAATCCCGAGTCAGTGCAGCCAGCAAAAAAATTGCTCGATTTTTTTTTCTAAATAAAGAGGAATGATTTGTTTATTTCTTATGATTTAACTCAAAAACTAACCGACCGATTTTAATAGTACATTGTTACCCCAGGGGTGAAAGTAACTGACAGTCTTCGACCCGAGGTAAACACTTTGCTTTTCATTACGAATAAAAGGAAAGTAAAAATAAAAACCAGAATTAGCTAAAGAAAAAAATTGTACATTTTGTTTCGGATTGCCGCTTTCCCACCTATTTTGTTTTTTTTCTGTGGCCAGCCAGCTATTCAGACATTATTTTTCAATTTCATCATTGAAAAAATGGTAAATATTTTGCCCAACTCTATGTTATTTTAAAGAAATTATTGAAACTAAATTATAATAAAGTTATTTAAAAAATATATATTCTTTAATCAATACTTAACTTTAAGTTATTTCAATTTTACATCGTGGCTGCATAGAAAGTTGGAACATGGTTAAATAAAAATGTGAAAATAGAACTAGTTTTTTTTTATAATTTGACATCTGTCAGTTGGAAGCGATTCTCCCTGAAAAGCAGGGCTGCCAGATGTACGATTTTAATCGTACTCCTACGATTTTTTGGCATTTTTACTCATGTACGATCGCTAGACCAAGATCGTACGGAAAATGTACGATTTTTAAATACCTGGCAAATCTGACAACATTTCATAATGAAACGAACGTGCTCCACTGGCAAGTATGAGTTTCGGGGAATTCCTCAACAACTTAACGCGTAACTACGATCTTTTGGTTGAATGAAGACTCTTTGTAGAGTCATTAAAAGCTGTTGTTTGCATTTTTACGAAACTTATTATTTTTTTCTTTAGTTAATATTTGCGCGACTTGTCAAAAACCTTTTTTTCTCGTCAGTCTCGCTCGATCTGTACGTAGTTCATATATCCTCTTTGAATATGTATACTGTCTTGAATGCTTTTTGTGTTTGTTGTTTGTGGTTAAGCAAGAATGAATGACAAAACTGAAGACGAGAGACCGGCGCCAGGTACTCCAAAAAAGAAATTGGCTAAAAGAGGAGAGCTTTCTGTAGCAGAGAGGGATAAACACAGGGCACAGAAGTATCGTCCCGATTGGGAAAAACTAGACTTTTTGAAGGTCTGGTTAGGGCCTTTTTTTGTTATTTTTAATAAAAACTTTGTACTTCTATGTTGTACGATCTTTTCATATGATTTTTCCTTGTTATACGATTTTTTTGTAGTTGGCGTACGATCACACCATTTTTGCACCTGGCAGCCCTGCTGAAAAGTATTACTTTCATCCCGCTCCTTAGGCAACTTCGACCTACTTTCAGAGTATGAGTAATGAAAAAAAACTTTCACCATTAGAAAGCTACATCTATACCGAGTAACATAGGCTATATTATATCAAAATTTCCGCGGACGAAACCGCAGGCGAAGTGCTAGTAATTGAAATGATATAACAATAAAATCTCGTCTAAAATAAAGTTGAATGCAATATTTAACAGCAAAGAAAATGCTTGAGCAGGGGTCTGCTGGGGGTCTAAAATGTCCGCTTTACATTCGTAAAATGGTCACAGTGACAATTCATAATATTAGCTTCATCTGTGACCATTTTATGAATTTTAACGTGCTTCATTTTATGATCCCTATTATTAATCTGCTCTATTCGTCTTTAATTCATTTGTATTTTATATTTTACGTCATTTAATTAACTTGATATTTATTAATGAATCAATAATTATTACTCCTTTTTTATTGCATGAATATTGACAAAATTGTATTTAAATTGTTCAGTAACTAATATGGGTCAATGACATGAAATAAACGAGTTTTATTTATTATGATTCTGCTAAAGCGGGGCCTCTGACCCGTAGGGCAAAATGTATAGACAGTACTAACTTAGACTTTGCCAAGCAATACATGCGTATAATATGCTTAACAAAGTCTAATACAAGCTATTGCACCTATTATACCTTGATATTTTGCAAGTAATTGAGGTGTCCAATGAGATGACGAGTAATAGAGAAGTATGGAAGAATAAGACATGCTGCGCCGACCCCAAATTAATTGGGATAACGGCAGGAGGATGCTGATGATGATTATTTTGCAAGTATGTTGATATTCTTCAATGGCGACTTAAAATTGAGTATTTACATCGTGTATTCAGTAGGTCAGTTTCGCTTTTTAAGCCATTCAAAATATTCACTAGCCATACAATATTTCATTATCATCACACAGGCCTCTCTATGAGAGGGAGTGGGCAGAAAACCACCACGCGGACCCAGTGCGGGTTGGTAGATGTCACATGTCATCGAATTTTTAGTTCTAGGACATGCCGGTTTCCTCACGATGTTTTCCTTCACCGTTTTTGAGGGCAGCGGTGATGAAATAAATTACACAAAGTAATGCGCCTGCCTGGGTTCGAACCCACGGCATACCACAATACACAATGTTACAATATTTTACAATCACAAAATTATTTTGCTAAGCGTGGTAATTTTGATGATTAAGAGGCCGCTTTACATCAAAGCCGTTCGCTGTGGTGATAGTGCAGTGCAGAGCGTCCAAAATCACGCACGGCACTGCGAGACTCGGTGTGCCATACCTTGCGTCTCGCCCCGCAACCACGCGAGTGATCTGAATGAACGCGCGTGGATGCATTTTCTGTGTGTTGGACTGTGCGTGTTTTCTATACTAACGGAGACACTTACAAGCAACGTTAAAACACGCATTCACGCGCTACGCTGCGTGGTGCGTGGCAGTGTGTTAACCTTTCGAACGCCAGAGCATAAACGCACGCGCGTGCCCTCCACGCCAAGCCACAAATTCACCGCAAAAACTTACAAAAACAAAAAAGGGATTTCAAAAGTATTGTTTACTTATTTCTTGATAAGACATTTAAGATATATAGATTACATTTTAAAGATTTATAAATAAACACACAAAGGTAATGATTTAAATTGCTTATTTCGTGTTAATAGCACCATTGGCGTACAAGGCACGCGCTTGTTTGTACGTGACAAATGCTTGTATGTATGTGACGCTGGCGTTCAAAAGGTTAATCGCCGAACGGGTCTAAATAAGGGAACGCTGATCCAGTGTATGGCGCTGAGCTCGAGTCTAATTCGTTCTACCGAGTTAGGTGACGGTCGATCACTTTTTTTTCAATCTTATTACTAAGAGCATAAGGGTGAAAAGGGGCAGACCGTCAGAGAACTCGGTAATACCTTGTTTCTTGAAGACTCGGGATCTTTCGGGAATTTTCGTGCATAATCGAACTACTCAAACCACAGGATAAAAAATAAACAAAAAAAAGTAAATCATAATATACACCATTTATTTATTTGGTCCCATTTTAAACATAAATAACATTAAATAATAAATAACGTGTTACGTGGACGCGGATAATAATATTAATATCACGACACATTCAAATAGCGGCTTTTAGCGTTCAGTGTTACTACACTTAAAAAAAAAAACTTATTTTGAAACTCCAATAAGCTACGTTTTAAATTGTTTCTTTTTTTTTACTTTTATTATTCATTTTTTACAAGCTATTTAAGAATGTACATACCACACAAACCATAGCGGGCTTAAAAACTAAAAAAAAAATGACAATCTTTAATTTAACTTGCAATGTTTTATTGGGTCAAATCTTGAAAATGAATTTAAAAACAGTTATCCCCAACCGATAGACCTGAAATTTTTCAAACACGCTTAGTTTGGATGACAATGTATGGTTAGATAAGTGACGTCATTCTGAATCCAATATGGCGTACTTTTAAAGATGGCCGACTAGTAATTTTTGCTTGCTTGCTTATGATTATGCTAGCTTCAATTAGTATGGTCACTACCTAAATGTTTTCATACAAGTTGCTATAGTTTGAGAGCTTAATAGAGTTTCAAAATAAATTTTCCAACAATATAAAATTATTTAACAAAATTCATCGGGAATGTTATTCTAGTACATTTTGTACAAATTGCAGGTTTTCATACATTTTCAATGATAAATAAAACACAGTATTGCTATTATTACATGATTTTATGGGGCTTGGAAAATATCTAAATAACTTTTGATATAAATATGTTGGGGTTCCAGTCTAACCGTATGCAGCTGAGTACCAGTATTTTACCTGGAGCGACTGCCTATCTGACCTCCACAACCCAGTTAGTACTGGGTAATACGAAACCCCTTGATAAGACTAATAATCAGATCTTTGGGTTTCTGATGGTAAACAGAAATATAAAAACTTTTATTAAGAACCGACTTTGAAATACGCAAAAAAATATCTACAATGTACATCGAAGTAGTACTTATATATTTTCTTCGATACTGCAGACTTCTCAATCTTCAAATTGTAATTAAAAAACATTTTCCAAGCCGCACATATAAAAAAGTATTGAAAATAAACATTTTAAATTGCCTCCAATTAGCTCTAAATAAAATGTATAATTTACACATTTTCTTATACGCACGGGGACCAATCAAGCCATACAAAAACCCAGATCTCGCATTGCACGAGAAATCTATACGAAGCGAGGCCAAGTCATTCTGGGAATGTATAACTTGATGTCTCGCCGTATGTACATTCGCAACAAGAATGTAAGCAGGTTTTCTTCTATATGTATAATTTATACATTATTGAGAATTCAAACAGATTTCTTTTTGCTTTTTGGCCGCTAGACTTTGGAATGAGCCTCGTATGAGTTTTAAATGTACTAACACCCTTCTACAGCGAATAAATTATCTGCTGCCCAATCCAAAATTTCAACACCTATTCGACCCAAATGTATGGGGCAACTGATGTTTTTTTCGCTATTACGATGTTTGTCCGATGGTGAAACATGTTCAGTTTGATGGAACTTTTTCATAGGTAATTTACCATGTAGGAATACATTCGCGGGAAACAGCAATGTTTTTTTTTAAATTACGTATGAAAAATTTCTACGAATGATAAGAATGATGTCTGAGTTCTTGGTACGATTTTTCGCATCGGTGTGCTTTACACCCCCTATATCATCATGCTAATACGATATAGGGTGCTTAGCAGGGTTCTGTCAATTCATTTAACCATATAGAACTATTTACTAAATAATGTATTCACAAGGGGCGCTTTTAGCATTATGTATTATAAAATTTTATTTAAGAATTGACGTTACCCTACAATGCGTTCTGTTTTAGCCAGTTCGGTCGATTACCCAGTTTGGTTATTTAGCCAGGTTAGCTGTTAAGCTAGTTTGGCCATGGAATATATTCGGCGCTATTTGGCCAATTCGGCCATTGACCCGTATCAGCCATTTAGCCAGTTAGTCCATTGACGTTGTTCGACGCTATTTTGCTAATTCGGGCAATGAGCCATATCAGCCATTTAGCCAGTTTGGCCTCATGGCTTATTGGCTAACAGTCTAGCGATCAAAAGACTAACAAATTAGGACCAACGTCCGTTATTTACGTATCAAGAGGTAACTAGGTGTTTCTAAATAAATAAAAAAGATTCTACTTTACAAAAAATGTCATGTTTCTCAGTTTCAGAGCTGGAAGAAAAAAATTCAGTTTCATTTTGCTAGTTTTAGCACGCGATTTCACTCGCATAAATAGGATATCTACTTCGGAAAGTATCATTATCTGCCTAGCCTTTTCCCAAGTATGTTGGGGTCAGCTTCCAGTCTAACCGGATGCAGCTGAATACTAGTATTTTACATGGAGCGACTGTCTATCTGACCTCCACAACCTAGTTAGTACTGGGTAATACGATACCTCTTTGGTAAGACTGGTTGAACAAAAAGATTCGATAAAAACTGGAAGAAATTACTATTTAAAAAAATGAGTAGTTTGGTGCGTTAATTACTTTTTTTTTCTAAATATTTTTTCCCACGGCTGTGAAACTTAATTTTTAATAAATTCTGAACTTAAAACACACAAGTCTGTTATATTATAACTGCAAAATATTACATAACCTTACATAGGCCTGTTTTTAACAGAATCTTGCAGCCGAGTGATTCTTTGGAAAATCCGTTTTGTTATGAACTTTGATTCGATTTTTTTTTCAAATTTTAATTGTTAAATGCACTTTTATTAGAAAAAAATAGAGATAGATTACTAAAAATCTCCTTTTTAGTTCATACTTTTTCGGGACGAGACATTCGATTTGGTAGTATTTGTTGTATGAAAAAGCCAGCCCGAAAAAAATCACTTTAAATTTTCGGCTTTAATTCTTTCTCTTAATTCTATTCGGCTATCTACTATTGCTGAATCATAACATAGCATCACGCTTGTAAGCTCCAAAGGGTTAGACAGAAGTGAACCTAATAGTACATCCACTTTTCGGTAGTCCCATGTAAAAGGGGGCTAGGCTTTTGGCATCAACAGGGCACAAATCCAGACTCCGTGGCTGCTACTGAAAAATGCCTAAAGGATAAAGCCTTGCCCGACCAGGGAATTGAACCTAGGACCCATGCTCAGCAGTCGTACACTTGCCAGCATTACCTGACCCATTTTCCTCTTTTCTGCTTTGTGAGATGAGTCAGGTAATGGTGCAGGGCACTGTACTAGCGCCCCTTACGAGGCAGTTTCTGAATTCAGTAAAACTCGAGCTAAACCGAGCGGTTGTTTTTTCCGAATGTATATATCTTTATAAACCTTCCTATTCGATTTTACCGCCCACTGTTGTGCCGAAATTATACCGACCCGGACATATAATTATGTAGCACTACTTATGATTGTATTGTATTGCTCTGTATGGTGTCGGACGTAAAGAATAGCACCATCCCATATCTTCCCGTGGGTGTCGTAAGAGACGACTAAGGGACTTGCCAGAGAATGGGCAGCAGGGATCTCTGTGATTTTGGGACAACGCTACTGCGATCGCCAACCCGCCTGCCAAGCGTGGCGATTATGGCAAAACCCCCCATGTTATGTCAATGTGGCGAAACTTGGGGGAGGCCTATGTCCAGCAGTGGACGTCTTTCGGCTGAAATGATGACTTATGATTGAGCAAATGATAGCGTGACGTTTGGCAGAGGAAAATAGAAGAAAATACGTGATGCGTCGACCCCAAGAAATATGGGACGAAGGGAGCAACATGATGACTAATATTCGATAAAAGCTACCATATCACTTACTGTCCCCATCCAGTATTAAATAGATTTTCCAAAGAACCACTCGATAAAAAATAACAGACTTGAATTTAATCTAGAAAGCCCCAACAATAAATAAATGTACCCTACATAATTTGTTCGACCTAGGTTATTAAAAATAAAACTCTGACATTACCGCGGCGAATCCTACTGCGGGATGCGGGACCAATCACATCTATTCTTAATGATTAAGACGTCACGTGACCAATTTGAACTCTTTCGTCTAAGCTTGGAGAGAGGGAGTTTGATTCCGCATCCCGCAAGGGATTCGCAGCGGTTTGAGCAGAGCTTAACTGTACTATTAGTGCTCCATATCTAACGCTGATAGTTTTCTGATAAACTCTGCCCGTTGTGATGGCGTGAGTTCCTGGAAAAGAGGTTGAAAAGTTAGTATAACATCACAGTTGGTTCGATGGCGTGCGTCCTAGATAAAGGTATTGTTTTTAAGCTTTTGAATGCAATTGTCACATATACGTGACAAGCAAGCGCGTGCCCTGTACGCCAACGACACAAATATGTGACAAAAAGTGTGGTGCATTATAACACTAAATAAGCAATTTTAATCATTGCTTTTGTGTGTGTTTATTTATATATCTTTATAAAATGTATCTTAAATATTAAATGACTTATCAAGAAATAAGTTAATAATACTTTTGAAAACCTTTTTTTCTATTTGTAAGTATCTGCGGTGAATTTGTTACTTGGCGCGGAGGGCACGCGCGTGCGTTTTAAGCTATGACGTTCAAAAGGTTAAGAGCGTTTACACCTTACGGCATTTCATACAAACTTTCAAGTCCTTATTTTCCGAAATGACTGAACCGATTCTAATGAAAACTTAATACGCATAAGCAGCATACAAAGGTCTAAAAAGTTAATAAAAAATAATAATAATAAGTTAATTGACTACCGGAAACATATTATGAAGGACGGGACGGTGGACGTGTGTCGGGCATGCCACCGTCCGGGTGAGTCCATCAGACATATTATTTCTGGTTGTTCTCGTCTGGCTAATGGTGAGTACTTGCACAGGCACAACCAAGTAGCCAGGATTATTCACCAGCACCTTGCCTTGAAATATGAACTTGTGGAATCTGAGGTACCGTACTACAAGTATGTGCTCGACCCAGTTCTCGAAAAAGACCATGTCACGTTGTACTGGGATCGGCCTATCATTACTGACAGGACTATTGTCGCCAATAAGCCTGACATAGTGGTGATAGACCGATCAGCGCGCTGCGTAATGATAGTCGATGTTACCATCCCGCATGACGAGAACCTCGTGAAGGCTGAGAAAGAGAAACAAATAAAATATCTCGACTTAGCACACGAGGTTGTCAGCATGTGGAATGTGAACTCGGCTATCATTGTGCCGATTGTCGTTACGGCCAATGGCCTAATGGCTAAAAGTCTCGATGAACATCTATCGAAGCTCTCACTTGGCAGTTGGATCAAGAGCCAGATTCAGAAGGCAGTACTCCTCGATACGGCCCGCATTGTGAGGAGGTTCCTGTCTCTGGAGCCCTAACCACCGGTAGCTTGGACCCTGCTCCCGATACCGGCGGAAACCTGTTTTTTATATTTTTAAATGTTTTTTTTTACCTTTTGTTGTTTTATAAGAAATATTTAAAAATATATTTAATAAGATGAAAAATGAATAAAGTTAATTGGAAATTTATGTTTCTATAGATAATTTATAATCGGTCTAATTTAGCTGTATTATTTTTCTAAAATGTTTTTTAATAACTTTTTAGACCTTTGTATCCTGCTTATACGTATGAAGTTTCATAAAAATCGGTTCAGTACTTTCCAAAAAAAAAGGACTTGAAAGTTTGTATGAACTGTCGTAAGGCGTAAACCTTCTTAACATGATTCCGGCAGTTACGTGATAACCCTAATGACATTAAGGTGGACGGGGCATGCCAGCCGGCGAAATTCAAATTTTTCTTACGTTTTTTGCAATTTGTATGTCAATGTCAGATTGTACGATCAACAAAATATGATTTGCGACCGTAAAAGAGACCATAAGTAGAGAGAGAGAGAGATTTTAATGATTATAATTCTAAAAGGCTTGTTGTTTTGCATCCTCGTCAAAATCCAGGAGGTTGTCACAAAAGGCATAAATAATCAAATAAATTACGGTACCTAGTTAGTGATTAATAAACGCTGATTTTTTTGGGTGTGTAAGTTTGTCAGTATATCAGAATAACCCCCTTAACGTGATTTAGGGAATAATAAATGATCGAATTAACGTTTGAGATTGTTTGTATGTGTGAAAGCGCGGTTACAGGGCGATGATCAGACGGGCTGCGTTTATAACAAAGGTGGTTCACACTTACCGATTTAAGAAAATAATAAGAAAAATAAAAATTACCCACCCATTTTATTATCGATTCAGGTCGAGAATCAATAGCATAGTTAGTAGTTCTTTGAATTCAACAAGGATGCAAAACAACACCTTTTAGAATTATAATCATTAAAATCATCAATACAAATCTCTAAGTCAATTTAATAAAAAAATGCAAAAAAAACCAAAGAAAATTTGAATTTCGCGAAACCCTGTCGCTTCCCATGTCTTCCCGTGGGTGTCGTAAGAGGCGACTAAGGGACTTGCCAGAGAATGAGCAGCAGCGTTCTCTGTGCTTTTGTAACAACCGTACTGCGATCGCCAATCCGCCTGCCAAGCGTGGCGATTATGGCAAAACCTTATGTCAATATGGCGAAACTTGGGGGAGGCCTATGTCCAGCAGTGGACGTCTTTCGGCTGAAATGATGATGATGATGTCGCTTCCTTAAGGAAGATTCTAGGAAGTTATTTTGAATTAGTGTGTATGTCCAAAAACTCCCGAGTATTCTGTCAAAATAGATAGTCTATAGTTGCAGAATAACACAAACGGAACATGTATAGAGCATCATCATCTGCCTAGCCTTTTCCCAAACTATCTTGGGGTCGGCTTCCAGTATAACCAGATGCAGCTGAATACCAGTATTCTACATGAAGCGACTGCCTATCTGACCTTCACAACCCAGTAACTAAGTAATAAGATACCTCTTGGTAAGACTGAATGTCAGACTTTTGGCTTCTGACTACTCGTAACGACTGTCAAAGATCTACAAATGACAGCCGGGACCGACGGCTTAACGTGCTTTCCGAGGCACGGAGGAAATGTAATTATGGTCACCCATCTTCGGACCGACCTCGGCAAGCTCGGCTCAACCTTAAAGATCGACCCGTGCGGCTGTTATTATTTAGCCACGGGCTCCTCCGGTATATGTATAGAGCACATAACCGTAAACTCACCACAACAAGGTTATTAACAGCTTGCAAGAGCGCGTCCTGATGTATGGAGCGCAGGTTTCTCTCCAGCACTGAGTTGTCGTCGCCTGCCTGCGCCTCCAGCCACTTGCAGACGGCTTCGTTGTCGTGCTCCCACTGGTGGGACTGTGGGAAGAAATGGATTGTGTTAATGATGTGGTGGTGATAGTTTTATGGGTCAGTAAAGAAAATGGGACATCATGGTCGGCTACGTTTTGTAGTAAGCAACGACTTATTGTCGGGCCTATAATGTCCTCCCATACTTAAGTACTAACGCTGTTACAGAAATATTGTAAAACCAAATGATTTTAAAAGAGTAACCATGGAGTTTCTTGCCGGTTCTTCTCCGTAGAAAACGAACAATTCGAACCGAGTACCTTTTTGTCGACGTTTTATAAGTGCGCCCATGTAGGCATACGTGAAATAAAAAAAAAAAATATATTGATTTTCTGCTTGATTTTTGATTTTGTTCCTTCCACCCCGTATGTTTGTTCCATTATGCGTCCATTTTCTTTCTTTCTTTCAAGCATTCAAGTACTAAGTTTAATCAGTTTGTTGCTACTCCATCTCATCAAGGAACCGACCATTAATCACGTAAGGCTTGAAGGGGGGGGGGAGGGGTTTAGCAAAAATCACGAAATATGACAAGGGGGGTGTAGTAAGATATCGCGTGTATTAATTTTTTCGTAAAACGCGCGATTTCTAAACCTAAAACCGGCGTTCAGTGTGACCTTGACTCGCGGTTTCCAGGCAATGAACGAAGTACCTGCATTTAAAGACAATATTATAAAAAAATAAAAAAATATAGATACTATAAAATACACGTGATTTTGGGTGTGGGCGGGAGGGTTGGTCTTAAACCTCACCACGTATCACCAAGGGGGAGGGGAGGATTAAAAAATCCAAAAAAAACATCACGTGATTAATGGACGTCCCCCAAACTAGGGTCATGAAGCCCATGCGTGGACCAGTTTGTGCCTGAATGGGCTATTATCAACAACTATGTACCAGCATGGGCCACTATTTACCTGCGTCTCCCCCCTATCCTCAGTGAACCATCTCCTGAGCGTAGCGGCGGCAGGACCTTGTTCCATCTTGTCAGCGGGCTTCACAGCTTCCTGCACTCTTCGCTCCTGCTCGTTCTGACGCAGTAAGCGTTTAAGTCGCCAGTAGAACTGGCGGCGGGAGTCGCGCCATGGCACTATGTCCTGGAAACGGATTTATGGTTAGTTTTTTATCTGAAAAGCAGTTCTCAAGGAAGTGTCTATTAATTTATTAACTAGCTGTCCCGCGGAACTTCGTCTGCGTCACATTTTCCCCGTATTCGCAACATTTTTTTTCGGTAGTAGCGTGATGATCAGTGATCGAAGTAGGTAGATTGATTCTTGGTACATGTATCATAAATGCACACAGAAAGAATAACATTAATAATAGTGGTATGGAACCCACACATGCACACACCCTTGCGAACTCAACTACTTAAGACGATGCAGTCTATGAGTTCGGGGCAGTTCAAATACGCTACCACACATTTGTTTATATACCGTGTTTAGTTATAGGAACCGTATCATTAAACTCAATGTGTCAAATGATCATTTCATTTCATATAATATAGAACCTATACACACCCTAACAAAAGTTCTATACCGGATTCAAATAAATATTGTTAATGTTGGTAGTGATATTATTACTACTCAATTCAAAATTGAAGGAAGGTATCAAAATTAAATTAATTTATTATTTATCTGTTGAATAATAAAAAACAATCGAATTCCGATCAAAGCCATATTTTTTTTTGCCTTCTTATGGCCACAACTTTTTATAAATTGTTGCACTTAAGTTTCTATAAAATCAGCCAATTCCGGAGGAATGTCCATATTAATATATATGTTTCGTATCAATGACCCCAATTTAATCTACCTACTCCGATCTATGGTGATGATATATAGCCTTCCTCGATAAATGGGCTATCTAACACTGAAATAATTTTTCAAATCGGACCAGTAGTTTCTGAGATTAGCGCGTTCAAGCAAACAAACAAACTGTTCAGCTTTATAATATTGGTGTAGATATAGTTTAACCAACAGCTTCTATGTACAACATTATTTACTGTCTTGGACTTAAATAGTCGCCAATTGCTGGTCAGCTAGCATTCACAAAATTAAGTGATATCATAACAAAAAAAATATATAAAAGAAATGAAATAAACTCAAATGTTTAGTAGTAACTTTTTAGACCTATGTATCCTGTTTATTGAAATCGCTTCTGTAACTTCGGAAAATAAGGACTTGAAAGCTTGTATGAAACGTTGTAAGGTGTAAACGCTGTTAATATAAAACCAATCCTTGCATTCGGCTTTCTATAAGTGAATATTTTTTTGTTTTCAGATAATGTAGATTCTGACATGACATCTTAACTAAATAACTTTACCTCTTTATAATATAACTAGCTTTTGCCAGCGGGTTCGCTCTCGTTAAGAAGTATTATTATTAATTAGGTATAGTTTTTGCGGCTTTACTTTTGTCTAGCGTGTATTCAGTTCAATCAGTCGAATACCTAAGAAGATTTATATGAACTTTCATCCCCTATTTTATCCCCTTAGGGGTGGAATTTATTAAAATCCTTTCTTAGGGGATGCCTACGTTATATTAGCTTTATGCATGCAAAGTCTCAGCCCGATCGGTTTAAAATTGACAAAGTTTCATACCAACTTTCATCCCCTATTTTATACCCTTGGGGGTAGAATTGATCAAAATCCTTTCTTAGCGGATGCCTACGTGTACGTGTGCCCGATCCGTCCAGTGGTTTGGACTGTGCGTTGATAGAACACTATGTCAGTCAGTCAGTCAGTCACCTTTGAGTTATATATTTTGAAGATATAGAAAATTCATCGCACACCGTTACTAAAATAAATAAAGTAATGAATACTTACAAATATGCATCCTTTTTCTAACATCCTCTCGGCTGTGTCGTGAAGTTCCGCAAATTGAACTGCAATCTAGAACAAAACAAATCAGTTTTAGAAGTGGAAAATAGAACAACACTGAGGGGTAATCATCATCAGCCTATAATGTTCCCACTGCTGGGACACAGGCCTCCTCTCTATGAGAGGGAGTGGTCTGTAATCCACCACGCGGGCCCAGTGCGGGTTGGTAGATGTCACATGTCTTCGAATTTTTAGTTCTAGGACATGCCTGTTGCCTCACGATGTTTTCCTTCACCGCTTTTGAGGGCAGCGGTGATGAAATAAATTACACAAAGTAATGCGTCTGCCTGGGTTCGAACCCACGGCTTACTGCTCGTAAGTCGGGGCTGCCACCACTGGGCCACCGCTGCTCGACGCTCGAATCCGAGTAAGTGGGGGTTGATCAATGCTTATTACCCAACTGAAGAGGGTAAAAAAAATCACGAGTGTGAATTACACTGCATTCTGAGCTTAATAGTTTAAGGGTATGAGGAACAGGGTGTGAAGATCCCCGATACATCATAGAAAAGGGAGGATCCTCCGACCAGACAGGCGTTATGTCTGGAGGGCAGCTGCCCGACAGTTGTTGTTGGGTTTTTCTATATAGTCTTAAGTCGAGGTTAACTATGCTTGCGAGATGTAGGCCATGTTAGTTCTTTAGTTTTGTCATAGATGGCGCTGTAGTACTTTTTGTTGTTAGTTGCTTTTTGTACTTTATTGTAGTGTCGCTACAATAGTAGTGCGATGAAAGCCAGTGAAGCTGTGGCGAGAAAGTGTTTCCCTAGCCAATCCATTTGTGCCACCTGCTGAAAATCATCCACTAGAACAAGTTGGCAACCTGGAATTCTTTAAATAGATTCCAGACACAGATTGGCCGAAGCAAGAATAGTATATTTCATTACGAGTTCGGAAAGCCTGTCATTGCAAAGAGTTCCGACAAATGTCTACCCGAGCCGAGGCGCAGCCGAAGGTGAGGGTTGACAGTCGGAACAAGTTGCAATGACGGTTCCGCACGTGTACTGAACAACTATTTTTAATACAGTTGCGAAAAAATGAAGCAATTTAATAAAGAACATTTTTGGAAAATGGCGCCAACCGTAAAAGAATATAAGCAGTTTTTTTTTTGTTTTCTTCACCCATTCTGGGTAGGCAAAGGGAACTATGCCCATACAGCCAAGTCTTCAGTAGATTTTTTTTAATTGATATGAAATGAAAATAAAATGAAACCTAACCTAACTCATTGAATCAAGTCATTAAATCTAATATTGAAACAAATTAGTAGCTTCTTTTTAGAAATATTTGCATGAATCATAAAAACTTCTATGATTTTTTTTTAGTAAAACCTCCGTGGTTGGTTTTTTTTCTTTTTAATAGACATTATTTTGACAGTTGGGAAAGAGAGCGCACGAGTTCGGACAAGGTAAAGAAAAAGCTCGAGTGTGTAATAGCTCACATCCCGAACGCTATACGTCCCTGCAATACGCCACTTTTTGAGCAACTGTATTAAAAAAACCTTTTCAGGTGCAGATTCATAGATGACTTTGCCCTGGAGTATACACTGTGTAACGGAAAGGGTATATACATACTTAAAGGTGTGCTACAGACCATCAAACTGAACATGTTTCTCCATTGGAGAAACTTAAAAAAAAAGAAAAATTATCTACTGCCCCATACAAAATTTCAGACCCAAATGTCGCTATTACGATGTTTGTCCGATGGAGAAACATGTTCAGTTTGATGGTCTGTAGCCCACCTTTAAGTATGTATATACCCTTTCCGTTACACTCTGTATAATGTGGTGTTGCCCCACAAACGACGGGATTGACATCATGTCTTGCTTGTCCTGTTGCTTGCACACCACAGGAGCTGATGGACGCTACTGAAAGCGCCAAACTCGTCGCCACATTTTGGGCTGACTCAATTTGAATCGTCATCGACACGCTAAGAAGCAGGAGAGGCATTTTTCGAGGAACTATTTTGAAAAATAAATACCTGGTGATAAATAGGGCTGAGTTCCTTTTCGCGTGCCTTAGCCGTCTTCTCGGCGGCTAGTAATTCTGTTTCTAGTTCCCGGACTCGGGTTTCAGCTGGAACAAAATAATAATATGTATTGGCCCCGGAAACCATTTTTAGAAAAAAAATGGGTTTTTACAGTATTACTTTAATTCTACAGAACTGCTGGCCTACCATGACGTCTTAAAGCAGTATTGTTTTAACTCTTATTCCAGTGTGGGAAAGAGACGGAGCTATACAGGATGTCTAGCGCCATCTCTTTCCCACACTGGAAAAGGAGTAAAACAATAATGTTTTAAGACGTCATGGTAGGACAGCAGGTCACAAATCGAACAACAACGTTGAGTTTGAACCCTGATTGGCTGATATGAACGTTAAAGAATATATAGGGTGATTGATAATTAGTGGCCGATACTTAAACACGTGATTATACTCATGATAACAAACGACTTTCCCAAAGAAACATTTTTTTTTATACTCAATAACTTTTATCACAAGCTGATAGTCTAAAGGCGCGCGCGCTCAATATTCATACAGCTGTTGTATTATTGGGATAATAGTGAATGATGTCACTAATTACCAGTCACCCTATACAACGTGTAACGTTAAATGCGCAAAACCTCAGACACCCCAAACGATTTTTAATTCAATTGACCTAATTCTGTGAGAAAAAAAATCATTAAAAAAATGTAAAGGTTTTATGTGCCGTTTTAGTTTTACTGGCAATTCTGATCGTTTCTTTCTTTCTTTTTTCCCACGTATGAGAAAATTTAAATTGGACGACAAACATTTGTGTTTGTTTACCTATTTTGGCGGGTTTGCGCACGTGATGGCTTGACCTATGAACAAAAATAGACATGGCAAGATTTTCTATGAAGATTTTTTGAAGAATGTGACATATATTAAAAAGTGGTTCAATTGATTCTGCTCGTTATTCTGATCAAACTAATTTCAGGTTTTGCGCATTAAACGTTACACGTTGTATATTATACGAACGAACAATCAGAAAAAAAAATGTTGTGTAAATCCTTTTTAGTTTCCAAAAAGTATTTTTTTTAATTAACCTGCGACATTTATACTGTCAAAGAGTGTGTTTGTATGACAAGTTTATGTTTACCTGCTCTGCCAGCATCGGTCCTGATGAGGCTCTCATCAACGGACCCTCTGCGGTCTAAGCCCTTTGAGATCTCCTTGATTTGTTCCTTCAGTTCTGTAACAATAACATTTATTATAAGTTGTACCGTATCGTAGTTTGAATACTTGTAACAACACAAAAAAAGGTGTATTGTTCAGTTCGGAGAGATTAAAAAGAAGGTGTATCGTTCAGCTCGGAGAGATTAAAAAGAAGGTGTATTGTTCAGCTCGGAGAGATTAAAAAGAAGGTGTATTTTTCAGCTCAGAGAGATTAAAAAGAAGGTGTATTGTTCAGCTCGGAGAGATTAAAAAGAAGGTGTATTGTTCAGCTCGGAGAGATTAAAAAGAAGGTGTATTTTTCAGCTCAGAGAGATTAAAAAGGTGTATTGTTCAGCTCGGAGAGATTAAAAAGAAGGTGTATTGTTCAGCTCGGAGAGATTTAAAAGGCAATCTCTCCGAGCTGAAGAAAGAGGCTGTCATACAAATATTAGAGATGAAAACCATGCTCTATTGAGGAGCTCGTGGCTTAATAATAACCTTGATCTTTAGGTTAAGCCGCACTTGCCGAGGTTGGCCCATGGATGGGTGACCACACATACAGAGTTTCCTCCGTGCCTCGGAAAGCACAATAAGCCGTTGGTAAAACGCTAGGCAGATGATGAGTACAGAGGCGGCCTTTGTGCTATAGGCATTTTTACAAGTCAACATTTGGGTAAAGAAACTTTTTTGTTTCTTATTTGCGATATTTGCTCTTGACTCTAGTCTAGGTCAGAGATGACAGAGACAAAGTCGACGATGGTACGAGCTTACCCAGAAGAAGCCTGTTCACTCTAAGTTTAAGCCCCTGAAGCCCCACATACCTGCGATCCTAGCTCCAACCCTCTGCAGCGTAGGGTCCAGTCTGTGCATGGTCTTCAGGATATCTCGCTGCTTGAACTTCACTTCTACTATGGCTTCGGCTTCTAGAACACCACCCCTGAGAACAATTACAATAATATTAGATAACAAAGTATTTTACAAATAAAAAAACCGGCCAAGTGCGAGTCTTACTCGCACACAGGGTTCCATAGCCCCAAACAATATTTTGAACTGTCATTCATTATTTAGAAGTATGTAGAGTTAGTAAACTTCCACTCAACCGCAAAACTAAATTGGTTTTTCATAGTATGTTAATGAAAAACAAAGTTACTGCTGCAGTTTGATGAAAAATTCCCATCTCAAAAACTAAACATCATATCTTATTGAAACCAATTTTCATTGATAGTTTTTTTACGTTCTACAATCTTAATTATTTTCAGAATTTTCCTACTCTTACTTTAGAAATTAGAGGGGGGGACACACACATTTTACCACTTTGGAAGTGGCTCTAGCGCAAACTATTCAGTTTAGAAAAAAATGATTTTAGATACCTCAGTATCATTTTTGAAGACCTATCCATAGATACCCCACACGTATGGGTATGATTAAAAATTTTTTTTTGGTTTTCAGTTCTATGTATGGGGAACCCCAAAATTTATGTTTTTTTTTCTATTTTTGTGTGAAAATCTTAATGCGGTTCACAGAATACATCTACTTACCAAGTTTCAACAGTATAGTTCTTATAGTTTCGGAAAAAAGTGGCTGTGAGATACGGACGGACGGACAGACAGACAGACAGACATGACGAATCTATAAGGGTTCCGTTTTTTGCCATTTGGCTACGGAAACCTAAAAAGGTAATAAGGACGGTGACAATTTTTTTTTCTTCGTCTGTCACGTACATTATTGAAAAGTATTGGACACGTATTTTTTCTTTTTTCACGTAGTCATAAAATTACGGAGATATATTGAGTTGAAATGGCGCATGACGTCTCGGGTACCTAAGTAAATTTCATACCAAGTTATGACGTAGTGAGGCCACACTCTCCAACTTTAATGCGTTTTAAGTAAGTAATTTTTTGTTAATTTGATAAAACAAAAATACCAGTCTAATATTACCTGACTGACGGTCAAAATAGAATTTCGTTTTCTTTACCCAGTCATCATTCCTATTCGAGGGCCTAAGTTGGACCACGAAAGCAGTTAAGGATTCTAGAGTAGAATCTCTAGTGCAACAAAGGATTCTGGATTAGAATCCTATGCGGAGCGAGGGACACAAGGACCGTGAGGAACTTTTCTTTCACGAGGTGTTGTCTCTACTTTTTACCTATGACTGTGAGGAAGTCACTCGAGTGACGTATTTTTTTGGGCTCTAAGAAGAAGGTACAACTGAGCTCGGGATTAGCATATAACATCTTCAAGCTATTGACCGAACGGTTCATAAACATTTATTTGTTCAAGAAGTTTCGCTGGCTAATTTCGATATGACCTTGTAACCGTATTGTGGAGATCAAATAGGCAGTCTTTCTATAAATGGTATTCGGCTGCGGTCAGTAAGACAAGAATACATAAGAAGATGTCTCATGAGATGACAAGTAATAGAGAAGTATGAATGAAGAATACATGCTGCGCCGACTACAAATAAATTGGGATAAGGGCAAGAAAATAATGATGATGACATAACGAGAAGACTCGACGAAGCTTCCCAATCGCTGCCCAGCCAAGCTACATTCCTCTGTCAATAAATCATAGCGTAGCTTCTAACTCACGCAACGTCGTTCTTTGAATCTATATGAATACAGTGCATCGGAATTTTAAACTTTCGAAGTTCATTATGACAGTCGTTTTGGGAGACTATCTCTTGTGAACTTTGACGTTCCAAAAGTGCTCATTATCAGTCTAATTTGAATAAATGAATTTGGATTTTAGACTGGCTTTTTTGAAAATTTTAGACTGGCAAGTCAGATGCTGATGATGGTCTCACCTGGCCTCAGGGTCGGCATACATCTCCATGCGCAGACTGTTGACGGAGGGGTCCACGACGGCCCAGGCCCCCCCTCGCAGCTCCCCGCCGGGTGGGATGTACACTATCACAGGGGCTGTGGCCCCGCGGAGGGCGCGGACGATTTCAGCGCCGAACTTCAGGATTTGTTCGTACATGTCTGTTGGAGAAAAATGGTTGGTTATTAGACATGTTTTCTTTTTTATGTTAATTGAAATTTGTATGGTGTACAATAAAAAATATTCTATCTATCTAGTGCGCGTAGATTTTGGAGATGTCACCATCTATGGTGTCATTTACGTAGACGCGTGTTGTTTTCGTCGTCGGAGAGGCGGCGCGTGCAGCGGTCCGCGTAATGACAATGTTGAATGGAGACACGGGGCGTGACGCGGTGCGTTCTACACCGTGTGCTCCCCCCCTTCTCGGTCGCCGCAAATAACGCATGATTTCAAGCAAACGCGCGTAAAATCACCTCTCCGTATACGCTCTCATACATCGCTATGTTTAAATTAAAAGCGGGACGCACAACGGTCCGTCTATCCGTAAATGATTCCCAAAGGTATCACGCTTATTCTGTTACAGCCTGTGCTATGCCCATGTAATTAAAGCGAGAAAGACAACATTCGCGCCGAACTAAATGCGACAAATGTGGTTGTACGTGATCGGCTCGAGTTGATTTCGCATCGATAAGGGTCATCAATCTCCTGCCCTTATCTCAATTTATTTGGGGTCGGTGCAGCATGTCTTCTTCCTCCATACTTCTCTATTACTCGTCATCTCATCATTCACCTCCTTCCTCGCCATATCATCCTTCACACAGTCCATCCATCGTTTCTTTGGTCTTGCTCTACTCTGATACCCATCCACATTCATGTTCATAGCCTTCCTCACGACATTTTCCTCATTCCTCCGCATCACATGCCCATACCACGACAACTATTCAGTCACCGGCAACTATGGCTGTTCATTTTATTCCTTTGGGTGGTATTGTTTTGAACTTAAGAAGAGCATAGACGCTTACCTTTCTGTCCGCCACTGAATCCTCTCCAGTTGGCGAAGATCATGATAGGTAGATTCTCACGTGAGAAGTCGTTGATGGCTTGAGCTGTCTTGTACGCTGAATCGGGGAACCATACCTGTTAAATGATAAAATAATGGTAAACACTTGTTCTAGCTGACATTAATCGAGTTTACCCACTGTTTTGGGATCACCTTAAATTATCCGGATGCATAACAGCATACGAACGGATCAGTCAAGTGCAGGTAAGCTATGCTTGCCGAGGTCGGTTCATGGATGGGGGGATCATCCTTTACAAATCGAGACCCTTCGGTAATTCGGAAAGCCTGTTAAGAAGGTCAATCTTTGACATTGATCTCAAATATCATATTATTAATTAATAAATTAAGAGGGATCTCTAGAGGGCCTTTCTCCATACAAACGTATTCCGCTGTTTTCTTCGTTGATAATGCGTCTAGACCAATGATATTTTTCCAAAAAATCTAGGTCTTATTAATACATGCCCCTATCATTTCCTTTTTGTTCGAAACATAATCACTAAAACAATTATGACAATCCAAAAACCCGAAAAATAGCCCGTTTTTACCGCCATGTTCAGACGACTATCAGACAAATTAGATAAGTTTTTAACAAAAAAGAAAATAATAGAAGCATAGATATACTTTTGCTCTAAATATGGATATAAGAATTATTTAGATCAGTTTAGTTTTGCAGAAGAAAACAGCGGAATACAAAACGTCTTTTGGTCAAGATTTTTGTAGGTAAAATCAGCCTGAGCTGCAGTTGTCCCTTTCGCAGTTTACGGGGGCTTGGTCGGGCGCAGCGCGACGACAATAGTTTCTTCAAATTAATCGGGTCTAGAGTCCTCTCTTAAGAAGCCCGATATACCGATAACTAGTCTTGCCTAGTATTTTCTGGGTTGTGGAGGTCAGATAAGCAGTCGCTCCATGTAAAATACTGATATTCAGCTATATTAAATCCGGTTAGACAGCAGTTAATGATGACTATGATGTATGTGTCATATTTTTTATATTTTTTTACGGAAGGGAAATCATCAAATACGGGGGGTATTTGATGATTTCCCCCCGCTCTGGGCGGAGCGGGAGGTAGTGTCAGACTGGTACTGACTAAAACCCATCCATGTTCCTTCTTAGCCCTTTGTGTTCCGCCGTCGGCACGGCCTGTCGTCCTAAGACAGACGGACGAAGTCTCATCATCTTGCGTTCGAATTTCCGAAGACAGCCGACGATTCCCGATGCGCTCACTTTTGCTAGTAGACCTGTAAGTTGCTAGCTACTGACCTGTCCAGCCTGTTGCAAGGTCTTGGCTTCGGAGTCCAAGTTAGCAGGATCAGCGGGGAGAGTGAGCTCGACGGTCCTAGTCTCTACTGCTACCACTCCTACTGGGATACCACCGAGGCGGGCGCGACCTGAGAAAAATGAGATCAGTTTAGAATTGGTTAAGGTGCAGTTGATTTTTAACATTATGTTGAGAGTGTAAGGTTGATTTTAGGTTGGTCACTACCAACATAAAATCAACCTTCAATCAAACACGCAGCTTTGTTGCCACTCCAACAAAGCAGCGTGTTTGATTTGTTTCTTTAGCTGTCTTTGTTGCTTGGTTCTTCTTTCACACATATTGTGTGAGCACCTACGTCTTTTATTGACTTCAATGTGCCCTGGTGGTTAAGAGTATGACATGCTCACTTAAATGTCACGCTGAAGGTAGCGCGTGTGTCGGGTCATTTAGTTCCCTTCAAATGGTTGAGTTGAATGATGGCTGATCCATGCGTCATGTTCGTGAACGGGCGCTGTCAGTTGTGCCTGGTCATCTCTTAGTTGTCACGGCTTATTTCGAACTATTTATTTTATTTTTGAATTGTCTTTTTTGTTTTTACTGTGGACACTTTTACCTTGCACGTCTTGTAACATCGTTCTCACATAATGTACCATCTCAACATAAATGATGTACTTAACCAAGGTTTTTGTAACAAGCTACTGATTTAAAAGAGTGTCCATGGAGTTTCTTGCCCATTCTACTCCATAGAGTACTACGCTTTGGAATGGGCAACTAAGGTACTTTCACAGCTATTATGTCTTGTGACTGGGACTGTAGCTTCTTTTTATTGTTGTTTGACTACTCAAAAGTGCCTGTAACTAGCCTACTTCAAATAAATGATTTTGATTTGATTTTTTAAGGTATGGTGCAGTTGATTTTTAATATTATTTTGAGAGTGTAATGTTGATTTTAGATTGGTAATGACAACAACGCTGAGTGTTTCATTTGTTTTTTTAGTTGTCTTTGTTGGTTGGTTCTTTTTTCACACATTAATGGAGCTACGTAACTTACGGTACTAGCACAGATTGAGCACTTAGTTTAAGCAGCTAGTCTAGGCCAACAAGAACTAGTTGTAATGGCTGGGCCGCCAGACATCTTTGGTCGTCTAGTGCTCGGCTTCCAATATACAATAAGACCGCAGTGGTGGCCCAGTGGTGGCAGTTCGACTTACGAGCAGTAAGCCGTGGGTTTGAACCCAGGCAGGCGCATCACTTTGTATAATTTATTTCATCACCACTGCCTTCAAACCCGGTAAAGGAAAACATCGTGAGGAAATCGGCATGTCCTAGAACTGTAAATTCGAAGACATGTGACACCTACCAACCCGCACTAGGCCCGCGTGGTGGATTACAGCCCACTCCCTCTCATAGAGAGGAGGCCTGTGTTCCAGCAGTGGGAACATTATAGACTGATGATGATGATAATGTATCAAGCTCTACAGAAGTAAAGTAACTCACCAGTAATAACAGTCTGCGCCCAAGGCTGCATGATCTCGTCCCACGTGCCGACGTCGAAGAAGCCCGCCCGCGCCGCGTCGCCCGCCAGCATGAGGCGCGGGTCGTGCGCGGCGCGCGGCGGGGTCCACTCCACCGGCCGGTCGATGGGGTCCGACACACGCATTATGGGGACCATGCTCATCTTGTCCTGGGGGGAAGAGGAGTGTGTTAGCTACTAGCACTTCGCCCGCTACTTCGTCCGCCAAAATTGTGATATTATACAGTGTGTAACGGAAAGGGTATATACATACTTAAGGGTGTGCTACAGTCCATCAAACTAAACATGTTTCTGCATCGGACAAACATCATAATAGCGAAAAAATTATTTGCTGCCCCATACAAAATTTCAATACCTATTCGACCTAAATGTATGGAGCAGCTGATATTTTTTTCGCTGTTACGATGTTTGTCCGATGCAGAAACATGTTCAGTTTGACGGACTGTAGCACACCCTTAAGTATGTATATACCCTTTCCGTTACACCCTGTATAGGGCTATGTTACTCGTTTAAAATGTGGCTTTCTAATTTGGAAAGAATTTTTAAAATCCGTCGAGTACTTTTTGAGTTAAACCGTAACAAAAAAACAATTAAATCTTTCCTCTTTATAATATTATTTATATAAGTTTAGATATCTGTTTGTTATCTGCACCTCGTCTTGGAAGAGGACTTTTGGTCGCAGGGAGTGGTGTTCTGACGATTCCACGGACAAGAGCCACATGAACGCGCACGGCGACGTAGTGCACAAGTGTTACTAACATTAATGTAGTTTTAACTAACATAAATTGTATTCTATCATATGTATGTTAGTCTGGTATATGTCTTTGGGCCAAAGTTGCCGGAGAATAAAGTTAGTGGTGGTACTTTCATAAGGGTATCATTTAAGCTATCACCAATTTAATTAGTTTTGTGTTTCTTAAATAATAGGGTTTGTCCTCAAAATAGTAGATCTGTCACCAAAATGTAGTCACCAAACAATGCAAAATCAGTTCCACAATAAATCACCTAAAATCCTGAGATATAAGGTCTAGTACCAAATAAATGTTTTTGTATGTATTATAATAGGTGTGTCCTAATAAGTATTTAAGCAAATTAATTTAAAGAGATCACCAAACCACAGGTCCAAACTAAGGCGTTGTCGACGTAGCCCCGCTACGCGGGGCTCCTATTTCTGTCTGCAGGGTTTACAGTAACCTAACACGAAGGGGATGTCGGGGTCTTAGTTCGCTCGCTCCGCTCGCTCACTAGACCCCGCCATCCTCTTCGAACCTAACCTGTCCGAGTCGGTGTGCCCAATGTCTCGTATAAAGCATTTCTTCATAGAAATAAGGAACTGATCTATTTATTTGGTGACAGATCTACCATTCCGAGCACAAAGCTATTATTTAAGTAATAAAACTATTATTATAAGAACGAAGTTTATATTCATCTAATGCACTACAATTTTATTGGTAATCCATCTCTTATTTTACACTTGTATCAACATTTATTTGATAATTCATACCTGGGAACACTTTTTGTTTATCTGAGAACGAAAATATTTCGTGGCGATAGATCTATTTACTAGGTGATACAACTTTGATGACAAATATAAATTTTGGTGACAAGAAATATAGTTCCCCTTTCATAAAAGCTAACAAACTTGGTTTGCCCTTATAACCATTTATAATTGTTTCTGAACAGTCTGCTTGCGTTATAGGCTGGCTGTATTGTTGGCACCTAGGCCTTCTACTGTGCGTATTTGACATTGGAATAAAAGCCTGCCAAAAAATTACCATATTTATCCACGAAACAAACTTAGACATCCAGAGAACCAAATTTTGCTCCTAACAAAAAAAAAACCATAAAGGAAAAGGTTTGGCTACTACGATCCGACGAAATGGAATAACCCTTATTTCTGCTCGGGCACTTAATTACCCGTTTTGACCTTTGGCTCAACCCAAACAGAATTGACCGCTACCAAGCCCCAATTTTGACCCTCAACCAAAAAGTGACCCCAATTTTGAGCCCAATGTTTTTTCATATTTTGAGCTCGGCTTACTTTAGGCACAAACGCAAGCCACCTAAGCGCGATCCTCACCGCCTCCAGATCAGTGGGTGCCAATTGTATCGCCCTAAAAAAAGTGACCTCAATTTTGACCCCCTACCAAAAGCGACCCCAATTGTGACCCCCTATCAAAAGTGACCCCATTTTTCCCCCAAACTCACCTTAGGCACAAAGGCGAGCCACCTAAGCGCAGTCCTCACAGCCTCCAGGTCGGTGGGCGCGACGGCGTGCGACACACCGTTGTGATGCATGACCTGCTGCCCGCCCAGCTGGTTGTTGCTGGCGTACACCGCGCGACCCAGCACTTTGTTGAGCGCCGCGTAACCGGTTAGGATGATGTAGGAAGACTCTACTTGGATTACTCTGTGACCTAATCTGTGGACAAAAGGTAAGAGTTATTATTTGTTGGATGACTACGGTTGCTTTCTCTTTTTAACAAGAAATAGTGGTTCATCATTCATTCATCATCATTTCAGCCGAAAGACGTCCACTGCTGGACATAGGCCTCCCCCAAGTTTCGCCACATTGACATAACATGGGGGGTTTTGCCATAATCGCCACGCTTGGCAGGCGGGTTGGCGATCGCAGTACGGTTGTTACAAAAGCACAGAGAACGCTGCTGCCCATTCTCTGGCAAGTCCCTTAGTCGCCTCTTACGACAGCCACGGGAAGATATGGGATGGTGCTATTCTTTACGTCCGACACCATACAGAGAATAGTGGTTAATAGGATCGAAAAAAGGAGCTCGCGGATTAATATTAACAGCCGCACGGATCGATCTTTAAAGTTAACCCGTGCTAGAGGTTGGTCCGTGGATGGGTGATCATAATTACATACCGAAATTCCTCCGTGCTTCGGAAAGTACTTTAAGCCGTTGGTCCCGGCTGTAATTTGTAGATCTTTGACAGTCGTTACGAGTAGTCAGAAGCCAAAAGTCTGACATTCAGTCTTACCAAGGGGTATCGTATTACCCAGTTACTGGATGGTGGAGGTCAGATAGGCAGTCGCTTCATGTAAAATACTGGTACTCAGCCACATCCAGTTGTACTGGAAGCCGACCCCAAGATAGTTTGGGAAAACGCTAGGCAGATGATGAGGGTCGAAAGATTTTATGGTATGCTGGGTATAAACGGACCGGTAGCCTTAACCAAGCATTCTGTACATCAAAATAAGTAACTCTACGCAAACATTATTACTGGGAAATCATCTAGTTTTTTTTGTGAGGTAAAAAAAGTACGTTTTACTGTAGGATTCAAAGTAACGCACTCAAAACATTGTGCTGATAGATGTGTTACCGGCCATACCCGAATTCCGGCTAAACTAGATTGTCCTAGGCCAAACTAGGACTCTAAATAGGTTAGGTTAGGTTAGAACTGTAACCATAAACGCGCGAGCCGAGCAAGCGTAGCGAGCGGTGCCACATCCAAGTTAGGCACATTGTAAATGTTTTTTTGGGTCAATATATCCTGACACGATAAATCAGTAAACCGGTTTGGCCTAGGACAAACTAGTTTGGCTTGAAATCGGGTTTGACCGGTAACAGATGCATTTAATAGTGAACGGGTCATCAAGATTTTTAAAGTAGTAAAGTAGGTAGTCAGTGCCTTGAAAGTCTGACAATCAGTCTTACCAATGGGCATCTTATTACCCAGTACTAACTGAGTTGTGGAAGTCAGATAGGCAGTCATCATCATTATCATTTCAGCCCAAAAGACGTCTACTGCTGGACATAGGCCTCCACCAAGTATCGGCGCATTGCCATTTTGGGGGCTTTTGCCATAATTGCCACTCTTGGCAGGCGGGTTGGCGATCGCAGTACAGTTGTTATAAAAGCACAGAGAATGCTGCTGCCCATTCTCTGGCAAGTCCCTTAGTCGCCTCTTTAGACACCCACGGGAAGATATGGGATGATACTATTCTTTAAGTCCGACGCCATACAAAGCAAATAGGCAGTCGCTCCATTGCGGTTCACATCGGTTGGACTGTAAGCCGACCCCACCACCGTTGGGAAAAGTCTAGGCAGATGATAATAATTCTCTTTTTTTCTTTCCTTACCTGACGACGTATGAGCCGATACCGATGGCGCGGCAGGTGACGATGGATATCGTAACGATATCTTCGTACGCCTGCGCGGTCTCGCCGGCGATCAGACCCGCGTCGCGCAGGCACTCCACGCCGAGACCGTCTTCTTTGCCTGGGGGAAGAGAAGGCATGGTTATGATAAACTATATTGACTTATTGTCAGGCCTACGATGTCCTCCCATACTTTAGTACTAATGCTGTAACAGAAATATTGTAAAACCAAATGATTTTAAAAGAGTAACCATGGAGTTTCTTGCCGGTTCTTCTCCATACGAAACGACCAACCCGAACCGAGCACCTTTTTGCCGACGTTTTATAAGTGCCCCTGTAGGCCTATGTAAAATAAAAATATTTTGATTTTGATATTCTAGCACTATAAATAACACTAGTAACGGGATATTTACCATGCTTATTATTTGTTTCGAGTTCCTGATATTTCGGCGCTGTTGCAAAAGCCATGATCACGGATAAACTGAAGCTATTGCGGGTGGGTGTTTATGAGCATAAAAACCCCGAATATCCCGTTACTAGTTTTCTTGATAGTGTTAGTGACCATGTCAGTTTAAAAACAATTAAACTGACAAAGTCACAAGTCAAGTGACTGTTTAAATTCTAGCAAACAATTTTTACGACTTTAGATGCAAATATGACATCAACCATTAAGATTAAAATTAAAGTGTAGCGACCTACAAAAACCAACTTATAACAAAAAGTATTACAGCGCCATCTATGAGTATACAGAAGAACTAATAAGGTCTGAATCTCGCAAGCAAAGTTTACATCGACTTGAAGACTGACTGATTGACTGTTGTTTTGGATCCTCATGTACCTAGTCGATTATTAATAAACGCTGATTTTTTTGGTTGTTTAACTTTTTCAGTATATCCTAATCAGTAATCAGAATTAACTAGGTACCGTAATTTAAATTAATTATTTATGTCTTTTGTGACAATCTCCTGAATTTTGACGAGGATGCAAAACAACACTTAGTATAAGAGATTTTGCCATTTGGCAACGGAACCCTAAATCTCAACGTAAGTTTGGGTTATTTATGTGTTAGATCATCATCAGCCTATAATTTTCCCATTGCTGGGACACAGGCCACCTCCCTATGAGAGGGAGTGGGCTGTAATCCACCACGCGGGCCCAGTGCGGGTTGGTAGGTGTCACATGTCTTCGAATTTTTAGTTTTAGGACATGCCGGTGTCCTCACGATGTTTTCTTTCACCGTTTTTTAGGGCAGCGGTGATGATTGTAATTTACACAAAGTAATGCGCCTGCCTGGGTACCCACGGCTTTCTGCTCGTAAGTCGGGGCTGCCACCACTGGCCCACCGCTGCTCTACCGATGTGTTAGATACTTACCAATAATATCAGTAATCTTGTACCGCGACTCGCCTTCATCCTCAATAAGCGTCGTCTTAACTGATCCCATTGGGCCTAGAAACAAACAAAATAGGAATTTAAAATTTGCGGAATACAAGGATTTGTTTTTTCAGGAGTTGTGTTCTCTAATTTTTTACCATTTACTGCGAGAAAATAAACAGTAGTAAGGTATTTGTATTCATCACATTTTACTATATAATCAGTGATAAGAGAACATCATCATCTGCCTAGCCTTTTCCCAAACTATCTTGGGATCGGCTTCCAGTCTAACCGGATGCAGCATGCAGGATGCAGATATATCTGACCTCCACAACCCAGTAACTGGGTAATACGATACCCCTTAGTAAGACTGGATGTCAGACTTTTGGCTTCTGACTACTCGCAACGACTGTCAAAGATCTACAAATGACAGCAAAAAGAAGGATTAATTATAAACATTAAAATGGTAAACGTTGGTAAACGTTTAAAGAAACGTTAAAGTGGTATACGGTAAGGTGGAGTTTACGTTGATATAATACTGACCTAGCTTAGAATAGGACTCCGGCGTCAGATACAGATACTTGAACCCGCGGTCGGGTCTCTCGGAGTCGAGCCAGGCGACGTTGAACTCAGACTTCACTTCTTCAGCGACGCCTATGCGGGCGCCGGAGTTTACACTGATGTATACCTATGCAGAAGGGAAAAGAGGATTAAGAACACACATTAAGTTCTCTAGCGTACACCGACGCTTTGTCAAGTCTTCGCTGGGTCCGAAAGCACGTATGTTAGGTCATTATATAATAATGTATGAACGTGGTCGAAGCAAAAGGAGTATGTAAGGATCGTGGCAGGTGGCGTTCTGTGGATTCTGCCTACCCTAATGGAAAAAAGCCGTGAGTTTATTTACGTATTAATATATTAGAAAGCAGCGGTGGCCCAGTGGTCGCATCTCCGACTTACGAGCAGTAAGCCGTGGGTTCGAACCCAGGCAGGCGCATTACTTTGTGTAATTTATTTCATCACCGCAGCTCTCAAAAACGGTGAAAGAAAACATCGTGAGGAAACCGGCATGTCCTAGAATTAAAAATTCGAAGACTTGTGACATCTACCAACCCGCATTGGGCCCGCGTGGTGGATTATAGCACACTCCCTCTCATAGAGAGGAGGCCTTTGTCCCAGCAGTGGGCATTATAGGGTGATGATAAATATATTACTTACTCTGGGTATCTTCCGTTCTCTGGCATACACCGACGCTTTGTAGTACACCAAGTCCTCGCTGGGTCCGAAAGACCCCATGTAGTAAGTGAGGTCATTAGCGATAAGTATGATGTCGCGGCCGTCAGGGCATTCTGGGGTGAACAGGGTCAGACGCCATGCTACCATGCCGACCTGGAATAGAGGTATATCGTTATTAGATTGGTAGGTTTATATGAAGCCGAATTATTGAATATTTTAGTATTGCAACACTTATTCCAGTGTGAGAAAGAGACGGAGCTATACAGGATGTCTAGCGCCAGTGGGTGCTCTACCTACACACTGATGTGGTACGGTACAATAGTAATGAGACAGAACCGCGTCACGCGGCTAACAGCTGAACAACACAAGCGCGCGCGCGCTATTTTCATACGGCTGTTGTGTTATTGAGATAAAAGTGAATGAGTATCAAAAAAAATGTTTCTTTGGGAAAGTAGTTTGTTATCATGAGTTCAATCACGTGTTTAATTATCAGTCACTATTTACCAGTAACTCTACATTTATAAACTTACATTATTCTGTCCATGCAGCCTGGTAACTTCGACGATTCGTCTCTCACCGTCAGGTTCTACCACCAACTCCACTACTGCCATCACGTTGTCTGGCATTGGACCTGGAACAAAAACATTTATGATTTAGCACCTTCGATCCCCTAAAAAAGTATAGTGTGACAAATGACACGAGGAGTCATCATCATCATCTGCCTTACGGCGCGTTACATGGGGGAGGGGTGTCAAAAATCTCCAAGAAATGCGTTACGTAATATTTGAACAAAGGAATATTAATCTACAAGAACAAATAAAATGATTTGTTTTACCTTCAACGCTGCCATCTTCGATGCACTCCCGCCATTTCCTCTCAGTCATTTGCCGGAACATGTCGGGGATATCGTACACGTAGGTCGTGCCTTGTGATGTGGCCTAAAAAACATCAAAAAAAGGGGGGTTAATTTGATACTGAAATATAAAATAGACCTGTATACTGGGTATAAGGGTGCATTCCGCTCCTTATTTTGAACCATATTCAAATTATTGGAGGAGCTCATGGCTATATCGATCTTTAAGGTTAAGCCGTGCTTGCCGAGGTTTGTCCGTGGATGGGTGACCATAATTACATACCGAGTTTCCTCCGTGCCTCGAAAAGCACGTTGGTCTCGGCTGTCATTTGTAGATCTTTGACAGAGGTTACGATCAGTAGTGAGAAGCCAAGAGTCTGACATTCAGTCCTACCAAGGGGTATCGTATTACACAGTTACTGGTTTGTGGAGGTCAGATAGGCAGTCGCTTCATGTAAAATACTGGAACTCAGCTGCATCCGGTTAAGAGTGGAAGCCGACCCCAAGACAGTTTGGGAAAAAGGCTAGGCAGATGATTTTGAATCATATTCCAACGGATTTTTTCTGTAGTGATACGTTTTTATTGTCACTCGAATTTGATTACTAGTTAAACCGAAATAAGATACAAAATCAAACACTCACCAAGAATCTCTTCTGCTGCAAGTAATCTTTGGTAACGTAGGGAGTCGATATCGGTAGACCATGCATTGGTCCTTGTCTGGGCCCAAACGATTGGAACATTATCTGTAAATAAATGTTAGATTAGTTTATAACCATAGATCGGAGTAGGTAGATTGAATTGGGATCCGAAACGTTTATATTAATATGGATATTCCTCCGGAATTGGTTGATTTGATTGAAATTTAAGTGCAACAATTTATAAGAAGTTGTGTTCATAAAAAGCCTAAAAAAAAAACAAAATTAATGCTTCGATCGGAATGCGATTGTTTTTATTATTCAACAGTTAAATAATAAATTAATTTAGTTTTGATCATCATCATCATCATCATCTTATCATCAACTTCCTTTAAATTCTTAAATTGAGTAGTAATAATATCACTACCAACATTAACAATATTTAATTGAATCCGGAAATACCGGACTTACATTCCGGAAAAATGGCTTATCCATGTTATTGTTTCTGTGTGCATTTATGATACAAGTACCAAAAATCAATCAACCTACTCCGATCTATGTTGATAACCTGACATGGTCACTAACACTATCATTTGTAATGTAGTTTGCCCCATAGCGTGAAAAGAAACGTAGTACAAACTGAATGAAATGGCCAGTGACAAATAAAAATAACCTCAAAAACTAAGAATAATGTCATATGTTGCTAGATACAAATAATAGGGGTTAAAGTATGAAATTGCCGTTTTATAGTAATCGGTACTTCGAATTGACATAGCATCTTCATGGTTTGAGATTTTTGAGTGAAACTTTTTTCACATGTTACATGAAGTTCTTCTTTTAAAAAATGAGCTACATTCGATTATCGACTGTCAGTCGTTTTTAGGGTTCCGTAGCCGAATGGCAAAAAACGGAACCCTTATAGTTTCGTCATGTCTGTCTGTCTGTCCGTCCGTATGTCAGTCACTTTTTTCCGAAACTAAAAGAACTATACTGTTGAAACTTGGTAAGTAGATGTATTCTGTGAACCGCATTAAGATTTTCACACAAAAATAGAAAAAAACAATTATTTTTGGGGTTCGCCATACATAGAACTGAAAACCAACATTTTTTTTTTTTCATCAAATCCATTCGTGTGGGGTATCTATGGATAGGTCTTCAAAAATGATATTGGGTTTCTAATATTTTTTTTTTTCTAAAATTGAATAGTTTGCGCTAGAGCCACTTCCAAAGTGGTAAAATGAGTGTCCCCCTCCTCCTCTAATTTCTAAAGTAAGAGGAGGAAAATTCTGAAAATATTTAGGTTTGTCGAACGTAAAAAAACTATCAACGAAAATTGGTTTCAATAAGATATGATGTTTAGTTTTTGAGATATGGGAGTTTTTCTTCAAACAGCAGCAGTAACTTTGTTTTTCATTAACATACTATGAAAAACCAATATAGTTTTGCGGTTGAGTGGACGTTTACAACTAATACTACTAACTAATGAATGACAGTTCAAAATATTGTTTGGGACTATGGAACCCTGTGTGCGAGTAAGACTCGCACTTGGCCGGTTTTTAGGGTTCCGTAGCCGAATGGCAAAAAACGGAACCCTTATAGATTCGTCATGTCTGTCTGTCTGTCCGTCTGTATGTCACAGCCACTTTTTTCCGAAACTATAAGAACTATACTGTTGAAACTTGGTAAGTAGATGTATTCTGTGAACCGCATTAAGATTTTCACACAAAAATAGAAAAAAAACCATAAATTTTGGGGTTCCCCATACATAGAACTGAAAACGAAAATTTTTTTTTTCATCATACCCATACGTGTGGGGTATCTATGGATAGGTCTTCAAAAATGATATTTAGGTTTTTAATATCATTTTTTTCTAAACTGAATAGTTTGCGCAAGAGCCACTTCCAAAGTGGTAAAATGTGTGTCCCCCCCCCTCTAATTTCTAAAGTAAGAGGAGGAAAATTCTGAAAATATTCAGAATTGTAGAACGTAAAAAAAACTATCAACGAAAATTGGTTTCAATAAGATATTATGTTTAGTTTTTGAGATATGGGACTTTTTCATCAAACTGCAGCAGTAACTTTGTTTTTAATTAACATACTATGAAAAACCAATTTAGTTTTGCGGTTGACTTGAAGTTTACTAACTAATGAATGACAGTTCAAAATATTGTTTGGGGCTATGGAACCCTGTGTGTGAGTAAGACTCGCACTTGGCCGGTTTTTTTTTATTCAGCTTAGACAAGAAAGATGGATACTTCGAAAATTCGAGTGATTTTTGAATACGAGTTCCGACGGGGAACTAACGCGGCAGAAACAGCTCGCAATATCAATGCTGCGTTTGGAAGGGGACTGCTAATGAACGCACCGTGCGATTTTGGTTTAAACGCTTTCGTGATGGAAATTTTGATTTGAAGAACGAACCACGTGGAAGACCGCCCACACAGGTGAATAACAATGAATTGAAAGAGATGGTGGAAGCCGATCGGAGCCATGGTTTAACGTTACCTTACCAACAATATTGATTAATTTGCGTCTAATCATTAAAATAAAAATACTATATTGTAGTGTGGGTCTCGTGCCTATGTCTGTATGTGTAAGTAGCCTAAGTCTATACATTGAATGGTTTGTTAATAAATATGATTATTATACATCAAGTCGTCTATTCAATTACACCTATCCCTACATGGCGACCCTGCCTACGGGCAAGCGGCGCGTAATGGTCGTGTCGCGTTACAATTGGCTTAATTTTTAATTGGTGCGAAATTACACTTGAATATCACTTGATCCAAAGTTTGCGAACCCCTCTATATGTTTACAAAATTTCTAAGCATCTCGTGGCGGGGACTATAAGCACACCAAACCAATAATTTATAAAACTCACACATCAGTTAATAAAATTGAAATACCTTAAATTTTATTTATTACTAGCTGTGCCCGCGACTTCGTCCGCGTGGAATTTAACAAAAAAAAGTTATTTAGTTTTTTTAATATAATAATTTGAGTTTTTTTCTAAAATAGAAGTAGCCTAAGTTATTCCATATTACATCAGCCAGTGAAGGTCCCGTCAAAATCGGTTTAGCCATTCCAGAGATTAGAAGGAACAAACAGACAGACAGACCGAACGACAGACAAAAATCGTAAAAAATATTATTTTGGTATATGTACCGTATATACATTCACATGCATGTAGTAAAAAGCGGTTATTTTAATATTACAAACAGACACTTCAATTTTATTTATTTGTATTGATTTAAAAAGCACCGCTGAAAGAGTTCAGTCCGCACTAATGTAGTTTTTTTTTTTACAAAAGAAAACAACAATAAATAATAACTCACCACACCAATCTTGGGGTCGGAGATTTCTTCGTAAGTGTAAACATCTAAAGAGTACCCGGAACCGTTGGACAGGCAAAGCCGGACGTTCTTCGTAGGCGCACCGGGTCCTGGCCCTGTAACATAACGTTTTCAGTGAAAACAAGGCACGCACCTCTGATTTTTCGGATTCATGTGCGTATTGTATAATTATCACTTGCTTCGGTGAAGGAAAACATCGTGAGGAAACCAGTATGGCTGAGAGATATTTCTCGACGGTATGTAAAGCTAAGTCAGAAGCCCATGGGCGGCAGAAAAGCTCCTGACATTTAAGGATTTAGTTGCCGTGGCTCGTTCAATCATGTTGTCATTTTGTTTTGTCCTGTTGGAGATTAATAAATACTTTTCTTTCTTTCAGCAGGACAGTCTGACAATTGGTCGTACCTAGGGTAAGGTTTCATACTATTACTGTTACCCTATGTCATCCCACTGCTGGGCAAAGGCGTCTCCCCATGACTTCCAAATACTTCGATCAAGGGCCAATGTGGACTGAACAAACTGGTCGTTGGTTCTGTCCAGTTCGTCCTGCCATCTCTTGCGAGGTCTACCGGGTCGCCTTCTGGCTGTGTCAGAGCTTCACATCGTGGTTATTTTGGGCCACAACTCGTCGGGCATACGGCAGACATGTACAGATTTTCATATTTCTCAATAATTGTCAGATAGGCAGTCGCTCCGTATAATTTCAGCCCAAAAGACGTCCACTGCTGGACATAGGCCTCCCCCAAGTGTCGTCACATAGACATTTTGGGGGGTTTTGCCATAATCGCCACGCTTTGCAGGCGGGTTGGCGATCGCAGTACGGTTGTCACAAAAGCACAGAGAACGCTGCTGCCCATTCTCTGGCAAGTCCCTTAGTCGCCTCTTACGACACCCACGGGAAGATATGGGATGGTGCTATTCTTTACGTCCGACACCATACAAAGCTCCATATAAAATACTGCTTAAAATTCTGCTGCATCCAGTGATATTCTTAGTCGATCCCAAAATTGTTGGGAATGGCTACGCAGATGATTATAAACTTACCAATCCGCAGTGTGAATCTGATCTCAGCTTGTAGCACCCTGAGTTTCCAGAGACGGGGGCCGTAACGCATCACCATCCCGAGAACTGATTCTTCAATCTGCAAACAAAATGAGTTTCCTTTTATTTAATTTAAAACATACAATACCTTTGATGAGTTAGCCAAGGTGATTTGTAACAGTCAGCTTGATATTAGAGGAGCTCGTGACTAAATAATAACAGCCGCACGAGTCGATCTTTAAAGTTAAGCCGTGCTTGCCGAGGTTGGTCGGTGGATGGGTGACCATTATTACATATCTAGTTTCCTCCGTGTCTCGGAAAGCACGTTAAGCCGTTGGACCCGGCTGTCATTTGTATATCATTGACAGTCGTTACGAGTACTCAGAAGCCAAAAGTTTGACATCCAGTCTTACCATGGGGTATCGTATTAGCCAGTTACTGGGTTGTGGAGGTCAGATAGGCAGTCGCTTCATGTAAAATACTGGTACTCAGGTGTATCCAGCAGACTGGCAGCCGACCCCAAGATAGTTTGGGAAAAAGCTAGGTAGATGATGATGAGCTTGATATTAATTAGACACCATGGAAAGTAAGTGAACTTGAATGATATTCAAATTGACTATGAATTTATGTTTGTAATATCAAATCAAAATTGCATTCATTAGTCAGTCGTATGAAAAACTTGCCTTCTAGAGTAACTCAATAAGATCCACCTTGAACTTTAATGAATTGGTTTAAACTGGGAAATCATCAAATGACCCCTCCCGCTCTGGGCGGAGCGGAAGGGAGTATCAGACTTGTACTGACTAAAACCCATCCATGTTCCTTCTTTGCCCTTTGTGTTCCAGGGCCACGGTATGTCTTTCGAACAGTCCCGCACACTGGCAGGTATCACCCTCTCGGACATGACCTTGAGTCTCGCGTGGAACACTCGCACACCGTCGACACTTGGTGTCGTCATAAGACGGACGGACGGTGACCTAGCACATTACTCACCGTCCACAGGCCCGCGCCTACGGTGGCCGCCTAGTGGCTAATTCGTTTAAACTGCTGTAAGAGTTTTTTGCAGTAAGTTTCTTTGTACTATAAAAATAACGAAGAACGTACCTTAGCGGGATCCATGATGACAGTGGGTCCGAAGTTCAAGAATATGTGGTTACAATCCGTCCGTTTAGCGAGCGGGTGTGAGAAGGCCACCTCCAGCTCATCCATAGCTTCTAGTAGTACTCTGAGGACGAAAACATTTACACTAAATTTGGGGAAACTTTTGTCAACTATTCGTTCTTTCTTTATCGTGTGGTAAGTACAGTCAGCCCCAAAAAGATGTTAACAATGAAAAGGATTCATTTCATTGTCTACAACCATCTATATGTATATAAATTACGTGTCACGTTGATTGTCGGAGATGGACTCCTAAACTACTTAACCGAATTTTAATCTAATTTGCACACAGTGTGCAGTTTGATCCAACTTGAAAGATAGAATAGCTTACATCTCAATTTATAGTCGCAATATTTTTTTTATTGCAAATTAAATCACAATTATCTGTTAGCTCCAAAAGATTCTAACAGATGTCGGTATCTGTTGACTGGATTGAGTAAGTAAATTCAATAGATGGCGCTGTATAGGAGCGGAGCAGCAATGAAAAATATTGCGAAAACGGGGAAAATGTGACGCAGACGAAGTTACAAGGGACAGCTAGTTATTCCATAATTGTGGACACAATGTAAAGCTACAAAACATGGTAAACAATTCACATAGGCCGGATACATATTAATAATATAAACACTCATCTTTTTTTTTCAAATTGGCACTGGGATATACATTAGTCTGGAATAGCACATAGTTATTTTTATCCCGGTCGGACGATCCCGTGGAAAAATTACCGAACAAAACGCGGGCGAAGCCGGGGGCATAACTTAGTAGTTTATAAGAAGTAGGATAAATTACCTCTCTCCCTCATTCTGCAGATACTCGAAACTAGCTTCCTTGGTGATGAGATCTTGGTGTCTGATGATGGAACGGATGAAGAACCTGTAGTCTGTTACTTCTTGTCCCTTCTTTACCTGGAGAGGAATAATGGGTGTGGTTAATAGATCGCTATGACTATGACTATTTTAACACTCTCGCGGCCAAGTTCAAATAATTCGTTTTTAATTGTATGCCGAAATCTATAATCAAAAAGTCAAGTCATTATTCAAATTAGGCTGATAATCAGCACTTTTTGAACGTCAAAATTACAAGAGACAGTCTCCTAAAACGTCCGCCCTTCGCCACTTCCTAGTGTTTTAGCTGGGAAGAAGAAGTGGCGGAACAAACTCCCCAGCAACACATCTGTCTGTTAGGTTAGAAAAACTAGATTCTATACAATATTGTCCAAGATAATTTAAACAAAGAATCCATTACACATCAAATTAATGTCACATGTCAGCACACACCAATAATCCACAAGACAACTCGTGAGGCAGGTTGTGGGCACACGAACGAATTCGAACGGTTCGACCCATATGCACGGTGCTTAGTAGCACCGAAAGTGTTAATCTGGTAGGATCTTGAAAAATGCTTGGCAACTGGCAAGTACAAAATTTGTGAAACTTAAAGTTTTGCATCTTCGTCAAAATTCAGGAGGTTCTCACAAAAGACATCATCATCTGCCTAGCCTTTTCCCAAACTATCTTGGGGTCGGCTTCCAGTCTAGCCGGATGCAGCTGAGTACCAGTATTTTACATGAAGCGACGGCCTATCTGACCTCCACAACCCAGTAACTGGGTAATACGATACCCCTTGGTAAGACTGGATGTCAGACTTTTAGCTTCTGACTACTCGTAACGACTGTCAAAGATCTACAAATGACAGTTGGGACCAACGGCTTAACGTGCTTTCCGAGGCACGGAGGAAACTCGATATGTAATTATGGTCACACATCCACAGACCAACCTCGGTAAGCACGGCTTAACCTTAAAGATCGACCTGGGCGGCTGTTATTATTTAGCCACGAGCTCCTCACAAAAGACATAAATAATCAATTTAAATTACAGTACCTAGTTAATTATTAATAAACGCTGCTTTTTGTTGTTGTTTAAGTTTGTCAGTATTTCAGAAAAACGCCCTTAACGTGGCTTAGGGAATAATAAATTATCGAATAAACGTTTGCGATTGTTTGTATGTGTGAAAGCGTGGTTATAGGGCGAGAATCAGACGGGCCGCGTTTAAAACACGGGTGGTTCACACTTACCGATTTCCGTAAATAAATTAAAAAAGAAATACCTATCCATTTTATTCTTGCATTTGACGAGGATGCAAAACAAAAGCTTGTATAAAAGTTTTACTTTGGCCAGAGGCTAAGTGTTGCCATTCAACGTGGCAACGCCGCCAGTCTCTTGGGCACGTTACCAGCTGACAGCGTTGAGGAGGAGTTTTTTGACGCCCTTTTATAATTTGTTGTTATTTTAGTTTTAATTATCTAGTTTTATGTTTAGTAATTAATTTAGATTTAGAAATTAGTATTTTAATAAACGAATGCTCATGCTTTGATTTAGATATTTTAGATAGGCAAAGTAATGACGTCTATAGATCTCTCCCTAAGACATTTCAGTGGCAACACAGAATTGTTCAGGGCAAAGATGACTTTAGGGACGTTACGTGGATGCTTCGAAAACGCGGATTCCTCTACAGTTTTGGCATATTGATTGTCAGGTCATTGACGGTGAGTTTCATACGATAATCTCTTTTATTTTAATTTGGACTAATCCAATTCGGATGCATCCTTAATACTTATCGTAAAATACCGACCACTTGTGGGAGGAAGAAGGGCATATCGACACTCCATCTGCCGTCCCTCTCTCACTTTAGCCTTGCCCAGATCCAAGAGCATCTTCTGCAGTGGGCATCGCCACGAGTTTATAGGTTCTCCTGCGGTACAGCTCCAGCTGGAAGGCTGATGTTTGTTCCAGGTGCCGGTAGACTCTCTTACCTTAGCTTTGCCCAGATACAGGTGCATCTTCTGGTTGCTAGTGGGCAGCGCCTCGAGCTCATAGCTCCTCATGCGGTACAGTTCCAGCTGGAAGGCTGAAGCTGGTTCCAGATGCCGGTAGATTGTGTCTTCTGTGAAGTCGTTGCGGGCACGGAATGTGAAGAACTTGGGGAATTGGCGCCTGGAAAGAAAAGGATTTTAGGTCTAGAGGAATAATTAACGTAGAGGTATGTACCCTTTCCGTTACACCCTGTATATCTTTGATATCGCTGATAGAATGTCACTTTGTCTAAGTCCTTAAGGAACTTAGTACTCACTTGATAAGCAGCATAAACGTGATCCTCCTAATCCTCTTCTGGTGCAGCTCGTGTCGGTGAGCGCGGCAGAAGTTGCCGAAGCGACGAGAGATCGTGCTGTCATCACTCTCGCCAGAGTCTCGCACTCCGATCATTAGGATGTGGATGGGTTCTAGTGGGGCCTGTGGGGAAAAACATACAAATATAATATTACAAGATCGAGAAAAGAATTGCTAAACGGTATAAGCACGTCATCTTTTTAACCAATTGCTAAAAAAGAAGGAAGTTTAAATGTTTTTTATGTATGTTCACCGATTTCTCCGTGATTACTCCGATTTAAGCTGGAGGAGCACGTGGCTAAATAATAACAGCCGCACGGGTCGATCTTTAAGGTTAAGCCGTGCTTGCCAAGGTTGGTCCGTGGATGGGTGGCCATAATTACACACCGAGTTTCCTCCGTGCCTCGGAAAGCTCGTTAAGCCGTTGGTCCCGGCTGTCCTTTGTAGATCTTTGACAGTCGTTACGAATAGTCAGAAGCCAAAAGTCTGACATCCAGTCTTACTAAGGGGTATCGTATTACCCAGATACTGCGTTGTGGAGGTCAGAAAGGCAGTCGCTGCATGTAAAATACTGGGACTCAGCTGCATCCGGTTAGACTGGAAGCCGTTCCCAAGACAGTTTGGGAAAAGGCTTGGCAGATGATGGTGGTCCGATTTAAGTGATTCTTTTTCATTTGGTAAAGGAAGCTCATGCGGTGGTCCCATATACATTTTGTTAACTTTACTTCGGTACTTTATCAGTTGTCTTTTATAATATGCATTTTTCTTTTTCGTCTATGTAGATGACATGCTAATATTTTCTAGTTAGCAAATTTGATACTTGACAAGAATTCGTGTGAGACCCATAATTAAAAAGGGTTGTATAAAAATAACATTACTACCGGAAGTCGGTGGCAAAAAAGTCAATGAAACAAACAAAAATCACAGATTTCCAGAATTCAAGTAATTTTCCTCTTTTTGGTGTTTTTTGGAAGTCGGTTATTTATTTAGTGATACAAATACAAGAGAATGCGGAGGAATGAGGAAAATGTCGTGAGGAAAGTTTTGAGTATGAATGTGGATGGGTATAAGGGTAGAGGAAGACCAAAGAAACGATGGATGGACTGTGTGAATAAATGATATGGCAAGAAAGGAGGTGTCTCATGAGATGACAAGTAATAGAGACTTGTACAGAAGAAGAAGAAGACATGCTGCGCCGACCCCAAATAAATTGGGATAAGGGCAAGAGAATGATGATGAAATACAACTGAATAGTAATTTACCTCAATATCAGTATCAGAAGGCTTGAAGTCCATGCCAACATTAATGCTCGTACTGTCACGGCTCTCGCTGCCTTCCTGCAACGCCGCTAGGTCCTACAAACAAACATTAGGTTAACTACCATATTATGAGGTTTAAAACAAAGCAGAGAATGCTGAGCTTGAGGTCCTGTGTTCAACTTTAGGTCGGGCAGACCTGGAGTGATTTTGATCAGTACTCGAAGACTCCCTATGATTTCCAATTGTCTCGATCTAGGGCCAATGTGGATCAATGGTCTAGGTCTACCACGACGCCATCTGGCTGTGTCAGGGCTCCAGTAAGTGGTTTTTTTGGCCCACAGATCATTGGGCATGCGGCAGACGTGGCCAGTGCAGTCCCACTTCAGCTTAGCGGCTTTTTGAGCAACAGCAGTAATTTGTGTTTTTGTCTTTAAGAAGTCAATATTTATCGTTTTGGGTATATTTTGACTCGCTGCCAGGGCCAATTTTATCGACTCTCGGGTTTAATTTTTACCTGATATCGGGGTCTCTTTACCTTGACTTTGTAGTCAATTAACTCAGATTTGGTGGTCAAATGAACCCACACCAGCAGGGATCTTTTTTACCCCACTTTAAACAATTTTAGAATAGAATTATCTTTATTCGAGTATCATATGACCATATCATATATCGTTTAGGATGCTGGTGGGGCTGCCCCGCTACTGTAGTGCGTCAGGGATGTTCGCAGATGCGCGCGTGGATTGTTTTTACGCAACAATGCGTAAAAGGTGCGCTTCCCTGGTGGCAGTGTGGGGCAGCACCAACAGTATCCTAAGCATGATTGCAAGTCCCCTAGACTGTGTTTATGTGGGTCGCTGTTGTGGGATTTCTCATAGGTTGGCGCAGCAGTGATCCATTGTGTTGTTTTTTTTTATCAGTGCGTACTAACTTACACTTAAGTTTTACTAACAGTTTTGGGTTATGGATACTCGAATATAGAGAATTCTATTCTATAACTCAAAAATAATAAGTAAATAATTTCAATAAATAATCACACTTTTGGGGCGTTTTGTCTCACTTTTGAAGAAACAACGTGGTAATTTTTTGTCTTTTTGAGGGTAAAAATCGGGGTAATTTGGCCCACTTTTGCGGTCAACGTGGGGTAATTTTTCACCCCGCTCTGAGTTAACCATAAAAAAAATATTTTCACTCACCTCTCTCCTAACAGTAGCGGAACTGGCGAAGTCATGCACCAGGTCCAGCAGTTCATCAGAGTACTGAACGAACGCGTCGAAGGACTCGAACGACGCGAGCGCTCCTGTGCGGTGGTGACACTTCCTCATCGCCGCTGTGCATAGCTCGGCGGGAATGCCTTCGGCGTCTGTGCCAGATGCCATCTCGATTTCTGATTGGCTGATTGGGATTCTGCGTAAGGAAAATGAGAGATTTTAGAAAAGGCTGGTTATGTTCTCAGCATGGACCGTTATGGAAACGTGATGTCGTAAGCAGTGTACGCCCGCCGGGAGTATTCTTATAGAGCGGGTCTGAGAGAGCTGGGAGCTCGTAGCTAAGTAATAACAGCCGCACGAGTCGATCGAAAAGATGGGTAAACATTTATTACATACCGAGACCGCTCCTTACTCCGCAAAGACGCAGTTGCTAGGTTTCATTTTTGGAAATATGAAAGTCGTTATGGGTAGTCAGAAGCCCGAAAGACAATTTTCTTACCAAAGGGTTGTGTAGATCAGAGAGGCAGTCGCTCCATGTCGGCTCCATGTAGAATACTAGCATTAAGCTGCATCTGGTTAGACTGGCAGCCGACTCCAAGATAGTTGGAAACAGGTTCGGCAGAAGAGAACCGGTTCAAAGTTTCTCATACTCCATGAAGAGCCTCCGGACTGCCCGCGGATGCTGTAGTGATAGATGATGATCGAGAGCTAAGACCTACCTGTTGGGATGTCCAGTAGGCAATATGAATTGGAAGTGGACGACGCCCAGCTCGCCCGACAGCGCCAGGTGTTGCAGACAAGTGATGTCGTAAGACGTGTACGCCCGGCGGACGTATACTTCTAGAGCGGCGTTGCATACCTGCGGAAAGAAAGGTAATTGTGAGAAATACTGCTTAAAAGTATATTTTAGTAACCATTTTTGATCGTATGTGAGATTTAGTAACTTTAAATCCATAATATTTTGCGGAACATATATTGTGTTGTTTTGGTAGATATTGACCCCAGCTATCACCCCCTGAAGTATGTAGTACTATTTACTAGACACCCTGTATGCTCATCTGTTCCCTCATAAGTTAATAACTTAGGAATTTTCTTATCATAATTTGACAAATGCGGTATCGTTGCAAGCGTCTTGGTCGTCCGCTGGTTATAGGAAGTGTGACGTCACATTAATTTGAATATGGCGCCCTCTAGAGAACAACGTCATGAACTAAAAAAAAGATGGCTATAATCATAATCGTATGAACTTGATTTGACTGCACGATCTTATAATTAAGGTTGACTTTTTTAAAATATATTTCTTACCACATAACTTCGAAATGAGCTTAGCTTGCGAGCAAAGTCAGGGTTTCAAACTATTACTTGACAATCATACGTACACACGGCGGCACATGAAGCTTTACATATCCAGTATAACCTGACCTCGTTTTGTATGAGTTTCCCGTAAAATGAGACTTCAGCTTAATTTGGTTTGGCAAAGCTAGATTGGTCGCACTACGTACTTAACCTATCAAAGAAAGTATAATTCACAAAGAAATAACCTCCAATTAAGCTAATTACAGCGACCTATTACAAAGGTAAAAGAATAATTGAATCATCCACTTAAGGTAATCAATTACTGCTAGAATCAAAGCATAACGCCCCAGGCATGCCTTTTGATGCGATGAATTTTCTAGTCATGCCTTAATTTTTATAAATGAGGTACTTTCTTTAAGCTTTCGCAGACTTCATAGTGGTGCAAATTTTAACGAAGACAGTACATGCGCTTTCGTTGGGTCAAATTTGGTGCGTTTTTTTTTTGTCTTCTGTAGGACGGCATAGAACATTATGTTAGCAATATCGACTATTTAAATGACTCTTTGTATTATTGGCTTTCTTGAAAAATAGACATTTCTGTGTATATTGTGAATAAATTCTTAAAAAAATTGTGAAACCACATACACATCCATAGCGTAGTTTTAGACAACAACACTTTATTTAAAAAGACACCGGTGTTCATACCATACGTGGACCTTTGATAAATACCGAAATTAATTTTAAATAAATACGCTGTTTTAAGTGTTCCGTACCCAAAGGGTCAAACGGGACCCTATTACTGAGACTTCGCTGTCCGTCCGTCCGACTGTCACCGGTTGTCTCATGAACCGTGATAGCTAGCCAGTTGAAATTTCTACACATTGTTTATTTCTGATGCCGCTATAACAACAAATACTAAAAACAGAATAAAATAAATATTTAAGGGGGCTCCCATACAAAAAAAGTGTTTTTATAAATAATGGTACGGAACCACGAGTTAGTGCGCGAGTCCGGTTTTTTAATAAATTCTTGATGTATTTTTCAGGTGACAATGGAAGAAGAGCTAGAATTCAAGCCGTTCAGCGACACATATAAGATGATAACGTTCGCATTGAGCGTCGGTATGATATACCCGAACAAAAGGACCGAGAAAGCCAGGCTGGCCAGTATACGTTAGTCAGTTTGTATGTAGGGTGTAATCTTCGAAACTACTGAGCCGATTCCGAAAATTCTTTGAAAGTGTAGCTTCCCATTAGTGAGAGCCGAAAAGTTATCCCCGAGTGTCGTAGGATACACTTAAGAGCGGACTCTAGTCCCGAGGAATTTGAAGAATAGGTATTTGAAGAAACTATTGCCGTCGCGCTGCGCCCGACCAAGCCCCCGTAAAGTGCGAAGGGGACAACTGCAGCTCAGGCTGATTTTATCTACAAAAATCTTGAAGATGTTTTGTATTCCGCTGTTTTCTTCTTCAAAACTAAACTGATCTAAATAATTCGTAAATAAAAATTTAGAGGAAAAGTATATCTATGCTTCTATTATTTTCTTTTTTGTTAAAAACTTATCTAATTTGTCTGATAGTTGTCTGAACATGGCGGTAAAAACGGGTTTTTTTTCGGGTTTTTGGATTGTCATAATTCTTTTTCAAAAAAAGGAAATGATCGGGGCATATAATAATAAGACCTAGATTTTTTGGAAAGAAAATCATTGCTCTAGACGCATAATCCACGAAGAAAACAGCGGAATACGTTTGTATGGAGAAAGGCCCATTAGAGATCCCTCTAAAAACGTTCCGGTAGGTTAATTTTCGTGCATAAAGGGAGCGAAGCCAGGGGAAAATGCTAGTTGTATTGTACTGGGTGGAACGGACACCGACGCAAAAACAGAACGATGTATTGAATACGTGGTAGATCTTTGACAGTCGTTACGAGTAGTCAGAAACCAAAAGTCTGACATCCAGTCTTACCAAGGGGTATCGTATTACCCAGTTACTGGATTGTGGAGGTCAGATAGGCAGTCGCTTCATGAAAAATACCGGTACTCAGTTGCATCCGGTTAGACTGGAAGCCAATCCCAAGATAGTTTGGGAAAAGGCTAAGCAGATGATGATGTTCTGAATAGGTGTTAACCGTTTTAGCATCAGTGTCCCTTCCGCCTTATACAAGTCGTTGTTTTGCATCCTCGTCAAAATTCAGGTAGTTGTTACAATAAACATAAATCTAATATATAAAATTCTCGTGTCGCGGAGTTTTTACCTAACTCCTCCGAAACGGCTGAACTGATTTGTATGAAATTTTGTGTGCATATCGGGTAGGTCTGAGAATTGGCCAACATCTATTTTTCATAGCCTTAAAACACATCGAAATTTCGACGCGAACAAGGTCGTGGGCAGCAGCTAGTGATCAAAATAAATTATGGTTCATAGTTAATTATTAAAAAACGCTGCTTTTTGTTGTTTTTAAAACTTGTCAGTATTTCAGTACCACCCTTAACGTGGTTTACGGAATGACAAATTATCGAATAAACGTTTGAGATTGTTTCTGTGTGTGAAAGCTCGAATATAGGGCGAGGATAAGACGGGTCGCGTTTAAGAGCGTTCGCACCTTACGCCATTTCATATAAACTTTCAAGTCCTTATTTTCAGAAATGACTGAATTGATTTTAATGAAACTTAATAAGCATAAGCATAGATCTAAAAAGTTATTTAAAAAAAGGTAATTGGAGATTTCTGTTTCTATAGATAAATTATAATTGGTCTAATTTAGCTGTAAGACTATTTTTTGAATATGTTTTAGTAACTTTTAGACCTATGTATCCTGCTTATGCGTATGAAGTTTCATTAAAATGGGTTAAGTCATTTCGGAAATTGAGGACTTGAAAGTTTGTATGCAATGTCGTTAAAGCGTAAACGCTCTTAAAACACGGGTGGTTCAAACTTACCCATCAACCTACCCATTTTATTATTGATTTGGATCGAGAATCATTAGCATAGTTATCTCCCTGAATTTGACGAGAATGCAAACCAACAGCTTGGATATCAGGCTGGTGTTCGGAACTTCGTCTATATCTATCTTCTTTTTCCAGCGATAATAGTCACAACAATATCACCCCTTGCCACCATGATATTTCTTGATATGTACAAATGCTTGTTGAACAAAGACATTGTGAATATAATCAGACATAGCACCGTGGTCGGGCCGTTCCTGGGTGGATTTTTTAAGGTACGTAATTGACCATTTGTTCCCAACGAGTAACACCCTCAAATGTCACACTGTTACTCGATGGGATTTTTTTCTGAAAAAATTCCCAACCGGTCACACTGTTACTCGATGGGAACTTTTTATTACTAATTTCCCAACCAGTCACACTGTTACTCGATGGGAACTTCTTATTAGTAATTTCCCAACCAGTCACAATATTACAGTAGTTAATGAAAAGAAGAATTAAATCGGTTTTTACTTTAAAAACATTTATTCGTCATATTGCTGGTGATTCTCCTTTGAACGTTTTATTCTTAAATAATTAAATAAAATTACAATACCTAAATACATACATACATACATAGACTCACGCCTGTATCCCCGAAGGGGTAGGCAGAGGTGTAATATTACACCCACATCTCGCCATCTATATTTAAGTCCCACGTAATAAGGGGGGGGAGGTACCTAAATACAATCAGCTTTATATAATATATCAGAGTAAATCATCACATTTTACAACAATTATCAGTTCTAATTTCTAATGTTAATTTGAACTTTAAACAATTTTCCAAATACATATAATTAGCCATAAGTATGTTGTGACAATTAAAATTATGTATAGCAAAATAAAGTTATGATAAGCCGGCAACATCAGTTATCGCGAGTGTGTAATGGCGGTTATTTTCCATGCACATTTAATGTAAAAATACTTTTGCATCCCTCTTCCCGCGGCCCCGGCGGCGGCGGCCACGTGTCGTAAGTGGGGGAGAGGGACGCAAAATGAATTAGTCAGAGCAGTGCAACGAAGCAAAGTGCACGTTGTCGACAATGTCAGAGCCCACCGCATCTAGTTCGTCCGGTCAAGTGCCATTAAATTTAATTAAAAGGAATGGTGGGACAATTTTGCTACGAAGTGGACATCAATTTTATGCTAGACGAAAGCATAGTAGCGGATTAATAGTGTGGGCGTGCACAAAACGAAACATTTGCAAAGGAATCTTGAGAATAAAGTAGATGCGTCATACACAAACGCGGCATAAACACTTAATCGATTTATTTGGAACTGTTATAAACACGTGTTTTAAAACAACTTGTTTTAATCATACGCAGGGTTAAACAATATGACGAATATTACTAATACGACAGCTTTGACTCCTGTTATTATTGTTGCTATTTTCTATTTATAGGATCAACGAATACTAGACGAGACTGCTCATAGCCATGCTCCAGACTTTGCGAAGAACGAAATTGATGAATCAATCCATAAATTAAAGACTGAATTGTACAAACCGGACTTTCCTAACATTCCACAAAAATACAATTCCATGATAGGCAACCTTAAAGATGCCGGTATAAATATTGTATCCAACATACCAAAATTTACTAGCGTTAAAAGTACACTGTATAGACAACGGAACAAAGAAGCTGGAGTTTCAAAGATGTTATTTAAAAACGCTCTTGAAGTCGAAGTGCCACCAAGATATAATAACTTTTTGTTAGCAGACTACTCAAATAAAACTAATAATACACGAATAATAGTATTTTCCTCGGTGGAAGCAAGGCAAATTACATGTGAATCAAAAGAATTTTATGGCGATGGCACATTCAGAAGCTGCCCTTCTCCATTCGTGCAATTGTATACAATTCATGTAGATACTGGTAGTACAATAAACCACACAAATATAACCCCTGTGATATATGCTTTAATGACCAACAAAACAATGCAGAGCTACTTAATTCTGTTTCAAATGATTAAGTCGCAGTTGCCGGATTGGAATCCAACAAAATTTAAACTTGATTATGAAAAGGCTGCAATGAATGCCATTATCAAAGTCTTTCCAACAGTCATAATAAAAGGTTGTTATTATCATTACAACAAAGCCATTTTTAAAAAAGGAAAAAGCCTGAATATGACCTCACGAACGTCACAAGATTTGAAGGAGGTGCGAATAATTGAACTTAGTGCGATTCTTCCATTATTGCCCGAAAACGAGATAATTAATGGATGGGTTTACATAATTGCTAGATACGGAGATAGTGAAGGTACAGGCACAAAAAAATTCATTAACTACATGGAAAAACAGTGGCTCCGTGAGGAATATTTAAAAGTGTGGTGCGTTTTTGGTGACGCCCATCGCACAACAAATGCACTCGAATCTTGGCATAATAAACTAAATAAGACCATTGGAACAAAACACCCGAATATTATGCATTTCTTGCACACAATTGAAGAAGATTCTTCTCAGAATACTGTCAGAAATGTTCTGAAACAACAAGGCAAACCGTCAAAAAGAAAACGGGGTAAGAAATCTATATCAAGAGACGAGTTTATTCAGGAAGTGCAGCTGGAATTAACACAAGGTCTTATTTCAGTTGGCCATGCTTTGGAGATTTTACGACACTAGAATTAAGAACTGATACTTATTGTAAAATGTGGTGATTTACTGTGATACATACATATAGGTACAAACATAAGGTTGATTATATTTAGAAAATTCTTCTTTAAAGTTCAAATTAATATTAGAAATAAGGACTGTTAATTATTGTAAAATGTGATGATTTACTCTGTTATATTATATAAGGCCGATTGTGTTTAGATATTGTTACTATGACTAAAACATTAAAATGAGAATTACTAGCAATATGACGAATGTTAACGTGTAACGTCCGTAATTAAGTAACTGTATTTACCAATGTTGTTATTTTGTTGATTTTAATAAAAAATTAAAAATCGATTTAATTCTTATTTTCATTAAGTTCTGTAACAGTGTGTTCCCATCGAGTAACAGTGTGACTGGTTGGGATTTTTTTCTGAAGAAATTCCCATCGAGTAACAGTGTGACTGGTAGTGTGACCGGTGGGGAATTTTTTCAGAAAAAAATCCCATCGAGTAACAGTGTGACATTTGAGGGTGTTACTCGTTGGGAACAAATGTAATTGACTACCTGTTTGCAGTTGGTAAGTTCAGGTTGAGAGCAGCGGTGGTTCAGTGGTGGCTACCCCGAGTTACGAGCAGTAAGCCGTGGGTTCGAACCCAGGTAGGGGCATTACTTTGTGTAATTTATTTCATCACCGCTGCTCTCAAAAACGGTGAAGTAAAACATCGTGAGGAAACCGGCATGTCCTAGAACTAAAATTCGAAGACATGTGAAATCAACCAACCCGCATTGGACCCGCGTAGTGGATTACAGCCCTCTCACTCTCATAGAGAGGAGGCCTGTGTCCCAGCAGTGGGAACATTATATGCTGATGATGAAGTAGAGGTTGGCACAAGAACGAAGAGCTTGGCACAAACAAAGAAAGGTCTATAGCCAGCAGTGGGTGTAGTCGGGCTGTTGACGAAGATGGAGTTGTAAAACGGTGAAGGAGAACATTATTGTGAAAACGACTTGTCCTAAAACAAAGATTTCGAATATATGCATATGAGTGCCATCGCTGACGTGTTCGTTTATGGCCTAGCCTCTTAAACAGAGAGGAGGCGTTCGTCTGATCTGCGATCGAAATTTTTAATTGACGGACAAAAAACTTCATACAAGCGTGAAACTATAGATGCATTTTCTGCAAAGTGCGGCAGTACAAAACTTAGAAGTTTTGCTTCTATGGAGGGCGGCTACACTATGGCGTGACTGTCGTCTTAATTCGGATATACGAATAACACCGAAGCGCATACTTTGATTGGTTTAACTGTATCTACCTATAATTTTTCAAACTGTCATGATCACTAACACTATCATTAACACTAAAAACGGGATATTTACCACGTTTAGTATTTGTTTTGAGTTCCCGATATTTCAGCGCTGTTGCAAACACCATGATCACGGATCACCTATCTATGAAGGTATGGTGGTGTATCAATCTATTCTAAACCAACGTTCTATTCCAGATGATCTTAATGTACCACAAGCGAATCCAGGCGAAACAGATACTAGACGAAATCGACCGCGACCATCACCTCATTAACGATTTCGCCGAAACATACAAAGACATAGCTCGGGCTTCGATCAAGAACAGCCAGATTTACAGCGAAAGATGTTGGGTGATCACCGTAATGACTTGTGTGATGACGTTTCCCGTCATGGCTATAGTGCTCAACGTTTATAATTTCTTGTTTTTGTCGGACCCAGTGAAGTATATGATACATGATTTGGAAAAGCCGTTTTCGGAGCCTGAAGCGAGATTTGCTACGCCGTATTTTGAGGTACTTTTTGTTGATACATACTCCTTGTAATATAAGTTTTTAAACTGACATGGTAACTAACACTATCAATAATACTAGTAACGGGATATTTACCATGTTTATTATTTGTTTTGAGTTCCCGATATTTGGGCGCTGTTGCAAACGCCATGATCACGGATAAACTGAAGTTATTGCGGGTGGATGTTTATGAGCAGACAAAACGGTCTACCCTCTTTCTTGTTCGTTTTTTGGCGCGCCGTACCACAACCACTGTCACTCACAACTCTATTCTGTTCTCGACACACGAAACTCACTGTGTCCACTCGCGAACTTGTTACGGCACTCTTTCGGTTTGTATACAGTTGAACCACTGGATTCCAGGCTCTTGACAGTTGAAAGCCATCCTCCCGATTGAAGTTCTTATATTTAGTAATTTCAATAGCTAAATGAAAGTGACAGTGGTAATGATACAGCGCGCCAAAAAACGAACAGAGGTATGGTTGAGAGCAGTGGTGATGAAATAAGTTACACAAAGTAATGCGCCTGCTTGGGTTCTAACCTACGGCTTACTACTCGTAATTCGGGGCTGCCACCACTGGGCCACCGCTGTTTTGTTATTTGTATAGTTTAGTAACTTAGTATAGTAACTAAATAGTGCTTATGACGTGATATTAGGTAGTCGAAAAATGGCACGTTTGGTTTTCACATGGACCGTGATACTCGCGTTATCTAGGTATCTCTATATCTGTGCTTCATCATCATCATCTGCCTAGACTTTTTCCAAATATGTTGGGGTCGGCTTCCAGTCTAACCGGATTCAGCTAAGTACCAGTATTTTACATGGAATGACTGCCTATCTGACCTCCACAACCCAGTTAGTACCGTGTAAAACGATAGCCCTTGGTAAGACTGGTTGTCAGACTTTCGGGCCCCTGACTACCTGTAATGACTGTCAAGATCTACAAATCACAGCCAGGACCAACGGCTTAACGTGCTTGCCGAGGCACGGAGGAAACTCGGTATTTAATGGGTGGTCACCCATCCACGGACCAACCTGAGTAAGCACGGTTTACCTAAAGATCGACCCGAGCGGCTGTCATTGAGCTTGTGAATTATAAAACTGACAAAATGAAGCAGAACCCTTTTAAAGACAAACGTTGTAATACATTTGAGTTTTATAGTACCCAATAGCCCAAATGGCTCCAAAAAAAAACCCTCATATCACCATTTCAGTGTATGTTCGTCTACCAATTTTACTGTGCGATTCTGTACGTGGTAAACTTCATCGGTTACGATGGATTCTTTGGGCTGGCGATCAACCACGCTTGTCTGAAGATGGACCTGTACTGCAAAGCTTTGGAGGAGTCTATGCAAGCTCCTCCGAAAGAAGTTTGTGGGAGGGTCATTGCAGTTATTAAGGAGCAGTGCCGGTTGTTCAGGTAAGATCTACTGTTAACAATTTCCGTGCTAAGCACCCAGCATATGGGTCGAACAATTATTCGTTCATGTGCCCATCCTGCCTCCCGAATCGTCGCTCTACATAGCTCTAGATAACTAGCATACTAGTAAAAATGAATTATTTGAAGTTGGTAGCGAAAGAACCTCTTGAACCGGAAGACCTCCCACTAGGTGGACCGATGACCTGGTGAAGGTTGCGGGATTCGCTGGATGCGAGTCGCACGGGACCGGTCAATGTGGCGACACTTGGTAGAGGTCTATGTCCAGCAGTGGACTTCTTTCGGCTGCAATGATGATGATGATGGTAGCGAAAGTGTTAACTTAAGTCCTTTATAACCCCCGATAAAAAGAGGGGTGTTATAAGTTTGACTAGATGAAAGTTGCAATATATGTAGGGGTTTACGGGGGCGAAAAATCGAGGAAAATTCGATTTCTCTATTTTCAAGCGAGCAAAGCTCGGTCGCGTAAGTACTGTAAATCAAACTAAGTAAACACAAAAAAAAAACAAAAGAAATATTGATGGGAAACGACTCTTTTTGGGGTAAAACGGTATACGGTAGGACTAAATGTAACGCATTCAAAACATTGTGCTGAGGGACGTTTTGAATTGAAACCGTAGCTTCTTCAAAAGACTTTTTATTCAGTAAAAATAAATAGTTGTTTTTTTTTTCTTTACAGATATGTAGATTTAATTCAAGACACTTTCAATATATGGTTGGGTGTAATATTCATAGCAACCATGATACAGATATGTACTTGCTTGTATCATATAACTGAGGTAAGAGTATTAAGTATTTTAATTGACATGGTCTGGTTACCAAAACTACTATTAGCATTGCAATTGGAAGCGCCATGATAGGCCGCTAAAATCAAATATTCTTACGTTTTAGCAAGTCAGTATCGGGTTGTATATTGAAAAAAGTTTTTTTGTAAAAAAAATAAAACCGACTTCAAAAAACCCTAAAAGCACTAAAAACTATCAATAACACTTGCAACGGGATATATTTTTTTTTTTATTTGTTTTGGGATGGGTTTCAACTGTCAAGAGCCTGGAATCCAGTGGTTAAACTGTGTAAAAACCGAAACAGTGCCGTAAAAAGTTCGCGAGTGGACACAGTGAATTTCGTGTGTCGGGAACAGAATCGAGTTGTGAGTGACAGTGGTAGTGGTACGGCGCGCAAAAAACGAACAAGAAAGAGGGTAGACCGTTTTGTCTGCTCATAAACATCCACCCGCAATAACTTCAGTTTATCCGTGATCATGGCGTTTGCAACAGCGCCGAAATATTGGGAACTCATAACAAATAATTAACAAATAATAAACATGGTAAATATCCCGTTGCAAGTGTTATTGATAGTGTTAGTGACCATGTCAGTTTAAAAACTTATAAGCACTAAAAACTTAAAAATAAAACTTAAAACTCTCTATATTAATAAACCTAACCTAACCTACGATTAACCTTAATTAAAAATTAACTTAATAATTTTTTGGAGTCGGTGAAATTTTAAAATTGGTTGGCAAACGACGGTGTTATGCGCGACCAAACATAAAAAAAAATACAAACATCCGAATTGAGAACTTCCTCCTTTTTTAGAAGTCGGTTAAAAAAAATATGATTGAAGACCGTAACAAATATGGCTTTAAAACCTCCTAATTTAGGAGGTTGAAACCAGTTATTATGAGTTCAAATCAGAGCAAATTACCTTACAAAACAGATTAATTAAATATCATTCATTTTATTTCAGGGTTACGGTTTTGATTTACGCTATATGATATTCGTAACTGGGGCCGTCATACATATCTATCTGCCATGCCGTTATGCAGCCAAACTGAAAGCTATGGTAAGCTATCGAGTATACAGGCTGGAAAGGATATTGACGCTAAAAATGTTACCACATATGCAACACATCATTCTGTGGGGTTCAAAATAACGTACTGAACACGTATTCTTTACAGGCTGTAAAGGAAAGGGTACATGTATACATACTTAAGGGTGGGCTACAGACCAACAAACTGCACATGTTTCTCCATCGGATAAACATCGTAATAGCGAAAAAATTATCTGCTGTCCCATACAAAATTTCAATACCTATTCGACACAAATGTATGGGGCAGCTGAAATTATTTTCGCTTTGATATGAGTCGTTAGTATTTTAAGGGCCCTGTCTGACCGTTGCTGTCAGGTTTCTATATCATATAAACTTCCGGAGAACTGTAATGTTATGATACAGGATTTTGCTTTTAGTTTGCATTTGCGTCATTTATAAGGTGAATGGTATAATTAGTGACCGATAACCAAACATGTGATTCTACTCACGATAACAAACAACTTTACCAAAGAAACTTTTTTTTTATACTCATTCACTTTTATCACAATAACACAGCCGTATGAAGCGGCTGCTGGCTGCAGCTTACGGGGCGGGCTTGCGAGCCGCGCGGGAGCTCTGCCTAGCCACTGTTACACGGTACGATAGTAATAGTGCAGAATAGCGTCACGCGGCTAACAGCTGATAGGCCACAGGAGCGCGCGCGTTAATTTCATACCACTTTTGTGTTATTGTGATAAAATTGAATGAGTATAAAGAAAAAGTTTCTTAGGGAAAGTTGTTTGTTATCATGAGTACAATCACATGTTTAGGTATCGGTCACTAATTACCAGTCACCCAATACAGGGTTATTGGTAAAACACCAACAACCTTTTAAGAGGTCATTCTACTCATCATTATGAACAACTTTTATTATGAGACCAAACCCGAAATCGTGAAAAAAAATGAGCTGTTCCCTACATTTTGACGAGTTATGTGAACATAAAGTATAGAACAGCTGATTTTTTTTCGCGATTTCTGGTTTGGTCCGTAAGTAGTAAATGTTGTTCATAATGATGAGTACTACGACCTCTTAAGAGGTTGTTGGTGTTTTACCAATAACCCTGTATATCTGTAGTGTTTTTTTATGTCGACTTAATTATATCCGCTACAGTATGTAGCGTATAAAGTCATTTAATTGTCTTTCCACATTTGTCAGTCGGTGGAGACGTCGGTGCGCCTGTATAGCAGCGGCTGGGAGCAGGTAGATGAGCAGAGAGTCAGGAGGATGATGGTATTCATGGTGGCGCGAGCACAGGCGCCCATCGTCATCACAGCCTTCAATATGTTGGCGTTTGATATGGAGCTGTTTACTTCGGTGAGTCGATTTTGAGGAGGACAATTATCATGCCTTTTTTTACCGAGTACACATTTTAGCATTAGGGACATATGGACATGATTCGGTAAGGTTCGTCGGTCTGTCTGTCTATTCCGGCTAATCTCCGAAATGTCTGGACCGATTTTGAGCAGACTTTTACTGGCAAATAGCGGGTATTTTACGAAGTAACTTAGGCTATTTTTAGGGTTCCGTACCTAAAGGGTCAAACGGGACCCTATTACTGGGACTTCGCTGTCCGTCCGTCCGTCTGTCACCAAGCTGTATCTCATGAACGGTGATAGTTAGCCAGTTGAAATGTCTACAGATTATATATTTCTCTTGCCGCTATAACAACAAACACTAAAATCAGAATAAAAAAAATATTTAAGGGGGACCATATAAAAAAGTGTTTTTTTTTTGCTAGTTTTTATAAATCATGGTACGGTACTTCGAGCGCGAGTCCGACTCGCACTTGACCGGTTTTTATATTTTAGTAAGTGGTGTAGGGTTCCGTGCAAAAAAATTAAAACCAATGAAATTGTTAACAATAACCGATTCAAATCTGGATGGTATATGATTTTTAATAATAATTTCACGCAGACGAAGTTCGCGCACAACAGCAAGTCTTAAAATAAAATAATAGCAATATTGTTTGTTACAGATCCTGCAATCGTCGTACTCAATGTTTACGCTTTTGAGATCATAAATATTTCGGTCAAAACTTGCACGTCTTTTGCTATAATACTATTAAATACTCTATTTTAATTGTACTATTTACACAACTTATCACAAATTAGATAAAAAATACCTAAATGTAACACTTGAACAACGCAACAATCATTTACTTATCGCAATAAAAGTAATTCTCAAGTAAAAATGGTTGTTTCATTTTCGCAAGCAAGTTTCTTGGAAATTCTTTTAAAACTCTGAGTCACACTAGGTAGTGTGCATGGTTAGGGGTATGAGGAACGCGGTGTAAAGTTCCTCGATACGATAGGAAAGGGAGTACCCTCCGACCAGACAGGTGTTATGTCTGGTGGGTAACTGCCCAGTTGATTTTGGGTTTCTCTATACTGGGTTATTGGAAAAACACAAACAACCTCTTAAGAGGTCATTCTACTCATCATTATGAACAACTTTTACTATGAGACCAAATCCAAAATCGTGAAAAAAAAATCAGCTGTTCCCTACATTTTGACGAGTTATATGAACATAAAGTACGGAACAGCTGATTTTTTTTTTCACGATTTCAGTTTTGGTCCCATAGTAAATGTTGTTCATAATGATGAGCGCAACGACCTCTTAAGAGGTTGTTGGTGTTTTACCAATAACCCTGTATACTCTTAAGTCGATGTAAACTTTGCTTGCGCGATTCAGACCATATTAGTTCTTCTGTATACTCATAGATAGCGCTGTAGTAATTTTTGTTGTACGTAGCTTTTTGTAGGTCGCCAAAAACATGTAAAACATGTAAATTATGTACAGAAAGAAATAAATGAGAATAAAACACTTACCGCAGCATTAGTATGATAGAAGAAGTCGTGCAGTATATCGAAGATGGAGGTCTCAGACAGGATCAGCTTCTGCAAGTTCTCCGGGTGGAAGTCGTGTCCGTACATGTCCACTGCTGAGAGGAATATGGACTCCATCTGGTTGTGGCGGAGCTCGTAGGCTGGTTGGTGAGCTGCGATGAGGACCTGGGGAGAGATGGGGGTGTTGAATCAGTTTAAATACGACGACACGGTTGGTGCAGTGGTTCAGCGATCAACTGCTGCGCTACGTGTCGCGGGTTCGATGCCCGCACCAACAAATATTTGTATGGCCTATAGATAGTTGTTCCTGGTCTGGCTGTTTGTGTATGTGAGTTTAAATGTTTGTAAATGCACCCACGATACAGGAGAAATTCCTAGTGAAGGACAAAGTTTAAAAAAAACATAAAAAAAAAATAGAGGAATCTCTGAGATAATCTTCAATGCAACAGCCTGGGGGTTACCAAGACGTCTCAAATCAATATGGTTTTAATGGCATTCACGTGCGGGAAAGAGACAGCGCTATATAGGATGTCTAGCGCCATCTCTTTCCCACACTGGAATAAGATTAAAACAATACTGCTTTAGGAGTATGAAGATCAGGGTGTAAAGATCTTTATCCCCCATAGAAAAGGGAGGATCCTCCGACCAGACGGGTGTTATGTCTGGTGGGCAACTGCCCGACAGTTGTTGTCGGGTTCTTCTATATACACGATGAATTTTCAAGTGGGCGTAGATTGCCAAATCTGAAACTTTGAGGGTATAGAGAAAAATACTCAAAGGAGTTCGGAGCCCTATTTTGATGAAAACTTAAAATTAATAGTTGGGATTTTGGAAAAACAACAGACCCCTTTGAGGATATAGAGAAAAATACTCAAAGGAGTTCGGAGCCCTATTTTGATGAAAACTTAAAATTAATAGTTGGGATTTTGGAAAAACAACAGACCCCTTTGAGGATATAGAGAAAAATACTCAAAGGAGTTCGGAGCCCTATTTTGATGAAAACTTAAAATTAATAGTTGGAATTTTGGAAAAACAACAGACCCAGCCAGGAATCGAACCAGTTAATTGTAAAAAAAAAACACACTATATTATTACACAATTCCCTAGCGTCGCTATTAAGGATCAAATTCTGGGAAGTCACATTTATACAATTATCAAATACCAGGTGGTGTTCACAGTAGAACTGACCATGTTTAGCTCCAGGCTAAAGAAAGAAGAGGTATATTATAATTGTTACCTGTCTCGCTCTCAAAGCCACTCGGCTATGTTCGGCTCTGTGCAACGAAGTCAGTTCGTTGAGGGTAGTTGCTAATTCGTCTGTGAGACCAGGCTCGTTCGACCATAGGTGGTCGATTAGGAGGGTTACCTATAGAAAGACAAAAAAAAACGTTTGAAAATACTATATTTAGATTATTTTGCATCTTAGAAATTTCGGTCAGAAATTCTGCTTCATTTTACACTTTTTGTAGGTATAAAAGCCCGTGGAATCTTTGACAGTCGTTACGAGTAGTCAGAAGCCAACAGTCTGACATCCAGTCTTACTAAGGGGTATCGTATTACCCAGTTACTGGGATGTGGAGTTCAGATAGGCAGTCGCTTCATGTAAAATACTGGTACTCAGCTGCATCCGGTTAGACTGGAAGCCGACCCCAACATAGTTTGAGAAAAGGCTAGACAGATAATGAGTCTTTCAGAAACTGAGTTAACTGGTATCTTATTATAGGTTAAAAGTAAAAATGCCAAGCTAAATTAGACAAAGAAAACTCACCAGCAAGTTCTTCTTCGCCACTTGGTTGTGTGAGAATATAATGTTTGACACCATTTGCATATCGTCCTTGTAGCGATCGCGGAGAGCTACAACGCATTTGTCGTATGAACCTGCGAAAAAAAAACATTGAAAAAAAAGTCATATAAGGAAAAGAAAAAAAAGGCCCCACCATAATCCCCATGTAGGTAATAGGGAGCGAGCCTATTGCCATCGTGCGGGCACAAATCCAAACTCCGTGCTACTAGGAAATTCCTGATGGAAAAACTCAATAACACTACGTTGTCAAAAGTTTTTGAGAGACTCGTTCACAACGAAGTATATCCAATGTTGCACAACACTATTATACCGCAACAACACGGCTTCGTTAAACAACGATCGACTACCACAAATCTTCTGTCTTTCTCCAGATTTTTGTTTGATAGCTTCGATAGTGGCCTGCAAGTAGATGCAGTTTACACTGATTTTTGCAAGGCCTTCGACAAGGTGGACCATAAACTGTTGCTTGATAAAATTGCCTTCAACGGCATTCGAGGTAACTTACTGCGGTGGTTTGCCTCGTATATTTCTAACCGCTGTCAAAGTGTGGTAATCAAGGGATACAGATCAAATGTTATTGAAGTCACATCTGGTGTTCCACAAGGCTCTATTCTTGGGCCGCTATTATTCATTATATTTGTAAACGACATAGGTAATTGTTTTCACAACACTAAGTTTCTGATGTACGCAGATGATTTGAAGGTCTACAAATCAGTCAAAACTGTTCAAGACTGTATTCTATTTCAGCAAGACCTGGACAGACTGACAGATTACTGTCATAGTAACAAACTTAAGCTAAGTATACCGAAATGTAATTACCTTACTTTCACAAAAAACAAGCAAATTATTAACTTCGCCTACACTCTCTGTCACATTTCTCTCACTAAATTAAACTCAATTCGCGATCTCGGCGTTATACTAGATTCTAAACTATGCCTAGACTTGCACATCAACAAAATTGTTAGCAAGGCTTATCAATTGTTTGGATTTATCATGCGATCCACCCTTGACTTCAAAAGAACCTCTTCATATCTATGTTTGTATAAAGCCCTAGTTAGGTCACAATTAGAGTACGCAGTGTCTGTATGGAACCCTTACTACAAAAAATATTCAGAAATGGTTGAAAATATACAATGTAAATTTTTGCGTGCTATGCACTATAGATGCCATAAAACCTACCTACCTTACACTCAGTTACTCAGCAAGTACAAGCTCTTGCCCCTAAGCTCAAGAAGAAACTACCTTGATGCCATAATTTTATATAAAATTATCAGAAACAAGTTCAACTGTATAAATCTAAACAACATGATTTGTTATGCTGTACCAAGAACATTTCACAGGCGGCAGGTACGCGCGGGTACTCTTTTTGCAACGAACACTTGCCGAACTAATTCTGGTCTGCGCTCACCTATCCGCCGTATGATTGACACTTATAACTCAAAATTTTAAAATATTGACATATTCAGTTGCTCTTTGAGTCGATTTAAAAGTCTTATCCTCCGATCTTTACTATAGTATTAAAATTAAGTTAAACCTGTGAAATTAAATGTTTATATTTGAGTGTTAAATTATACTGTACTATTTTACTGTAATAATATTTTATTTTTAAGTTCTATTTTTAATGCTTATATTATATTACTGCACGTGCTGCTACTAAATTTCCTAGCGATTAAACATTTTTTTTTTCTTCTTTAAATTTGATGTCTACCTGTGGACAGTGTTGTGGGTTGCATTATAGCCTATATAATTGTTTTTGTTAAACTAGTTGTAAGTTCTCATAATGTAACTGTTTACTGTCCCTTGCAATAAAAAAAAAAAAAAAAAAACATTTGCCCGACACGGGAATCGATCCCTGGCCCTCATGTTCAGCACTGAGACTCTCGAGACTGCCACCACTATACCAACGAGACAGTCTATCTATGCCATACCAACGTAGGAGTCAAGGCATTCAAATTAATAAATAAATATTTTGGTGAAATTATTTACATATTTGATACCCTGCGAGAAGAATATATATACAACATGTAACATAATTAACGCACATCCTGAAAGTTGTTTGTTCAGAATCGTCTACTGAATCGATTTCTATCATTTTTAATATAGGTTATTTTTTATCCCAAAAATAATTAAAACTACGTAAATTACTGACACACTACCCCTGTACAGTCAAACCAACTAAAATGGACCGTAACTCAAGGCAATAAGACTTTAAAAGTTCAGTTTCATTTGTATTAATACAAATTCCGTCTTTTAATATAAAATAAAGAAAAATCAACCTTATTTTAAGCAAGTTAAAGTCTTTACTAATCAATGTCTATACATGTTTAACTAAAATTTCAGAGTATGTATTATGATTATAATATAATACTGTAATTGGGGTGTTTGAGGGTGTGCGTTTATTACGTTACATGTTGTATACAAGGTAGAGCGGGACGATCGACATTCCTTTAAATCACGTAGAGAGTGTAATGTTCTTTACCCATATACAAAAAATCAATCAAATCCAATGAATACTTTAGCCACAGAAAAACGTTTTGCTAAGGTTCTTGACCTTACAATGTTTAACTATTATTACGGACTCAGATCTACGTTACATCATGTTGAAAAATAAGAAAATGAAAAATAGTTTCCTGTGGCTAAAGTATTCATTGGATTTGATTGTTTTTTTTGTATACGGTTAAAGAACATGACACTCTCTACGTGATTTAAAGGAATTTAAAGGGAAATTTTTGGGACTTAAAGGAATGTCGACCATCCCGCTCCACTTTGTATATAGAATGCAGCGGTGGCCCAATGGTGGCAGCCCCGACTTACGAGCAGTAAGCCGTGGGTTCGAACCCAGGCAGGCGCATTACCTTGTGTAATTTATTTCATCACCAGTGCTCTGAAAACGGTGCAGGAAAACATCGCGAGGAAACCGGCATGTCCTAGAACTAAAAATTCGAAGACATGAGACATCTACCAAACCGCACTGGGCCCGCGTGGTGGATTACAGACTACTCCCTCTCATAGAGAGGAGGCCTGTGTCCCAGCAGTGGGAACATTATAGGCTGATAAAGATGATGAGAAGAATATTTTGCCTTTCGGGTAAGATCTTACACATGTTTAATTTACTTAGCAATGGCTGACTCACCCAGTTGGAAATGACTTTCCACTTGATAGTACTGCTTCAATAGATCGTGGACAGCTGCCTTCATTCTGCCTCGAATACCATTCCTGAAGAGAAAATAAAATTTAGTTTACATACATTACATTACATACATAAACTTTTACGGGTATGAGGAACAGGGTGTAAAGTTCCTCGATACTCCATTGAAAAGGGAGGATCATCCGACCAGACAGGTGTTATGTCTGGTGGGCAACTGCCCGACAGTTGTTGTCGGGTTTCTCTATATAGTCTTAAGTCGATGTAAACTTTGCTTGCGAGATGTAGGAAATTGATGTTAGTTCTTCCGCCGTGTCATAGATGGCGCTGTAGTAATTTTTGTAGTAAGTTGCTTTTTGTAGGTCGCTACAAACTGACGCATTTTTCCCATGGGGGTAGACAGAAACCACAGAACACGACCTGCTACGATTTTTATTTTTTTTACGGATGGGAAATCATCAAATGTCTCCTCCCGCTCTGGGCGGAGCGGAAGGGAGTGTCAGACTTGTACTGACTAAAACCCATCCATGTTCCTTCTTAGTCCGTTGTGTTCCAGGACCACGGTATCTCTTTCGAACAGTCCCGCAGCCCTGGCAGGCATCACCCTCGCTGACATGACCTTGAGTCTCGCGTGGAACAGTCGCGCGCCGTCGGCACTTGGTGTCGTCATAAGACGGACGGACGGTGAGCTAGCACAGTACTCACCGTCCACAGGCCCGCAACTGCTACGATCCTTACATACTCCTTTTGCCTCGTCTATGTTCATTCATCTGTTACCATGACGTCTTAAAACAGTTTTGTTTTATTCTTATTCCAGTGTGGGAAAGAGACGGAGCTATGGAGGACGTCCAGCACTATCTCTTTCCCACAGACAATACAACAATACTGCTTTAAGGCGTCATGGTATGCCAGCTGGACATACACGCACGCCAGCTGCGAGGACTCCAGATCCTTGTGAAGAAGCTCACCAATAAGGTTAGTGTACTTCTAGGGCCTAGGGCGTCCCCTCAGGGAGTTGCCTCTCATATCTCCCTTATAAATACCTTTTGATAGTCGCCTGTCACTCATCCTCTCTACATGACCAAACCATCTAAGCCATTTTGAAGTGATAACTTCTTATGGAAGGGTAAACCGCTTCGTAACGTAACGCGTTACGGCGCCACTCAGTCTGGCATACGTTTTTCTCACGCATACGGCAGCAGTAGGTAGGTTCTTTCAATATTAAATAGTTCAACTTAGATTACTTTAAGTTATCACTTCTGTCGAGCTTCCCAAGACTCACACGTTTTTTGTCACTACATCTTCTTCTGAACCGCAACGTTTTCGTGTAACCTCATTTCTCAATTTATTATTCAGAGTACCAACTACACATCGCAAGGAACGAACAAGGGAAAAGAAGTAACTTACCTATATCTTTGCACTAGAACAACGAGAGCTTGCGTGCTCATGAAGAACACATCTCTGTCGGCCCTCTTTGCTAATGAAGCTGCATGGCTGTAACAAAAAAATGCGTTATTGTACACACTTAAATAAATAGTTCGAGAAAAAAGCTGGGTAGCTAGGTATGGAAATAATTAGGGGTAAACGTTCCAACTTTTTCACAAGTTTTTTTTTTAATACAAGTTTTTAATGGTATAATCATCATTATCAGCCTATAATGTTCCCACTGCTGGGACACAGTCCTCCTCTCTATGAGAGGGAGTGGACTGTAATCCACCACGCGGGCCCAGTGCGAGTTGGTAGATGTGACATGTCTTCGAATTTTTAGTTCTAGGACATGCCGGTTTCCTCGCCATGTTTTCGTTCACCGTTTTTGAGGACAGCGGTGATGAAATAAATTACACAAAGTAATGCGCCTGCCTGGGTTCGAACCCACGGCACAATGCTTGGTTGACCGCTTCGTTAATAGTCTATTTACACCTTGTATACTTACTGATCTATAACGCTCGCGATCTGTTGGCTAGGGAACTGCGCCAGCACACTGGTGATGTTCCTCTCGTATAGAGCCATGAGTTTGCGGACCTTCTTCTCGACTGCTATGGGGATACGGCCGGAAGTAGATGATAGGACCTGGTGGGGAAAGAATTATTTATAGATATTACTCATCATGTAGCGATGGATGGACTGTGTATGAACGCCAAAGCGTGTAAAAAGTAATCGTGTAATCCTTACTTCTTGCAACTCCAAGAGAGGTAACGAAGGGTCTCGCAGACTCTGCATGAACTTTTCAACCACCTCGCGGAGACGAGGAGTGTTGTAGGGCTCCGGGAGGCAATAACCTGGACAAAAGAGAGGTTTTGTTATATTTTATGCACATACAATCACGCCTGTAATCCCCGAAGGGTTACTCAGAGGTGTACCTAATGGAACACCCACATTACACCAGGGCCTCGAGTCTGCTATTACAATAGTGTCAGAATGGCCTATCATTGATTTCATAATTGTTGATTTTGACAAGTTTGGTCAAAATCAAAATCAAAATCAAAATATTTTATTTTACATAGGCCTACATGGGCACTTATAAAACGTCAACAGAAGAGGCACGGTTCGGGTTGGTCGTTTCCTATGGAGAAGAACCGGCAAGAAACTCCATGGTTACTCTTTTAAAATCATTTGGTTCTACAATATTATTTTGGATGTTACAGCGCTAGTACTTAAGTATGAGAGGACAGCGTAGGCCCGACAATAAGTCATCGCTTACTACAAAAGGTAGAAAAAGATGAAAAAAAAAAAAAAAAAAAATATACAAAGCCTACAATGTCCACACATTCACAAAAAAATATGAATGAAAAAGAATCTATACAAAAGTAAAAATAAAACTAAGAACAATTAAATAGACAATTGACACAAATGTAGTCATCAGTACTGTAACTATTCTGCACAATGAATAAACGGTGCAATGATTTGAAAACTATTGTAAAACATCTGAAAAAAATGAATAGAATAAATAAAATTCGGAATAGTTAGAGACATATGACTATTATATGACTATTTGTGTCGTTTTTGAGCTACCAGGGAAGCCGCATGAGCAGAGGGAACTACAGCCAAACTTCTTTATCTTCAACATAGTCCTTAATTTTGTAATATGCTTTTTTAATAAAAACACGTTTGATGCAACTTTTAAACTTTCCATCGGTCAGTTCAATAACTGACTTTGGCAACTTATTATAAAAGCGTATACTGTTTATGAGAAATGACTTGCTAGTTTTTGTTAATCTAAATTTGGGTATTACAATTTCGTGTTTACTGCGTGTGTTTATATTATGGAAGTCACTTCTAATTTTGAAAAGCCCTCGGTTTTTGCGGACGTATAAAATACATTCTAAGATATAAAGTGAAGGCAGAGTCAGTATATCGATCTCTTTAAATTTTTCTCTAAGGGACTCGCGAGGACCCATTTTATAGATCGCGCGAACTGCCCTCTTTTGCAATATAAAAATTGAATCAACGTCTGCTGCCGATCCCCACAGCAGAATTCCATAAGACATAATACTGTGGAAATACGCGTAGTATACTAACCTAGCTGTGGCTACATCAGTCAACTGCCTTATTTTCCTAACTGCATAGGCGGCTGAGCTTAACCTCCCCGAAAGAGTTCCAATGTGCGCGCCCCACTGCAGTTTTGAATCGATAGTAATTCCCAAGAATACAGTTTCCGCGATAACATCAAGTTTTTTGCCGTCAAGATTTAAATTAAGGTCACGTTGAGTTACATTTGGTAAAGAGAACTTTAGACATTTAGTTTTGTTCGTATTCAGTAAAAGATTGTTAGCTGCGAACCATTTCGAGAGAACAGTTAGACTTTCGTTGACATGTATGACATCCTTATCTTTCCTAGGAATTTTAAAAATTAGCGAAGTGTCGTCAGCAAACAGAATTATATCCGATAATTTGGCCATCATATATGGGAGATCATTAATATAAACAAGAAATAGGAAAGGACCCAGAATTGAACCTTGGGGCACACCCATCCTGACTATAGACCCAGAGGATGTCGCCCCATTTACATTTACTTTTTGCTGCCTGTTTGATAAATAGGAAAGAACAAGATCAGCAGCTTGTCCACGAATTCCGTAGTGATGTAATTTACAGATCAGCGTGTTGTGGTCGACGCAGTCGAACGCTTTTGAGAGATCACAAAAAATGCCAATAGCGTCCTGGGACTTCTCCCCGGATTCCAGAATGTGACTGATGAGTTTTAATCCCGCGTCCGTTGTCGACCTACCCTTCGTGAAACCAAACTGCTGACTATGCAGTATCCCATTAGAGTTAAAGTGAGACAACATCTGGTCCAGCATGATTTTTTCATAGATTTTACACAGTGCTGGAAGCACAGATATCGGTCTATAATTAGAAGGATCACTCTTACAACCCGATTTGAAAATTGGTACCACTTTACTATGTTTCATCAAGTCAGGAAACTTGCCGCTGTCCAAACATTGATTGAATATGCCTGTTAGGACAGGCGCAATTGAGTCTATAATGTTTTCAAGAACCTTGACCGAAATCCCCCATAAGTCTTCAGTATTTTTGATATTGAGACTTTTGAATGCGTTTTTGATTGTGGCAATACATACTGGTTTAAATTTAAAGTTTGGTATGTCTTTTGTGAAGTTCTCTTTAAGAAGGCCCTCAGCTAATTCAACCGAAGAGGGGAGAGATTTCGTAACCTCTAACGGAATGTTAGTAAAGAAATTATCTAGTGTCTCAGCGACTTCTAAATTGTCAGAAATTGTTTTGTTATCTATGTTTAAAGACAATTCACTCTTATCTTGTTGTTGAGTCTTACCGGTTTCTCTGTTAATTACCTGCCACACCGTTTTTATTTTATTATTAGAATTACCAATTTTATTAATTATTATTTGAGATTTTGCTTGAGCGCAGACACTTTTGAATATTTTCGAATAGTTTCTAACATAAGTGTGAAAGACTTGATCTGAAGTCAGAGATTTTTCGTGATATAAATTATATAAAATATCTCTGCTTTTTCTTATTCCCGTTGTGGCCCATTCGCTAAATTTAGATTTTGAATTGAGTTTAACTTTTTTTATAGGACACGTTTTATTGAATTCATGGCAAACTGTGGAAAATAATGTACCGTAGTTTATATTGGGGTCTTTTGAATCAAAACTAGCATTATTAAGGTTGCTAAGAACATTATTATTGAAAGAAATTAATTTATTTTTGGAAAGAGGTCTTAATTGAATTGTTTTAACTAAGTGTAACTTTTTGTCTAACTCAAACGATACAAGTTGACCAGTATGGTCTGACCTGACGCCACTAATTATTAACGACTCTTTTACTATGCAATTAGTCAATACATTGTCTATGCATGAAGCCGAGGTTGCTGTTATTCTAGTTGCTTCATTAAATAAATATTTTAAATTAAATGATTTAAACAATGAGACCAGCCTATATTTTTCTGGTGAATTGACTAACAGATCAATATTTAAGTCACCACAAACAAAAACTAATTTATTATCTAAGAAAAGTTTACTTAATATTTCTTCCATTGTGATTAAGAATAATGACAAGTTTGATGCTGGTGGTCTATAAAGACATAAGACAGTATGACCCTCAACCTCTGCACATGCTACCTCACATAAGCGATCAACAGAGTAAGCAGTGATATCCTTCCTCTCCTTATACCTGAGACAGCTATTACAAAGTATCAGGGTACCACCGCCCACTGAGGATCTGTTGTACGCACTGGCAACTGAAAAATTATTCACATTAAACAACATCCTATCTGGTTTTAACCAAGTTTCACAGAAACATAAAATATCCATGTGGTATTTATCAACTAACAGTTCCACGTCTAAAATTTTGCCGGAGAAGCGATTTATATTCTGGTGATAAAGTAAAATATTATTACCAGGCTTCTCTTTTGTCGGCTCTAATAGTTTAAAGAATCTGTAACAGTATTATTGGAGACACAAGATAATACTGTTTCATCACAATCATCACTTAACCTAGTCTCAATTAAATCATTAATAACCGCGTTTATATAATATGATAAAAGTGAAGCCAGAAAATGTTGACTTTTCTTGGGAAGAAACATATGATCCCGAATCAAAACAAAATCTCTAACAAAATTGTTAGTATCAAAAAACAATAGACGGTCACTATGACGACATGATAAAATATGCATCAGATTATTTAAACTAGAAATATAAACATTTTCTTGATCAAGAAGATTGTCCGAATATGGCAATGCACATAAAATTAATTTGCCTAATCTTAACTTAAGTAGGGTGTCAACACCGTTAACTATGTCCCTTTTAGATATATTCAGGCTATTTCCAAAAGTACTACTAAAAGTACTACTGTGGTCTGCTCATTTAATTGTGTATGTTGAATTTTATTGATAAGCTCATTAAAATGTAGGTTATGGTGACAATGGTGGTGGTGGTAATCTACTAATTATAATGGCGTCATTATGACTTCACAATGGTCATCCACTGACACTTCATTGAAAGAAATGGCATAGAATTTGACAGACAATTATGAATTTAGCAGATAACGAACTTTTAGCAAAATGACAATGGGATCGTGTTGGAATGACGATGTTTATAAAAATAGCAGACTTGAGGCCCTGTTATGTTTCAAGTTCCATGTATAGGGGACAAGCCTATTGCCATCAACCGGGCACAAATCCAGACTCCATGGTTTCTACCGAAAAAATCCCAAAAAAACTAATATCACTTTACCAACGGCCGTCAAAAGAGCTACGTAATAATTAATGCTGATCAAGGACTGCTTATGTCATCAGCGAAAATTTTGTCAAACAAACAACTTGGCTCTAGTTACTTGCTCTTAGCTAATAGCCGGTGGGTCAGGTACCTTAGCCTTAGACAACTAGGACAAAATGCCCTAAAAAAGGACATATCTCCTCATACAGTAGGCAGCGGTCCATGATGGCCCACTGTCTGTTCACACAATGGCCCATGCTGGTCAGTGATAGTCCACTGGCTCTTCACACAGTGGCCCATGGTGGCCAACTGGCTCTTCACACAATGGCCCATGGTGGCCAATGATAACCCATTTATACTATACATGACTGGCAATGCATCTCCACGCTGATCATTCACAGACACATAAACGTTGTAAATGATGCTCTATTGACTCTTAAAATATTAGGCTATGGTGGTCCACCATGGTCGTTCACACACAGAAATAGTTTATTTTTTATTTGCGATGGGTTTACTCTCGACTCTAGTCTAGGTCAGAGATGACAGACACAAAGTCGACGATGGTACGAGCTTACCCAGAAGAAGCCTGTTCACTCTAACTTTGAAGAGATTAGGGTTGTAAGCGTTCGGAAACACAGACCCAGTTGGCCTTGTTTGGCCATTAGATTAAGATTTCCTTACCTTGCAGAGTATTTTCTAGCACAGCTCTCAGCTTCAAATGGGAATGGTTGAGTTTTTCAGACAAATTCGGGTTCTCCTCAATAGGGAACTGTCCCTTATAAGGAATGGCCGTTGTAACGAGACTTGGGTCGTCCAGTTCTAGAAAAGAAAAGAAGATTGTGTCAATGTTTAGTTCTGTGGAATGAGAAAGTAATGGCGCTAGCGTAGCTATTGTCAAATTGAGGGAAACGCGAAATTGCGAGCGCCAAAATAGCCGCGAAATTAAAATTTTCTTACGTTTTTTGCTATTTGCCGGTCAGTGTCAGGTTTTATGATTAACAAAATATGATTTGCGGCCGCAAAACGTATATATATAAACATCAGCCTATATGCCCACTGCTGGGACACAGGCCTCCTCTCAATGAGAGGGAGTGCGCTGTAATCCACCACGTGGGCCCAGTGCGGGTAGGTAAGTGTCTTCGTATTTTCAGTTCTAGGACATGCCGGTTTCCTCACGATGTTTTCCTTCACCGTTTTTGAGGGCAGCGGTGATGAAATAAATACACAAAGTAATACGCCTGCCTGGGTTCAAACCCACGGTTACTACTTGTAAGTCGGGGCTGCCACCACTGGGCCACCGCTGCTCTCGGATGTAAATACAGAAATATAATCATTAAAATCGAAATATAATACACCGCTCGAAGATCATTTCCAAATCAACGACTATATTTTGGAAAAGTCATTCAACGGAGGCAAATGAATATAGAGGGTTATATTGATGATTTTAATCACTAAAACTATGTACAGCCATTTTTGTTACGGCCGCGGAGTGAATTTTAATCAACATAAAACCTAACACTGAACTATAAATTTCAAAAAACGTAAGATTTTGCGGGCTACTCTGTACGTTTCCACCTAAGGGAAGTAAATTATTTTTCATCACACTTGCACGTAAACAGTATCTAAACATACACGTTAACTTGGTCGTAATGCCCCATATAAAACCCTCGGGCTTTCTTTCTACCATGAAACCATAGGGCGGTAAGTATTTTTTTTTAAATTTATAGCACAGCACATAGGTCATGCAAGTTCAAGCAAGGAGTTTACACGTCGCACTAAAATTGTCTTAAAATGTTATCTAAACAGGAATTTCATTGCAATCTCGCTACATGTTACTTAAATACTCAACTAATGTTTTAATAGATAGTTTTTTGTATCAAATCGTCGAAATTATTTTATTTATTTTTTACACTCCGTCATGGCTGTATACCTAATACAGCCATGACGCAGTGTAAAAAATAAGTATTTGCCCTTAACGTTTCTGAACGAAACATTTGTATAATCTGTGGTGTAGGTGGACCCCGCCATCCGCTAAAAAAAGTTCACGTATTTCGTAATAATAGTTGTGCTGACGTGTGTAGTAAAGTTATAATTCATACTATTTACTCGCAAATGTGATGAAAAACATTGTATGTTTCACGGGCGGTACGGGAATTACGAACCTCGACTCAGAAACTACGAACTTCTACTAGAGAGACCTTAATATACAATGTACTAATATTTTCTGACAATTTACCTAGCGTGCCAATCATGGCGCCCATGTCCAGTACAGCACCGGAGCGTAAGATCCAGGTCACCTTGCCGGACTCAGGCGCTGCTAGCGTCATCACCATCTTCATTACCTGTTGGTGGACATATAAAGATTAAATACTTGAAGTGAGGGGGATAGAGTGACAGAAGGATACAGCGCATGAGCACATGAAACATGAGCTTTGGTGGTTCATGAGAGTCCATGATAGGCCTCGCTGGATCACCATGGCCTATGATTCACTATCATTATGCGCCATAGTCGACCATGATAGCCCACGACAGAGAACAGTCTATGATAGGCCACGGTGGACTGTGATTGGCCATGCCTGTCCGTGATGGCCTATGATAGACATAACAGCCCATGAAAGGCCACGGTGGACTGTGATGGGCCATGGTCGACCATAATGGCCTTTGACAGACAACAGCCAATGATAGGACACGATGGACAACGGTGATGGGCCACGGTGGACCATGATGGGCGATGATTAACTATGTTGCGCCATAATAGCCATAACAGTCTATGATAGGTAACGGTGGCCCACGCTGGACTATGATGGGCCATGGCAGACCATGATCGCCCATTACAGACATAACAGTCCATGATAGGCCTGGAAATTACAAACCTCAATCTCGGCATAGGGCTGCCCCTTATCGACATGTCCGCCGTCGTCCACGAGAGTGTTGATGAGCTTGCCGGCAGAGGGCGCGCGCAACTTGGACGGATCCTTTTCTTTCTCGAAGACGACGGTCTGGTTACCTATCACTATCCTGTATTTGTCCACTTCATCTCGCAAGTACGTAGTGAACGAGGCACCGTCGATTGAAAGGAGCATACCTGGAATATGAATGAAAAATTGTTACTTATTAAAATCAAATCAAAATCTTTTATTTTACATAGGCCTACATGAGCACTTATAAAACGTCGACAAAAGATGCACGGTTCGGGTTGGTCGTTTCCTATGGAGAAGAACCGGCAAGAAACTCTATGGTACTCTTTTAAAATCATTTGGTTTTACAATATTTGAATGTTACAGCGTTAGTACATAACTGTGGGAGGATAGCGTAGGCCCGACAATAAGTCGTTGCTTACTACAAAAGTTAGAACAAAGATAATAAATATAAAAAATCTTTCGGGTATTTTTCCTGTAATCAATAAATGCCCGTGGTCACCTATGATAGCCCATTGTCTACTAGTCTACTCACCACCATCACATACCATAATGGCCCACGGTAAACCATGATGGCCCACGGTGGCCCATTTTCAACTGGTCTTTTTGGTCTACTCACCACCATCGGTAAGCTTGTGCACCTCCATCTCATTGAAGCTACCGTGACCTACAATGGCCAATGGTCTACCTGGTCTACTAGTCTACTCGGTCTACTAGGTCTACTCACCGCCGTCAGTAAGCTTGTGCACCTCCATCTCCTTGAAGCTGCCGTTCATCGCGAGGAAGTACGAGGTGGGGCCCGACTTGGTCGCAGACACCTTGTACTTAGACCCGGTGTGGATCAGCTCCACTTCTACCCAGTTCGAAAGGGCGCTGGAGCCTTGGATTTGACCCCTGGGGACAAATTTGGTGAGGGTGGAATTATAAGGAATGAAACGGTTTATGAGTCAGAAGTAACATGTCAGCTAAAGATCTGAAGACAGAGGGAAGATGATAACTTACTTCTCAAGCGCACTCTTAAACTCCTGGAAGTTGGCGGTGATGTGAGCATCAGCTATGAGGATGGACCCACAGATAACACCTAACATGATGTCTGGCTTCTCTGATTGCATCTGTTAGAAAAAGTATGTAAGCAAAATTAGCATTAACAGTTATAAGAGTGAGCCGTAAACAACCACGCGAACACAGTACGGTTTGTTCTAAGCATAACAGTTCTATCTTCCCTTATGTCCTATCTATTCCTCGTTGTTAAAAATGTATCTGCGTTTAAAAACAAAAAGGAAAATCTCTGCTTAGTAGTATGCGTCCTTCAGCTTCAGTTTTATTCTTTATTCTTCTTGTCTTGATCTAATGTCTATTGTAGTGTATGAATATTTCTACGCTGTCTAACAAATCTTTTAATTTTTTGTATTATTGCTGTAGTTGAATGTCCACTCATACTATATTTGTATGAGTGGACATTCAACTACTTATCGTTAACTCATCCATCTACAATAATTACCCACAAGCTATCTTTAAGTTTATACCCTTTCATTTCATATTCGTATAGGATTAATAAGATCATGGCAAAACAACAAAGGCCACAGAGAGTCTCCCTGGAATATGCCATGCTTGATATAGATGGGTTATGTAGTTAAGGATTCGTTGGTTCCACGGGGTGTCATGATCACTTTCCATGTAGGCATAGAATTTCAAGGAAAGCCTTCATCGTGAGGGGTATTTGTAAATAACAAGGATTCCCAGACACCATTCGTGTGATACATTGTCGAACGCCTTCTGATAATCTATCCACGTTATTTTCAAATTCTTCTGGGATTGATTTTTGTCCTCCAAGATTGCCTTGTTGATCATGAGGTGGTCTTAAAAGCCCCGACGAGCGGCTTTTATTATGTAGCAACGAGCTCCTCACTATAACACTATTTCATTTATTGGTCTACTCGACCAAAAGGCTTATCGGTCTACTCACTACTGGTCTACTCACCCTCTCAGCAATAAGCGCGTCCAGCCAAGCGGTATCGATATCATTATTCTGGAAGGCGCCGGTCTCCAGCAAAGTGATCAGGTACTCCACTGTGGTTCTGAAGTCACCACGGATGCTGAGCTCTTTGAGAGCTATTACCAGGTTTCTGTGGAAAGAATATAGAAGTTAGTATTGTCATCATCATCTTCTGCCTAGCCTACTATGTCAGGGTCGGCGTTTAGTCTAATCGAATGTAGCTAATTACCAGTATTATACATGGTGCCAAAAAAAAAATACAAAGATTTTATTTTCGCAAACATCCCCCAAATACGTCAATAGTCAAAAAGTACCCCCAATCTGGGAACGCTGGCTATTTAATATATTTTTATATAATTTTGTTTTATCTTTAATTTAATCATTTAGCCTTGTTCTGTGCGAGAAAAATAAATACTTTTACTTTATTTCTTGACTAGGGATCAAACTCAGGCCCCGTTGGTCAGCTGACGGGTCTTGCAAGCACGTGATAAACTGAGCTATGACTATGCCAGTTTTTTTTTTTATTGGTACAAGTCTGCACGCTATTCCCACTGCAACTCCTGTGCGCTATAATCAATAGTAGCGATCAACATGATTCCGTATGGTGTCGGATGTAAAGAATAGCACCATCCCATATCTTCCCGTGGGTGTCGTAAGAGGCGACTAAGGGACTTGCCAGAGAAGGGGCAGCAGCGTTCTCTGTGCTTTTGTTACAACCGTACTGCGATCGCCAACCCGCCTGCCAAGCGTGGCGATTATGGCAAAACCCCCCAAAATGTCAATCTGGCGACACTTGGGGGAGGCCTATGTCCAGCAGTGGACGTCTTTTGGGCTGAAATGATGATGATGATGATGATCACCAGAAAAGCGCCAGACACAATAAAGTTCAACGAAACAATTAAACAGAGAAACAATTTAACTGTCTTGTATCCCGCAAAAATATCAAAAAAAGAATAGCAGAGGAGTAGGAAATAACATAATTTGTACTTCCCTCAATATCAACCGGAAATAGAACGAAATTAGGACAATAGACACAAAGGGGCGTTTACAACTGGGATAAGCCCAGTTGCCTAGCACCACGGATAATTATAATCATTAATATTCATCATCATCAGCCTGGAATCATCAATCATCATTCTGATTCTGATCACCCACTGCTAGGTATAGCCTCCCCTTTACCGCACTTCCCGGTTCTGTGCGTCCCTTATCCAGGTGTTGCTCGCGACTTTGACGATATCGTCGACCCAACAAGCTTTAGGACGGCCCAGGCCCCCTATTCACAAACGCTCGGATTCGATTTCGATTCGATAAGTCGTATGTCTATCTTGTTTTGGCATTAACGACTTTGGCATCCGAGCGTTTGTGAATAGGGGGCCTGCCCCCATATTCACAAACGCTCGGTTTCGATTTCGATTCGGAAAGTCGTTAATGCCTAAACAAAATAGACATACGACTTATCGAATTGAAATCAGATCCGAGCGTTTGTGAATAAGGGGCCTGTTGTCTTTGGCCTAACCTTCATTCATATTGACGGCACGGTTGGCGCAGTGGTTGAGCAATCGACTGCTGCGCTGCGCGTCGCGGGTTCGATTCCCGCACGAAACTAATATTTTTATGGTCTACAGATAGTTGTTCGGGGTCTGGCTGTTTGTGTATGTGAGTTTAATTGTTTGTATGGGGATTTTGTTCCGCCACTTCTTCTTCCCAGCTTAAACACTAGAAAGTGGAAAGCGGAAGGTCGGGCGTTTTGGGGGACTGTCTCTTGTAATTTTGACGTTCAAAAAGTGCTGATTATCAGCCTAATTTGAATAAATGACTTTTGACGGATGTTTAAAAAAAAATTAATGGGTCGTAAGTTATGCTGGGTTATGCTAGAATGTAACTCACTCTCTAGCCTGCTCCCTAGTCTCGCCCCAAGAGAAACAATGTCCGAACTGCGAGTCCGCAAACTCGTGCAGACCACCGGAAGCCGCCACGCTGAAGTAGCCCCATACGTTCTTTGAGGAGCGGAAGTTCAGCTCCTGTACTGTGCCGGACGATGGCTTGAAACCTGGTGACGAGAAAAAAAAACAAGGAATTGTAAGTTAATAAATAAGTGACACAAAATTTAAACCAGGTAATCTTCTTTTCGAATTTCGAATTCGTCTGTATGGTGACGTATACGTCTGTATGGTGTCGGACGTAAAGAATAGCACCATCCCATATCTTCCCGTGGGTGTCGTAAGAGGCGACTAAGGGACTTGCCAGAGAATGGGCAGCAGCGTTCTCTGTGCTTTTGTAACAACCGTACTGCGATCGCCAACCCGTCTTCTGCCAAGCGTGGCGATTATGGCAAAAACCCCCCTTTTTGGGTGAGGCCTATATCCAACAGTGGACGTCTTTTGGCTGAAATGATGAATCTTCTTTTCGTGTGGTGATTACCTAACCTGGAGTCAGAGTTTTTACGCCACCCATGGGCTTCTGACTTGGCTTAACGTGCCGTCGAACAACGCGCAGTTTGTTGTCTCTGAGGTGGAAAATTTCCACATAGAACTTAAAGTTCGAGTTTCCCAAAACAACCCAGTTTGGACCCCAAGTTATTGAGGTCATAAATGTTGTAAATTATCTCTGGCCACACCATAACTAAACTTGGTAAATTATAGACAAAAAATTACCGGAATTACAACATTATCAACAGGTCCTTAATTAAGGGCTTTCACGCCTTACGATAGTTCAGACAAACTTTTAAGTCCTTATTTTCCGAAATGACTGAACCGATTTTATGAAACTTCATACGCATAAGCAGGATACATAGATATAAAAAGTTACTAAAAACATTATCGTAAAACAATGTTACAGAAAAATTAGACTGATTATAAATTGTCTATAGGAACACAAATTCCCAATTATCTATTTTTTTTAAGACATAATTATCGAAAATGTTTTGGTGTCAAATAATAATTACTTATTTCTAATTTTACGGCGTCATGCTCCTCCATCTGTATAAACCCAAGCTGGGGAAGCTTGGGTTTATACAGATGGAGGAGCACGATCTCCAAGATCTCTCCAACTCTAACCAAGATTACTATCATCTCTAATACATTCTTACCTTCATCAGGGTTCTCAGAAGTGATCCTAGCGGCGATGACATGACCCCAGGGTGAGGGGCGTTGCTTGGGCTCGTCGAACTCGATCTGAGAGAGACCCCACGGGGACTCGCCGTATAGGAGACGGATGTCTTTGATGTGGTAGAGGGGCAGTCCCATGGCGATCTGGGGAATTAAGATGAATATTCATAAGAAATATATTTAACTAGCTGTCCCGCGCAACTTCGTCTGCGTCACATTTTCACATGCTCCGCTCCTATTGTTCGATGATAGCCTATAGCCTTCCTCGATAAATGGGCTATCTAAAACTGAAAGATTTTTTTTAAATCGGACCAGTAGTTCCTGAGATTAGCGCGTTCAAGCAAGCAAACAAACAAACTCTTCAGCTTTATTATTAGTAGTATAGATACTCTAGTCTTTCGTTCTCACAATTTTGTCTATGAGCACGAAAGAGATGGAACTATTCATGACCATTAGAAAGAAAGAAAGAAAGAAAAAATATATATATTCGTCGCAGGGACGTGACGTGTATACAAACGCACGCTTACGTAGCCCGCCATCTTGGACCTTTGTCTTGGATCTTGATCTAATCTGCTGCTGCGCAGCGGGTACATTCTTGAGTAACTGTAGTGTCACGCCCACCCTATGTGGTCTACTGGTCTACTCAGTCTGCTGGTCTTCTTGGTCTACAAACCTGCAGCTGTGCTGCGGGTAGGTTGACGTCAGCCATCATTTGTGTAACTATAGTGTCATGCGATCTACTCGGTCTACTGGTCTTCTTGGTCTACTAACCCGCAGCTGCACGGGGGTTAGTTATTGTGTCACTATAGGGTCATGCGCACCCAAAGTGGTCTACTTAATCTACTAGGTCTACTGGTCTTCTTGGTCTACTAACCTACATCTGCGCGGGGGTTAGGTATTGTGTCACTTTGAGGTCATGCGCACCCTAAGTGGTCTACTTAATCTACTAGGTCTACTGCATCTACTGGTCTTCTTGGTCTACTAACCTACATCTGCGCGAGGGTTAGTTATTGTGTCACTATAGGGTCATGCGCGCCCTAAGTGGTCTACTTAATCTACTTGGTCTACTGCATCTAATGGTCTTCTTGGTATACTAACCTGCATCTACGCGAGGGTTAGTTATTGTGTCACTATAGGGTCATGCGCGCCCTAAGTGGTCTACTTAATCTACTTGGTCTACTGGTCTTCTTGGTCTACTAACCTGCAGCTGCGCAGCGGGTAGGTTGACGTCGGCCACCATCTCAGTACAGGGATGCTCCACTTGCAGCCGAGGGTTCAGCTCCAAGAAGTAATAAGCGCCCGTCGCCGGCTCGTATAGGTACTCCACTGTACCAGCGCTCACGTATCCCACCATCTTTGCTAGACGTACTGCGGACTGAAAGAAAATTATTTAATGTAGTTTTCTGAATACTCTGACGCAAAATATACATTATGGATAGTCGCGGAGTCATTAGGTGTTCTGAGCATCACGGATACAGTCGAGGATAAAGCTAAAGGTCTTAGCTGAGATAGGTATTATAAACTTGTGTCACTGCTGGGTAAAGGCGGAGGAGCTCGTTGCTAAATGATAACAGCCGCACGGGTCGTTAAGGTTAAGCCGTGCTTGTCGACCATAATTACATACCAAGTTTCCTCCGTGCCTCGGAAAACACGTTATGCCGTTGGTCTCGGCTTTATTTTGTAGATCTTTGACAGTCGTTACGGGTAGTCAGAAGCCAAAATTCTGACATCCAGTCTTAACAAGGGGTATCGTATTACCCAGTTACTGGTTTGTGGAGGTCAGATAGGCAGTCGCTTCATGTAAAATACTGGTACTCAGCTGCATCCGGTTAGACTGGAACCCGGGACCAACGGCTTAAGAGCGGTTACACCTTACGGTATTTCGGCACCGATTTTAATGAAACTTCATACGCATAAACAGGATACATAGGTCTAAAAACTTACTAAAAAACATTTTCGATAAATAGTGTTACAGATAAATTAGACCGATTATAAATTATCTATAGAAACAGAAATTTTCAATTGACTTTTTTTTTAAAAGACATTTAGACCTATGTATCCTGCTTATGCGTATGAAGTTTCATTAGAATAGGTTAAGTCATTTCGGAAAATAAGTACTAGAAAGTTTGTATGAAATGTCGTAACGCTCTTGACGTGCTTTCTGAGACAAGGAGGAAACGCCGTACGTATTGATAAATTACGACGCAAATAACATGCTCAGGTGAATGAACTAGCCCACATCCAAAATATTGGAACAGTCAACTGCATGTTTATGGTAACAACACTTTGGCCCGCGACTTCGTCCGCGAAAATAGCCTATGTTACTCGGTAAAGATGTAGCTTTCTAAATGTGAAAGAATTTTAAAAATCGGTCGAGAGGTTTTTGATTTAAATCGTTACAAACAAACAAACAAAAAATCTCTACAATATTAGTTTAGATATCACATTGAAGATATTATCATATATACAAGGTGTTGTTTTGCAACCTCGTCAAATTCTAGGAGGTAACTATGCTAATGATTCTCGACCCGAATCAATAATAAAATGAGTAGGTCATTTTACTTTTTTTATTTATTTACTGAAATCGGTAACTGTGAACCACCCGTGTTTTAAACACGGGCCGTCTGATCCCTGCCTTATAACGTCGCTTACACACAAACAAAAAACCTCAAACGTTTTTTCGATAATTTTATAATCCCTAAACCACGCTATGGGGGTTATTCTGAAATATTGACAAATTTAAACAACAAAAAAATGCAGTGTTTTTTAATAATTTACTAGGTACCGTAATTTATATTGAATATTTATGTCTTTTGTGACAACATCCTGAATTTTGACGAGGATGCAAAACAACACCTTGTATATTTTGAACATATTATCACTAAGAATGGTTTTCGTGATTATCACAAACATGCTGACAGCAGAGTATGGTGAAGACATACCTTCTCCATCTCAATGAACACCTCTGGCTTAGCGATAGCCGCGGGGGCTTCTTCAATGATCTTCTGATGACGACGCTGGATGGAACAGTCTCGGCCGAACAGGGAGATCGCGTTACCTGAAATAAGTAAAAAGAAGATGTTTAGAGCTATAAAGTCAAAGTTCAAAGAGATGAAAGCGCCAAAGTAGGTCCCCAAATACAAATTTGCTTAAGTTTAATCTCATTGAATGACTTTTTCATGAAATAGTAGTTAAAACCGGCCAAGTGCGAGTCTTACTCGCACACAGGGTTCCATAGCTCCAAACAATATAATAAAAATATTTTTGAACTGTCATTCATTAGTTAGTAGTATTAGTAGTAAACTTCCACACAACCGCAAAACTAAATTTGTTTTTCATAGTATGTTTATGAAAAACAAAGTAACTGCTGCAGTTTGATGAAAAAGTCCCATATCTCAAAAACTAAACATCATATCTTATTGAAACCAATTTTCGTTGATAGTTTTTTTTACGTTCTACAATCCTAAATATTTTCAGAATTTTCCTCCGCTTACTTTAGAAATTAGAGGGGGGGACACACACATTTTACCACTTTGGAAGTGGCTCTAGCGCAAACTATTCAGTTTAGAAAATAATGATATTAGAAACATCAATATCATTTTTGAAGACCTATCCATAGATACCCCACACGAATAGGTTTGATGAAAAATTTTTTTTTGGTTTTCTGTTCTAAGTATGGGGACCCCCAAAATTTATTGTTTTTTTTTTCTATTTTTATGTAACAATCCTAATGCGGTTTACAGAATACATCTACTTACCAAGTTTCAACAGTATAGTTCTTATAGTTTAGGAAATAAGTGGCTGTGACATACGGACGGACAGATAGACAGACTGACAGACATGACGAATCTATAAGGGTTCCGTTTTTTGCCATTGAGCGCTATTTTAATGTAATTAACCAAAGAATGCATGCTGAAATAAATAGATTGAATGTAACGCGTTTGTGGTAATGGAAAATTATCATTCAAATCAATAAAACCCCTTATTAATAGTAGTAATAGTAAATAGTAGTAATAGTAAATTTATTTTCATAAAATGGGAGATTGTAGTACATGAGGCATACACAAAGTTATACGTATAAGTTTATACCATGTCAATCACAATCTGGTGGGTGGAGTTCTGCTTTCCTAGCTAGGTTACAGAATAACCTGTATTAAGGAAAACAGTCCCTGTCCCTTACAATAAGTTACAATAAAATAGTACAAAGATAATGACTACAATAATATTTCTAATTGAATTCGTGCGTGTGTGAGTGTGTGATGAATGTATTTGTTGGTGTGTGTGAGTGTGTGTACGAGTGTGTATGTGATGGAGTGAAAGAGATAGTGTGTGTTTGTTTTGTTGATTTGAATGATAATTTTCTATTACCACAAACGCGTTACGATCGCCAATCATATTTGGTATTCATATTCATTTATTTTGCATTCCATATGGGACAAAGATGTTACAATGGATTAAAGCTAGGTACATATATAGGGACCCTGTAGGGGCACAGCAAAGAGGGCTTTAATTGTACACATAAAAAAAAAATACGTGTGGCACTAGCAAAGAGGGCTTTAACTTTACTAATAAAAATAAAAAAAAAGAAATACGTGTAGCACTCGGGGACTGCCGCGGTAAAGCTATTGCATAGCATTTTTTATCAACTTATGCAATTATAATATTTATGCAATTTTTTTTTTCTTTGATCTTATTTCAAGTTACACTTTTTGAGCGTGGTGACCGATAAGAAAACAATTTTTTTGCCATTAAATTCTTTTCACCCTTTTCTTCAAATTCGTGGTGTTAGGTTTATTTCGTTACGGAATTTCTTGATTTGGTCGCCGCGCTCAAAGCCCGCGATAAAAGCTATGCAATAGCTTAAAAAAAAACGTGAACCATATTAATTTAAAATTTGTCATTTAGGTATTCATTAATAGTATTAGTAGTTTTATTTTATTTAATATACAGCTTTACACTGTTAAATTGCAAAAAAACCCTAGAAAAATTGAATTTTGTGGGTTACCCTGCCGCTTCTCTTTAAGTTTAAGACAAAAGCTTATAGGATACGTGAACTTAATGTTAGGAAGTTTTTACAAACTTACCATACTGATCAGCCAAGAGTTGCACCTCCAAATGCCGCGCAGACTTAGCGAGCTTCATCACGAATATAGGAGACCCGGGCACTTCAGCTTGCACCTAGAAAAATAAACATGGTGGGTTTAAAATAAATATTTATCAAAAACATTTTGATAAATGTTTGCCACCCAGTGCGTGTCGGACTCACACACAGGGTTCCGTAGCACCAAATAATTTAATAAAAATATTTTCTATGCTGCAAAACCTTAATTTGTTTTTGTGTATGTTAATGAAAGACAAAGTTACTGCAGCAGTTTGATGAATTGTTTCATAATCTCAAAAACTAAATCACACCACCTCCTCACCTTTGCTCCTATTATTTCTTATTTACCGTATTTAATGTGTACATAAATATTTTATGTTTTATTAATAAATATGAAATCATATTCAAAACAATTTACGTTGAAATTTTTTGTTACGTTTTACATACTAAATATTTTTCAAAATTTTCCGACTATTACTTTAGAATTTTTACTTTTTAGGGTTCCGCACCCAAAGGGTCAAACGGGACCCTATTACTGAGACTTCGCTGTCCGTCCGTCCGTCTGTCACCAGGCTGTATCTCATGAACCGTGATAGTTAGCCAGTTGAAATTTCTACAGATTATGTATTTCTGTTGCTGCTATAACAACAACTACTAAAAACAGAATAAAATAAATATTTAAGGGGGGCTCCCATACAAAAAAGTGATTTTTTGCTCGTTTAAATAATGGTACGGAACCCTTCGTGCGCGAGTGCGACTCGCACTTGGCCGGTTTTTTTTTACTTTGGCATCTAATATCTCATCGACCATTGTTAAGGTATATGTTATGTCATGAACCAAGCGCTTCCATCTTTACTAACCTGTCTGAACGAGCTGTTGAAGTCGTCAGGATTATCCACTTTCCTAATACCCTTGCCACCACCACCTTCTGAAGCCTTGATCATCACCGGGAAACCTGCGTAAAGAACGAATGATTACTATATCACATGCTTGTCAACGCAACGAGAGCAGCGGTGGCCCAGTGGTGGCAACCCCGACTTACGAGCAGTAAGCCGTGGGTTCGAACACAGGCAGGCGCATCTGTGTGTAATATATTTCATTACCGCTGCCCTCAAAAACGGTGAAGGAAAACATCGTGAGGCAACAGGCATGTCCTAGAACTAAAAATTCGAAGACATGTGACATCTACCAACCCGCACTGGGCCCGCGTGGTGGATTACAGCCCACTCCCTCTCATAGAGAGGAGGCCTGTGTCCCAATATCTTAGTTTTTTTTTTTAACTGTTTACATCTCATTGCTCGTGACTGTACCACATAACTCTGCTTGCCCTTCCAGGAAATACATTCGTCATGTTTTCTGTTAACTAGTATCATCATCATCCTCAGCCTAATGTTCCCACTGCTGGGACACAGGCCTCCTCATCACACAAATTAGTATACACACTAACATAGAACCTCCTTCTATTTGGAAGTCTGTCAAAAATAGGGTCATGTGTTTATTGTTTTTAACTAGTTATTTTTTTTAGGCTTTTCCTTTCGACATACTAAAACGAATCACAAAATAACATTATCTAAACTAATATTATAAAGAGGAAAGATTTGATTGTTTGTATGTTTGTTTGCATTGAATAGGCTCCGAAACTACTGGTCCGATTTGAAAAATTATTTCAGTGTTAGATAGCCCATTTATCGAGGTAGGCTATAGGCTATATATCATCACGCTACGACCTATGGGAAAGGAACAGCAATGAAAGATGTTGCAAAAACGGGGAAAATGTGACGCAAACGAAGTTGCGCCGGCAGCTAGTATTAGATAAACTCACCAATTTTCTGTGCCGCTTGCAGTCCCTGCTCGGGCGAAGTGACGCATCCTTTAGCGAACAGCTCCGAAGATATCTTGATCTTCTTGCTGTTGTATTCGGCTTTCAGTTCTGGAATATAGAAAATAGTCAAGTTGATATAAGTTTTATAAGAATTTTAATGATATACCAGAGGTGGACGAAACAAAAACAGCTATGTAACGAACAATCCTTGCATTGCTCCTTTCACTTCCGAACTAAAGAACGTGGAAAGCCCCTTTGAACTTGTTAGAGCCCTCTTGAGGCCCCTAGATATGTTTAGAGCCTCATAAGGATTTCCTTAAACCTCCTAGATATTCTAAGAGAAGGCAAAACAAACTCGCCACTGCCACTCCAAGGTAAGGTCGGTATTTCAACGGTCTGAGCCATGGGACCGTTCATTAATCACGTGAGGCTTGAAAGGGGGGGAGGGGGTTAAGCAAAATCACGAAATATCACAAGAGGGGAGGGGGGTGTAGTAAGATATCACGTGTATTTATTTTTTCGTCGATTCGCGATTTCTAAACTGAAAAGCGGCGTGTGTATCTTGACTCACCGTTGCCAGGCAACGAACGAAGTACCTGTATTTAAAGATATTCTCAAAATTTTAAGATTCTTTGTATGTACTAAGAAATACAAGTGATTTTGGGTGGGGGCGGGGGGGTTAGTCTTAAATATCACCACGTATCACCAAGGGGGAGGGGGGGGGGGAATGGTAAAAAAAGATCACGTGATTAATGGCCGGCCCCATGATGGAACAAGCAATCTTGTCTCACAGAGCCAAAATAGCCTTCTACTAATGGTTCCTAAGAGTCTTCTACCTTCAATCCAGTTTCTTACAGAACCAAGTGTTTATTTTTTTACTTGCGATGGGTTTGCTCTTGACTCTAGTCTAGGTCAGAGATGACAGAGACAAAGTCGACGATGGTACGAGCTTACCCAGAAGAAGCCTGTTCACTCTAACTTTGAAGAGATTAGGGTTGTAAGCGTTCGGAAACACAGACGCAGGCAGAGAGTTCCACATCATGAAAGACGTTTGGAAACGCTTAGTGCGAATTGGTGGAATAGCAATAAGGTAGGGACGGTAACTTGCAGTGCGTCGGGTGTTGCAGTGGGCCGGTGGGATGAAGGCGTGGATTTCTTGGGCACACTCACGGAAGTACAGCCTATAGAAGACCGACAAGCAGGCCACCTTGCGGAGATAAGCCAAGCTGTGAACGTTGGCATCCACCAATTTTACGTCGTTAATCTATGAGTATCTTAAATTCTCTTAGATTAACTTACTCATTCTCGTGGTTTACTAGAGCGTCATCGACTCCCAGTTCTTTTTGGAGCCTATTGGAGCCCCTAGATTACCTTAGAGCCCTGTAAACTATCTTAGAGCCTTGTAAACTATCTTACAGCCTTGTAAACTATCTGAGAGCCTTGTAAACTATCTTAGAGCCTTGTAGATTTTCCAAGAGCCTCATAGAATTTCATCGTGCTGCTTAGAGTCTTCATAGCTCTTCTATTTTTGACGACAAGTCTCTTAAAAATTATAGAGTTTTTCACATAATAAAAACAGTCAAAACACACTCACCACTGCCACTCCAAGGCAAGGTCGGTATCTGAGCGGTCTGTGCCACGATGGAAGAAGCGATCTTGTCTCCGAGAGCCCACATAGCCTTCTCGGGGGGTCCGATGAACACGACCCCCGCGCGGTGGAGTAGCTCGGGGAGCTTGGGGTTCTCAGACGCGTGACCCCAACCTGCCCAAACGGCCTGGGGAAGAGAGGGGGAGATTAGAGGTGATTTTGATGAGACGGACTATGACTGATGACTGATGACGGATGATTATGACTATTATATAGGGTAACTGGTAATTAGTGACCGATATTTAAACACGTGATTATACTCATGATAACAAACAAGTTACCCATTTTTTTTTTAATACTTATTCGCTCGTGCAAATCGTTCATTCGTGCAAACGCGCGCGCGAGCGAATTTCACACAGATGTTGTGTTATTGTGACAAAAGAAAAAAATATATACTCATTCAGAGTATAACATTTTTTTCTCTTTCGAAGAGTTGTTTCTTATCATAAGTCCTCCTTCTTTTTAGAAGCCGGTTAAAAATTATACTGGACGCATACATAACCTCCATAAAGGAGTTGGTTAGTGAGACGGCTGGCAATTTGACCGTTTCGAAAGAGAGAGATTAGGGTTTCGACAGTTTAAAAGGGTTTTTAAAAGTTCGTGTAATAGTATATGTAGTTGTTTTTACCTGCACTTGCGTCCTGATAGCGATATCCACAATGAGCTCGACGTTGGCATAGTTATTATTGTTGGAGCCCCCGGGCACAGGGACGTAGTGGTCAGCCATTTTGATGTACTCTGCGTTGGCTTTCAGATCCTCTGGAGTCACCTGTGGAACGAAAGGATTGATTGAATTGATATTATACCCAGCAAATAGTTTATGCGTCGTACAGTGCGCCGCCCAAAATGGAATAGTACAATTTCTTTCACGGGTCTATACAGGATGTACACCAGGGGCGTAGCTACCACCGTATCTGCCGTATCAATTATACGGGGCCCCCGACGTGCGTAAGCAAAAATTAATAGAAACTTTAGAAAAACTAAAATCATCATCAGCTACAAATTATTTAATAAATCAGTTTGCCGAAAAAGAGGCAAGGAGAGCGTAATATTTAATTTGAATTGTTTGTAGAAATTTTGGAAAAAGTGACATTGATAATTATGATGAATAAATATTTCTTTTAATTTTATGCAAACATATTTTTTTCTTTTGTGAGAAATCTTTACCCATCATAAGGGCCCCAAACTAGTTTTTATACGGGCCCCGCCAATGCACGCTACGCCACTGGTGTACACGGACCTTTCACGAAGCCGTTTGATGTACAAAATGCTTAATTTACGGCTTCGTTTCCACCTTATTTAGAAAATCCAAAAGCAAATGTCGGGTAGTTGCCCACCAGACTCAACACCCGTCTGGTCGGAGGATTCTCATTTTTTTTTGGTATGATGAAGAACTATATTTATTTATTTAAACTTCACGTACATTGGTGGTACATAGGCGGACTAAATGCCACAAGGCATTCTCTACCAGTCAACCTTTGGGTCAAATAGGACAGCATTGTGGTAGAGTACAAAAAAAAAGAAAAACACCATTTTGCTAACATAAACCCTGGCTACACATCCTGTTCCACCCTATTGTTCTGTGTTGTTCCGGATTCTGTATGGTGTCGGACGTAAAGAATAGCATCATTCCATATCTTCCCGTGGGTGTCGTAAGAGGCGACTTAGGGACTTGCCAGAGAATGGGCAGCAGCGTTCTCTGTGCTTTTGTAACAACCGTACTGCGATCGCCAACCCGCCTGCCAAGCCTGGCGATTACGGCCAAACCCCCCTTATGTCAATGTGGCGTTGGGGGAGGTCTATGTCCAGGAGTGGAGGTCTTTCGGCTGAATTGATGATGATGATACACCCTAGACTCACCATAACAACGAAGCGCACAGCCCGCTCGTTCTTGAACATCTCGTAAGACCATCTTCTGACGGAACGCATGCATTTTACTGCCCCGATACCGTTGTTCGCGATCAAGACCTGTTAGCAGAAAGAACATTATATTTAATTTCTTTACATAACATCTTCACGACTGTAAGCCCTAAGGGTTAAGCAGTGGTGTACCGAATAAGTACACCTAAAGGGCTTTGAATAAAATGGCCTGCCTAGTTTTCGTCATTTTTTTTTTTTCGGGACCCTGTTCCCTGGAATAGGGAATATTACTGAGACCTCGCTGTCAGTCCGTCCGTCCGTCCAGGCTGTATCTCATGAACCGTGATAGTTAGCCAGTTAAGATTCCTACAGATTATGTATTTCTGTTGCCGCTATAACAAGAAATACTAAAAACATAATAAAATAAATATTTAAAGGGGCTCTCATACAAAAAAGTGATTTTTTTGCTCGTTTTAAATAAAATGGTACGGAACCCTTCGTGCGCGAGACCGACTCGCACTTGGCCGGTATTTTTATGTGCTCTCAAGTGGCTAGCATATCCAACTTTAAATATGGCAACACTAACCTTATTAATGGGTTTCGTACCCTGGAACCTCCTGACGAACTCCTCTGGAGTAGCTACCGTGAAGTCTTTCTCTTGGAAGCGCTGGCTGTGGATCACGGTACCCTGGGACATGGACGGCCTGGAATAGAAACGTAAAGGATAAGTTAAATAAATACTATCTAGAAGTATATTTTTCTATAAATGTGAATATAATTGTAAATAATTGATATATTGTATTGTATAGCGGGCTGGTTTCCGCACCTCCACGTCTAAAGCGCGTATTTTGCGTACGGGTGGGAACATTATTCGATCCACCCTAGTTCCCCGAGAAAGGCCAGCAGCTCCTAATAATTGATCTATAACCCACATGCATTAAATTGCAAAATATTTAGGAAAAATATGCGTCACGAAAAAAGGGATGAATGAAAGGCACTTGCATGTGGCTGAGATGAGAATGCTAAGGGGGATGTGTGGTGTTACGCGAATGGATAGAATAAGGAATGAGTACATTAGAGGAAGTCTGAAAGTGGCGCCGGTGACTGAAAAGATGCGTGGAAATAGGTTGTCGTGGTATGGGCATGTGATGCGGAGGAACGAGGAAAATGTCGTGAGGAAAGTTTTGAGTATGAATGTGGATGGGTATAAGGGTAGAGGAAGACCAAAGAAACGATGGATGGACTGTGTGAAAAATGATATGGCAAGAAAGGAGGTATCTCATGAGATGACAAGTAATAGAGAGGTATGGAAGAAGAAGACATACTGCGCCGACACCAAATGAATTGGGATAAGGGCAAGAGAATGATGATTGATGATGATGCGTCACATCAGAGTAAATTGGCCATAATATCAGCCATTGTTGGTGGACCAACAGAAAAAAAAAAAAAACATATTGTCGCGTTCCTTTTGCGGTCTGGAACCTTAAAATTATTTTTAAATACCAATCAAAGTTTGTCTTAAGTATATTTTATGGCAAACAACAAAGTAATAGAAATAAGATGTATAACTAAGATAAAACAATTAGGTTTTATAGTCATTTTGTGTAATTACACCACGTAATTATTAATATTAGTACTATTCATTACAAAACTTTGTGAAGAACATAGTTTTTATTGACGAATCATACACAAGACAGGATTTTGATCCAAAGTAAAAATTGTATCTTCTAGTGGTTGATCCATGTTCGAAATTCAACCAAATTCATTCAATTCTTCGTTTTTCTTCTTTATAAACCCTGCCATGATGAATTAGACTCCTTCCTGACTAATTAGCCAGAAAAAGCAAGACAAAGAGATGATTGGAAGAATAGGGAGAGGGCTTTGCCCAGCAGAAGGACAAAAAAGTTTAAATAAAATAAAATTTTCTGCACTTCTTTTTTTTTACGGATGGGATATCTTCAAATGACCCGTCCCCCGCTCTGGGCGGCGCGGAAGGAAGTGTCAAATTTGTACTGACTAAAACCCATCCATGTTACTTTTTTGTGTTCCAGGGCCAAGGTATCTCTTTCAAACAGTCCCGCAGCCCTGGCAGGGATCAGCCCTCTCGGACCCCTTGCGATTAGCTGACATCTCTTTGAGGCGCGCGTGGAACAAGAACGCGCCATCGACACGGCCTGTCGTCATAAGACGGACGGACGGTGAGCTTTCTGCACTGAATAAGAATTTTAACTATTCCAAATCTCACATCCATGTGTGTGCGAAAACTGCTTTTAAAAGGGGTACCAAACTTATTCATAGTTACGAAGCAAGTGTCAGTTAAAATTCATGCACTTCATAATTTGCTTCCAATGAAAATTATCCAAAGTTGTATCTCGTATTTATGCGACATACACAAAATAACTAAAATATAATATGGCTTATCTAAAAATAATATAAACATTAAATTACACAGACTAAAAAGAATGATTCCTCAAGACCTTATCTGAGAGGTACAAGAATAAGGACTGCTTTCGTGCAAGCCCTTTACTTAAATCCTTCACATATTGCTGAATATCTGCAAGATTGAAAGATTGCAATAATGATATTTATAAAAAAAAAAAACTAAAAAGAATATAAACATTAAATTACAAATGATACATACCATGATCTCAACATTTTGGCACTATGAAATCATAAAGTAATGAAGATATTAGAACGCAGTACTTTTACACCGGAATGCTCAAAAAGTAACTTAATTTTAAGTTGCTATCAAGTATCACACTGTCCTTGTCACTTTCCAAGTGCAATGTAGAGATGTCATGTAGTCCGAAATTTTACACTTTTAATACTAAATTATTTTAAATTATTTGTGAACAGGATATAAGCAACACTAACACTTGTTGAAGTTACGTTAATACTGAAATAAACAAGTGATCAAGTATAAGAATCATATCAGACTATTAAAATCTTAATTTGATGATTATTATATTGATAATAATTATCTAAGATTTACTTTTAATATTTTTGATTGTTGACAAAATAGATCACGACTTGTTAATTATGATAGAATATTAAAAAAACGGCCAAGTGCAAGTCACACTCGCACAGGAAAGGTTCCATACTATTATTTATAAAAATGAGCAAAAAAATTACTTTTTTGTATGGGAGCCCCTTTAAATGTTTATTTTATTCTGTTTTTAGTATTTGTTGGTATAGCGGCAACAGAAATACATAATCTGTAGAAATTTCAACTGGGTAACAAAAAAAAATACAGCCTGGTGACAGTCGGACGGACGGACAGCGAAGTTTCAGTACTAGGGTCCCGTTTGACTCTTTGGGTACTGAACCCTAAAAACCAAGAGCTTTCAAATATTAAACAGATAAATAATTTATATTATCTTTCATACATAAGTACTGATTGCATGCTCTTATCCAAAATGATTGAGGCAATCCTCAATCATTTTGGATAAGAGCATGCAATCAGCATATCTTCTTCTACATATTGGATAAAGTTCTGTTATCAATTCAGACAAATATGTCAAACTAAGAAACAATGAATGGACTGCATAAAGGATGAAATGGCAAGAAAGAAAGGAGGTGTCTGATGAGATGACAAGCAATAGAGAAGTATGGAGGAAGAAGACATGCTGCGCCGACCCCAAATAAATTGGGATAAGGGCAGGAGAGTGATGATGTCAAACTAATATATATCATAATAAAAGCATACATTAACAAAAAATAAATATAACTTACTTAAAATAACGACTTAGTAGTAATTGATTAATAAATACTGTAAAGTTGTTTAGACAAAACATACTCATAAAATAAAGATTTAACCTTAGAAAATTAGTACTCGTAATTGCGTTTTTAAACACCAGAAATAATTAATTTTAGTCAGTAATTAATCGGAATATATTTTTTTAGCTCTTGTAATGAGCTTATCACAAAAACTTCAACTAAATATTATCTCACGACGGTAGAGTGTGAAATTAATGTCGATTTATATTACTATTTACTTAATATACAGTTATTTTGACTAAGTATGTAGTGAAACTACGAATAAGAGAAATCACGGTCCGTGGCATACTTTTTGCATTTCGTCACGTAATTCCTAGTTTTTGGACCTGCCAACACTAAAATCGGCATCAAAACTTATTAAAAAAACAATTGTATTGTTTTTGCGAAGCGTATTAACTATAATTTACGTAAAAACTAAAGTAGCTTAGAACTATTTTTTTAATAACCTGTAAGGCGCATCCGAGTACAATCCATTCAGCCCTTGATACATTTTTATCAATGAAAAATCACTGTAAACACTAATTCACTCACTAGAACTGATAACAGTATTAATTTATTCATTAAAAACAGTAATTTAGTTAAACATTGCTTCTATGAAACGATTCAGTTTTGTTTTCCTATTTTGACGTACAGGATTCGCAATGAACTCGCATGACGGATCATACGATCGTGCTTCCTCGCTTGCGCATATTTATTGACGCGTGTGTGAAAGAGAGAACAGACTAATTGGTCAAAGTTGCCATAATAAGGAAATTGCAAGGTTGCATAAGAAAACTTGTTTATCACAAAGTTAGGGTTGGGAAAGGGTCAACTCTATTCGATAAGATAATAATTTGCGTGCATTATTTTATTATTCTGTTTGTTGCATATTTATAGAACAGTGATTATCTTACTAATTAAAATATTCATGAATAAGTTAAATTATTATAATTAACGCAATTAATGGAAATAATGTGAATTCTTATTACGTGCTTAGTTAATTCTTATTAGATTCTTATAGCAGCCATTAAGTACAAAGTCCAAAGCAGCGTGAGAATAAATTGGTAAAATGAACCTTCAAGGTTCTTTTATAAAAGTTTATCCTTCAGATAAAAATATCCTAGACGTTTTTTTGACCACAACTACAAGGTTACCTCATTCTGATTTTCTTCAAAAAATATATTTAAAACAGAATTATATCTAGGTAAATCCAATTTAAATCATACATAGTCACTAATGCAATGTAGGGCATCTATAATGCTAAATAACGAACTACGCATCGTGGCTGACGTCATGAAAAATTCGCTAGACTAGGAACAACCATTTGATCTGAGGATCTGTTCTTTACAATGAAGGATGACGAACTGTCCTCCCTTTTCCTCGGATCATACCTCTTCACTCAAATCCTGCGGTGCAACGCGCAACTTAGATAAACCAAAAAAGGTTATTTAACAACAACTGAACTATGATTGTTAAGAAACGTGTTCTTCTATTTTAACTTTCAAATTAATAAACAAAACAACTTCATTATTATGTAATAACGAGTTGAACCTGAATTATTCTTGTTAATTCAAGGTGCACGTTCTTCACAGTTTACTTTTACTTCGAAGTTTTAATAAGATTCAATGACATCAGAAGCGTATTGTTTGTGCTCAGGTGTAAAAATTGTTAAACAGAGTGCCAGTAAGTAGAGCTTACAAAATTAACGACTAAAATGCATTCTAACAAAATAAAGCTGCCACTTAAGAGCGTTTACACCTTACGACATTTCATACAAAGTTTCAAGTCCTTATTTTCCGAAATGACTGAACCGATTTTAATTAAACTTTATACGCATAAGCAGGATACATAGGTTTATTAAAATCGGCTCAGTCATTTCGGAAATTTGTATGAAATGACGTACGGCATAAACGCTCTTAAATGGAGTTTGGACTTTTTTGGAAAGCTGGGATGATCAACACATCGTTACGATAGGGTGACCATTGACCATGTAACTCGTTTCTATATACTTTTTAGTTTAAAGATATTAGGAGAGGGATATGTCCAACAGTGTACGTACGACGACCAATCAAGCTACACAAAATCAGTTTATGCTGGTCTCTCATTATTCGGGAAATCTAAACAAATCGACGACGCCGTGTTATACTGGAAATGTATAGCTTGATGTGTCGCCGTGTGTACAAATACTGATGGTGATTAATTGGATAGATAAAACTATCTATAATAAATCTCTGCAAATATTATAAAGAAGGTAAAATTTTAAAGTTATTAAGTCAGCTTGTAGGGGGTAATTCCGATCCGATTCCAAAAATCATTCATTATTGGTAAGGTACACGATTCCCAAGGCTATATTAAAAACGCTCCCATGGGATCATTTCTAATCATAACACGAGCGTGGCCTCGGGTAAAAGCTAAGCTAGTCATAAATACCAACGTTGTAAACCAATTTTGTCCAACTCGAACACAATAGCAAATTCAGTTCATCCGCACTTCGATATCAATTTATTGCTCTATTCATATAGGTAAATCACAACTCATATCAATTTATTGCTCTATTCATATAGGTAAATCACAACTAAATCCGCGAAGTTCACATTTATTTTGGCTACTGTACAGTCTATACAACATTCGTTACTAAAGCTCATGGCTCATTTTTAAGATCAGCACCGGAGCTTGAATCATCTTAGTTTTAGGGTTCCGTTTTTCCTATTTACGTACGAAGAGTCGTACTGTCTGTCTATCTGCCTGTATGTATATCCGATCGTATGTCACAGAATTTTTGCGCCGAGTTTTTTCATTCTCCGACGTTTTGTGATTGTGACTTTTACATTCATCGCCAAGATTAGAAAAAAAAACGTTGGCACTGCACTAATGTTAATGTTCGAACAAGGTTACAACACTAAATTGTATGATCACTCCACGTGTTCTATAACGTATTGTTTTCAAACGAAACGCAACGCTATAATTTTCATGATTCACTGGCCGCTTGTAAACAAACCAGTTAAAAATAAAATTTTGACTATGTTTTTTATAAGACACGCTGAAACAGCAAGTGTGTTTATGAATGATTTTGGCTCTGTTTACGGAGGATTTTAATCTTGCCTGCAAATTCTATATGTAATTACCTAAGTACACACCGCGACATAGCAAGCTTAACATAATTATCCATTAAATAAGTTTATAACCTAGCCTCGATTTGTTTGAGCATTCCGTAAAATCGGTACAATGAGAAGTCAGCTTTATTTGGTTTTGCATAGCTTATTGTTCTTCGTGCGTAAAGTCCATTCACAGATACGCCTCTAAAAGCTGCTATTGCAATCCTATAGCAACCTTATTGTTATTACACAAATCAAGATCACTGAGATGTTACCATCATTAACACTGAAAACGGGATATTTAACTTGTTTACTATTTATTTTGAGTTCCCGATATTTCGGCGCCGTTGCAAGTACCATGATCATGGGATCATGGTACGCGCAACAGGCGCCGTGAATTCAAAATAACTAGTAAATATCCCATTTTCAGTGTTAATGATAAGTACCTAATAACAGGTAAAGTAGAACTTTACTTAGTACCTATTAGTTATTTTTGAAAAACTAGACTCCAACTTGCATAAGAAACGTACTATATATGTATATAGCTATATGCATAGATAAGTACCTATAAATAGATACGTTTTGTCCTACACACTATAAATAGAGTAGTTTCATTAAAACCGCGCCTTGGTTTTAATACCTTCATTCACCTTCAAAAATACCTTCAAGAAAAATATTGAAGACCACAAATTAACAATTGAGTGATTTCGTCAATACATCCAGTGTTTCAAATTATTAAAATACTAATTATCACACATTAAATTGATTCTGCTTATGTCAGAGTCTACGTACGAGTACGAGTACATAACGTAATGTAATTTGCATGGATGCAAAGCACGCAAAGTAAAACGAACCACTTATTTTCAAAATCATTACAATGATGATTTTTGCAGGCTCCAAGTAGGTATTTCTGTCTGCCTTATTTTAATTTTTTTCTAATGTTTTACATTTTTATTTTATTTTTTTTGTTAATTTTTACCATTTTTTTTCTGTCTTGTGCGAGATTAATAAATTCGTTTTTCAATCTTTCGCATTATGCATTTGTGGTCTGCAAAAACGCTAATCACTAATTGCTTACAGATACGGCTTCAAAAAGATAAAAAAAAACTAGTTGTGATTATTTTCAAGTGTAGGTACCTATAGCAATACGACCTTGTCATTCCAATAGAAGAGACCATCATGTAACTAGTTAATATTTACTCTTTTGAGTACGTCTCTAGCACACGCAACTTATACACTACACTTTATAAATCTTATCTGCAACAATATTATCAATCCATGTTACCTATCGTAGTCCACATAGCGTTTTTTAAAAGAAACAGTCGATAACTTTCGGTTCCAAATTCAAGTTCATTTATTTCGTGAATACATGGTTCATTCAGTAGATGTTATAGTAAATAGAATCCGAGCTGTGTCCCGCAAAAAAAACATATAAAAGTTTTTTTTTATAAACATTTTAGAAAATTGATCTACCTTCTGTATCCAGTTTAACACATCAGTCATTGAATATTCTGGGCAGCCTTTGTTTTGCATATTATTTTCATAAGACGATTGTAGTAAAAGTTACAATGCAATGTAAAATTTCGAGACAAAGCAGCTACCTACACACGTGTACATAAATAAAACTACATTTAGATACCTACAGCCAATTTCGAGCCCCAATGTATGAAAATACAAACTAACCCTGGTATCTCTAATCAAGTTAAAGTACATAATTACTTCATCTTAAGTAATTAATTACTAATGCATTTTTTTTCTGCAAAAGACTAGAGTTTATACGAAGTTAGAAGTCAGAACCGACAGAGAAAGCAAAGCTAATTATTCTAACTTTGGCAGTTCCAACTTCAAGCAATTAAGTACTAAGCTACAAAATAAAAATCGTATTTAAATAATGACATTTACTCAACACTTTGACTTGTTTAAAGATAAGCTGGGGATCCACATGCCCATAGCTTGCACACTAGCATACCAGCTCCTTGCACATGCCAGCTACTGTCATGTGTATACGCTAACTGGCATGAAATAAGTAAATACGAAAAAAGTCTTAAAACTACGTAAGCCAAACTGAAGCGAATAGTAAAACCTGTGTTTTTCCATCGAATCTATTTCTAGAATATCTATACAAAGCTAGGACCAAACGACTGAGATAAAAAAACTAAATACAGTCATCACATAGTTTTTTACGTGCATACAAAACTTCCTTGTACGACTCGTAGATATAATTACCAAGGCTCATCATTTGTGCCAGACCTGTACAGTAAAAAAATCAATAAAACAAACATTCATATTGTATCCATACATATTATGTAGTATGTTTCAATGTAAATGGTATAAAATAAACAACTGAGTTATAGAATATTAGTTCCCGGAACAACGTGTTGGATAGCAGTCTTTGCAGCACGCGTAGCATGACCACTGTAGAAATGTGTTTTGTCTATGGAAGAATCGACAAACTGACACATGTCATTGTCATTGTCCATCTGTCATTATGTCGATTCTTCACAGGTATATATGTTCTGTGATTCTTCCGTCGACAAAACTCGTTTAAAGTGGTCATGATACGCGTGCTGCTTAACTTATCATTCTCAAGCTAGTTTTACCCCAGAGGTAGAGATAATGGTGTAACATAACATAACGCTTATAACATCACGCTTGTAATCTCCGTAGGGTTACGCAGAGGTAAAAGTAATTATCAGCACTTCACAGCAAAGCTATCAACGTCAACTAGTAGTTTGAGGAAGGAAAGACACAAACTGCCGACATTGTAATCACATTTTAACGTTATTCATCTCATCTGCCAAGCCTTTTCCCAAACTATGTAGTGGTCGGCTTCCAGTCTAACCGGATGCAGCTGAGTACCAGTATTTTACATGAAGCGACTGCCTATCTGACCTCCACAACCCAGTAACAGGGTAATACGATACCCCTTGGTAAGACTAGATGTCAGTCTTTTGGCTTCTGACTACTCATAACGACTGTCAAAGATCTAGAAATGACAGCTGGTACCAACGGCTTAACGTGTTTTCCGAGGCACGGAAGAAACTCAGTATGTAATTATGGTCACCCATCCATGGACCAACCTCGGTAAACACTGCTTAACTTTAAAATCGACCCGTGCGGCTGTTACTATTTAGCCACGAGCTTATTATTCAACCATTTTTCTCGTAAAGAGTCACGCCATATTTCATTAACCTTCGTTCGTTAATATTATCTAATCTCTCAAGCGAATTCCAGCTGTTTTTATTGAATCATGAATCAGTGTGGGTTAATCATCGAATAACGAAAACACTGTCAACAATACCTACCCCCTTATTCACAAACGCATCGATTCGATTTCGATTCGACAAGTCGAATGTCTATTTTGTTTTGGCATTAAGAAATCGAGCGAGTTTGTTTGTGTTACGACTTTCCGAAATCGAATCGAAGCGTTTGAGAATAGGGGGCCTAATCGGCATTTTCGATTAAATCTACACTAATAGAGGTACAGTATGTGGGGTAGGTAATCTTTGGAGCTACTTATCCGATTAAAAAATATTATCACTAATGGAATACTATGCTATCGTTATCCCCTAGTGTCATCTATACTTAAAATAATATAAAGCTGAAGAGTTTGTTTGTTTGGTTGCTAATGCTAACTAATGGTTTGAATAGAAACTATTTTAGTGTAAGATAGCCCATTTATCGACGAAGGCTACACATATAACATCACTAGTTGTCCCGTCCCGCGCAACTTCGTCTGCGTGACATTTTCCCCGTATTCGCAACATTTTTTATTGCTGTCTGCTCCTATTGGTTATAGCGTGATAAAATATAGCCTTCCTCGATAATTGGGCTATCTAACACTGAAAGAATTTTTCAAATAGGACCAGTAGTTCCTACTCAAACTGTTCAGCTTTATTATTAGTATAGATAGATGCAAAGACCAATAGGAGTGGAGAATCAATGACAATGCCAAAACACTCTTTTTACTTCTTATGTGACGCAGACTAAGTTGCACGGGTCCGTGCTAGTACGCTATTCTTCTGTTTCTATATTTAAAAGAAACAGGACGTTCCCATGGGATAATATTTGACCACAAAGCGAGCAGAAGCCAAATGCTATGTGGTTATTAATAAGAAGAGTTAAGAATTGTAAGTCAATTTAAATTATCTAACACTTATTACCCTTATGTATCCACTAGCACTTTGCCCGCGACTTCATCCGCGAAAATTGTGATATAGTATAGCTTAGGTTACTCGGAAAAGATGTAGCTTTCTAATGATGAAAGAATTTTTAAAATCGGTCGACTAGTTTTTGAGTTACCTCGTAACAAACAAACAAGCAATCAAATCTTTCCTCTTTATAATATTAGTTTAGATTTAGATTAAATGGACCATACCATCCCCGCATTTTAAACTAATAATTTCTCTTCGGTTTTATTATTTTCGGATAGTCCCATAACAAAGCAATTATATCTATTTACAGTTCTCAATATCTGTCAACTTATTAATATATACATATATAAGCCAAGTGTTGGCTTGTGTAATACAGTAATAGTAATACTAGAATTCTTATTAAGAGAAGCGGTAGATAAACTAAACAAATAATAATGGTTATCGTGTAAGAATTTCACCGAAAATCTCACACTTATATCGATGACTACAGCTTCATTTGCTAACATATAATTATTACATCTACAAACAATTTTTAAGTATATGATATATGATGTCACCTCAAACCTCACGACATAAGTTAACTAAAACTGGTAAAGAGCTGATAATCCTCTTAGAGGTGTCAACAAGTTGATCAATCCAGCGTATTACCTAATAGGTAAATACTCAATTAATTTGTTTTAATAGAGTTATATTTTTTTATCTTTGTTGCAAATGGCTTGAGTTTCACCTTGTCCTATCTCTGTAGCTCATCTGATGACCGTTGTTTTCATGATAAACAAAATATCGGTCACTCACGGATCACGGATATATGCCTCTTCACACAAATCTAAATAAGTAAGTGTAAACAAATGTTTTTTTTTTCGAATATATGACTGACGTGTATACCTATAATCGCACTTGCAAATCGTTAAGCAAATAATACGCTGTTTGCACTATACAAATTCAAGGCTGACTGTCTCGTTATTTTAGTGCTTATAAACCCGACAGCTGAGGATAAGGTCCTGGATTAAATTCCTAGTTTAGGCAAAAGTGTGGTTGGGGTTTTTCCACAACGAATTTCTCATTAGCAGCCACGGAGTTTGTGCCCGGTTGACGGCAATAGGCTTGCCTTCACATGGGACTTGAACAAAACTGGCGAAATGTGTGTGTCATTTTAAGTACACCTCTTAGCTTACCCTTCAGAAATTACAGACGTGATGATATATTATATTAATGCAAGGCTAGTTTTGCTATCTGAGCCTTTACAGCACATCATTTAACCCGTCTCTATTGATAACGCATTATAAGGTTGATAGTGCAAGCAAACTCAGATAAATTGCACCAGAATTGTGTTTATATAGACCGTTTGTATCTAGATCAATGAAATGGCATAGGATGCTCACTACAAAATTGTTTTATGTCAAATAATAACACATTTTTACACATTAAATTTCACATTAAATGTTATGTAATGTACAAGGTGATTTTATTATTGTTACTAATGTATTAAATTGGTTTTATTTTAATATTCTAAAACAAATGAATTAGTAATAATATTCAAGAGATTTTCTAATTAAATATAATTTAGCTCTGAAGGAACCACGTTAATGTTTTATTTTTCATGTTTTTTTTTTTTAACAAAAATTAAAGCTCTCGGAATGAATAATATAAAAAACTTTTCTTTATAGAAAACAAAAGGGTTTATTAGCATAGTAAATTTAATATCGATAAAAATAATTCAGCACTCCCATCCCTTAAAAAACGTCGCTAAAAATGTTGTCATTTTAATAAAATATATTTTGGTAGATTAGGGTAGGGTTAGATTGGCGATTAAAAACAATCGTTATTTTGTGAGACAATGCCTCGTCTTATTTTGATGAGTATAAAGTTATTATTTTAACAATTGTTTTGACATGTGACTTGAATATGTAAATCGATAGAGTTACAATTAATTGAATGGAAGTTATAGAATAACAACACGGAAAACTACAGTTTTGTAATTATTTTCGCTAATAATTAGCGTTTACGTTTATGTTAAGTTTTTGGAACTGGAAATAACACTTCATAACGTTTTTTTTAATAACTATCATTATTATTATGACAGTTATTGAAAAAACTTAACGTCATGAAGTGTTATCTCCAGTTATTGCTTTGGATCTGAATGTAATTTTGTTGAAAAGTAACTCATGGAACTGTCAAAATCCACAACGTTAATTACCAGGACCGACCGTGGATTAGTGGAATGATTCATGGTGCTTTTGTTTGTACAAGAATCTTTTGACCCGTGGGCAATATCGGAACTAACGACGCCATCTTACTTTTTCTCACTTTTTGTATACAGCGCTCACAATCCACGTCATTCCTTAAGATCATTGTAAAACTCTACTTATTAGTTACTATAGTTACTTTTTAGGGTTCCGTACCCAAAGGGTCAAACGGGACCCTATTACTGAGACTTCGCTGTCCGTCCGTCCGTCCGTCCGTCCGTCCGTCCGTCCGTCCGTCCGTCCGTCCGTCTGTCACCAGGCTGTATCTCACGAACCGTGATAGTTAGCCAGTTGAAATTTTCACAGATTATGTATTTCTGTTGATGCTATAACAACAAATACTAAAAACAGAATAAAATACATATTTAAGGGCTCCCATACAAAAAAGTGATTTTTTTGCTCGTTTTTATAAATAATGGTACGGAACCCTTCGTGCGCGAGTCCGACTCGCACTTAGCCGGTTTTTTTTTTGTTCGTAATATCTATCCATCCTACTTTTAAAATATGGAATAAGTTGAATTCCTTCGATGATTTATTTTGATTTACAAATATTTTGGAACATGCATTTAATGGAGTCCCACTAATACACAATGCACAGCATATTGGGTTTTAGGGACTTTTTTAAATAAAACTTCGAACCGAAAAGGCGGGAATTCAAAGGAAGTACGTTTGTGTGGAGGCTCATAATTTTTGCCGATGAAAAATCGGCAAGATGTAAGTACCGACTTACTTATAATTTTTTTAATTTTTTTTTTTGCTAAAAATCTACCACTATGCACTACGTAGCAAAAAAAAAATATAATTAATATTTTTAAAAAAATTTTTTTTTGCTAAAAAACTCCTTTCGAAAGTAAAGCTTTTTAGTGAGTTTTTAAAGGTTGGTTATTTTTGCCCTTTTTTAGGGTTCCGTAGCCGAATGGCAAAAAACGGAACCCTTATAGATTCGTCATGTCTGTCTGTCTGTCTGTCTGTCTGTCTGTCTGTCTGTCTGTCTGTCCGTCCGTATGTCACAGCCACTTTGTTCCGAAACTATAAGAGCTATACTTTTGAAACTTGGTAATTAGATGTATTCTGTGAACCGCATTAAGATTTTTACACAAAAATAGAAAAAAAACTTTTATTTTCGGGTTTCCCCATACATAGAACTAAAAACCAAAATGTTTTTTTTCATCTGACCCATTCGTGTGGGGTATCTATGGATAGGTCTTCAAAAATGATATTGAGTTTTCTAATATCATTTTTTTCTAAACTGAATAGTTTGCGCTAGAGCCACTTCCAAAGTGGTAAAATGTGTGTCCCCCCCCCTCTAATTTCTAAAGTAAGAGGAGGAAAATTCTGAAAATATTTAAGTTTGTAGAACCTAAAAAAAACTATCAACGAAAATTGGTTTCAATAAGATGTGATGTTTAGTTTTTGAGATATGGGACTTTTTCATCAAACTGCAGCAGTAACTTTGTTTTTCGTTAACATACTATGAAAAACCAATTTAGTTTTGCGGTTTAGTGGAAGTTTACAACTAATACTACTAACTAATGAACGACAGTTCAAAATATTGTTTGGGGCTATGGAACCCTGTGTGCGAGTAAGACTCGCACTTGGCCGGTTTTTTGTTGTAGTATCCTACCTACCACACAAATTCTTGTCATGAATCAACTATACATTGCAACTAGAAGTTAATCGTGAATACGCAATTTCGTTTACTTGGCTGACATATTTTATCCAGCTATTTTGGTTTATAATGAAATTTCTATAAGACCTATCAGAATTATATAAGATTTTTTCCAATCGGTTCATAAATGGCGGAGTTACGAGGTATCAAACATTAAAAAAAATACAATTGAATGGAGAACCTCCTTTTTTTAAGTCGGTTATTTTTTTTTCCCTGAGCTTTGGTTACAAAACCAGGTAAAAGTAAGTACCTACCTACGTAAAATAGTAGAGCTAGGTAAATCTCGCTAAATTGCCGACAGATTGCTCATTTCCTTGCCTGACCTTTTCAAACAAAGTTATGTCTTGATAAACTTGTGTTCGTTTATGGCTAGCTCTTCGACTAGATTTTTTATTTTATTTGCGATGGGTTTGCTCTTGACTCTAGTCTAGGTCAGAGATGACAGAGACAAAGTCGACGATGGTACGAGCTTACCCAGAGGAAGCCTGTTCACTCTAACTTTGCAGAAATTAGGTTAAAGATTGAAATCTATATAGGCAGATACGAATGCACGTTTTGTCTTACACTACTGCTGATGCGGAGGATATTGATGCCGAAGTTTATTACCGTAATAAAAAAACAAATAAAAAAAAATTCAAGTGTATGTTTGTTATATTAAAATAACCGCTTTTTACTACATGCTTAAGAATGTATATACGGGTACAATGGTACATATAACAAAATAACTTTTTTTTCAATTTTTGTCTGTCTGTCCGTTTGTTCCGGCTAATCTCTGGAACGGCTGGACCGATTTTGACGGGACTTCACTGGCAGATAGCTGATGTAATAAGGACCACCTTGGGCTTCTTTTATTTTAGAAAAAAAAACTAAAATGAATTATAAAAAAGCTGAATAACCTTTTTGTTAAATTCCACGCGGACGAAGACGCGGGCACAGCTAGTCGTTGTTTACAATGTGTAAACAGACCCTTGACGAAGTGTCGACCAACTATTCTGCAATATTTTTTACTATAGTAAAAATGATTGCTCGGTAATTACTGTATTTTTGGGCGAAAAATCGCGTTTTAATGTAGGTCTCAGTAACGCACTCAAAACATTGTGCTGATTGATGGATGCAATGAGTAGTACGTAATCGTGAAGGCATTTAAAGTAAAGTTCATCAGCATCATCATCAGCCTATATTGTTCCCACTGCTGGGACACAGGCCTCGTCTCTATGAGAGGGAGTGTAATCCACCACGCGGGCCCAGTGCGGTTTGGTAGATGTCACATGTCTTCGAATTTTTAGTTCTAGGACATGCCGGTTTCCTCGCCATGTTTTCCTTCACCGTTTTTGAGGGCAGCGGTGATGAAATAAATTACACAAAGTAATGCGCCTGTCTGGGTTCGAACCCACGGCTTACTACTCGTAAGTCGGGGTTGCCACCACTGGGCCACCGCTGCTACCGTATATATCAAGTTAATAACCTAGCCACCTTGTTGAGCCTAGCAGTCGGGACTGCTAGCACTGGGCCACCGCTGCTCAGGTACTTAGTGTTAGTCTTAATTTAGTCCTTTTTTTGTACATATTTAGCTTGTAGATTTATCTAATAATAAACCGTGTTCTGTCCTCATCAAATTAGTTGAGTTTGAGACAATCCGTGGCGTAGGTAAACAAAGTCTCTACTTTACCTTGTCAGAGGTTAAAACAACGTCCTATAGGTAATAAAAATATATTTAACACGTTGAACGCCGCTTTAATTTTTCAGTCTTTCTATTTGGGCCGTGGGGGACACCGTGTGGTCGACATACAATAGTTTCGTTTGGGCCGCGGGGGACAACATATGACCGCGAGTCAGAGGCGATTTTAAGCGTCTCTATTGGGCCGTCGGGCACAGATATGAAGCTAATATGTATTTGACGTGACCCCCACGGCCCTGCAAACAAATAGATTGTATTTGGTTTTTAGTAAAAAATATGACTTAGAAAAATATGACAAATAATATCGGGACAAGACTTGTTTGAAAGTTCTAAAGGAAAAAGTTTGTATGATAATGTGTTATTTTATATTTTTCCATAATATTACTATTTATAATGTGTTGTAAAATACTGTATACTCTTACTATTTACTTAAATAGTTAAAATCTGTTAATGTTGTACTACATAGCTGCCAGGGTTTAATTTTTCCGGGATAGTTTGATGAATTAAACTACATGTTTGTAAATCAGAAATATAATAATTATTTATTTAAAGTATATTTATTACATATTTTAAATGAATCGAAATTAAATCAGACTTTAGATTGAGATCAATATAAACGTTACTACACCTATTATTTTAATGAATTTTATGGAAACAATCAAAACAAAGAAATGGTTTGTTAGGGCAGGTTTCACAAAAAGTTACAACTTTTTTAGTCTTGTTTTTGGCTAATACTCGTCCCATTACTTTAGTATTGTCTTTGTAGCACTGCTGACATGTTCGTCGACTATTTTTGCTTGTGCCGTCTTTCTTCGCAAGCTTATGCTTCATTCTTATTGGTCTTGAAACCTGACTTGAGGTTTCACTTCTCATTAACAGGCCCTTCAACACCTGTTTCCTAAATTCAACTATTTGGATTTTGGTCCCAGTTACTGCTTTATATAATACTAGTGCATTGATAACTGCAGTGTTCAACAGCAAGTTTATGGCAACTTTTTTGTACCATTTTACTGATTTCCTTAATGGCGTGGAATAAGCCCCCATTTGGTCGGACAAATCGACAGCTCCTTTTGCCTTATTATAGTCTAGCACGATTTTCGGCTTCAATACCGCTTTTCCTCGCTTTGTGATTGTCTGGAAACGGTCGGAATGTTTGGTCGAAAGAACAAGTACATCTCTTTTATCTTTCCACTTCATGATAGTAATTCCATCTTCGCTCTCTCTAGCTATATATTCACCTGTCTTCAGTTTAGCATTAGCAACCTCTTTTGGTATATTCCTTCTATTTTTTCTAATAGTACCCACTAGATGTGTTTCATTTTCCAACAGATTCCTTGCTAAATCAATACTCGTATACCAGTTGTCAGTATACAACGTGTGACCCTTGTTCAACAATCCACTGCAAAGTGACATTACAACGTTTGCCGGCGTAGTATTCACTTGATCGTTTTCTTTTCCCGCATAAATATTGATTTTATATGTATACCCCGGTAGAGTGCATAATTTAAACTCTTTTATGCCATATTTATGGCGTTTCTGTTTGTTATATTGACGGAAAATGATTCTGCCGCGGAATGGCACAACGCTTTCGTCAATGCATATATCTTCGGCAGGAGTATAATGCCTTGAAAAATTAGTGTTCATGACCTCCAGTAAGTGTCTGACGCGATGTAACCTATCAGACTTGTGAGCATTGTCAAGCCGGGAAAAATGAAGCATTTGAAGAAGCAGTTCAAAGCGATTACGGGACATAATTGTTGCTGCAAACGGGTGACCTGTTATTTCATATTTTGACCAATAATCAGAAAGCTTAGGAAGTTTTACCAATCCCATAAAAATAATCAATGCAAAAAAGCCTTTCATCTCATGCACGTTAGAAGGAGACCAGTTACGGATTCTTGCTGCTTTTGAAGCCACGCGCCCGGTGATTCGATCAATAGCAAACTGATTTGTATCTTCTACTATCTGCATAAAAACATCATCGGGAACCAAAAGAGAGTAAAAATCAGCAGGCGATTTGTTAGTCATTGCTAAGCGGAGATTAGTAGGTAAACCAGGATTTTCTGTGAAAGGTATAATTCGACGCTGGTTACCTGTTGGTAGTGTCCATGTGCGTGTAAACGGCGTAGTGTTTCCCGAGGTATCTGGAACTGCATGATCTTCGGCATCACTCTCTTCACTGTCTATCACCATAATACGACGACGTTTACGAGTAACTGGATGGATATTTGTGTCTTCCTCTTCAGAGCTTACATGGAAACTATTATTCAACAAGGTGATTTCTAATTCTTCTATTTGTGATAAATCTTCCTGATTTATTTCTAAATCTTCGAACTCATCCATTATAATAAAGCAATGAATGAAATGCAATAAAAAACAATTTAATTTACGTAAACAAATAAACAGCAAAACTCGAATCGATACGTAATCAATGTAGTTAGCTAGGTAGTCCAAATGGTCACTGCGCGGGCGCGCGGGAATCGCGTATCGAGACGGGCGGCGGCCGGCAGGACATGAGCGGGGATGACCGACACCCCGACCCCCGCGGCCCCCGCCAACGAACAACGCGATTTATTTCCGCGTGGGCCATGGGGGACAACTATTGAGTGACAGTAGTATTTTGGTAAAATAAAGTCACAAATTACTTTTCTTCGATTTATTTCATGTGATTTGGCACATTTTCTAGCCCCTAAAGCAATAAAAACTTATACGTAAAATTTAACAATCGGGCATTTTTAACCTGGCTCCTTTTACTAAATAAGTGAGGCCCATATGTTGTCCCCCACGGCGTTTAACGTGTTAATGATGTTTATTTATAGATTAAAACCAGTTTCCATCCTTTTTGTTTTGAGGGCAAACGCAGGTCATGATCATCTGCGTAGCCTTTTCCCAAACTATCTTGTGGTCGGCTTCCAGTTTAACCGGATGCAGCTGAGTACCAGTATTTTACATGAAGCGACTGCCTATCTGACTTCCACAACCCAGTAATTGGGTAATACCGATACCCCTTGGTAAGACTGGATGTCAGACTTTTGCCTTCTGACTACTCGTAACGACTGTCAAAGTTCTACAAATGACAGCCGGGACCAACGGCTTAACGTGCTTTCCTAGGCACGGAGGAAACTCGGTATATAGTTATGGTCACCCATCCACGGACTAACCTGGGCAAGCACAGCTTAACCTTAGATCGACCCGTGCTGTGGCTGTTATTATTTAGCCACGAGCTCACCATTTTGAAACCCCCGCCACATAAAAAAAATATAATTTGTAATTTTTAGGGTTCCGCACCCAAAGGGTCAAACGGGACCCTATTACTGAGACTTCGCTGTCCGTCCGTCCGTCTGTCCGTCCGTCCGTCTGTCACCAGGCTGTATCTCATGAACCGTGATAGTTAGCAAGTTGAAATTTCTACAGATTATGTATTTCTGTTGACGCTATAACAACAAATAATAAAAACAGAAAAAAAAATATTTAAGGGGGGCTCCCATACAAAAAAGTTTTTTATTTTTTCGTTTTTATAAATAATGGTACGGAACCCTTCGTGCGCGAGTCCGACTCGCACTTGCCCGTGTAGGTTTTGCAGTTTTCTAGGAAACAGTAGTTCTTTTTTTATAACCGACAAAAAGTTTTTGACCAACCCGCACTGGGCCCGCGTGGTGGATTACAGCCCACTCTCTCTCATAGAGAGGAGGCCCTGTGTCCTAGCAGTGGGAACATTATAGCCTGATGATGATGTTGATGAAAAGTTTCTATGTTTGGGTGGTTCAGAATAGTGTACTAAGTTAGTTGTAACCAGTGCTGTATTAAGCAAGCGCGGGGCCTGTAGCAAATTCTACCGATCGGTTCTTGATCTGCCAAAGACGGTTGCTGTTAGGTAAGGAAAAACCATAGTTACCTTGTTCCCTGTTTAGGACATGCAAATTAATGATTGTCGGACGCGATTGTCTTAGTAGGAGAAGGTGTAGACTTTTTGTGAGATCAAGTAAATTCAAAATACCATGTCTTAGTTTCACTCAAAAAATTATGCTCAGGCGGAGTTGCCTGGGTGCGGATACGCGGGGCCCCTTTTGCGCGGGGCCCGTAGCATTTGCTATTCTTGCTACTGGGTTAATCCAGCAATGGTTGTAACCGATTAAGCGTCGGTGTTGCTTCCACCCTGAATTATAAATAACAGCCAGTACGCGTTGCATGACCGCCGTAGAAACTGGCTATGTCGACGGAAGAATCGACAAACTGACACATTCAATAGCATAGCATTCTGCATTCGATAGCGGGCAGAGTGAGGGGTAGCGGCAACAGTCTCCTTGCCGTCGTCGCCGACAGGTTGGACAGCGGGCCATTCATGAGGCATTGGTTGGCCCTGCACGCGCCCATATTTAGGGCATGGGGGAGATAAGTGGTTAATTATTTATGATTTTTATGATTTTGACGATTTTAATGATTTTGATCGTGTTAATAATTTTAATGTCTTTTTTTATTGATACATAAGTATATGATGTTGTAATTTAACATCATATACTTAAGTCATACATCTTAACCATATAGTTCGGTACGGGCCCCCAAAGGGGCTCGACGAACAAACCTCCGCTGGGTTGGTATCGGCCCCGAAAGGGGCTAGCAATTAAGTCATTCGTCATCCTCATAATTTATGCAAATATTTAATTTTCTGATTATCAAATACTACGAGAGTGCGTTAATTAAGAAAGTTGAATAAAAATTTAATATATCAACGCCATTAAAACTTCTGTAAATAGCGCGCAAGTATCTTAATTTACCCTTATAAAATTCAAGTGCATAAATACGGTCATCGCCATTTTGACGGCTGTGCTGGTCGAGGCTAAATATCATAAAAATTGTGGTTTTCGAACATTCGAGCTCCACTATATGGACAATAATCAACTCGTCATTTAATTATGCGGCTAATTCATCCATAGTTCAATTTAAATAAGCAGTGGTAATGATGAACTTTGAAATCTAAAGTCGAAGTTTCGCGCCAATCGTGCGTGTTTACATTTTTATTTTTCACATATAACACACACTCGCGTATAGATTCGGTAACAAACATGACAAATATCATTCCAAATATTATAAACCGCATGAAAATGCCCAGATCTTAGCGTTATTTACGAATACGGGACCAATAACACATAATATTCATTACCACCGCTCAATAAGTATTTTGAAATAGACGACCATTTTTTTTTTAAATTATTGTGATGTGTGAAAGCGATTATTCCAATCGATTATTTTTTCGTAATCTTCGATCAACTCGAGTAATTAAATTGAGAAATTTAAGAAATCGATTGATGAAAATTAAAATAAATTTATTTTAACCGTAAAATACAGTAAATATTTATTATAATGTTTTTTAGGCTTTTATAATGGTAATCTTAATTGTTTTTCGTACATTCCGACCCAACAATAAACAGCACGGACTGATATTATGACTAAATTCGCGCCAATTTTTTATTTCAATCTCAAAATTTAAATTTGGAATTCGTTCGCTGTTCCAATTGATATTGTAGGCATTCAAATTTAATATTATAGATAATTTATTGTGAATTTTGTTTTGAACTATCTGAAGATTGGTAGAATGCACAGGATCTCGGTAGGAATAGTAAAAAAGAATTATGTAGTTTGATTATGGTTAGGACGTCAAGTTGGTTAATGGATATTTACTCTTTACTTTATTAATCAGCCTGTTCTTGTCCCACTGCGGGTAAAGGCCTGCCCATGTCTTTCCAATTAAGTATATCTTTTGCCTTCACCGTCCAATACTTTTAATCGAGTTGAATTGTATTGTAGAAAGGCTAGGTTTAGGGATAGCTACCCCAAAAATGAAAAAGAAACCATTTTAAACAAAACTATCCAAAGTATACGGTAAGACTCTCGAGTAAGAGTCTTACTCGTATATTTTGTAGACTCTTGATGGTTCTGGTTCATATCTATGGCTTCTTTCAAGTGACTCGGCCCTCGGCCTTTGATGGATAACCTAAAAATGGCAGATTAAAAAAAAAACGTGTGCGTCTCGGGACGCTCGACAGAAGTGATAACTTAAACTAATCTAAGCCTGCTGCCGTATGCGTGAGAGAAAGGGAAGCCACACAGAGTGGTGCCGTAACGCGTTACGTTACGAAGCGGTTAACCCTTCCATAAGAAGTTATCACTTCAAAAACCTTTTTAGACTGGATAGTGAACCGCTTTGAAACAATAAACTAATGTTCCTTGAAACGGCTTATGAATTGCCGATTGTCAACCATTAACATCAACTGTTGGGGTCGGCTTCCAGTCTAACCAGATACGGCTGCATAACCGTATTTTAAATAAAGCGACCTGCGACTGCCTATCTGACCTCCTCAAACCAGTTAGTATCGGGTAGTACGATACCCCTTGGTAAGACTGGCTGTCATACTTTCGGGCCACTGACTAGCTGTAACATAACAATAACCCCATCATACGATACACAATCTTGGAAGAATAAATATAATTTATCTTGTTAGATCATAATAATTATTTACTATGCCTTCCAAGATCTTGGGCATTCTTTAACCAACCTTCAGATATTACACAATAAAATTCTTAAAATGTTATCTTGTAAAATTAAAATTCTTATTTTAAATAATGAGAATTGCGAGCGCATTCTTTATTTAAATTTTGAAATCGAAAAAAATCGGCGGGAATTAAGCCTAATCATTCAAATGTTGTTTTTTTTTTTTGGGATTACGGTCTTCTGTCGTTCTTATTACTTAGTAATAAATCTCCTTCCCATGAAGTCAACGTTCATTAATTAATTATAAGATGCTTTTGATCTAAGAATTACTTAATGAAATCATTATAAAAAGATGGTTATTATGACTAATTTCAAAATTAAATAATTATTTAAAATTATACTTATGAGTTTTTATTCAGTCTCAACTTTTTTTTTCAATCTCGATTTAATTGCGATTATCGATTAGGCTGAATGCAACTAATTAATCGTAAATAAGAAACCCGGGTTTTCGGTCAGCACTAAGAAGTGTTATGTTACAACATAGTTTTCAGTAATATTTGTCTAGACTTTGATTGGGTTTTTTTAAGAAATTGTGTGTGAATAATGGCAAAACTAAGAATGCAGATAGAATGTTACTGTTTTTATTTTGCCCTTCCGAATTGTTTTAGCAAACAAGAAGCATGCCTATGTACATTATTTCCAGCGCATATAAGGTACCTACTTTTTGGAAGGGTGTAGTAATATGTATTTTACGCATATTTGGCAATAGACTGACTCCCTTTTACCGACCTCAACACGATACTGAAGATATTAACCTCAAATTTATCGTATGTAACAGATTCCGTGACATATTTTTCACAATAAAATCGAACGCTGAAAGTTGATGAAAATTTCGTGAAATTCATGACAATTCGCATCACCCCGCCGATTCAGCTGATGTGTCATGTGTCAAAATCTTGTCGGGCATAGTGGTAAATGATTTCTTTACTGTTTTTACTTTTTTCATTGTTTTTAGCAGTTGTCTATGGGTATTTTGCATGCCGTAAAACACTTTTTTTTTACTATGACATTGGCATTGTCTATCTGTCAAGTCGATTCTTCCGTAGACAGAACTCGTTTCTACAGTGGTCATGCTACGCGTGCAAGACCAGTGATTGGTTACGTGGTTTCCGAAGAGAAGTAGTTCTATGTGTCACAATATTAAGTTCAATGACCTTCAAAGTCAATTATCTTAATGACTTATTAATGAGTTGAGCGCTTTGGATTCCTGAGGTTCAATCATTAATTAATTGTCATTAGTATGGCGCCATTTACTGAGTAGACGGCTAGGTTGGCGCAGTGGATAAGTGATTAACTGCTACGCTGCGTGACGCCGGTTCGATCCCCGCACGGAACAAATATTTGTATGGCCTACAGATAGTTGTTCCGGGTCTGGCTTTTTGTGTATGTGAGATTAAATGTTTATAAACGCACCCGCGATACAGGAAAAATACCTAGTGTGGAGTTTAAAAAAAAGCTGTCCCGCGCAACTTCGTCTTCATCATTTTTTCGCCGTTTTCGCAACATTTTTCATTGCCGCTCCGCTCCTATTGGTCGTAGTGTGATGATATATTTAAAGCCTAAGGACATAGGCTTCACACTACGACCAATAGGAGATTTGGTCAGACTGAAAATTCAGGTTGAAAATAGATTTCAACCCTAGGTTGAAATCTATCTTCTTGCCAAATTTCATTAAGATCCGATCAGTCGTTAAGTCGTGAAAAGGTAACTAACAAACATACAAACAATCAAACAGAGTAACTTTCGCATTTATAATTTTAAACACGAAATAAAGGGTGTAAATAGACCCGTAACGAAGTCGAAAGGCCACTTGTTTTCCCCGTTATTACGATAATTTTTTTGTTCTAGACCATATCTGGGAACCTTCTAGTTACTGAGATATTGGAGGTCAAAGTTCAAACTCTTATACAAGTTAATTTTGAAAAAGAAGTTTTTAATATTAAAATTTTACTTTAAAGACCTTCCCGACCACCGTACTATTTAATGCATAAGCACAATGTTATGAATGTGTTCAAAATAAAAATAAAAAAAATATATTTTACATTGACGTAGGTACATTGGCACTTATAAAACGTCGACAAAAAGTGCACGGTTCGGATTGGTCGTGTTTTCGTCGTTACATTGAGTTCTACCGTAAACATGATTTACCACCCAAAAAGAAGTCGTTTTCCTGCATTTTTTTTTTAGTAGATTTACTTATTTTGATGTACAGAATGCTCGGTTGTCGGCTTCGTGAAAGGTTGGTTTACACCTGCTATATTTCGTGTTTTGTTGCAATAAAAAAACTAGTGAATATTTACACAATTTGAAAGAAATGCTATGAAAAATCTATTTCATAGCAAAATCTATTTCGACGTTTTTTCAGCATAACTTGCGAAATGCAGCTGTTTCTACACCACCCCTTCAGCGAATATAAGCGTCATGTTATGTTACGATTGCAAGTTTTAAATTTTAAACATCAACCAATGTTTCCTGACTAGACTCAGTAAATTATTACGTTACCCGCAGGGGGCCAAAGAACCTTAAACCATCACCAAAAAACTTACTGCAAAGTTCCAGAGGTTGGCGTCCTCAGCAACCTTCCGTCCTGCTGCCTCTGCTCTGCCTCATGCTGCCTCTCTTCATCATCCATGCTTAACGTCATTTGGAACTTCTGGGTAAGATTCGGAATAACTTCAGTTGGATCCCCATCATCGAAAGACTGCTGTTCCGTACTGTCCCCAAGAACGAAACGTTTGGAAGTTCTGCGTTTCATATTTGTGAAGAATTTCCTCACGAATTCGGCGAAAACGTTCATAAAATCCCACTATCAGTTCATTTTTTTTTGTTGTTTTTAAAAACACAGGCACTTGTTTTCTTTTTTTAATGCGTCACTTTTATGGAAGTTGTCACTTCTTTTGAAGTTGTCACTTTTTTTTGCACTTGGTTTTTGTTACGTATAGTTTTATTTGAGGTAGATTGGCTTATGGATGCTGCATGCAAAGATTTTTAAGATATTGTAAAGAAGCTAGCGGAAGAAATGTCATGGAAAATATGTGATACTTAATAGCACAGTTTTCACACTTGTACCAACAAACTTAGTTGGTAATTGCAATTAAGTTACGATTTTGTTCGCGTTGTCTCTTCCATCGTTAACTTAGAATATTTAATTACCCCATATAATAAGAGATGATTGGAAATATTAATGAACCTATACAGTTATCTAAGATAATATTCTAAATTGACGCAGTATGCAAGCGTGTTGATCGACGCACAGGCTTTATCTTAATGAGAAAACCTTTGCCCTGCTGTCCGTTAGATAAACAGACTGATCCAAATAGGATTAAGAATACAAAAGTCAAATCATTTGTGTCGATTACGCCACTTTAGAACGTCAACTTTTACAAAGCTTAGAAATGGAAAAAAACCGGCCAAGTGCGAGTCGGACTCGCGCACGAAGGGTTCCGTACCATTATTTATAATTATTTATTAAAACGTAAAAAAAAAACTTTTTTGTATGGGAAAAAATAAATAAAAAAAACCCTTAAATATTTTTTTTTTCTGTTTTTATTATTTGTTGTTATAGCATCAACAGAAATACATAATCTGTAGTAATTTCAACTGGCTAACTATCACTGGTTCACGGTTATGGTTTATTATTATTTTTTCTTTTTGTATATTGGCACCTTGTTTTTCTAAAGGTATATTTATGTAATCTATGTCTTTTAATTGTGCTTTTGTATGTTGTGCTATGTCTTTTGTGTGCACTAAATAAATGATTTCTGTCTATCTAAATACTAAAAACAGAATAAAATTAATATTTAAGGGAGGCCTCTCCCTTAAATATTAATTTTATTCTGTTTTTAGTCCTATTCAAAAAAGCGTTTTTTTGCTCTTCTTTATAAATAATGGTACGGAACCTTACGTGCGCGTGTCCGACTCGCACTTGGCCGGTTTTTTTTTATCGTTTCACGCGGGCGAAGGTCACGCACAACAGCAAGTTCTCAATAAAATGTGATGGCAGGTATCAACTGCGTCAAAGACAAGTAGTTTTGAATAAATTTACATTACAAATAAACTATTAAAGCCTTAAAAACCAGTTTCAAGTTGACCTATTTATTTTTTTAAGAATAATTATTGATTTTATTTACAAGTTTATTATTTTTTTATTTACAAAAAAAAACGTTTTTTTTTTATAAAACATGCAATTTTTTGAGTCCCATTGCACGGTTGGTGCAGTGACTGAGCGATCGACTGCTGCGCCGCGTGTCCGCGGGTTCGATCCCCGCAAGGAATAAATATTAGTATGGCCTACAAATAGTTGATCCGGGTCTGGCTGTTTGTGTATGTGAGTTTAAATGTTTGTAAATGCACCCACGATACAGGAGAATTTTTTAGTGTGGGGCGAAGTTTTTTTTTAATTGCATCACCAGTGGATATTAGTAATATACAACGTGTAGCGTTAAATGCGCAAAACCTGAAAATAGTTTGATCAGAATAATGAGCAGAATCAATTGAACCACTTTTTAACACATTTGGGGTGTCTGAGGTTTTGCGCATTTAACGTTACACGTTGTATAATCAAATAAACGTAATAATTATTTACATCCAACGCAAACATACACTTCTGTCTAACCCTCCTGGAATTATAGGCGAGGTGTTTTTAGGGTTCCGTACCCAAAGGGTCAAAAGGGACCCTATTACTGAGACTTGGCTGTCCGTCCGTCCGTCCGTCCGTCTGTCACCAGGCTGTATCTCATGAACCGTGATAGTTAGCCAGTTGAAATTTCTACAGATTATGTATTTCTGTTGATGCTATAACAACAAATAATAAAAACAGAAAAAATAATTATTTAAGGGTGAAATGTGATTTTTTTGTTCGTTTTTATAAATAATGGTACGGAACCCTTCGTCCGCGAGTCCGACTCACACTTGGCCGTTTTTTTTTTTAATTTTTCTTCTACTGATCATTATTGTGTAGGTACTTTTAATGATTATGTAACAGAATCTTGATAATTATGCATAATATTCTACTACGAGTATCAAAACCAGTTTCCTAGTGTTTTTGTTTACAAAGTTATTAGGTTAATGTGTTTTGACGATTCTCTGTTCGTTTATAATTTAAATTCTATAGCTTTTTTGTTCATGTGTGTACCAAAAATATAAAAGTATATTATTTCCTTTATTTATTTCTGTACACGTTAATTATATTTTAAAATATTTCAATCTAAAACAATAAAACAAAAAAAAAATACGTGTAGCACTCGGGGACTGCCGCGGTAAAGCTATTGCATAGCATTATTTATCAACTTATGCAATTATAATATTGCAATATATTTTTTTCTATGATATTAATTCAAGTTTTTTTTTATATCCATTCAAGTTATTGCGAAAAGTCCTTTTTCTTTTGTCCATTTATTTGAATAAATAAAGAATCAAATTCCCACGCCCCGGCCCCGGCGCCCATGTAAGGTTTTTTTCGTTACGGAATTTCTTGATTCGCTCGCCGCGCTCAAAGCCCGCGATAAAAGCTATGCAATAGCTTAAAACATTTATAAATTAAGATAAAAAAAAAATACGTTTGAACAACACCCATTACCACCGTATTACCCAGTACTAACTAGGTTTTGGAGGTCGGATTGGCAGTCCCTCCATGTAAAATACTGGTACTCAGCTACATCCGGTTAGACTGGAAGCCGACCCTAATAAATTTGAGAAAAAGCTAGACAGATGATGTCGAGAAAAGGAAAATGTTTAATTTAACTTTCTACTTTATTTTAAGTTCTTGACATCCAAAAGAAAATATAAATTAGGACAATATAGAAATCGTGTATTAAATGGATGCCATTTATGGCTACTGCCCACTAGCACTGTCTATACAGGGTGACTGATGGTTTTGACAAAGAATATTGCACATTTTGGACGTATACGTATATACGTATATTATGGCCAATAAATAAATAAAGAAATCACGATAGGTTGATCCATTCTGCTTATACTGTTTTTTTTTTTGACATACGGCGGCGTCTCACCAAGCTATTCATGTTTGCACACATTTTTTTTATTTAAACTTCATATAGGTAGAGCAGCGGTGACCCAGTGGTGACAGCCCCGACTTACGAGCAGTAAGCCGTGGGTTCGAACCCAGGCAGGCGCATTACTTGGTGTAATTTTATTTCATCACCGCTGCTCTCAAATACGGTGAAGGAAAACATCGTGAGGAAAGCGGCATGTGCTAGAACTAAAAATTCGAAGACATGTGACATCTACCAACCCGCACTGGGCCCGCGTGGTGGATTACAGCCCACTCCCTCTCATAGAGAGGAGGTCTGTGTCCCAGCAGTGGGGACATTATAGGCTGATGATGTACAAGAGTGGTACATAGACAGATTTAATACCACATGGTATTCTCTACCAGTCAACCTTTGGGTCGAATAGGACAGCATTGTGCTAAAGTACACTCGGCGTCCAATCAAGCTTTACAAAACTAGTAGCGTTAGTTGCGTTTAGTTTATGCGGATTTACAGGAAATATATACAAAGCTAGGCCTTGTTATACTGGAAATGTATTGCGTGATGTGTAGCCGTGTGTACGCTGGTGTGGTGCGGAACCCTTTGTATTCGAGTCCAACTCGAACTTGGTCGGAAATTTTATACACAAGATAAAACGCATTATTTTACTAAATCATCAATTTAACAATTTTACCCAATCTTCAAGAGATAAACATGGTCTGAGCAATCAAAATCGTTTTAAAATGTCGTTAGATACACTTAAGCAGATACTGACGCTGAATATCTTGACAAAGTAGGTACCTATTACCCAATTTTGTTCTTGAAATAATATTTATTATAAACTATGCGCAATCTTGAAGAAAAAAGTTTATTTTATCTAATAGTTTAAGTTTATCTAAAGAAATAATGAGAAAATTCTCAGCATTAAACTTATTAGGTACAAACTTAGGTTAACTTAGTGCTACATATTTAATTCAGTATGTTATATTTTAATATAACATAGTTAAGTTGATTGTTAATACTTACTGATAAAATTACAAAAAAAAACCGAATCTAATTTACAATTAATTCATGCATAGATTTCATAATGGATGAGCATTTTGAAAAAAAAAAAAGAAAATAAAACAAGTTTACATTTTATACGTCATACACCAATAACGATGAACGATTTGTTTAGAAAAATAATAGAAAAAACAACCTTATAAAAAAACACAAAGTATTCAAGTTTTAAAAGAATAATTTTAAGAAAAAAAAAATAAGTATTACAAAAAAAACATACAGAGAAATATATCATCACCTTTTTGGGGCACCCTGTTTTTTTTTTTAGTCCAATGACGTAAAAGAACTTTGCGAAACTGATCATTATACAGGTTTTTCTTTCTGGTAAGTTATCCGAAACGATAAAAAAAATATCTATTTATGGTGTAGACTTTGTTTATAAGGATCCGAATCGAAAAAGTAAAATCGGAACATTGTTATCTCACTTTTTAGTCCGTCTGTTAGTGTTTTTTTTTCTTTATTGGTAATCCCAATGGAGGAGCTTGTAGCTTAATCATAACAGCCGCACGGGTCGGTCTTCAAGGTTAAGCCATGCTTGCCGAGGTCGGTCCGTGGATGGGTGACCATAACTACATACCGAGTTTCCTCCGTGCCTTGGAAAGCACGTTAAGACGTTGGTCTCGGCTGTCATTTGTAGATCTTTGACAGTCGTTACAAGTAGCCAGAAGCCAAAAGTCTGACATCCAGTCTTGCCATTGGGTTTCGTATTACCCAGTTACTGGGTTGTGGAGGTCAGATGGCAGTCGCTTCATGTTAAATACTGGTATTCAGCTGCATCCGGTTAGACTAAAAGCCGACCCCAAGAAAGTTTGGGAAAAGGCTAGGCAGATGAGATGATGATTATCGCAATACGAATGTTAGTCCCATCGTGACAAAAATGCACATTGGTCATGTCAGGGGGCTTACTATGAGTAGGAAAGAGATGGCGCTAGACGAACTCTACAGCACCGTCTCTTTCCCACACTGGAATAAGAATAAAACAATACTGCTTTAAGACGTCATGGTAGGCCACCTGGGCTTTGAACCTAAACAGACTCTTCACATCATCGCCATTTGGTTGAGCCAGGATTATGGAATCAGGGGCAACGGATTCGGGGACATCCGTCGCCCCCCATCTCAATGGACCCGAGACGGCAGCGCGTAGTGTTCCTCGCGACCCTCTCATAGACGTTACGGGAGTACACCTCACTCCCCCCAGGGACGAGGCCAGCTCTGGTCAAGCGGGCCGGGCACTAGTCCGGGGCAGCGAAAGTCGCATTAGATCTCGCTGCCCCCAGACGCAAATGTGCGAGGAACACCGGTGTGGTTTTAGTCAGTACGAGTCAGACAGACACCTCCGCTCTCCCCAGGGCGGAGGCCATCGATCCAGGATTTCCATATCGATAAAATTAACGCACTGTTTTTTTTTCCTTTTTTTTCTCCGTGCGGAAGAAGTGAAACTTCGTAATGTGGAAATGAGTGCTTTCATACCCCCTCCATGGTAGCGTTAAACGTTTAACGCAACCTTGTTGGAAGTCGCATGAGAAGTTTCACTTCAAAAAAAGATTTTTTATGGAACGTGCCTGTTTCAACCTCAAGAGCATAAACAGGTCATTTCTCCGACTCATACCGAACACAATCCATCAATAAGTGGTGTAAGTCTTCACCAACTCCTTTAAAAAAAAAAGAAAAACAAAAGAAAGAACTCCACACAGTTAGGTGCCTTCGTTTTTCTCATCATGAACGCATGAAATGTGTCTAGATCTGAGTCTATGAGCCGTAACAACAAATTTTCGACTTAATGTGGCCAGCGAAATTCAAATTTTCCTACCTTTGTTTGTTTTTCATTGTCAATCATAACCATTCCCGGAATTTAATGATGTTGTGTTTATCATATTAATTATGTTAACAATTCCTTTGTTTATATAGTGTTTTTTTTAATATTTTGTTAACTTATGTGTTGTAACGTATCAAAATTAGCATCCTATTCATTTATGTTTGCATGCCATTTTATGGCGAAACGTGTCATTGCAATTCCAAGATTTGTTCCATATCTTAACCACAATTACTGCGAATAAATTTATTATAATAATAAATTTGAATTTTGAACATGAAAAACTTGTAATAAAAAAAAAAAAAAACTTTTAAAAAGGTTGGAACTTTGATCTCCAAGATCTCCGTAACAAGAAGGTTCCTAGGTATGGTCCAGAACAAAAAACTATCACAATGACGGGCAGAACAAGTTCCTTTCGGATTCTTTAAGTTCTTTTTACACTCTTAACATTAAACGCTACTGTATTAGCTACGGAAGCAAAAGTATAGATCGACCTTCACAGCTGTTGAACTTTACTCTTTACTTAATTCATTACTCAGCTAAAATAAACGTAATTGAGTGTGTACAAACAAGTATGTAGTAGGTACTAACATCATCATTATCATCTGCCTAGCCTTTTCTAAATATGTTGGGGTCGGCTTCCAGTCTAACCGGATGCAGCTGAATACCAGTAATGTACATGGAGCGACTGCCTATCTGACAGTGTTGTAAAGGACTCGAGTCGTAATTTTAAAGACTCGACTCAATTATGCAAGGCTCAGTTTGCTGACACAATAATTTAGTTATTTCTCTTATAAACAGAATACCATGTATCCTTCCTCTAAAAAGATTCGTCGCCAATTGACAAGAAAAATTTTTCTCTGTCATACAATGGAATGATCATACTTTTAAATTTGAACGGAAATAAGTAAAAGAAAAAAAAATAGAAATGAGGTCGACTTATACGAACGGAATAGTTTTTATTCAGCCGAATCAATAAGCAGCGTGATGATGCTGCAGTTTCCACTGCTGGGACACAGGCCTCCTCTCAATGAAAGGGAGTGGGCTGTAATCACGCGAGCCCAGTGCGGGATGGTAGATGTCACATGTCTTCGAATTTTTAGTTCTAGAACATGCTGGTTTCCTCACGATGTTTTCCTTCACCGTTTTTGAGGGCATGCATTGCATTTGAGTAGCATGTAATGACCAGAGGTCCGAATTAGGTAGAGTTATTTTTGTACAAGACTTGCATCGAAATGTTGATATTAATATGAATCTTCCCTTGCGTGTGTGCATTGGAATTTTGCAACTTTGGACATCCGGTGATGGTTTAAATTCTGTAAAAGTAAATAACTTTTTTCTAAACTAATATTCTACAGTGGAAAGATTTGATTGTTTGTTTGCTTGCATTGAAATAGGCTCCGAAACTACTGGTCCGATTTGAAAAATTCTTTCAGTGTTGGATAGCCCATTTATTGAAGAAGGCTATATGCTATATATCATCACGCTACGACCAATGGGAGTGGAGCAGCAATGAAAAATGTTGCGAAAACGGGGAAAATGTGACGACAACGAAGTTGCGCCGGACAGCTAGTATTTAATAAATCACGGGATTTTTCAGATTTTTCAGCTCTTTAAAATTAAACTCGGGATTTGAGGCATATCCACTTTATTCTTCCGCTGTATGAAATCAGTGTAAGTACACAAATAACTCTACCTAATTCTAACCTCTGGATGACACATCATCATCATCATCATCATTTCAGCCTAAAGACGTCCACTGCTGGACATGGGCCTCCCCCAAGTGTCGCCACATTGATCGGTCCCGTGCGACTCGCATCCAGCGGATTCCCGAAACCTTCACCAGGTCATCGGTCCACCTAGTGGGAGGCCTTCCAACGCATCGTCTCCCGGTTCGCGGTCGCCATTCCAGAACTTTTCGGCGGATGACACATAATGAAAAATATTCGTAAATATATAGGTAAGTAGTTATGTGTCACAGGAAGTATACTTAATAAGGATAAAACAGTTATTTATCAGTTTACATAAAATTTTCCTTCCCTAAACTTGCCATCAAAAAACAAATACCTATGGACTTGTTCTTATTTATTATTCATTATTGTCAACAATAATGAGTCATATCAGCAATATTAAAGATTGTATCGTTTATCTATTTCTGATATTAATCATTATATTGTTTTTGTAGTTAGGCAAGTTAAACAGCTTTGGTGGTAGATTAGATAGTACCCATGCTATCTTCATTTAGGTATCTACTTCTAAACTGCACCTTGTCAAGGCTATTTTTATTTATTATTAATAGTTTTTGTTTAGTTTCAGGTAGCTCCATCTAAAATAATGGAATTGCTGCATCATATATGTAATGTTTTTTTTTCTTTTTTGTGTGTTTAGTGCAGGGCCAGAGCGAGAGCTCAAAATCTCCTCACGGCTGTTATCCGAGTGCCTGCGCAGAGTCTTGGAATACTTCAGTCACATTGCGAGGCAAGACGATGGAAACCTTGAAAAGCTAATCGTGACCGGCAAGGTGGACGGGAAAAGATCTCGTGGACGCAGGCCAATACGATTGTCTGATCAGACCCGCAGCGCCATTGACTCCGCAGTCCACAGAGCCCTTCACACCGCCTGAGACAGAAACAGTTGGAGAAAGTTCAACCGAGAGAATATGATACTGAAGAGGGGTCACGACCCTCAGCAGTAAGGAATACGACGCAAGGAGGGGGAATGCAGGGCTAGATTAACTATGTCGGGGCCCTTAAGTAATGAAATTTTCGGGGGGTCTTTTCAACCGTCATGGCGCTTGCAAAAGCGTCGAAATATCGGTAGCTCATAATCATTGAAAATCACGGAAGATACCGTGTAAGTTTAGTTATAAACCGTGAAATCTTCAAGGACGGCGCCAGCTTTTGAGCCAAGGGGAGGGGGGGGAGGGCAGGAAGGGTGCGAGTAAAAACGAATTTCTAAGGGTTAAGTTTACTAGTTACGGATGCTGTTGAAGTGCAAAAGACCGGACGGCATGTCTTTGTTTCCTTGGAAGATGGGCAGGCCTTTAGTGTGGGACGCAACATGCGTCGATACTCTTGCGCCATAACATCTTCCAAACTCATCGTGCTGTGCTGGCGCTGCCGCTGCGGCTGCGGAGTGTCTCAAGCGGCGTAAATATAGTAACCTTTGTGGTAACTATATCTTCGAGCCGTTTGGGGTTGAAACTCTGGGGCCGTGGGGTCCGAGTGCACACAGCCTTTTTAAGGAAATTTCCAAACGCCTAGTTGACGCTTCCCGTGACCCAAGGGCTGGGTTTTACTTTGGCCAGAGGCTAAGTGTTGCCATTCAACGTGGCAACGCCGCCTGTCTCTTGGGCACGTTACCAGCTGACAGCGTTGAGGAGGAGTTTTTTGACGGCCTTTTGTAATTTGTTGTTATTTTAGTTTTAATTATCTAGTTTTAATTGTTTTATGTTTAGTAATATTTTAATTTTGATTTAGAAATTAAAATCATTTATATCATTATTAGATCAAATAAACAAAGTTTTAGAACACTAGAAACCTTAGTTCCTTTATTCAGAAAAACTAGTTTTTGACGAAAGACGAAAGACGTTTTTGAGAAAAACAGGATCAAAACGACCACATGCCCCATATTTGCAACCTTGTGTATATTTTTGTTATAATTGTCTATTAGGGCTTCGGGGCATGGAGTTTTTAATTGATTTCAGCCTCAGTTAATACTGGTAGATTATCCGAAAATCCAATAAGATAGTGCCAATCCAGAGGCAGAAAAAATAATAATCTTGAGCCTCTCTTGATTATTTTACACACATGCAAAGGAATCTCCTCCAAAGGAAAATCTAAGGAATTATCAATATTTAATGACATTTGTTTCAACCTGAGCAAAATTGCAATTTTGTTGTTTATATATTTTATTGCCACTTGAGTACACCTATTTTGTTACTATTAAGACTGCTATCATATTTGAGAATGTTGGATAACCAATTGCCATTCTAACACTGGTTTGCGCTCACCTGATCGAAGAATGATAGATTCATACAATAGGACTTTTGGACATGTTGACATTTTTGTATGTTCTCCCACTAAGCTCAAAGGTCTAATACATAAGGAGCTCTCTTAATTGATGTGTACAGATAAACATGATAGTTAAGTAAGTTTAGTTTTTAATTATTACCCTATCGTTTAAATTTATATTGTATAGTATATTCCACAGTTAATCTGTGAACAGCGTTGTGGGTTCAAATGTTATGTGTATTTCTTTTTTACACTATATATCGTACCTGTTTGCTGTTCCTTTTGATTAAAATAAAAACCCGTAATTACCCAGACTATTTGTTTCCTGTTCTTAAAATATTTTGTAAACAGAAGCTGTTGGTGACCTTTATTAATAAACTAGCTGTCCGGCGCAACTTCGTTTGCGTCACATATTCCCCGTTTTCGCAACATTTTTCATTGCTGCTCCACTCCTATTGGTCGTAGCTTGATGAAATATAGCCTATAGCCTTCCTCGATAAATGGGCTATATAACACTGAAAGAATTTTACAAATCGGACCAGCAGTTTCGGAGCCTATTCAATGCAAACAAACAATCAAATCTTTCGTCTTTATAATATTAGTTTAGAAGTTTAGATAAATAATTCATGGTAGACTGGAAGCCAACGAAGTTTGATAAAAAGCAACAAATTGTTAGACGTTAATTGTTTAACGTTGTTTTAGAGAAAATGTGTATTATTTTATTTTAGGTTTTGGTTTCATTTGCTGAACGCTTAATTTTGCTATATCTACCGTAAACATAGTGGTTATATTAAAAAATAGCCCATCATTCGATTAATAGTCAAAGAGTTAACATAATGTTGACAGTGTTTAAAGTGTGCAAATTTAAGTTTAGTCTTATTATAATAGCTAAACAAAAACCATTTAATTAAAAGAAGAATAAGAATTTTAAAAGTTTCGTAACGCCTATTGCTTTAGATAAAAAAAAATGAAACATCCACAAACCAAAAAATCTAGAAAAAAAATCATACGTCAGAGACGTTTAAAAAAGATAAATCTCCCGCGTAAATTCACTTCACTTCACACATGCACACAAAAACACAGAGTAAACACAGTGTCGGAAAACACTACGTAAAAACTCACACGATGTTGTCAATTGGAATGAAATAAGACGTAGTGTCTCGCGCAACGACCGAGCTGTACTGAGGAGGCTTTGCCGCGAAAATCACCTACGTCACACAGTGTTGCTTGATGAAGGTTCTCAATTTTCCCCATATTCAATCGTTTTATCCGCAACATTATATTTTTCTAACTTTTTTCCGTAATCTAACAGGAAATTAAACTAATGAAACACAAGGGCCATGGGTGGGTCCGAGTGCCCACCTTGATCAAAGATTCAGCATTGCCATCAGACGTGGCAATGCTGCCAGCCTTTTCAATTTAATTCATTGATTTTTTGCATCAAATATAGTAGGTACATGAAGTTCTTATATAATATATTTAGTAACGCACATTTGGCCAATAAATAGCATGCAATAGTACAAGTTCTTACACTTAAGATATTAATTACTAGGTAACTACATGTTGTCAATTCATGTAAAGCTACTTAACAATGTTAGATCCTCCAGTATATAGTTAAACATATCTATGCTTTAATGTATATTTACAGGGACATTTTTGAAAGTAGGTAGTAGGCTCTTGTAACAGCCACTTCCACAACGCAACGCAAAACTTATTGAAGTGTAGTTGAGTAATGGACATAGGCAAAGCATTGTAGATTAGGGGGGGTCAAGTAAACGCTGGGCATTATACCTGTTGACAGCGATGTGGACAAATTTTTTGACGTCTAGCAGGCGAGGTGTAAAAAAACCGGCCAAGTGCGAGTCGGACTCGCGCACGAAGGGTTCCGTACCATTATTTATAAAAACGAAAAAATAAAAAACTTTTTTGTATAGGAGCCCCCCTTAAATATTTATTATTTCTGTTTTTATTATTTGTTGTTATAGCGTCAACAGAAATACATAATCTGTAGAAATTTCAACTTGCTAACTATCACAGTTCATGAGATACAGCCTGGTGACAGACGGACGGACGGACGGACGGACGGACAGCGAAGTCTCAGTAATAGGGTCCCGTTTGACCCTTTGGTTACGGAACCCTAAAAATGACGTCCTCTAGTAGAGGACGTCTTTTTATATTTGTATTTGTGTATGTATTTCCCGTTACCGGCACCATGCAATCGACTTGTTTATGCAAGTTATTATTACACATTCTTAATACTCAAATATTTGTTGCTCTCCACATGTATTACAAAGATGGTGTTATCAAGTAAGAGATCAGTGTGGACCCTGTCGGGCACAGCAACATTAGGAGAGAGGATAGACCTCTTTCTGTCAGTAACAGTAACCAATTCAATAATATGATTTTAAATTATTATAATAAATTCTTACACTATTTTTCTGCAAGATGTTTCTTGATTTATTTAATTTGATCCAAATTGTTAGTGTTCTTGGGGAAATTTTCCCTGAAATTTCTCCAAGAATTTCACTTCCCCGAATTTTCCTCTGATTTGTTCTTTAATCCCCAAAAAAAGGGAAAGTAACGCCGACGTCAGAAAATGGCCGTCCCTGACCGATTTTGTCATTTGACACTTATTGCATTTTGATAACTGGTTATAAAATGTTTGTTCGTTTTATCGATGTTTTATTCAACCGGCCGTGGAAACTGGAAAATGTGTGTTTCGTTTTCTAATTTCTGTTTAATATGGTAAGGAGGTTTGCGATGACGAGTAATAGAGAAGTATGGAAGAAGAAGACATGCTGAGCCGACCCCAAATTAATTGGAAAAAGGGCAATAGAATAAATGACAGCTGGTAGGTTTTTTTCCTATTTATTTATTATTAAGGACTTTTATACAATTGCAACACGGTTGGCGCAGTGGTTGAGCGATCGACTGCTGCGCTGCGTGTTGCGGGTTCGATCCCCGCACGGAGCAAATATTTGTAAGGCCAACTGATAGTTGTTCCGGGTGTGGCTGTTTGTGTATGTGAGTTTAAATGTTTGTAAACGCACCCATGTCGTTCGTCGTTTCAGCCCAAAATACGTCCACTGCTGGAGATAGGACACACACGCCACATTGACATTTTGGGGGGTTTTGCCATAATCGCCACGCTTGGCAGGCGGGTTGGCGATCGCAGTACGGTTGTTACAAAAGTCCAGAGAACGCTGCTGCCCATTCTCTGGCAAGTCCCTTAGTCGCCTCTTACGACACCCACGGGAAGATATGGGACGCACCCACGGTACAGGTAAAATACCTAGAGTGGGGCAAAGCTTTATAAAAAAAGGGATTAAATGAACTTAAAGGGGTTGTAATGATGATTTTAATGACTACAATTTTACTATGTAAATACATACGTTTTACGGCCGCGAATCATATTTTCTTTGACATACATGTAGCGACCAACAAAAAGCAACTTACTACAAAAAGTACTACAGCGCCATCTATGACACGACGGAAGAACTAACATCAATTTCTTACATCTCACATGCAAAGTTTACATCGACGTAAGAATATATAGAAAAACCCTACTACAACTGTTGGGCAGTTGCCCGCCAGACACAACACCTGTCTGGTCGGAGGATCCTCCCTTTTCAATGGAGTATTGAGGAACTTTACACCCTGTTCCTCATACCCCTAAACTATACATATTGCCACTGACCGTCAAATTGCAAAAAAAACCCTGTCGATTGATGAGTCCCGGTGGCCTACGATGACGTCTTTGTTTTATTATTTTCCAGAGTGGGAAAGAGATGGCGCTAGACGTCCTCAATAGCTCCGTCTCTTTCCCACACCAGATTGACACTAAAACAATAGGTACTGCATTAAGACGTCATGACAGGGCCCATAGACGCATACAGCGAGGGCTGGGGGTCTACTTTCTAAGTCCGTCAAAGAAAATACGGGTCCGTCCGTAACCAGCTTTATTCTTCGAAATTAACCCCACTCTCTAATATTTTCGGGTTCATGAGTTTCAAAAACACATTGGGTTGGGAGTAAGGACAACTAACGAATCGTGGTGACATTCATTTTTAGTTCAGGCCCGTAAATAACCATGTGTCCGTAAGAGATACGGAGTAGGAAACGGCCGAACTACGGATTTCGTGCTTAGAGAGTAGACCCCCTGGTTCGAGTTTTCGAAGGACAAGAGCTCTAGGAGAGACTTGGGGAGACCTTTCCCAGCAGTGGGACAGTTTGGACTAGAGCTGTTAGAAAATGTTGATTTTCGACATCTAGTTGCTTTGGTAGAGTTACGTAGAGTAGTTCTTTTGTGGTAAAGTATATGTCTACTATTCTTGTTTTACTAAACATATACAAAGGCTATGTATTTAGGCGTATTACTTCTAGGCTATCCATTAAAACACACAAACAGAACTATACACAGGACTTAGTGAAAGAACACTTTCACTAAGTCATTAAATCATAACTTGTGGAAGAAAATAAAAAGAAAGAACAATATCCGCGATATCATCAACTTTTCGTTGACTATACTAGTTTAAAATACGATCTGACAAACGGAGCTTTATTTGTGTTTAGGTATACCAAAAGTACTATCAACAGCGTAACTAAAATAGATCCCTGAGGAACTCCAGATTGGACAAGGTTTTATTTGCAAGTTAACCCCAGCAGAAAACCGTTTGTGATCTGTTTGCATTATAGGGAAAATAGTTCGTTATAATTAGATGGATAGCCGTATATTGCAGTTGATAAGAGTTTTAAGCACACAATGATCAACGCAGTCAAAAGGTTTGCTAAAATTCGAACTAAGCACGTTGCATTTATTTCCCCTGATGAGAATAAGATTTCCGGTAAAGACCAGATTGGACACCCAAAGACAAATATAAATACGAAATAATATCTACTAATTAACGTCATTTGAAAACATTCTTAAGATATTATAAAAAAAAAACAATAAATTTGATATATCTGCAATGAAATCGCCTTAAACTTTAAAACAGTGCCACCTATCGCAGAAATCGTACTTCAAACAGCTGCAGCTTTAGCAAAGCGTCATCTATTGCCCAAAACATCCAAACCTTACCTTAAAGTGCTTCTTTTCTCCGCTAGAGCGAGCTGCTGCGCTACTGTCATTGGTCGTGGTCTGTTTGGCCTCGGTATTGGGGCGCCCGGGAAGGTATCCCGCCCCTCATGAGATGGGCCATCGTCTACATGCTCCTGTTCCACTTCTTCGCCAATCACGAAGTTAGCTGCAGCGACCTGGAAATATAGGAAGGGGGATGTGAGTTTTGTTGATTTGTCTAGTATAGTAGAATAATCTGCTTGGATGGAAGCCTCATCTCTATGAGTGGGAATTTATGCTGAAAGTATGTAAAAAATAAATAGCTGTTTCAATCAAAACTGCAAAAACTACACGGTCAAAATGGATACAACAGCTGTTTTTTTAGGGTTCCATATCCAAAGGGTCAAACGGGACCCTATTACTTGAGACTTCGCTGTCCGTCCGTCTGTCACAAGGCTGTCTCATGAACCGTGATAGTTAGCCAGTTGAAATTTCTACAGATTATGTATTTCTGTTGCCGCTATAACAACAAATACAAAAAACAGAATAAAATAAATATTTCAGGGGGCTCCCAAACAAAAAAGTAATATTTTTGCTCGTTTTTATAAAAAATGCTACGTAACCCTTCGTGCGCGAGTCCGACTCGAGTTTTGTTTTTAGTTTACCAATAAACAATTGTTATCTGGGGGTCAGAATGATATATATCTGAATACGTGGCTTTTGACTTGTTGCAATTTTGACTTCCATATCTTCACGTGGGTGTCGTAAGAGGCGACTAAGGGACTTGCCAGAGAATGGGCAGCAGCGTTCTCTGTGCTTTTGTAACAACCGTAGGTACTGCGATCGCCAACCCGCCTGCCAAGCGTGGCGATTATGGCAAAACCCCCCAAAATGTCAATGCGACACTTGTGGGAGGCCTATGTCCAGCAGTGGACGTCTTTTGGGCTGAAATGATGATGATGATGAATTTTGACTTGTAGATAATTATCCCAAAGACATAGGCAAATAAGTCCACCTTTGTACCAACCTTTTTGTTGCATAGAATCGTAAAATAGTTGATACAAATAGTTACTGAATGACCACTTTACGTTTCAAGGTTAAGGAGGCGCTGTCTGTCAAGAAAAAATGGATCGATATGTCAAACTTAGTACATTAATTTTAGTTCTGTGTTTTCCCGCCTGCTATAAGTTGGTTGAAGGGTACTTACATTTTCTTTAGCCTCTTCTGAGTCGATTTTCTCAAAGTTATCGCTCTCACTAGATGAACAACGGGCCTGGTCCTGTTGCTCAGCCATTTTATCCTCTGGAAGTAAATAAATAAAGTCTGTTAGTAAAAACATATAAGATTACTTCATCATCTGCTTTGCCTTTCCCATCAAGAATTTAGGGTTTCAATGAAGGGACGAAAATACATTTTACAACCTCGTAAAATTCAAGGAGGTAATAATGCTAATGATTCTCGTCCCCGTGAAATGACCCACCCATTTTATTAATGATTCTCATCATTAATAAAATGGGTGGGTCATTTTTTTTTTCTTATTTACTGAAATAGGTAAGTGTAAAGCACCCGTGTTTTAAACGCGGCCCGTCTGAATCTCGCCCTATAACCGCACTTCCACACATACAAACAATCTCAAACGTTTATTCGATAATGTCTTATTCCCTAAACCAAGTTAAGGGACAAAACACACCAGGTAACAACAAAAAAAAACAGCGTTTATTAATAATTAGCTAGGTACCGTAATTTTAATTAATTATTTTTGTATTTTGTTACGGGGATTGAAAACACCTTGTATACAGAGGTATTCACTGCCTTATACACTGCTCATACACGCGAAGCAACTCAAGAAGTAACGACAACCATCTTCTGCCTAGCCTTTTCTCAAGTTGGAGTCGGCTTCCTGTCTAACCGGACTCAGCTGATGATTTTATAGTTAACGGCGTTTAACGCAACGCAATATTGCTCAAACGCCTGTTAGACACGATAAGCAATACAGTACAAAATAGTAATTTATTTCTCTAAAAGGTATAATTTTGGAACATAGTATCTTGGTCACATGCAGGCGATGAAACGCTTGAATACATCTTTATAACATAAACGCCTACTCAATGGGCTCAATCTGACCAATGAGGTCGAGCTATTTTGAAATATAAAATGACATTACCAGATTTTCAACCAATGACGATGCTTGGAACCAGCTATGGTGGCGCCATTAGTTCCACAGTTTCCATCCCCATTGAGTATGAATGTAGATGGTGATAAGAGTGAAGAGGAAGACCAAAGAAACGACGATGGATGGACTGTATGAAAGTTGATATGGGTATAAAGGAGTGACTGCTGAGATGAGGAGTATTAGAGAAGAAGTAATGCTGCGCCGACCTCAAATAAATTGGGATAAGAGCAAGAGAATGATGATGATAAACGCCTATCCAAATGAGAATAGCAACAAGTTGCGAATAACAATTTTAACGCAATTTGTGTAGGCGCAACAAGTTACGTATTATTGAAGCAGATTTACGTATTGTTTATATTATTACTAATCATCATATAGCATTAACCACCGGTAGCTTGGACCCTGCTCCCCGACTCGTTTTTAGATATTTCTTTAAATTAAGAAATATGTAAAAATTAAAAAAAATGAGACGGCAAATGAATAAATGACAATAATAATAACTCTATATGTGTATAGAATGCATGTGTTACAATCATGGTTTTTAAATATTTTTTCATCCCACCATCTCGGAAAAAATACTCTTTATTTTTAATCTTCAATATCTGAGTGGAAAAGCCGTTTTTATTCTCTAGAGGATAAAGTAAATTGAATTTAGAACATCGTGTGCACTAAGTTTGTGAATTAAAAAAAAACATTAAACCTATTTACTGCTACCTCTATGGTGCCGAATATATCATACAACTTTTTTTTAATTTGTTAAAAACTCAGACTCGGAACCTTCTTGGTGTTCTTTTTTCAATTTGCTTTGTACGCAGTTCTTTACGCGGCATTTTTTCACGTCATTTAAAATCGTCGTTATAATTTAAAGATTATTCTGTAATACTTACCTGTCATAATGTAGTAATTAATACCTAAACTGAAATAAAAGTGTACCTATCTTGTGATTGTAAACGTTTTTTTTTTAGCATTTAGTCATTTCCTCGCTGAGGTGGAATGAAAAGTTACGTGTTGCACTCGAGTGCAAAGATTTTTCACCTCGTGCTCTTTTGATTCCCTCGCTAACGCTCAGGATTCTAAAGGAATCACTCGCTGCGCTCGTGATTCAATTTTAGAATCCTTCGCTTGCTCGGTCATCAAAATTGAACACGCGGTTAAAAAGCAACTTTGCACTCAAGAGTGCATCATACAATGGTGTGATGTGTGTGATGTGTGATGTTATACAAGTATAACAAATAACTATTACTAAGTGATATAAAAAAACATTTGAAAATATAAAAAATAGTAGCCAGTTATATAAAAATATAAAAAATGCTGGTGGCATTGGGAACAGGGTCCGAGCTACCGGTGGTCAGGGCTCTTGAGATAGGAACCTCCTAACAATACGCGCCGTGTCCAGAAGTAGTGCTTTCTGAATCAAACTCAAATCCAGCTGTCAAGCGAAAGCCTACTAAGATGTTGCGAGGCTTTTGGCTATTAAGCCATTGGCCAACACGACTATCGGCACAATGACTGCTGTACTCACATGCCACATGTCGACAACCTCGCGAGCCAGATATTTATTGATATATTGATATTTGAATTGCTTATTAAGTAAATAAATAAAGGAAATAACTCTTTATGTGTATAGAATGCAGGTGTTACAATAATGGTGTTAGTTTTAGATATATTCCCAGTACATTTTGCCTGTTGGCATACAACAATACAGTGGTTAACTTACAGATAATTTAGAAACTAGGTATTTAAATTAGAAATAAATCATGGATCAGCATACTATAAAATAATGTATATCACTGTTTCCCAATCATTATTCTGCCATGGTCACACTGGCCCTTAGAGGCCCACTCAATACTTTAAAACCTCTTCCCCCGCTGATTACATTAAGTAAAATAGATTGGTATTGTCTATTTTGTGCGAATGGAGCATTTTTTTTCTAATGTGGACTGGTAGAAAAAGCCCAAGGCATTAAGCCCGCCTTTATACAGTTTTTTAAAGTATAAAGTAGCACTAAGTTTTTTTTTTTTTTTTAACAATGCGGAAGTGCTGCGACCCTTTATTTTATTTTGATGAACCGGTACCGGGTCGCGACCCACCATTTATAGTTCATCATTTATAAAATCGGTAACAGAACGGGGCCGTTCAAGTATTACGTAAGCAGATTTTTTGCAATTATTAACCCACCCCTCCCCCTTGTCAACAAAAGTAAGCAAAGCTGTTACGCCTCCCCCCGATGCTTACGTAAACATTGGTACGATTGATTCATGAGCAGCAGTTATAAGTGACAGACAAGTGAATAGCGCGCGGTAATTCCCCTACTCAGTTCTAAGCGAGTACCTAAACGTATTCATTATTTGTAGGAATCCCCGACAATGCATTTCGTTTTCAAGCAAAGACAATGTGTGCGTTGACATATGTGTAAAAAGTAAATAATTACTGCTGACGTAATCACCATCTAGATCCCCCCACCCCCCAAGTCATCAAAAATAAGCAAAGCAAAAAGCCCCCGCCCCCCTGTAGTGCTTACGTAATATTTGAACGTTCCCTAATAACATTTTAAAACAATAGGTGCCATACCAATTATGTTTTTTTTTAAGCAAAGCAGTGTTATATCTACCAGTACACAATAGACTCTGATATTTACATCTCATGGCAGTAGTTCACATCCTCGTATCATTCAATGCCGGAAATAGATCCTTTGTTTAAAAAAAAACAAAATTCCTCCTGGCATTGTGATTGGGTTTTTCCATCAGGAATTTCTCAATAGTAGCTGTGGAGTCTGGATTTGTGCCCATTTGATGGCATTAGGCTCGCACCCTTTTACATGGGACTTAAACGTAACTGGTCAAATTTGGGTGTACTTTAAGGTACAATCAATCAATGAAGTCGGGGATAACAGGTGTGTTATACTAAGTATACGGGTCGATCTTTAAGTTAAGCCGTGCTTGCCGAGGTTGGTCCGTTGATGGGTGACCATAATTACATACCGAGTTTCTTCCCCGCCTCGGAAAGCATGTTAAGCTGTTGGTCCCGGCTGTCATATGTAGATCTTTGACAGTCGTTAAGAGTAGTCGGAAGCCAAAAGTCTGACATCCAGTCTAAACAAGGGGTATTGTATTACCCAGTTACTGGGTTGTGGAGGTCAGATAGGCTGTCGCTCCATGTAAAATACTGGTATTCAGCTGCGTCCGGTTAGACTGGAAGCCGATCCCAACATAGTTGGAAAAAGGCTAGGCACATGATGAAAGATTTAATCAAATAAGTTCTTTAGTTAACTTACTTAGTTACCTATAATCTTAAGTTTATTTGTATTAAGTCAAAAGTCATGGTCACTTTATCTAAGTTTATCCGTTTCTCGAAGCATCTTTTGTGCACTTAACTTTCATATATTTACAATAAGAGATATGTTACAATAATAGACATTTTAAAGTAACATATAATACAATTCACATAAGTGTACACTTTGACAAAAGTACGAAACTGTATTACGTCCGCCACATCACTATCTCAGGTCCAGTACGCGTAGCATGACCACTGTAGAAACGAGTTTTGTCTACGGAAGACATAATGACAGATAGACAATGACAATGTGTCAGTTTTTCGATGCTACCGTCAACACAGCCCGTTTCTACTGCGGTCATGCTCCGCGTGCAGTTGTAAACCAGAGTAGGGCACTAACTAGTTGCTCGGCATTTTGCTGCACTGCGGTATTATTTGGCGCAGCCGTGAGACACATTTCTTTTTTAGGGTTCCGTACCCAAGGGGTCAAACAGGACCCTATTACTGAGGCTTCGCTGTCCGTCCGTCCGTCCGTCACCAGACTGTATCTCATGAACCGTGATAGTTAGCCAGTTGAAATTTCTACAGATTATGTATTTCTGGTGCCGATGTAACAACAAATACTAAAAACAAAATAAAATAAATATTTAAGAGGGGCTTCCATACAAAAAGTGATTTTTTTGCTCTCTTTGCGTTTTTTTATAAATAATGGTACGGAACGCTTCGTGCGCGAGTCTGACTCGCACTTGGCTAGTTTTTGTTTTTTGGTATTTGTGGCATTTGCCAAATAAACGTAAATGCTTCATTTTCTTTCTATCAGCGATAATAATAATGGACTAAAATAATAAAATCAAGTATATTGACTTGGCTCACGAGCTTGTCGACATAAGGGATGTGGACTCAGCGATCATTGTGCCGATAGTCGTATAAGCCAATGGCCTAATTAAAGAGAGCCTCGACCAATATCTGATGAGGCTCTCGTTAGGCAGCTGGATCAATTCTTGAGGCTTGATTCAGAAAGCGGTACTCCTGGACACAGCTCGTATTGTTAGGAGGTTCCTTTCTCTGGAGCCCTGACCGGAAGCTTGGACCCTGTTCCCGATACCGGTGGGTTACAATTTTTTAAATGTTTTATTTTTTTATGGAATATTTAAAAATGTAGCAAATTTGTATACAGCATGATTTTTTTGTCACCGTCCAAATTTAGACATTTGAATCTTTGGCAAAAACCATTGAATACGTTTTTTTTTCTTTTAGTATACAATACAAAAATATTGAGATATCATGGACACCGCCGCGCGCCGCGCCGTACACGCTGGGACTGGGTAACTACGCGGGCTGGCCGCCCCCTTTCCATTGAATGTTTTCGCGGCAAGTGTAGTATTTTTCGTTTAACTTAGTGACCAGGCAGAGCGGATTTTTTTTAGAGAAAATGATTTTTTATGAAAATATGAAAATTTCATATATCGATTTTTTTTCAAAAATGGAGTTAGTGAACATAATGCCTAGAAAAAAATTGGACGGTGACTAAAAAATCTTGCTGTATAGAAATGAATAAAGGAAATAATATGGACTGCAATAATGGTGCTGTAACCTATATCTACACTGCTGCTTACCGAAAGCCTCCATGATGTTATGTGATATGTCCAAGCAAGGCCACATTACAGATAAGTGACCTATTATCGAGATAAGATGACATTACCTCGACAATATCTTGAAGTAATCAGATGCTTCTGATTATCGGCACAAAACTGGCTCATATCTGACGCATTCTTGACCCTCGCAACAGTCTCAAAGCAAAATACTATCATGTAAATTATTTTGCGCATTTAATAGTAACATAAATATAACATAATTATACTTTAATGATTTTATTTTTCGAATCCGTATGCTTATTTTAATGGTGAATATTGTTTTTTTAAAATGTAAAGTCATCCAAGTAATGCATTTATTGTTTTCATCATTCATCATCATCATTTCAGCCCAAAAGACGTCCACTGCTGGACATAGGCCACACCCAAATGTCGCCACATTGACGTTTTTTTGGGGGGTTTTGCCATAATCGCCACGCTTGGCAGGCGGGTTATTGTTTTAGCTTCAAACTATTACTTTTGCATGCCTGTTGGTAAAATATGGCTGAACCTACCTACCTGTTATTAATTTACTGTACCCATAATTATTTGCAAAATAAAATACTTACTTATTTACATATTTTGTAACACTTAGGATGCAACAACGAATAAAAGCTTTTTCATTTCATTCATTTATTTGATCGCACGGTTGGCGCAGTGGCTGAACGATCGGCTGCTAAGCTGCGTGTCGCGGGTTAGATTCTTGCACGGAACAAATATTTATATAGCCTACTCTTAGTTATTCAGGGTCTGGCTGTGTATGTGAGTTTAAATGTTTGTTTGTAAACGTACCCACGATACAGGAGAAATTCCTAGGGTGGAGGATGGTTTAAAAAAAATACTAGTCTAGTATTATTTTTTTCTAGCTCCGACTTTAAAGCTATAGTATTTTATTTTTATTTTATCAAATAGGAACAACAAACAGCTACATTATGCGGTATTACAATCATGATATTATATTAAACTTAAATAATAATGTAGCCCACAGCGCTGTTCACAGATTACCAATAATAAATAAACTTTAATTTGCTAGGATATAAGCTGTTCATGCATGACAGTTATATCAGTTAATAAAAAAACAAAAAGAGAAAAAAAAATATAAATAAAGTCTTATACTAAGATTACAACATAAAAATATTCAATCCAAGAGCTCAAGTGCCTCATACAAAAGCCTTCGGAACTGTTTTATGGAGCATGTAAATATATCTATGTGTTCGAGTTCTTTATTGTAAGATGCTGCCATTCGCCGAATTGGTGATCGTTGGCCAGTATTAGATCGGCAAGTACCTATGGCGAATAGTGTGCCTGCACGCACCTGCCGTCTATGAACAGTTCTGGGGACCGCATAACACAGTACATTATTCAGGTCGATACAGTCAAAATTGCCATTAACAATATTATACAAGGTCGTTGCTTCCAATTGTTTGCGTCTGGAGCTGAGTGTCAAAAGTTTGTATCTATTGAGCAACTGGTCATACGGTAAATACGTTCTGTGACATCTGTAATGCATTGCACGGAGAAATCTGCGTTGTACATTTTCTAACATTTCAATATACTTCTTATAGTACGGGTTCCAGATGGGTACGGCGTATTCAAGCTGTGAGCGAACTAGAGTTTTATACAGGCAGAGGTACGAAGAGGTTCGTTTAAAGTCATGGGTGGATCTCATTATAAATCCATACATCTTATAGGCCTTATTCATAATTTGTTCGACATGTAAATCCAGGCAGAGTTTAGAATCGAGCAATATGCCCAAATCACGTATCGAGTTTACTTTATTTAGTGAGGTATTACACAAAGAGTATGCAAACCTAATAACGTTTTTATTTTTGGTGAAATTTATATAGTTGCACTTGGGGATGCTTAGAAGAAGCTTACTTGAGTAACAATAGCCCGTCAGTCTATCCAAGTCCTCTTGGAGAAGATGACAATCATATATAGTTTGAATAGGTCTGTAAACCTTAAGGTCATCTGCATATAACAAAAATTTTGAGTTGTGAAAGCAGTTACCAATATCATTTATAAAGATAATAAACAAAAGAGGACCGAGAATAGAGCCTTGAGGGACGCCAGAGGTAACCTGGATAGCATCAGAGTGGAAACCGTTAATTACAACCCGTTGACAGCGATTAGTGATGTAGGAAATGAACCATCGTAACAAGTTACCACGAATACCATTAAAGGCTATTCGGCTGAGAAGTAGTTCGTGATCCACCTTGTCGAAAGCCTTCTGGAAGTCCGTGTACACTGCATCAACTTGTATACGATTATCCATCTTGTCAAATAGGTCGTTAGAGAAAACAAGTAAATTCGTTGTGGTTGATCGCTTTTTTACAAAACCATGCTGTTGTTCTATGATAGAGTTATGAAGAATAGGGTACACTTCGTTATGTATTAGTCTTTCGAAAAGCTTCGACAAGGTGGACAGAATAGAAATTGGTCGATATTGCTCAACACTACGTTTAGATCCAGCCTTGTGTACAGGCGTGATATTAGCATGTTTCCATACCGCCGGCATGACACCTTCAGTGATGCATTTATTGTAAATTATAGCTAAGGGTCTACATATAACAGTGGCAGTATTTTTGAGAAAAAACGCAGTCAGACCATCTGGACCTGGGCCTTTAGTTGGATCCAGTGATTTCAGCTCTGTCATTATCGTTTCCTCCTTGAAACAAAGGTCAGAAATAAAGATATCATTAGACACTGTTTCAGGAGGTGGCTCCCATTGAGAAAGCGTAGGTGAGACTGGTTCATATACAGAAGAAAAGAAATCGGAAAACATGTTGCAAATCGATTGAGGATCGTTGGATACGATGTTATTATATTGTACTTTTGCCGGTATACCAGGTTTGTCTTTGCGATTAGCTACATAGACCCAAAAATCTTTAATATTTTTATGAATGCTATCCTCAATTGACTTAATGTATTTAGAGAAGCATTTATCACAAACTTCCTTAAATAACGCTCTGTGCTGCGAAAAAGTTTCGTAGTCAGCAATGTTGCCGTATTTTTTCCATTTGACCCATGACTTTTGTTTTTTTCTAAATGTGCTAATCAAAGATTTGGAAAACCAGATTGGGAACCCAGCCGTTCTCGATGCGGATAGTGGTGTGTGCTGCTTTATAATATCGTCAATCTTATTGTAAAATGTGCTTAGAGCCTCTTCAGACCCTAAGGGGGTAAGAAGTTCCGCCCAGTCGGTATTCTGAATTTTACAGTTGATGTGCTCATAATCAGATTTATAAAAGTTGTATTTTTGTAGGGGTCGCTTTTGCATGGGAAGAGTTTCTACATTCATGCTAATTTCACAGACAAAAGGTGGATGGTACGTATCGATTGGAAGTAGAGGCAACAACGCACTCGATACCTTACATGGATGGTTCGATATCAGTAGGTCCAGAATTTTACCATTTGGATTTGCCACGACATTGTATTGTAAAGCATCAAGCATTGACATTAAATTATTTAACTGGGTACAAGTCGCGGACGAGCCCATACCGAAACCACCGCTAATAAGGGATACCGTTGAACCCGGTGTGTTCCAAGTTATTTCTGGGAGATTGTAGTCGCCTACAATATAAAAACAGTCAACGCTAGGGTCACCCAGTACCTGCTGTAAGATATCAAAGTGTTGGTCATATACAGGGGTAGCCGTTTTTGGAGGTATATAGGCGGCGCTAATGATATGCCTCTTGGACGGTCGTACGCTAGGCACTTCAATAAGGACGTGTTCAACAAGGTTGCGAAATAGCGAGTTGGCCGGAGTTATAGAAATATCACATTCAGAGGATTTAAGTGTCCGCAGCAAAGCAATCAGTACTCCGCCGCCATCCATTTTTTTAGTGCTAATACGGTCCCGATCACACCTGTACACAATATAGCGCTGATCGATAAACTCATTATTGCTAATCTCAGGAATCAACCAAGTCTCTGTGAGTACGATGATGTCGTGGTTACCATTCAGAATGTTCATGTATAGCGTGTGCAATTTTGTACGGATACCTCGACAGTTTTGGTAATATATAGATAAATTTTTGTTAGCCATCACAAGTTATTAAGTATTCTAAATGATAATTACCAGCGATGTAAGTACAAGTAAGTAATAGGTATTCACTCGTGCAATGCTCAATACAAAGTTCCACAATTATGAAGAAGCAAAAATAATATTTTTCAGTTACGCAAAAGACACTAATCACATAGCAATACTGAACCCTGACGATACAACAAAATACATATATAAAATATATCTCTCTGAGATGGTTACTCAGAGCAATACTATTGCTTTGAGTTAAAATAACTAAAAATTGGAGCTGAAATAGATTATAACACATATGGACATGCTTATTACAGCGACGCGTTAACGAGTATAAAATATATATAATATAATGAATAATAAAAGCAATACTTTTATATTCATCCACACTTAGATAGCAGTTTATTATCACAAAATGACCGAACAATACAGGCAAACACGGGTACCATGATCCATAACATTCATACACAATAGGAAAACCTTTCGTTACATAATATACAACCATGATTAAAAAGGCTATAACATTAAAAAAATAAATAGGATTACGATTATGCAGGTACAGAAACACTACGCAATTAAAGTGCGTTGGAGGAAGGGCCACTATCAATGTTGGTACTCGACGAACTGTTTTTAATCTTGCGAATATCGTCGTCTTTATGTATTGCAAATGCAGTATCGCCATCTCGTTCGCGTACGAGAATAGTGGCATTTCGAATCCAAACATACTTAAAATGAAGTTGTGTGGCCACTTCCTTAACTTTGCGAAATAACTGCTTCTTCTTGAGTGTCAGATGCTCGTTCATGTAAATAGTCGACGGTGAGCCCGTAAAACCCAGTTGGTCCGATTTAAAAGTTTTGACTTTACGGAAAGCAGCAAGTAAGTTGTCCCGCAGGATACGCGACGACAGCTTGACAATTACGTTTTTTGGTCTATTTGTTTGCTGGTGAGCATGAGGAACTCTGTGAATAGATAAGATATCTCTTTGTGTGACAGGAAAATTAATAGCACTACTGATTGACTCCATTACGTGAATCAGGTTTTCACTTCGAGTCTCGGGCACGTTGAGGATTTCCACATTGCACTGTCTAGCTTGCTGTTCGAGATAGTCAATTTTGGACTCGAGGAGAATAATTGATTGGCTGGTCTGCTCAGCACTATGTCGACTCATGTCAGCCATACGTTTCTTGAGTTCTACCTGTTCATCTGAGTGAAACTGCAATGAGGTTCGAAGTTCAGTTACATCCTGTGATACATCGGATATATTTTGTATCAAAGTGTTATGTACGGTACGAATACTGCTCATTTCATCCTTTATTTCATCCAGGGCGCATCTCAATTCGTTATTCAATTTGTTTAAACTCGTATCTATTTCATCGCGCCAGCCACTTAACGTATTCTTAATGTCGTCCTTAAAAGTAGAAAGCGTGTTGTTTATATCGCTCCTCCACCCCTGTAGTGTAATGTGTAGCTCATTTGTAAATGCTTGGAAAGTATTAGCCGAGTCCTGCGCGAGCGCGACAGATTCAGTAGCGATTGACTGGTTACACGATGAGGCGGGACAATGTTCAATGATATCGCATGACATATTCAAGCTGTCTTCGTGTGTAGGAAGTTGCGCTGACCGTACAGGGGTAAGTAAGTTAGACCGAGTACGGCGGGTGACATTATTGCAGGACGGGCATTTCCAGACAGCCTTAAACTGTTCTGTAAGCGCTTCATATTGACGAGGCTGTATATTTAGGCATTCAAAATGATAACTCCCTTCGCAGGCATTACATTTCAGCAGCCTAGCTCCAATCGCAAAGAGTGTGTTACAGCCTGCACAGCTCATATTGTGTAAGGTGTGTTCTGAGTTTGTTTACTACTCACAAGTGCAAGACAACTAGTAGCGCCACCTTTCGCCGTATTACGAAGGGTTAACGGAGTATACTGTCACTCAATCGATATTACGCTCGCGCATGGATCAGCAATACGATGTTAATGAGTAAGCTAATGAGATGCCGTCGCAGTTTCGACGTTAACTCATAGATGGCGTGAGTTTGTATGGAAGCAGTATGACAATGCAAAATCGAAGTTTTGCAAGTCACTGAATTGAAATCTCAAAACTTGTAATAGGTATTAAATCAAAGTTTATACGTAACACTTGCTGATACCAAGATGATGAAAAGGTATGGCTTAGGTTTGACGGCACTTGACTGGTTCAATCACTCATAAAGTCCACTGTTTTTAACACTGAAGGCAAACACAGATCTCACGGAATTCAGTTAGTTCACTTCAACTCTGTTCATGTATGAAGACGTGCTAGAACTGATTATGACAAATAAGCACAATATTTACGACTTTATCTATTTTTATAAATAAAACTTTACAGAGAGCAAAAAACTTAGGTCAACACACTCACAGCGCCACCTAGCGAGTGATGGTTATGTATATAGTAAGACAGTATTAAGTTATAAAAGTACTGTAGTTGCCTATTCCAAAGCTTGCAAGGAGGAATCTCGGTATTTAATTATGGTCACCCATCCACGGGCCGACCTTAGCAAACACTGCTTAACCTTGAATATTAATTACACATGCGACTGTTATTATTTAGCCACGAGTTTAAAACAAAGAAATATCAAAGCAAGTAAGTACAAAAAAATCATCGCAGAATGTCGGAACTCTTTGACAATGCATCAAGAATAGGGACCGCCTGACAATTCCGACCTACATTCTTTTGAGATACCTACCTTTATCCTAATGCCATACCATAGGACAAAATACACACCGGCAGAAGGCCCATATTCTTTCTTTCTTTATTTGTCTAGTGGTTTTATTTTATTTACTTAAAAAACTTTGCCCCACACTAGGAATTTCTCCTGTATCATGGGTGCGTTTACAAACATTTAAACTCACATACACAAACAGCCAGACCCGGAACAACTATCTGTAGGCCAGGCCATACAAATATTTGTTCCGTGCGGGGATCGAACCCCGCGACACGCAGCACAGGAGTCAATGGCTCAGCCACTGGTCCAACCGTGTCGTCGTTAGCTTGGTGTCAGAGTTTTATGCCGCCCATCTATCTGACTTGGCTTTTTTTTACTGTCTTTAGGCTCGCGTTTGACCACTGTCTCACTTGATGGTAAGCGATGATGTAAGCTTTACTTAGCGAGAAATAACTCTGAGGCATTCTGTGCAAGTAATAATTATACAATACGCAAATGAATCCAAAAAATCAGAGGTGCTTTTCTTGGATTAGAACAAATTTTTTTTTTTGTCTGTCCCTTTGGTCCGTCCGTTGGTTCCGTGCAAAAAAATTAATACCCTTGAAATTGGTATCAAAATCCGATTCGAAAAGGGAAGTAATATTTTTCTAATCTAAACTAATATAAAGAGGAAAGATTTGATTGTTTGTTTGTTTGTTTGCATTGAATAGGCTCCGAAACTACTGCTTCGATTTGAAAATTTATTTCAGTGGTATATAGCCCATTTTTCGAGGAAGGGTATAGGCTTTGTATCATCACGCTACGACCAATAGAATTGGAGCAGCAATGAAAAATGTTGCGAAAACAGGGAAAATGTGACGCAAACGAAGTTGCGCCGGACAGCTAGTAGTTGATAAATAAATAACTTCGTGCTGTGAGAAAGCTACGTAAAATGGACCTTCTATGCATTATTTTGTAGCTTATTGAGTGCCAGATGGAATTCCTTGATGAAAATCGATGGGATTCCATTGTGCGGGCAAATGCTATTATTGAGAACCGGTATTCATATTAAACGTACCTATTACTTGTACGAATTTAATTATAATCAGCCTGCAACTTTAGCTGCGGCTCGTTTAAGGTGGAAGGGACAGGGTGGTCCGCGAAATTTAAATTTTCTTACGTTTTTTACAATTTGCCGGTCATTGTCAGTTTTTATGTTAAATAAAATATGATACGCGACCGTAACTTGAGTTATAATCAGAGGTCGGAATTAGGTAGAGTTATTTGTGTACTTACACTGATTTCATACAGCGAAAGAATAAAGATATGCCTGACATCCCGAGATTATTAAAAGAGCAGAAAAATCCTGTGATTTATTAAATAAAAAAGTTATTTACTTTTACACAATTTGAACCATCCGACATCGGATGTCCGAAGTTGCAAAATTCCAATGCGCACATGCAAAGGAAGATCCATATTAATATCAACATTACGATGCAATTACAAAAATAACTCTACCTAATTCCGACCTCTGGTTATAATCATTAAATCATCAATATCAATACACCTAAGTTCATTTAATTCCATATAATGATTTTTCATGAAATGGTCATCGAAGGGGATTTAATGAACTTAGAGGGTGGGTATGGATGATTTTAATTACTACTTACTACAATTAGGAGCTTGTGGCTAAATAATAAGAGCTGCACGGGTCGATCTTTAAAGTTAAGCGGTGCATGCGGAGGTTGGTCTGTGGATGGGTAAGTCTAAGTGATCATAGTTACATACGAGTTTCCTCCGTGCCTCAAAAAGCACGTTAAGCCGTTGGTCCCGGCTGTTATTTGTAGATCTTTGACAGTCGTTACGAGTCATCCAGTATTACCAAGGGGTATCGTATTACCCAGTCATTGGGTTGTGGAGGTCAGATAGGCATTCGCTTCATGTAAAATACTGGTACTCAGCTGCATCCGGTTAGACTGGAAGCCGACCCCAAGATTGTTTGGGAAAAGGCTAGGCAGATAATGATGATACAGCCAGACACCCTGGCGCTTCCCCCTTATGTTCATACCTACTAACATCAAGTAAGTAAGTACCTAATTATTTGGAGTTTTTTCATTTTGATACCGTTTGCTAGAGAATCGGAAGACGCGCTGTTTCAGCCAATCACAGAAACAAGCAACGTCTGTATCTAATTTGAAGTGAACACAAATTATAAAATGGTACTGTTCAATTTTATTTCCTCAGGCTGTACTGTACCTGCTGTCCCGTAATGCTAGGCAATGGTCACTCCCCATGAACACTCTCATTCCCAATACTACTCATCATTTTTAGAATTCTACAACATTCATTCCGAATACCTATTTCTAAAATTTCTTTGATATTCTTCGGATGTGTCTGTAAAGTCAGATACCCAATTAGATCTAGGGATACACCTCTGTTCATCCCCCTGACAGTTTCCTCTGATAAGCATCAAATACGTCCTTACTCTACTGACCACATCCAAGGGCTATCTTTTAACTAAAAGGTCATCTTTTACAACATCCCCATCTGCTATTACGGAGAATAATTTCTCTTGCACTTTATCAAAAATCATAAAAAAAAACAATAAGGAAAAAAAAACCAAACTCATTCTACCTTTTTCATCACTGCAACGAAAAACAAAACGCGATAAGCTCCTGGCAACACTTAAAAACACACCCATAACGCATGCAACAATAAAAAAAAAAAAAAAAACTAGTGATGAGGAAGAGTTATATCCGATATCGGTTATTTCACAGTTCGTTATCTAAATTAACGGTTATCGCAGTTCAAATGTCGACACGATGTCAGATACTGACATTTCTCGTTCGGGGAACGCATGCGCGTTGTGAAGGTGAAATCGGACGAATGATATCTTAGGAAGTGAAATAAAGGGCAAACGTATGTGTTCGATTGACTTTGGATGACATCTATTCTGTCATTTTCCATTTTAATGACTTATTTAATAGTAAGCAATAGAACGAATAGGTTGTCTTGGCGCATGAATGACATCTTTAGGAGGTTGCTGTTGGTAAACATAGGATATGTCGTGAAAAAAAAAGACAAAATGGCGCCGTTATTTCCCACTATGGTCACGTGCCACTAAAATTACGTAGCACTATATCTTGACTGTGACTTAAGCTTTAAAATCTACCGGTAAACGAGTAGGACGCCTTCAAGCTTGGTGGACACAGAACTTTCGCAGGGTGGCTCAGTAGCTGGACGAGAATAGCCAAAAATCGAGCTAAATGGCCCTCAATTCGAGAGGCCCATAGCGGGATGAGCTGGACTCCTTTAAGAAAATATGGTCCTTAACATTTTCACCCTTTGCTCAAAAGTGAGAAGTGGATAAAAAGCAGGGAGACCTTTACCCGGCTGTGGGGCATTAAAGGTTAATAAAAATATCAATATGTGCTGAGATGACGAATAATAGAGAAGTATGGAAGAAGAAGACATGCTGTACCGACCCCAAATAGATTGGGATAAGGTCAGGAGAATGATGATGATGTCCACTTGTCCAGCAGAGGGTTACTAAACGCTGTTGCTTGATGACAGATGGAGGGGATATAGCAAATCTTGTATTTTATATACATTGTGAGTGACCAGAGAGAATAACAATATTTTATTCCCAATATTATCACCAACTCTTTAGGTGTTCTTCAAATTAGCGATAGCCTGTTCAAACACGCAGTGACCACGCTGAGTTCTGGCCTATGCTGTTGATTGTTTATAATATAGTTTTAATTACTACTTATTAAATGGTTTGCTTAATCTAGCAAAACACTCCGGTTTTTTATTATTTAGTTAAGATTTGATTGACGACGGAAAAAGAAAAAGTAGCCGTGTTTGAATTGGATGGTGTTTGATTATTCAATTATGCTTTTCAGTAGCAAATAATACTTATTTGATTTAGCATTTAAGTTTGAAAAAATAATCTATGTAATGGGGAAGACCGTTAATAGATCCTTGTAGATGGCGCCACCATAGCTAAATCCCGATCGGACCAATGAGGTCAAGTTATTATGAAATATAAAATGACATTACTAGATTTTCAACCAATGACGATGCTTGGAAACAGCTATGCTAGCGCACAGTAGTTTCACAGTTGCTATCCTCAATAATTAAGGTGCCAGCGAAATTAAAATTTATTAAGTTTTTTGCAATTTGCCGGTCAGCGCCAAGTTGTGTTGCCACGTTTTCATATGAATAAATATTTTGTTTTGTTTTTTAATTGACGTAAAAATAGGCTGAGATACAGGACTTTTTGTACGAAAATATGAAAAAACGCGGGCCCTCACCTTTATCTAGAGCCGAGTTAAAAAGTGGCGGAACAAACACCCCAGCAACAAATCAGTCTGTCCTTCTAATTTCAACGATTAAATATTTTCGTCATGTCTAAAAGATTACATCCCGCGTAGTAAATAAACGTAAAACTGCTCGCTAAACACTAGATTAGATATAAATAATCTTATCATCGTGCTATTGTGCCGAAAATGTTCAAGGAAACTGTCAATTGACCAACAATGGCTCGACTTACGTATGTATGTCAAATGATTTGTGTTTGTAAAGGCAACGGCGTCAATGTAGGGCAGCGGTTTGTTAAAAATATCATGTTTTTTTCTTATAGAAAATGAATGAAAAATTGTTTTATTTACAACAACGTTTAGACGTGACTTTGAGTCATCATTCTCCTCCTCTTATCCTAATTTATTTGGGGTCAGCGCTGCATGTTTTCTTCTTCCATACTTCTCTATTACTTGTCATCTCATCAGACACTTCCTTTCTTGCCATATCACCCTTCACACAGAAGTGATCTTGTATGTAGTTTTAAAAACGCAGAAATTATATATGATTATTCAACTGTATTCCATACATTTGCCCACCGGTGTGAATAAGTTTAATGTTTAAAATATTTGCGTCCATCAATTGTCCAGTTTGTCTCACTAATCGAAGATTTTTGACTGGAAACTAACTTAGTCAAAAATTCCGATTATTACCCCTAATTCACAGCATTATACATTATAAATTCTGACATCCAGTCTTACCAAGGGTTATCGTATTACCCAGTTACTGGGTTATGGAGGTCAAATAGGCAGTCACTTCATGTAAAATACTGGTATTCAGCTGCATCCGGTTACACTGGAAAACGACCACAAGATAGTTTGGGAAAAGGCTAGGCAGATGATGATGATGTGTATCATCATCATCTGCCTAGCCTTTTCCGTGTAAGGGTCACCGACGCTCAAACGGTAGCCACGTTTTCGGTACATCATTCTGATATTATGTGAGCACTTTTGTAAGGAGGAGCCGTATTTTTTAGTTTTCTGTAGTTTTGACTAAAGCCGTTATTTCCATATTTTGAAGAACATCCGCATAATAAAAACATAAAGTGACAGTTTTAAACAAAACGCAGTCATGATTGATCGCTTTACATAACGAATACCGTAAGAATGCAATATTAACTTTGTGTGTGTTTTTGAGAAAACATAAAAGACAAGTATACCAACCTAAACTATTGAAGCGAAAAAAATAGTCTCCAGAAATGTAAAACCAGACCATGAATAGCCATTAAAAACACATAAACAAAATAGAGCCATTTAAAAAAAATGCACCTTTTAATTTTATATCTGGACCATACCTGGGGACCTTCTAGTTACGAAGGCATTGAAGGTCAAACTTCCAACTTTTACACACGTTTTGAATGTTATATAACTTAAAATACCTCCATGATGACCCCTGCTGGCTTACCATGACGTCTTAAAGCACTATTGTTTTACTCTTATTCCAGTGTGGGAAAGAGACAGAGCTATACAGGACGTCTAGCGCCATCTCTTTCCCACACTGGAAATGTAGTAAAACAATAATGTTTTAAGACGTCATGGTAGGCCACCTGGACTATTCGAAGCTTTCCCGCAGTACTATTCAATGTTTTTAGTGCGTTAAATTGAGCGCTACCATAAACAGTGATTATTCATCCCATAAAAAAGTCGTTTCCAAGCAATAAATGCGCAGTGTCACTTAGTTTGATGTACAGAATGCTTGGTTGACGGCTTCTTGAAGGGTGTGTTTACACCTTGTAAACTAGACGATTGCTCATCATCATCAGCCTAAAATGTTACCACTACTGGGACACAGGCCTCCTCTCTATGAGAGGAAGTGGGCTGTAATCCACCGCCGGTTTCCTCACGAAGTTTTCCTTCACCGTTTTGAGAGCAGCGGTGGCGAAATAAATTACACAAAGTAATGCACCTGCCTGGGTTCGAACCTACGACTTACTGCTTGAAAGTCGGGGCTGCCACCACTGGGCCACAACTACTCTCAATAGGCCTTGGAAATGTCCAATTAAAAGCGTCTACAACTAAAACTAATCACGATACCACGAAAGAAACCTTACAATTCACATTGTGATTAAATCAACAGATAAATTATTCAAAACCTTCTACATCAGTGAGCCTTTATAACGTGCGAATATATTTATAGACGTCACAAGAATATCGAATTAATTCTAATGGTATTCTTCTACTACTGCTACATTCTACATATCCTGTATTATTACACCATTCGAAAGTGTCGCTGCTAATGATACAATTGTGGGAAGTATTGTCATACGATAGTCACCCAGTCACAGACCGACCTTGACAAGCATAACTTACCCTTACTGAGCTACCCATGCGGCTGTTATTATTTAGCCACGAGCTCCTTGGTGCTCTTTCGGAACAGAACCCTAAAAAGAGAAGCCTCGAAAAGAATAGGAAGTCGTCTTAATAACTTGGTTTAATAAAGAACAATGAACTCAAAAAAAAAACAAATAAGTACTACCGTTTCATTGTAATATTAATAATTTTTAAAATATTACGAAATAGCGTTAGTCTTCATTGTGATTTTAACAATTTAAAAATAAATAGCAAGTTGTTCAATTCATGACTCTTAACTGGTTTAACCGGTAAATTGTGTTTAGGATTGGACCAGTAGGTTATTATTTACTACTTACATAAACACATATTAGGTACATAAACTAACGCTTATTTCCATGGGGAACTATGTATGTACGATCCTCACATACTCCTTGTACAGTCAGTGAGCAGCATTACCTGACCCATTTGCCTCTTTTTTGCTTTGTGAGATGGGTCAGGTAATGGTCCAGGGAACTGTACCTCGTCCACGTTCACACTTTCATACATCTGGTGATAAACGCATGCCGCCGGTTACGATTGCGAGTACTACGTACCTGACCTTTCTGAAGAACATCTAAACTAATATTATAAAGACGAAAGATTTGATTGATTGTTTCTTTATTCTTTATTGCACATAAAATTAAAAGATATACACACAAATAATATATAGCTGCTGTTTGTTTGTTTGCATTGAATTGGCTCGAAACTACTAGTCCGATTTGAAAAATTCTTTCAGTGTTAGATAGCCTATTTATCGACGAAGGCTATAGGCTATATATCATCACGCTACGACTAATAGGAGTGGAACAGCAATGAAAAATGTTGCGAAAACGGGGAAAATGTGACGCAAACGAAGTTGCGCCGGACAGCTAGTCACCATAAGGTCATTGTATGTCGTACCTATACTATAATGTTATAATGGTATCGGAAGACATCGTAAAGGAACAGGGTTACCATGACGTCTTAAGAAGTCCAAACAAAAAAACAAACTTGACTAACGCAATGAGAAACCACTTTGGAAGATATGATGGATTTAAATACTGCAGGAAATGATTGTGTCAGTGAATTTAAGATTTTGATTTTTAAAGATATATAAAATATTTTGAAAAATAACGTTTCAAATTGCTGAATTTGTCCTTAAATTAAAATTTGCATGAGTTCTAAGTAAGAATACGGAACTGACTACGTACTCGAAAGGAGATATTAATTTAAAAGTCCTCTCTTAAAGTTGTTATTTGTATTATGAATACAAAAAAAAACCCTCTGCTGGGTCGTGTTTGATAAAACACGTGGGCCTAGATTCAGATGTCACATGTGTTCGATTTTTGGTTCTAGCATATGCCTGGTGGCCTATAGTATTGTTTTAATCTTGTTCCAGAGTGGGAAAGAGATGGCGCTAGACGTCCTCTAGCTCCGTCTCTTTCTCATACTGGAGCGACATTAAAACAATACTGCATTAAATGTAACCTTCGCAAGAAATGAGGAAACAAAATATGTCTCCTAGTGCTAAAACATAACTGATTCACCAAAGTGTTTAATTAAAATCTTTTCCTTCTTTATATTTTTTTTAAATTATATTTATAAGCATAACCAGCGTATATAACGTTGCCACTGCTGGCTTTCCTTAAAAGCAGTCTTCGTCATCATCTTTCTGCCCTTGACCCATGTTACTTGGGATCGGAGTATCCCAAAATTCCCAAATTTTTGTCCAGTCTCCCCTGTCAGTCATTACGATCATTAACTCCTTTTTCTTTGATTTAATTCCTAACACAATCCATTCGATTGTCGATATCATTCGAGTGTATACTCAAAATTATCACTGAACCCCAACACTAGGATATACCTGTACACGTCCTTATCGCATTTGTTCATATGTAGCGAACGACGTAATTTTTTTTAATGATAAGAAGGTTTAGAGCGAGGAAATGTGTTCTAAGCCCCCACGTGCGTTGTTAAAAACGTATTTACAAAAATTACGATGCATGAATTCCTGGGCCTCAGAGGTAGGTAAATGTATTCGAACTTCGAATACACTGTAAATGTTAAAGAGCAAGAACATTATGTGCTATTATATGCAAATTAGTTGATAATGTCGTCAGTTCCTAAGATTTTGTTATTCATGTTATAATTTATCACGCGATCGACGTAATATTAATTACAACGAAAAATAACTTAGACGTAATAATTCAGGTACTGCTTTAAACAAAAAAAAACTAGAAATATCTTATCCATTCATAATATTAAAAGCAATAAAGCGACAAAAAACTTAGCTGCATAATTGTTCCTTTAACAAAGATTAAAAAAAAATGACAATTAAGTAGGTACTCACTTAAACCCTCAGCCCACTCCAATAACTTAATAATAATAAAAACTAAAACAAAACCGATACAAAATATAACAGTCAACATAAAATCAAATATACGAAAAATAATCACATCACTACACACTGTCACTGCATATTGCCGACTGATCGAATTTCCCGCCAAACTTTTGACAGCTGCCAACCGCTCACTTCGAAAGCCGAACAAACACTTCGAATAACACTATTAATTATTTATCGTATTATAATTACGTGACATTATCAACAAACACTGAACTTTATATAATAAACGTATAATTGGCTACTTATTTTATTTGTTCACGCATAAAGTGTGCGACCGCGTTTCTTTCATAGCACGATACGCGTGACACTGAAATCAAGCGATGTATGACCTTGTGTTATTATTGTGCGTCTTGCGTGTGCGTGGGTGCGAAGCGATGGAAAGCGCTTTTTTGTTGCTTTACATACATTTTATCGGATGATCCCTGAACTTAGATGGTTATCACTGTTCTACTTTTAGAATAGGGCTGTAGCGCCGTAGAATTGATTTGTTTAATCAATATTTTGTTGAATGAGAACCTTTTTGGTATTAATAAGCTATTTTTAATAAAATATAAATAAAATGTAGGTACCTAGCTATGAGCAATGATATGAAAAAAAAACCGGCCCAAGTGCGAGTCGGACTCACACACTGGGTTCCGGAGCACCAACCACAGTATTTTTAACACTCGTTCATAGGTCAATTTAAACTCAAAAGCAAAACTAAATAACGTTTTCGTAGTAGTTTAATGAAAAACTAAATTACTGCTGCAGTTTTACGAAAAAGTTCCATATCTCAAAAACTACGTTAAGTTCTTATTCAAACTAATTTTCGTTGAAAGTTTCTTTTACTATCTCAATTTTTTCGGGTTTTTCTTAAGTACTTGTACTTTAAAAATTAGAGGCCTCGAATTTTACGGCTTTACTGTAGGTACTGTACTGTATCTCATTAAAAAAAAAACCGGCCATGTGCGACTCGGACTCGCGCACGACGGGTTCTGTACCATTAATTTTATTTTTTGGAATGGCATCTCGCAGTTCAACCTAGGAGGTTGTCGTCTGCTTAACCGGACTATCCTGTGGTTGCCTTAAGAGTAAGGCCTCCAGCCAGAACAAACTAAGCGACTACACGCTAAGGGCACCCCCTGTGGGGTACGAGCCTCGGCTTAGGGCGTCGCTGGGGGAGGACTGCATGGGGGCAGGCTGGATCTGAATGATATCATTATTTAGGGGCTGATTTAAAACTACTGGCACAGCATCGCGGGCGTACCATTAATGAGCCCCCCTTAAATATTTATTGTATTCTGTTTTTAGTATTTGTTGTTATAGCGGCAACAGAAATACATAATCTGTAGAAATTTCAACTAGCTAACTATCACGGTTCATGAGATACAGCCTGAGTGACGGACAGCAAAGTCTCATTAATAGGATCCCGGTTGACCCTTTGGGTACGGAACCCTAAAAAATGTTTGGAAACCTCGATATCATTTTTTATGAGCTGTCGGTTGACGTCCCACACAGTTACTTATATTGTATTTTTTTTCAAACCTAACTTACATGTACGGAACACCCCTACAATTTTTCATAATTTACTTTGCACATTACTTTTCTGTTGTGGTTCATAGAAGGCACCTACTTTCCGAAATTCAACTGTGTGGTGCCAATAGTTTCGCAGTAAAAACTCAACGGACAGACAGACAGACCGAATCCATAAGGGTTCTGTTTTTTATATTTTTTTTATTTGCGATGGGTTTGCTCTTGACTCTAGTCTAGCTCACAGATGACAGAGACAAAGTCGACGATGGTACTAGCTTTCCCAGAAGAAGCCTGTTCACTCTAACTTTAAAGAAATTAGGGTTGAAAGCGTTCAGAAACACAGACGCGACAGAGAGTTCCATTCCTTTGCTGTGCGTATTATGAAAGACCTTTGAAAACGCTTATTGCGAATTGGTGGAATAGCAATAAGGTACGGATTTAGCGTCAGAACCAGAGGGTAAAATAAAAACTGCAATCTAATTTTATTATGTTACATAGAACTAATAAACTATCCGGTGAAACTAAAAAACTAATAGAGTAGAGGCAGGCTCTAAGTACAAACAGAGATCCATACTAATATTATAAATGCGAAAGTCACTCTGTTTGTTTGTTTGTTTGTATGTTTGTTTGTTACCTTTTCACGACTAAACGGCTGATCGGATCTTTATGAAATTTGGCAAGAAGATAGATTTCAACCTGGGGAAGGACATAGGCTATATATCATCACGCTACGACCAGTAGGAGCGGAGCAGCAATGAAAAATTTTGCGAAAACGGGGAAAACGTGACGCAGACGAAGTTGCGCGGGACAGCTTGTTTACAATATAGGTTAAAAGTTCTCAATCTCATGTTTTTAAAACCTTCATTAAAGTCATTAAACGCATAGCTGGCCAGTTGGATCTTTAACAACCTCCAGAACAAGCAGGCTTTCGTCGAGGACTTTCCATCACCGACCATTTACACACTGTTCATCAAATATTCGAAAAATACCAAGAATATAATAGTACATTTTTACCCCAGGGGTGAAAGTAACTTATTTAGTTCCGGGACGAGGTTTTTCGAGGTGTTCGAGGAACTAAATAAGTCTTTAACCCGAGGTTAACACTGTGCTTTACATTACGAATACACACACTTAGGGAAAGTAAAAATAAAAACAAAAATTAGCTAAAGAAAAAATTAGTAAGATTTTTTTCGGATTGCCGCTTTCCCGCTGGTTTTGTTTTTTTTCTGTAGCCAGCCAGCTATTCAGACATTATTTTTCATTTTCATCATTGGAAAATGGTAAATATTTTGCCCAACTCTGTTATTTTTTAAGGAATTTTTGAAACTAAAGTATAATAAAGTTATTTAAAAAATATATATTCTTTTAAGTTATTTAAATTTTACATGTGGCTGCATAGAAAGTTGGAACATGGTTCAATAAACATGTGTAAATAGAACTATTTTTTTTATAATTTGGCATCTGTCAGTTGAAAGCAATTCTCCCTAGGATGATATATCTATGAAAAGTATTACTTTCATTCCGCTCCTCAGGCTACTTCAGACCTACTTTCAGAGTATGAGTAATGAAAATCTCATTCACAGCATTTGTAGACTATTCTAAAGCCTTTGATAGCATCACACATTCTGCAATATTTAATGCCCTTACAAAACAACAGATAGAATCTACATAAATACATCTTTTGCATATATATACACCCATAATAGTACAGCTGACATTAAGTTAAAGAGTTTAGGTCCTAAGTTTGACATTCTCATGGGAGTTAAACAGGGCGACCAGCTGTCTCCAAAACTGTTCACCAGTACCCTAGAAGAAGTCTTTCAGACGCTGCACGCTGGCAGTCAAATGGGAAGAGAAGGGGTTCGTCGTCGGTGAAACAAGGTTGAATAATCTGCGTTTCGCTGCTGACATTGTTCTTTTCTCTTCTACAGCCACAGAAATAGAGAAAATGCTACAAGATCTTAGCGATGCAAGCCTTGAGGTTGGACTGAAGATGAACATGTCGAAAACCAAGGTCATGACCAACAGCTTCAAGAGGAGCATACACGTAGGTGGGGAGAACATACAATATGTTCAAGAATATATCTACTTGGGCCAAGTAATCTCTTTCCAGGCAAGACAGGATAAGGAAATTGCAAGACGCACATAAAATGCCTGGAAGAGTTACTGGTCCATGAAGGAGTATTTCAAGGGCACTCTGCCCATGTCTCTGAAGCGAAAGCTAATGGACATGTGTATTCTCTCCATCTTGACTTATGGGGCACAAACTTGGTCTTTGACTAACATCCAAAAGTCCAATCTCAAGGTTTGCTAACGTGCTATGGAGCGCAGTATCTTAGGTATTAAATTAACAGACCGTGTTCGAAACACTACATTGCGCTCCAAAACGGAAATTGTTGACGTAGCTCAAAACGCTGCCCAACTTAAATAGGACTGGGCAGGACATGTCTGTCGCATGCCGAACGACCTGTGGACCCGCAAAGCTCAGGATTGGACGGTGCCCTGAACCAGAAACACGGGGTCGCGCCAGACCACGAAGGAGATGGCGGGACGAACTGAACGTCTTCCTTGAAAATTGGAAAGAAGCAGCACATAATCGTGACCGTTGCAAGGAATGCAGGGAGGCCTTTGCTAGCTAAACTCGCTTTTCATTGCTTTAGCCCGGAAAGAGCGTTCCTAACATTAGAATGCTTATAAGATCCGTACGACAGATCTAGCCAAATAAAACAACATTACTTGATGAAACGTCTCTGTGTTTTACTCAACTCGTTTCTCAAGCTTTGTGTACTACTAGCGCCATCTAGTTATACGACAAGCATCACTGACCCATTAGTTGCCAATAGGTGGCGTTACGTGTATTTTAAATCATGTATGTGGCAAAATGGAGCTCATGGAGGAGGAGGAGCTCGTGCAAAGAGTATAATACTAATACGGGAGAAGAGAGCCCTCTTGTGCCATTTTGAAGCATGCTGATTCAAAGCGCCATCTGCAGATCTTAACGGGAACTAAAGCTTTATAGGTAGCTATAGCTAGTATAGCTACTGTATATACTCTTTGCATTAGGTATGATACTTTAGGTAATCATTCAAATTGCTAGCTACAACGTAGCGACTGAAAATTATTAGTTTCTGGGTAGTAATTCAACAACAGCACGGAGGAGAAACTCAACTCGATGTCTGATGTAGATAAAACTCTCAAAAACCAATATTTAAACACAAAATGAACACTCGTCATACAAACAAGCGCAAACGCAAGTTCGGTTACGGGCGACCATAGTCCATATTGTGTGATGTGATGTTGCCAGTATCAAAAACAAAGGATTTCGGTGACAAGGTTGCCATAATTGATAATGCTGGACAGGTTCGAATTATTAATATAAAGTAATTATTTTGTTAAAAATATAACAATTATTTTCTAGAAAAATCCTATAAACTAAATCAGAGAACTTAATTATTTGATTTACTTTTTTGCAATAAAGTTGGGATTACAGAGACATCTACCGATAATTGTGAAACTAATATAGTGATAGTTTCTTGGTTAAGAAAAGTAGATGGCGACTCTTTCTGTACTAAAGTTGAGCTTGTTCTAACTGTCTCCCCCCTGAGCTCGTGGCTAAATAATAACTGCCGCTTGGGTCGATCTTTAGGTTAAGCCGTGCTTGCCTAGTTTGGTCTGTGGATGGATGACCACCCATACATACCGAGTTTCCTCTGTGCATAGCCGTTGGTCGCGGCTGTCATTTGTAGATCTTTGACAGTCGTTACACGTAGTCAGCGGCCCGTAAGTCTGACAACCAGTCTTACCAAGGGGTATCGTATTACCCAGTTACTGGCTTATGGAGGTCAGATAGGCATTCGCTCCATGTAAAATACTGGTATTCAGCTGAATCCGGTAAGACTGGAAGCCGACTCCAACACAGTAGGGAATAGGCTAGGCAGATGATGATGATGTGTAGGTATGTGGCAAGATTATACAAAGAGAAAATAATAGGCTTATTGTTATCAAACTAACAAAAAGATTTTTTACTCTTTGCTCACATTATACCAGGATTCATCATCAGTTCCCACTGCTGGGCTAGGACACAGGCCTCCTCTTCAAGAGAGGGAGTGGGCTGTAATCCACCACGCGGGGCCAGTGCGGGTTGGTAGATGTCACATGTCTTCGAAATTTTAGTTCTAGGACTTACTTATTTTTTGTTGCTCAACGCTTAACTTACAGACTGACTACCTCGTCGATCTAGTGCTGAGCATAAGGTTCTGTGTTCGATTTTTGAGTCGAGCAAAGTGTTATTCGGTTTTTCCGTCAGGAATTCCTGATCACGCCACGGAGTCTGGATCTGTGCCCGGTTGATGTCAATAAGGTCGCCCCCCTACTACATTGGACTTAAAACATAACTGGCGAAATGTGGGCGTACTAGGTAGACCTCTGCTTTTCCCTCCGTGGATTACAGGCGTGCTGTTATCTTTTTTTTTTCGGATGGGAAATCATCAAATGACTTCTCCCGCTCTGGGTGGAGCGGAAGGGAGTGTCAGACTTGACTGACTAAAACCCATCCATGTTTTTTCTTAGCCCTTTGTGTTCCAGGGCCACGGTATCTCTTTCGAACAACCCGCAGCCCTGGCAGGCATCGGCCCTCTCGGACCCCTTCCAATTTGCTGACATCTCTTTGAGGCGCGCGTGGAACACGAACGCGCCGTCTGCACTTGGTGTCGTCATAAGACGGACGGACGGTGAGCTAGCCCATTACTCACCGTCCACAGGCCCGCGCCTACGGTGGTCGGGGGCCACTGGTTGCCCCCCGACGCCAATGGGCGTCTCCCGCGGCGGCTCGGACGTGAGGTTCTCTCCCCCTCACGTTCCGCCACCTCCTTCGCTAGCATGACTACTTCGCAGAAGGAGGCGACGGCTTCCTAATCCCTCTCGCTCCGGACCATGGATTGAACCAGGGCCGGACGCGAGAGGTCGCCGCCGCCAATCGCCGCTAGCGTTTTGTTTTGTTGTTACCTTATGTTTACTTACGACTCCGTGTCTTTCATTTGTAGGGTCCCACCAGATGCCTATTAAAGTATGAAGACCTGCATCTATTTGTGAAAAACCCAGAGAGTGCCTCATCATCATCAGCCTATAATGTTCACACTGCTGGGACACAGGCCTCCTCTCTATAAGAGGGAGTGGGCTGTAATCCACCACGCGGGCCCAGTGCGGGTTGGTAGATGTCACTGTCTTCGAATTTTTAGTTCTATGACATGCCGGTTTCCTCACGCTGTTTTCCTTCACCGTTTTTGAGGGCAGCGGTGATGAAATAAATTACACAAAGTAATGCGCCTGCCTGGGTTTGAACCCACGGCTTTCTCCTCGTAAGTCGGGTCTGACACCGCTAAGCCACCGCTGATGCGCAGTGAGTCAGAGCGTGCCTACTAGTGTCATTTGCCAGCGTTTTCTGAATTTGCTGGGGTAGGCTTCCAGTCTTACCAAAGTACAAACAAAAGTAACAGGTACAAAACTAAAGTTTAGGTCGGTCGTTAAGGTAAATCAGTCCAGCCGTTCCGGCTAATCTCTGGAACGTCTGGACCGATTTTGATGGGGCTTTCACTGGCAGATAGCTGATGTAATAAGGAGTAACTAAGGATACTTACTCCTATTTTGGAAAAAACTAAATAACTTTTTGTTAAGCTCTACACGGACGAAGTCGCGGGTACAGCTAGTGGTAAATAAAGTGTTGTAAGTATTACCATTACAGCAATTGCACTTTCCTAGACCTTGTTCTAAATGCATTATCATTAATATATATATTAATCGATAACATGATATTTATACAATACATAAACATATACTTCATTTGATAATTTCCACAGCTATCTTGTTTTTTATCATTAACAAAAGACAAGTGACTTATACCTGCTTTGCACAGTTTTAACAAGTCGACAAAACTATGCTATTTCTATATTATATCATCATCATCATCATCATCATCATTCATCATTTCAGCCGAAAGACGTCCACTGCTGGACAAAGGTCTCCCTCAAGTTTCGCCACATTGACATATCATGGGGGGTTTTGCCATAATCGCCACGCTTGGCAGGCGGGCTTGGCGATCGCAGTACGGTTGTCACAAAAGCACAGAGAACGCTGCTGCCCATTCTCTGGCATGTCCCTTCGTCGGCTCTTACGACACCCACGGGAAGATATGGGATGGTGCTATTCTTTGCGTCCGACACCATACAGAGCATGCTATTATATGCTTAACCGTAATGCTGTGCCCTTTTTTGAGCCCTGGGCCAATAAAATCTGCCACCCCACTTTATCCAAACAGAGCGAGCTTGAAATATTTTAGCAACTTGGAATAATAACGTTTATATGACGTGATGAATATAAGTTCTGTGTGGTGTCGCGTTCTGTGTGGTGTCGGACGTAAAGAATAGCACCATCCCATATCTTCCCGTGGGTGTCGTAAGAGGCGACTAAGGAACTTATCAGAGAATGGGCAGCAGCGTTCTCTGTGCTTTTGTAGCAACCGTACTGCGATCGCCAACCCGCCTGCCAAGCGTGGCGATTATGGCAAAACTCCCCCTTCTTGGGGGAGGCCTATGTCCAGCAGTGGACGTCTTTCGGGCTGTAATGATGATGATGATGATGAATATAATGTTGATTGATGGAGAGAGAGAGGAAGACCAAAGAAAAGATTGATCGATTGTGCGAGGAATGATATGAAAGAGAAAGGAGTAAATGAACAAGCTTCTTTTGGGTAAGCTCGTACCATAGCCGACTTTGTCTATTTCATTTCTGACCTAGACCAGAGTGAAGAGCATACCCAGCGCAAAAAAAAAGGATTCCGTGACGTCTGTCAGGCGAGAATGGAAGAAGAACACATGCTGGCGGTTGAGTAAATGTCATGCTCACTTAAATGTCACGCTGATGGCGGCGGGTGTGTCGGGTCATTTAGTTCCCTTCAATATGGTTGAGTTGAATGATGGCTGATACATGCGCAATGTACGTGAACGGGCGCTGTCAGTTGTGACTGGTCATCTCTTAGCTGCCACGGTTTATTTTATTTTAAAACTTTATTTTCGAATTATTGATTTCGTCTTTTACTCTGGACGCTCTTAACTTGCCCGTATTTCTACATCGTTCTCACATACTAGTAATTCTCAACACGAATGATGTAACCAAGATTTTGTAGCATATTTTGTTTTAAAAGAGTGTCCATGGAGTTTCTTGCCCATTCTTCTCCATAGAGATCTACGCTTTGGAATGGGCAACTACAGTACTTTCACAAGTTATTATGTCTTCTGTCTGGGACTGTAGCTTCGCGTTCTTATTTTTTTGTGCTTTGACTTTCAAAAGTGCCTGTAATGGTCTCATTGAAATAAATGCATTGAGTTTGAGTTTGCTGCACCGACCCCAAGTAGAATGGAGTATGGGCAGGTACGTGATGGTGGATTGATAACGTTAATTTCTAGAGGGACAGAAGGTTTCTGCTTCAACTTATGCATAAAAGCTTTAGAATACATAAAGCTTTCACAAGTAAATGATATAAAACTTAGGTACTCTGTGGGATGTATTCCCGTTGTCCCCGTAATCCGTGTCCCCGTCACGGGGACATCAGCACGTCATATAATTCCTTACCGTTGTCCCCGTTATGTACATATGGGCAACGGGTACAACGGGAAGTTAAAATTTCACGTTGGATTTATACATAAATCCAACGTGAAATTTTCTCTTGTAGCTTTAGATCACCAAATATACCGTGTTATACAAACACGGTATATTTGGTGATCTAAAGCTACAAGAGTCAGCGAAGCGAGATTGAACATTAGATATTATTCATAATTAAATACAGAAATTACCACTACAAACTATCAACCACCACCACCACTATTAACTGGGTTGTGGAGGTCAGATACCTATCTGACCTCCACAACCCATTTAAGCGACTGCCGAATCGCTCCATGTAAAATACTGGTTGCAGTACACCTGGTAATAAAACTTCCATTGTGGCGACACAAGGCTTATAGACCCTGTTACATTTAAGAAACTTAAATGAAATTTTATTTTTTCTTTGCGGCCCAGGTTTATAAACCCGGTATTAAACTGTAGGTACACCATTGGGTTCTCATTTAATGATACAGTCATCTTAAATATACAACATGTAACGTAATAAACGCACACCCTCAAACACCCCAATTACAGTATTATATTATAATCATAATACATACTCTGAAATTTTAGTTAAACATGTATAGACATTGATTAGTAAACACTTTAACTTCCTTAAAATAAGTTTGATTTTTCTTTATTTTATATTAAAAGACGGAATTTGTATTAATACAAATGAAACTGAACTTTTAAAGTCTTATTGCCTTGAGTTACGGTCCATTTTAGTTGGTTTGACTGTACAGGGGTAGTGTGTCAGTAATTTACGTAGTTTTAATTTTTTTTGGGGATAAAAAATAACCTATATTAAAAATGATAGAAATTGATTCAGTAAACGATTCTGAACAAACAACTTTCAGGATGTGCGTTAATTATGTTACATGTTGTATATATTCATCTCTTTCCTACACTGGACCAAATTTAAGTTATGCCTTCCGCACGACAAGGAAGTCTGTACATTTCTTAGCCGCACTGTGAGCGAGGCGTATACAAGGTGTTTAGACCTGGTATCGCACTCAACGTGTTAACAGGGCTGTGGAGCTCGGATAGTTAGAAGTTTTATGTAAAATACTGGTATTCAGTTGCATCCGGTTAGACCGGAAACCGACCCCAACATAGTTGCGAAAAGGCTAGGCAGATAATGATGAATACAGAAACCCAGGACGAGCATAAACGAGGAAGTTTGAAAGTGGCACCTGTTACAGAAAAAATAAAAGTGAGTCGTCTGTCTTGGTATGGACATAGGATGAGTAGGAATGGAACATAAACACATGTCAATAAAAGAGTGATGAAATATAAATGCTGATTGATGGAGTGGGAGAGGAAGACCAAAGAAAAGATGGATGGAATGTGTGAGAAATGATATGAGGGAAAAAGTAGTAATTATTAGCGTGACGCATAACTGGGGAGAATGGATGAAAAAAACCTGATGCGCTGACTCCAAATAACACTGGGTAAGGGCAGGAAGATCACGGGCCTGTGGACGGTCAGTAATGGGCTAGCTCACTGTCCGTCTGTCTCATGACGACAGGCCGTGCTGACGGCGCGTTCGTGTTCCACGCGCGCCTCAAGGAGATGTCAGCAAATCGGAAGTGGTCCGAGAAGGCCGATGCCTGCCAAGGCTGCGGAACTGTTCGAAAGAGATACCGTGGCCCTGGAACACAAAGGGCTAAGAAGGAATATGGATGGGTTTAAGTCAGTACAAGTCTGACACTCCCTTCCGCTCCGCCCGGAGCCGGAGGGGTTATTTGACGATTTCCCATCCGAAAAAAAAAAAGTGCAGGAAGATGATGATGATGATGATGATGATTAAAGAAACCCAAAACCGTCATTCTAAGCGACACAAAGACATAGGAGCGTGAAACAATGCTACTTTAAATGATAATAACGTTTTCACACAGACTGACCATAAATATTAATTTATTTATAGATAGAGATAACGACGATCCACACTAAAGTCTGTACTAGTCAGAAACGATTTTATGCGGAGAGTCAACGTATTTTGAGTGTACCGTCTAACGTTATAAAAAAAGGATAGAGCGCATAGATTTTTATACAAAATATGGCAAAGGAAGATGGAGTTATAACGGACACGATGATAAAGAAGATAATAAAGACGTCAAATTGCATCATGTTGCATCACAGAGGAGAACGTGTATATAAAGGACCGCAGAAGTGCATTGTGTCATTTTTGCTCTTCACCATCCGACGAGTTTACAACAGCTAGGTTCTGTAGAAGTTAAAAGTGGGAGTAATAATGGAAATTTGCAAATGGAAAATTCCTAACGACGTAAGCCTCACACAAGTGTGCAGATGTATTGGGTCTCATGAAAATGTGTAAGTATTCTAATATTTTGGATTATTGGTAACAGAAATGTTTTATAGGTTTTTGTGGTAGAAAAGTTTGTTTAGCCGTGGGTCCAGACCTACTTTTAGTGGACTTTTGACAGCCATAGGACTTAGGTAAAACCTGGATGAGGATTAAGGCACGACCTTGGAGATTGGCACAAACAAAGAGGTGCACACATGTTATGATGACACTCAAATTATTATTTAGTCAAAATGGCGACCGGCCGCCATTTCGAACCATTCTCTTTTTATTAACTCATCACAGAGTACTTTTTAATATAGTAACTCATCTTCAGTGATAGCAGCACTTATCGTTAAATTTTTGCTCGGTAAGGTTTTACCTGCAGTTTTTCGAATTTAGCAGATTACGAACTTTTAGCAAAATGACAATGGGATCGTGTTGGAATGACGATGTTTATAAAAATAGCAGACTCCAAACAACAGGACACGCAGGACACGACATTCCTGTACATAATAAAAATACACCAGTAGCAATCAAAAACCCTAAAATACTGACATTAAAGTATCTTAGATATTATAAATGCGGAAATTTGTTACTCTTTCACGCAAAAACTTTATAATGGATCCGGATGAAAAGAGATTGTCCAAAAAAAACCCAGACTCGATTGGTGGGACTAAATAGGTATCAGTAGCCGTAAGCGCAATGCCGAAATCAATGTGGTATATGAGTTATAGGCTGACAAAGTACATAAGTACTTTCACAAAAACACAAGAAAGAAGTAACTCATGAAAAAAAAAACAAGAAAAAAAAAAAAAATCTTTTTTTCCAGTTTTTACAAAAACAATAATTAACAACAATAACAATAATAATAGGATTCCTGTTTTTAAAGATGAATAAAGGAAATAATAGGATTCCTGTTTTTAAAGATGAATAAAGGAAATAATAGGATTCCTGTAAGAGTTATAACAATAACTGTGTAATCATTATGTCGAGTAGTAATATGTACCTACAACTTGTTTAAAGTCGAATACAAGCATTATTTATATTATTTCCTATTAAATGTTCAGTATTTAGTATTTCGATAAAACGCCGTCATAAAACAACAACTCTATTACTACTATTTTTTTGGTTTTCAAGCATGCTATTGTCATTTCTTTCTCTTATCAGTTCAATTAGTTATCTCGATTGACCACAATAAATAACAGGTTTTGAGTCGTCAGTGTGTGTATACAGGGTGTAACGGAAAGGGTATATACATACTTAAGGGTGTGCTACAGACCACCAAACTGAACGTGTTTCTCCACAAACAAATATCGTAATAACGAAAAAATTATCTGCTGCCCCATAGAAAATTTCAGTACCTGTTAGACCAAATGTATGGGGCAGCTGATATTTTTTTCGTAATGACGATGTTGGTCCGATGGAGAAACATGTTCAGTTTGATGGTCTGTAGCACACCCTTAAGTATGTATATACCCTTTTTCCGTTACACCCTGTATACACCACTATTATCTAATTAGTACAAAAAAATGGGGCTCTATCCGTACCCGTTACTGATGATATTTGTGTACTTAATCAAAAGTCAAAAAAACGGAATCCAAAATTGACCACGAAAATTTATCGTAATTGGTAAATAAACGAAAACAGCTGTTTGAGGCGGCGCAAGTTCGAGCGAGAGCACGCGAACGCGAGAGTGAGAGAATACGATTAATGAATACTACTATGAGTATGAATGTGCCTGTACTAATATTTCCATAAATTGAGTGAAATTTTGGGATATAAACAAACGCTAATAACTTCGCTGTTTATGAATATTATTTTTTTGAGAATTTACATATATAATAATAAGACCTTCTCTAATATGCCCTTTAAGTATTTCTATTAATTAAAAAATTGTGGTGTTCAAAAGATGTTTAGAAGGAAAATAATCCGAAGTGCAAAAGGGAGTTATAGTAGTATGTTGTCTTGAATTTCGGTAACGACCTTTTGCTTGAGCGACTTAAAATTGTTTAAGGTTGCCAGCCAGCATAATATTTTTTTCTGATTTCAGATACTACATCAAAGTTTTGAATACAGAAAGTTATAAAGAACAAGCTATGAATCTGGTGTGGCAACTAATATTTGAAAGCGACCCAATAATTTCAGCATTAAGTGAGTTATTTTGACACATATTTTAGTTAAGAGGGGACTCTAGAGGGCCTTTCTCCATACAAACGTATTCCGCTGTTGTCTTCGTGGATAATGTGTCTAGAGCAATGACATTTTTTTTCCAAAACATCTAGGTCTTATTATATTATTAATAAGGTTAAAACATGCCCCTATAATTTAGCGCGCTTTTTAGCGCAGCCGTGAGGCACACAGCACACTATGTATATTCTCCTTTTTTCTGTAACTTTTTTAATATTATTAAAAATGTGTGTGTGCGTGACTGACATCAAATAAACATTTTTTTCTTTCTTTCTTTCTAAGAGGGGACTCTAGAGGGCCTTTCTCCATACAAACGTATTCCACTGTTTTCTTCGTGGATAATTATTCGGGTTATCGAGGTCAGGGACCCCTATTCACAAACCCTCGGATTCGATTTCGATTCGATAAGTCGTATGGCTATCTTGTTTTGGCACTACGAAAGCGAGCGAGATAGACATACGACTTTCCGAATCGAAATCGAATCCGAGCGTTTGTGAATACGGGGGCAGATAGGCAGACGTAACCCAGTGGTAATATTTGGAAAATACTGGTTGTCAGATGCATGAGGTAGTAGCTGTCCTGTATAACTCTATCTCTTTTCCTCACTGATGTGCAGTGATCGGAGTAGGTAGATTGATTTTTTGTACTTGTATCATAAATGCACCCAGAAAGAATAACATGGATAAGCCATTTTCCGGAATGTAATTCCAGTTTTTCCGGATTCAATTAAATATTGTTAATGTTGGTAGTGATATTATTACTAACCAATTCAAAATTTAAAGGAAGGTATCAAAACTAAATTAATATATCATTTATCTGTTGAATAATAAAAACAATCGAATTCCGATCGAAGAATGTGCATATTTTTATGGCAAATTTATAATGTTGCACTTAAATTTCAATCAAATCAACCAATTCCGGAGGAATGTCCATATTAATATATACGTTTGGGATCAATGACCCCAATTCAATCTACCTACTCCGATCTATGCTGATGTGTCATTCCAGCACGCGTAGCATGACCACTGTAGAATCAACGTGCTGTGATTAAAAGTTACTACCACAGGCCGAGATTCAAGAATTGATGCCTCGTTACGTTACATGGTTATCTTACGACACGTATCCTTTCAGATTTTGATCCAGTGTCGAAAGAGTCCCTTAAGATTTGGATAAGAAATTACCTCAATCAGGGCATCGCATATGGTTGTTTCTCACAGCCTGAAGACGATTTGGTAGCTGTCGATTTACAACATGTTCGACAGAATGTTTTGTACCCAATGCTAAAAGTAAGTGTTTTTACTTTTATACTACACTTCTGGACACATCTCTTGGCCCACCTTGTATTTTCAGTTTCGTTTGGTCCTAGCTAAAATTTTATATTAGGTCGAGCAAAAAGTTTTTATGCAGTTTTGAACCTGGCACATTCACAATTTCATTCAAGTCTTTTTTTGAATTTCGAACACAGAATTTAAAGAAACAAAAGACAATTTGGAGCCTGTTTGTTGATATCAAACAATCGAATACTAAGAAAAGTTGGTTTTATTGGTTTACTTGGATTTAATTCTTGAAAAAGTGATTGATATCTTTGGTTTTGCAACAAACATTACTTATTCTTAACATTAAGGTGAGGTTCTATCAATAATCTATGGATACTTCACCTGAAGTCGCCGCCCAAGCTGTGGCACTTATTCAGGCCGGACACAGCCAAAGAAACGTGAGTGCTCAACTTAATTTAAGTCGATCTGCGGTCCGAAATGTTTATCGGAGGTACCTAGAGACTGGCGGCTTTGTTCGTCACCAAGGAAGGCCACGATCTCGGGGCACAACTGAAAGGCAGGATCGATTCATCGTGACGACCAGCTTGAGAAATCGTCACCTTACCTCCATTGAGATACAAAACCAACTTCGCGACTTCCACGGAGTATCTGTGAGCGCTCGAATTGTTCGGAGAAGTTTAAAAGAACGCGATATGGTACCACACAAGCCAGCTAATGGGCCCAAACTAACGCGAGCCCACCGAACAGCGCGCCTTCATTTCGCACGCAGTCATTTAAATTGGACACAGCAAGATTGGAGCCGTGTACTCTTTTCTGATGAGTCTAAAATTGTGTTACATGGCAATGATGGAAGGAAGAAGGTCTACCGACGTAAGGGAGAGCGTTTCGCACAATGCTGCTTTGAAGAGAGGGTTGCTTATGGCGGTGGCTCATGGACTGTCTGGGGCGGTATATCCGCGAGCGGCAAAACTCAACTTGAGGTTGTTACAGGACCACGGCTGCCAACATAAAATGCTGATAGGTACATTCGTGAGTGCTTAGAACCTCACGTGATACCATACGCGGACTATGTGGGCCCAAATTTCCTTTTTATGCATGATAATGCAAGAGCCCATGCGGCCGGCATCGTCAGGGAATATCTTCGGGATGTGAACATCACAGTTATGGACTGGCCAGCCAGAAGCCCAGACATGAACCCCATTGAGCACATGTGGGACGAGCTAAAAAGACGTGTTAGGGCTCGTCAGCCAGTTGCCCAGACGATGCAGGAGTTGAAAACTGCCATAGAAGAGGAATGGGAGATGATCCCTCAAATAGTGATGGTAAATTCCCGAGAATATTCTCCTTGCGAGAACTTTGCTGTTAAGTTCTCGAGAATATTCTTTTGGCAGAGAATTTACGAGAATTTATAAATTGCATGACTCTTTTGTGTCGATCTATTTAAGAGTAATAGTTTTTAGTGCATTTTGAACTTTTACGAAGATTACGTTAAAATAATCTACTCCACAACTTAAATTCTCAGTAAATTCTCTTGAGCAAGAACATTCCCGAGAATATTACCAAGAACATTTTCATAAATTCTCTTATAGTTGCTAAGGTATTAATGTTAAATTAGGATTTCTGTATTAGAACAAACTTTATGAGTTATACAAATAATCAGCTTTTTTTAAATTAAAAAAAGTAATATTAAAAGAACGGTGTATGGTGTACCTAAATAATTAAAAACAAAGTTACAACCACAATCTTAACATTTCTTGAAATCGAATCAAATTGCTAGTAAAGTAATGCTATTCGTCTATTGATAACGATTGATCCATGCCATCTAAGTTGATGTGGTCTGTTTCTGCCAAGATTACTGGCTCATCCTCTGCCTATTCTTCTGATTAGCTCTCTTCAGATTCGTTGTCTAAATTTATTGTAGGCTCTTCTCTTTCGCTTGTGGCAGAGTTAGTTGGATTTGGTTCTTCAGACTCTTTGTTTAAACGTTGTGGTTTGTTCATAATTTTCCAATCGTGAGCAATCCGATTTCAGCCGAACGTCAGGTAGAGCAGTCACGCGATCTCATGGTGACATGGAGGGAGCGACTGTCGCAACCTCGTAGCGGCGAGTGGCGGCGGCGACCTCTCGCGTCCGTCCCTGGTTCAATCCATGGTCCGGAGCGAGAGGGAATGGGAAGCCGTCGCCTCCTTCTGCGAAGCAGTCATGCTAGCGAAGGAGGTGGCGGAAGGTGAGAGGGAGAGAGCCTCACGTCCCAGCCGCCGCGGGAGGTTCCCCGGGTGTCGGGGGGCAACCAGTAGCCCCCGCACACCGGGGCCTGTGGACGGTGAGTATTGGGCTAGCTCACCGTCTGTCCGTCTTTTGACGACAGGCCGTGCCGACGGCGCGTTCGTGTTCCACGCGCGCCTCAAGGAGATGTCAGCAAATCGGAAGGGGTCCGAGAGGGCCGATGCCTGCCAGGGCTGCGGGACTGTTCGAAAAAGATACCGTGGCCCTGGAACACAAAGGTCTAAGAAGGAACATGGATGGGTTTTAGTCCGTACAAGTCTGTTTGTTGACTACGGAACCCTAAAAAGTGTCGTTACAACTTTATTTGTCTTAATTTTTTCCGTCTAGCCCCCTTTCGCAACGCGCGATAAGGAACTTCGTTCCAAAAAAAAGTTAGAGCAGTCAGTAAATCCAATTTTAAATACTCGTAAATTCTCCGTCGAAAAGAACATTGCAGAATATTGCAGAATATTCTCGATCCGAGAACATTCTCCGTGAGAATATTCTCGATCCGAGAACATTCTCCGTGAGAGAATATTCTCTCGACCCATCACTACCCTCAAAATTTCATAGAGCGGTTGATAAACTCTATGCCTAATCGTATGAGAGCTGTGGTAGATGCCCATGGAGGCAACACGCGTTATTAAATTAATTAGGATGTAGTAAAAACCGATTATTTTAATATTACAAACAGACATTTCAATTTTATTTATTTGTAGTATATATTATGTATAGTTTTTATATCTATCTAGCTTTTGCCCGGAGCTTCACTCGCGTTAATTTAGAATTTGAAAATAAACGTCTCGAACACGTGGCGCCCTCTATTATCAAAATAACGTTAGTGCGGTTTTTTTTTTGGGTTTTAAAGGTACAAAGAGAAGCGACCGGACTGTTATCCTGTGTTGCCATGTTAGTTTCCTCATTTGATTATTTATTTATACTTTATAAATAGAATCTATTCTCGATACCTAATAACACTCTCGCGAATCGGACAGCATCATCGCACGGCAGACATCGGGCTCTGTATGGTGTCGGACGTAAAGAATAGCATCATCCTATATCTTCCCGTGGGTGTCGTAAGAGGCGACTAAGGAACTTGCCAGAGAATGGGCAGCAGCGTTCTCTGTGCTTTTGTAACAACCGTACTGCGATCGCCAATCCGCCTGCCAAGCGTGGCGATTATGGCAAAACCCTCCAAATTGTCAATGTGGCGACACTTGGGGGAGGCCTATGTCCAGCAGTGGACGTCTTTTGGGCTGATATGATGATGATGATGTACCTACCTATTCCTAGCCAATGCCATCTCTAGGCTTTACCCGCTTTCAAAAGAATGCCCACTGTGACACAAGAAGCCGGGGCCATAACAGAATTTCATTAAACTAGAACAAACCATTTAAAGTAACAGAATTTCATTAAATTATAACAAATTGTGTTAAAAATATTACAGAAACTTATAATGAGAACTTAATTTTTTTTTTTCAGGAGCGCGGCAAGTCGTTTTTGAGATTTATGAGATATATGAATATGATTGAAATAAACATTAAGCCTAAGAGTAATAAGGTTATTAACTACCTCACTTCAGTTGGTGTATTTATTTTGCCGTCTCACAGGCATGTAGAAAATGTCGACATTCAAAGAGAGATGATACAATTAAGGTAAGTTCAAAAATGTGGGATACCTCCTATACTATCGTAAAGGGCCGTCCACTAATCACGTTATGTTTTTACCTCCCCCTTGGTGATACCCCATTGGTATACTTGGTGAGGTTTAAGACTAACACCCGCCCCCACCCAAAAACAGGTGTATTTTTTAGTACCTACAAAGAATCTTATTTTTTTTATAACATTATCTTCTTTATTATTACCTGTATTTAAGGTACTTCGTTCGTTGCCTGGCAGCGGCGAGTCAAGGTCACACTACACACCGCTGTTCGGTTTAGAAACCGCTTGTTTGACGAAAAAATAAATACACGTGATATCTTACTACACCCCCCTCCCCCCTTGGGATATTTCATAATTTTTGCTAAACCCCCTCCCCCCTTTCAAGCCTCACGTGATTAATGGACGGTCCCTAGGTCCAAAAGATTCCGGCTTCAATTATAAAGTTAAGAATTAATATCAAAACAAAAATACATTGAAATAAAGGGAGACTATTTCGAACAAATATATTACTTTTCTTCTATGGATAACTAGAGAAAATTTCATTAAAGTGACATGATAGTTTTGTGGTGTCCTGCCTCTTCGCCGAAAATTGTTTGGCACTAGAGATGGGCTGAGTGATGATTTTTCTGTTTCGGTGACTGCATGACAATGACAAAAAAATATCGATGACAGGAACAATGACAAAATCATCAATGATTTTTATTTGAGTATTAGATCTCGTCACTTCAATTGTGAGTAGATACTCAAATGATCGCGGAACGGCTTAGTGAAATTATCATTAGATTTTTTGTAGGCATTGGTCGAGTTTGTCAGTTAGCGCTCGTAATTAAATATTTCTTAGTTTGTGACATTCATGGCAGGGTATTTTAAGGCAGAGCATTTCGTACGCAAACGTAAAAAATGCAACTGAAAGCATTATTGCCGTTTCGAGCGCCCAGTCCCGGTGATTTTATCGAAATATGCGAGTTCTGTGACTACAGAATCGCCGATCGCGCAGCCTCGGAACGTCGCAATTCACACGCCCGAGACGGCCCGGGACCGTCCGATCCGAATCACTGAAGTTTGCGTTCATTCTAGTAATGATTTAAAAGCATTGATGATTTTATCTTTGTCATTGCATGATGAAATGATTTTAAAATATCGATGATTTTTACCTGTGACATGATATCAGACTCATCTCTATTTGTGCACATTATCACTTGCCACCCAACGTTTCGCCGATGTTTCACTTTGACAACTAACGATTAGGATTTTTTTTTGTATGAAAACGTTTCATTTGGTAGAATTATTGTTAAGCTGATTATTATAAAGACACAAAACGTTTGGGAAATTTATCATTTGTCAAACATACCGTTTTTAAAACAACCTAAAAATCCTCAATGTAGCCCCACTGATTGTATGTGTGCACATTAAGCAATGTTACTTTTGTTACCTGGAGAATTTGGATGCAAGAGCGAGCGAAGCGAGCTCTGGACTTGGGGCACTCCGACTTGGACAGGTTAGGTTCGTCCCCTTCGTGTTAGGTTACTGTAAACCTTGCAGACAGAAATAGGAGCCCCGTGTAGCGGGGCTACGTCGACTACGCGGCGAATATAAAATGTTTTGAGGTTAGATTACAATAATTGGTTTTTCTCAAGAACGGTGCATTACCTTTTCATGGGAGTGGTGCCAGGGGAAAAAGTTGGCATTTAAAAAACTGTCATAGTGAAAAGCAGACCAAATGTATACAGTTGGTAACTGTGAGGTTGGGAAATAAAACAAAATTATATGATAAGTTGGCAAATGATTATTCGCCGAAATAAAATTGCAGCGAAACGTTGGTTGGCAAGTGAAAATCTGACAAACATTTTTCTGCGAAAAGGCAGAGAACCGATAGTTTTGTATCTCTGATTAATCTTAGGATGCTACCACACCAATCGATCGATCGTCGATCAATGCTATGGATCGATGGTAGAATGGATTAGTCGACGTCGCGCGTCGATCGAAAGTTTCTACTACGCCAATCGATCGATCGTCGTTCGAGGCCCCGTTTTACCCAGTAATCAAAAAGTTAAGGACAGCCCATTAGGGAAGTTTTTTTGTAGCTTCAACGAAACATAAGAATGACTGCCCCATTGGTCCAGTAATCGCAAGTCTGACTGCTGAGCATTTGTTTCTGGGTTCGATTCCCGGGTCGGGCAAAATGTTATTGAGTTTTTCCATCAGGAATTTCTCAGTAGCATCATAAGAGTCTTGATTTGTGCCCGGTTGATGGTTCAGATTTTAATTTTGTTATTTTACTGCAAAGAGGTTTAATATAATCCTTAAACCAGTAGGTACCATACACACATAATGATGCAGTTGAGGTTTTTAGAGTTGGCAAGTTATTTTTTAAATGAATTGGACCACGGATCTCTCAAAAGGTGCTGTGGTCCAACTGTTTTTAAAGTTGGACAACTGCCCCTAGGGAAGACCCATGGTCCAACTAGTCGGACAGAGCAGTTGGACCACTGACTGAATAACTGGCGAAATATGGTTGGACTATCACGTAAACCTCTGCCTTACCCTTCAGGAATTACAGGCATGATGTTATGTTATGCTACTACGAAAGACCTAACCTAACCCCTTTTTTTGCAGACAATCTGTTGCCAAAGCTCTTCGTATTAAGATTACTGCAGCGGCATTTGTGAGCGGCGAAATGCAGAGAATGGCACAGGAAATCGGATATAAACAAATTAAGTTTGTCTACAATAACGATCGTAAAATCATAAAGGCGATTGGACTGAATCCTGGCTGTCTAGAAATATTTCCTATTAAAATAATGGGAGTTATAATTAAAGTCAAAGGGGAACCGGAAACACGAAGGATTTTACGATCTAGAACTCGCAAAAATCAGTCTGCTGGCACTCATAAGGTGCCAAGTAATCCTTTAATCGAGCAATTGGCAGCAGACGATGATGAGGATTAATTAAAATACTTGACCAGTGCTGTGCTGTGGGTCCCCCATGGCACAGCATCGTGCTGAGTGGTAACCTGCTTGTTGCAGCCACGACGTGAAAGCTGTCAACGTTTTTGTTCCAGTTGTACTTTTAATATTTGTTTTGCGTTATTACCAGAGGTCGGAATTAGGTAGAGTTATTTATGAACTAGCATCGAAGTGTTGATATTAATATAGATCTTACCGGGATTTCCCGGGATATATACATACAATCCCGTGTGGCTAACAATATTACTTATTATTATTATATTACTCAGAGCTAGATAAGACAAATAAAACAAAGATAATTAAACATAATTTTTTTATTCGTATTATAGTCACGGGATTTTTCTGCTCTTTAAAATTAATCTCGGGATTTGAGGCATATCCACTTTATTCTTTCGCTGTATGAAATCAGTGTTACCTACTTCCGACCTCTGGTTATTACGTTAATTGGTTTTTTTGTCATTTTGTATGCACGTCATGTCCCTACGACAAATAAATATTTCTTTCTTTCTTTTCTTTACTTGCTGTGTCCGCCCGTTTATAAGGAAGAAAAGAAAGAAAACATATTTATTTGGAATATACTACAATTACGAAAAACTAGGCACACCAACTAATGACCACGGTACACCAGTGTGCCACACACTTTGCGGGACACTGTACTATAGGGAACGCACGACCACCCATCAAGATAAGTACCTACGGGTCTTAGTAGTACGGGTTATATAGACAAAGACAAGCCATGTTGTTATTCCTACTGGATTTTTATATCTTACTAGCTGCCCAGACCGACTTCGTTCTGTCAAAAGTTAACGGAATGCACTTTTCCTACCTACCCTACCCTACCCTACCTACCTACCCTACTCTACCCTACCTACCTACCTACCCTACCTTTCTCACCTTTCTCACTTTTTAAACCATCCCTGGACTACGACAAAAATGTTAAAACCAAATTCAGCCAAATCGACCCAGCCGTTCTCGAGTTATAAAATTGCAACGAAAAGTGGCATTGATACCGTATCAATGCCACTATCATACCCGCGCAACTTCGTCTGTGTCACATTTTCCCCGTTTTTGCAACATTTTTCGTTGCTGCTCCGCTCCTATTGGTCATAGCGTGATGATATATAGCCTATGTCCTTCCCCAGGTTGAAATCTATCTTTTTGCTAAATTTCATTAAGATCCGATCAGCCGTTTAGTCGTGAAAACGTAACAAACAAACAATCAAACAGAGTGACTTTCGCATTTGTAATATTACTAGCTGCTGCCCGCGACTTCGTTCGCGAGGTTTTTTATGGATATGAAAAATAGATGTTGGCCGATTCTCAGACCTACCCGATATGCACACAAAATTTCATCAAAATCGGTCAAGCCGTTTCGGAGGAGTATGGCAACGAAAACTGTGACACGAGAATTTTATATATTAGATATATATATATATAGTATATATAACACGCGAACACTCCGGACCGACGAGAAGATAACGGAACTCGAGGAGGAATTGAGCAGGTTGCGATGGAGTATTGTAGGATTATCTGAAGTCCGAAGAGAGGGGGAGGACACGATGATCCTGAAATCCGGCAACCTACTCTATTTCCGAGAGGGTGACCGGCAGTCCCAGGGTGGTGTTGGGTTTATCGTCCACAAGTCCCTTGTGAATAACGTGGTGAAGATCGAGAGTGTGTCGACCAGGGTGGCGTACCTGATACTCAGAATATCCTCAAGATATTCGCTGAAGGTCATACAGGTCTACGCCCCGACCTCGGCACACTCCGACGACGAAGTGGAGACCATGTATGAGGATATCTCCAAAGCCATGCATGGTTTCAAAACTCACTTTACCGTTGTCATGGGGGACTTCAACGCGAAACTGGGCAAGCGAGACGGAGATGAGCTGCAGGTGGGGCAATTTGGGTTTGGATGTCGGAACCACCGGGGACACCAACTGGCTAGTTTTATGGAGAAGGAGGGCCTCTATATGATGAACTCCTTCTTCAAAAAGCGTGAGCACAGGAAGTGGACCTGGCAGAGCCCCGATGGTGCAACTAAAAATGAGATTGACTTCATCATGTCAACCAAGAAGCAAATGTTCAATGATGTCTCTGTGATCAATTCGGTGAAAACTGGGAGCGATCACCGCATGGTAAGAGGCACATTGAACATCAATATTAAGCTTGAAAGGTCTCGACTGATGAAGTCTACGCTCCGACCAGCACAGATCCAGATCCAAAACCCCGAGAGCTTTCAGCTTGAACTCCAGAATCGTTTCGAGTGCCTAGGAAGCTCAGTGGACGAATGCAACGATTCGATTTTACGTTCGCGTGTTGTATATATAGTTCGTGGAAACTGTCCATACGACAGGGTCTAAGTTCTTCAAGACGCGTCGTACACAGAAGAACAAAAAACTCTCTGATCATACTCTCAAGCTCATGAAGGAACGGCGTGAGATGATCCTGCAGTCTTCAGAAGACGCGTGGGAATACCGGCAGCTCAATAGACAGATCTCTAAATCCTTGAAGAGCGACCTCCGCCGCTTTAATACCGAGCGTATTAAAGACGCCATTGAGCGGAATAAAGGCTCAAAGGTATTTGCAAGAGATGTGGCTATTGGGCAGAGCCAGCTCACGAAACTGAAGACCGACGATGGCAGAATCGTATCCGCCAAACCGGAGCTACTGAGGGAGATCTAGAGTTTTTATGGGCAGTTGTACACGTCAAAGCAGGAAACCCGTTGTAAATCTAGCGAATGACCCAAGAGCTAGACTGACCCGACACTACACCGAAGACATCCCGGACATCAGCCTGTACGAGATTAGGATGGCTCTGAAACAGCTTAAATTCCGTCATACTCGAGGGGAAAACGCCACAGGCATGGTGCAGGGGTGTGGTGGTACTCTTCTTCAAAAAGGGCGACAACGCCCGGTTGAAGAACTATAGGCCCATCTCACTTCTAAGCCATATCTACAAGTTGTTTTCAAGAGTCATCACGAATCGTCTCGCGCGCAGGTTTGACGATTTTCAGCCTCCTGAACAAGCCGGATTCCGAAAAGGTTTTAGCACCGTAGACCACATACATACGCTGCGACAGGTTATACAGAAGACCGAAGAGTACAACCTGCCTCTCTGTTTAGCGTTTGTGGACTACGAGAAAGCCTTCGATTCGATCGAGACTTGGGCTGTACTGCAGTTTCTCCAACGGTGCCAAATTGATTATCGGTACATCGAGGTGTTGAAGTGTTTGTACAAAAACGCCACCATGTCAGTCCGACTTCAGGACCAGACCTCGGAACCTATCCTTCTGCAGCGAGGTGTGAGACAGGGAGACGTTATATCCGAAACTGTTCACCGCGGCACTGGAAGATATCTTCAAGGTTCTGGACTGGAGAGGGCTAGGCATCAACATCAATGGCGAGTACATCTCTCACCTTCGATTTGCCGACGATATAGTGGTCATGGCTGAGACCATGGAGGACCTCAGTACAATGCTCGATGACCTCAGTAGAGCTTCCGAAAGAGTGGGTCTTAAAATGAACATGGACAAAACCAAGGTCATGTTGAATGCCCATGTAACACCCACTCCTATCAAGATCGGAGACTCTACTATCGAAGTTGTAGACGATTATGTCTACCTGGGACAAACGGTCCAGTTGGGTAGGTCTAACTTCGAGAAAGAGGTCAATCGTCGAATCCGACTCGGCTGGGCAGCGTTCGGGAAGCTGCGTGGTATCTTCTCGTCCAACTTACCGCAGTGTCTCAAGACGAAAGTCTATGACCAGTGTGTGTTGCCAGTGATTACATACGGGACCGAAACGTGGCCGCTCATGGGCCTCATCAGAAGGCTCAAAGTCACCCAAAGGGCAATGGAGAGAGCTATGCTCGGAGTTTCCTTGCGTGATCAAATCAGAAATGAGGACATCCGCAAGAGAACCAAGGTTACCGACGTAGCCCGAAGAATTGCCAAACTTAAGTGGCAGTGGGCAGGGCACATTGCTCGCAGAACAGATGGCCGATGGGGCCGAAAAGTTCTGGAATGGCGACCCCGAACCGGGAGACGATGCGTTGGAAGGCCTCCCACTAGGTGGACCGATGACCTGGTGAAGGTTTCGGGGATCCGCTGGATGCGAGTCGCACGGGACCGATCAATGTGGCGACACTTGGGGGAGGCCTATGTCCAGCAGTGGACGTCTTTCGGCTGAAATGATGATGATGATGATATATAGTATATAATATGGAAGTATGGATGTTTTGTCACCGTGTACCTCTGCTTATACCCTCGGGGATAACACGAGTATGAAGTTATGTTTTTTACCTCAGATAGACTTTTTTATTTTACATTGTGATTATAATTTTGATCTCATTTGTAATCTTGGTTTTTATTTTGTACAGTTTTGTTTTAAGTAGGAATTTATTTTGTTAAAAACTTACCACAGAGGATTTTCTTGGATCTATTTATCATTTGATCTCAAACTCAAAATAAATTACGTACGTATTATTCTGTTTGTATTATTTACCACAAACTATCATCAGTATTTTCCTTCTTCCCCAGTAGGTATCCCTATTCCCCCATAGGTTTTCTGAAATATGGCTTTTAGTGATAAAACCACCCATTCTGTAATTCACCCTAGGTATGTGACATTTTATTATCTTCTTATGTATACCTACATGGTAGAATTCACATCGACGCACAAACGAATACCCACTACGTATTCAGTAGGTACATACATAATTTCGAACCGCGCCAACTACTTAGATAAAAAATATTTGTTTCCTACAAAAGTATATTCCATACACCCGCCCAGCGAGAAGTACGGACTAAAATCTGAGTTGGCAACATTGAGCAGTTGCGTCCTCGCCTTATGAGTGAAGAAGGGGTGTCCCAGCACATCAGACTGTTCTGGTAAGGTTTACAATTCCCAGACGGTCAAAATGTATGAAATAGCTGATTTTGGTAGTTTTCCCGAAAAAAAAATACTGATATGGTCACTAACACAATCAAAAACACTAGCAACAGGATATTTACCAAGTTCACTATTTGTTTTGAGTTCCCGATATTTCGTCGATGTTGCTTACGCCATGTTTAGGAATAAACTGCAGTTATTGCGGGTGAGTGTTGATAAGCAGACAAATCGGTCTACCCTCTTTCTTGTTCGTTTTTTGCGCTCCGTACCTTTAGAGGCCTCGCCCACGGCGACTTTTTGTAGCGATGCAGTAGCGATCCTGTCGCGCATGTGTATCGATTCAGCGGCGATGTTGTCGCTGGCTGTCTGCCTTCGCCCAGATTCTGTATCGCTACTATCGCGATGCTGTCGCGCTTCAGTCGCGATGCAAACGCGATTTAGAATCGACACAGAAATGTGAAAGCGCCGCCTGTGATGCACCCCACCCTCTGCCACACTTCATTCCCCCTTTGTCGTCAGAAACGGTCGCGCGTTTTCATCGATACAGTCGCGATGCTGTCGAGCATGTGTGTCGATACAGCCGCGCGTTTGCATCGTTTCTGTCGCACGTTGCAAAAGCGACTAACGCGCGTTAGTAGCGATGCAGTCATTTCGTAAACGCGCGACAGCTTCGCTACAAAAAGTCGCCGTGGGCGAGGGGCCTTAGCACTCACTCACAACTGGATTCTGTTCCCGACACACAAAACAAATACTAAACAGGGACAATTTCTAGTTTATTAAAAAAATACAGTTTTTTTTTATATGAGCTAGTTGTTTCCCACTGTTGGACAAATCCCATGGCGTTCTAGTTTTCTTTATCTAATGCCAACACCTTCGAATCCGTTGAGAATGAGATAGTCACGCCAGCGTTTATTAGGCCTGCCACAGTTTCGACGCCTGTCTTTTGGCTCCCAATGTGTTGTGATTGTGACTACCTTCGCTCATCTGTCCGGCTTCATCCTACCTAGCAAAAAAACAAAAATGACCCGCCCAGCCCCATTGGCTCAAGACTCATCGCCAACATCGGTGATGCCTATTTCGGTGACACCGTATTCAAGTGGAACAGGCAGATCAGCCCGCGAAATTCCCTTACGTTTTTGCAATTTTCCGGTCAGTGCTTTTTTTTTCATGCTCTAAGTTGAACAAAATAATGTTTTGCGACCGTTATACGTTTGTATTTACAGAATTTTAATAACCATAGCTCAGTAAAGCCATATAATATAGCCATAAGCCACAAGTTACAAGATATTTATACAGAAATTTATTTTGCTAAAACATGAGTATACACACATAAATATACGTATATTTCTTACGATCACTAATCTTATTTTAATCAATATACAATCTACACCTGACAATTGCAAAAAAATATAACAATTTTCGCGGGCTAGCCTGGCGCTTCTAGCTTGATGCATTCGATCAAAAGTCTAATATTTTACATGCCGCTGATACTTTTGATTCTAACCGTCTGACTATTAATATTAATACATCAGATTTTTTTTTACTTTGACTAACAGATAATTTTAGTATACAAGGAAAATACACGCTGCACCAACCCCATACAAATTAAGAAGGCAGGAGAATAATTATAAATTCAGACTCAATTAAATTGTAATGACAACTAAAACCAATTAGTTCTTACAATATTGTTTTATGATACTGCCGTTGCAACTAAAGTTATAGTCTATTAAACTGAAGTCTATTGAACTGTCTACATATTTTCAGTTTCAAGTGCAGAAAAATATTGTACTTTGAACTCGTGGCGAAATAGTGAACTAAAATAAATTCAATATTTATTTTAGTTCACTATTTCGCCACGAGTTATTATATACTGAACACACTACCGAGTAGTAGAAAAACATTTTTTTTGAATAGCAACACTCACTCAGGCAGAATAACTTGACCCCTTGTAGAAATTTCTTCATTTACCAAAAAAGTTACATAAAAGTGAAGTGTACAGTGAAACGTGAAGGACGATTATTTTCAAGTGATTGTAGTCTTTTACTGTAGATATAATTGCAATTTCTCTATTTTAATAAGTGCGTTGTGGATGAATTGTCATCTGTGGACGATATAATTGTTGCAACGAGATGATTATTGAAAATCCTGACGCTTTCAAGTCGTGGTTGACCTCCATATTGGAGCCCCTGTGAGTACAGTACATCCGCTGCCATATTTTTACTATTTACATTAATGCGATAATTTACTAGAAATTCGCAATTTGCGAGTTATTCAAGTAATCATTTCATTGATTCGATTTTCCGGAGATATTTTCCTGCAACGTGAATAACTAATGAGTAAAAGTATCAAGTTACAATTAGCTTTATTTTTTTTATTTGATTTGACACATGGCGTTTTATTTTCGTATTTGCAAAGGTTGTAAATGAAAACCCTTGCTTAGTTTTCTTAATATTGCTTTGAATCTCTACAAATAACTCGTTTTTATTGAAGAAACCAGGAAAATATCTGTTTTAATTACATTAGAATGAAATATGTTTGGTGAAATTCAGTTTTTCTGTCGCGGCACTGCAGTAAACTTTTTATCTTGTTGATTTTTTCATAATATCTTAATTTTATTGAATAGATAAGATACAACATCACATTTTCGTAACTTATTATGGCAATTTGACAGCCAGTATTGAAACCTCAATGCTCATTTTGGAAAAAAAATATTATCACCTAATAATTTATTAACTTATAATCAGGGCTATGAGTCAACTAATTTGTTGATTTTGTGTTCATTGCTTCTTCTATTTGTCGAAAATCAATAAACCAAAACTTACTATCAATAAACAAATATTGTTGTTCAAAAAGTTGTATACTTAGTAAAAGCACTATTGTTGATGGCATTATAAATAAATAATTACATTAAAAATAGGTTAGAAATGTGATTACCAACCTTCTTACTTAGTTTTATCTATGCCTAACCTATTACAAGCTATTATTAAATTGTTATTCATCACATTTATAATCTTTAAAACCAACTGCAGTTCAATTTATGTAAAACTGCACTTAAATTAAAACATCACTGTCACTAGTCAGCTCTGTCAATTTAGTGAAAATATCATCATCAGTCTATAATGTTCCCACTTCTGGGACACAGGCCTTCTCTCGATGAGAAGGAGTGGGCTGTAATCCACCACGCGGGCCCAGTGTGGGTTGGTAGATGTCACATGACTTCGAAATTTTTAGTTCTAGGACGTGTCGGTTTCCTCACAATGTTTTCCATCACCGTTTTCGAGGGTAGCGGTGATAAAATAAATTAAACACAGTCATGTCCTGCCTGGCTTTGAACCCACGGCTTACTGCTCGTAAGTCGGGGCTGCCACCACTTAGCCACTGCTGTTCTAAACAAAACATCTTAAATACACATAATAATATGAACTTTACATCTTTCTCCTAGGGGATAGGCAAAAACCACAAAACCCCACCTGCTACTATCTTTAAATACTCCTATTGCCTCGTCCACATTCATACATCTGGACATACAACATCTTAAAGTTTTAAAATTCCTAAGGAAGTGAACAGCAGACTCCAAACCAAGACCTTTGTATTTCTGAGGTATTTGCCACCATCGGGCCTGTAGACGGTGAGTAATGGGCTAGCTCACCGTCCGTCCGTCTTATGACGACAGGCCTGTTTGTACTCCACATGCACATCAAGGAGGTGTCAGCAAATCGGAAGGGGTTTGAGAGGGCAGATTCCTGCCAAGGCTGCGGGACTGTTTGAAAGAGATTTCATGGCCCTGGAACACAAAGGGCTAACAAGGAACATGGATGGGTTGTAGTCAGTACAAGTCTGACACTCCCTTTCCCTGTGCCCAGAGCAGGAGGGGCTTCTTCTTCTTCTTCATGGGGTTTAGGTTTCCGCACTTAGTCCTATGTAGAAGAGGAGAGGTCATTTGATGATTTACAATCCATGAAAAAAAAAAGGTTATTACCACCATTCTTGGTGCTAACTTAGTCACAAACATACATATAAGGTTTGAGATCTCTTAACATGACTTAGCACATAGTTTGTTAAACATTATAGCTGTATCTACATAAACAATAAATACAGCATATTCCTACAAGCCACTGTGATCAAGAATATCACACAACTAAGAACAGTAACTTCATGCGTATAAGGTTAATATTCAGATGAAGTGTGACTGAGCTAAGATTGACCTAAGTGTAAGTTCGCTCTGTAGGTTTTTGCCAAATGACTGAACAGATTTTAATGAAATTCCCTATGCATAAGCAGTATACATAGGTCTAAAAAGTTATCGAAAAATAATGTTACAGCTAAATTAGACCGAATTTTAATTATCTATAGAAACAGAAATTTCCAATTATCTTCATTTTTAAAAGACATTTCGAAAATGTTTTTTAGTAACTTTTTAGACCTATGTATACTGCTTATGCGTAGGAAGTTTCATTAAAATCTGTTCAGTCATTTCGGAAAATAACGACTTGAAAGTTTGTATGAAATGCCGTAGGGTATAAACGCTCTTAAACTAACATAAAGTTAGTCTAATGTCAAAAGCAGAGCTACATGCATAGCTTATACATATTCTATTCTGGTAACACCTGTGTGGTTATCCCAAATATATGTACTTGTAGATCTAACTGATGTTGCATTGTTCAAAAATAAACGAGTATGGTTAATTATAAGTCTATGAGTTGGTCTCACCAAAATAGAATTTAAACATCTTGTGGCATTTATTTTTATTGTCTGACATAAGCGTGTTACTATCTTGATTACAAACTTTTTGATTGTCTCTATGAGATGGAGTGGGCAGTAATCCACCATGCGGACCCAGTACGGGTTGGTAGTTGTCACATTGTTTTGAATTTTTGGTTCTAAGTCATGCTGAGTTTCTCACGATTTCCTTCATCGTTTTCAGAGCAGTAGTGATGAAATAAATTAAACAACAAGCAATGCGCCCACAAACTCCAACTCGTGAGATACGCCATACGGCCAGTTACTGCACTTTTGATTGAGATAACACATAATGCATCTTAGTGGCTAAGGAAAACTAGAAACTATTAAAGATTAAGCTACGCTTACCGAGGTCGGTCAGTGGATTGGTGACCGTCAATTACTCAGAGAGACTACGTTCCCCTGAAAGCATGTTAAGACCCCAAGACAGTATAAGGCTAGGCTGATGATGGATTATTTATGACCGTTGTTTGCTGATGAATGGAATAAGGTAATGATAGAATGTATGTGGTTCTGTGAGAAGACAATATAGGGGTAATAGCTACAATCTAGGGGTCTTTAAATCAAGAGTGAATAGGTTTCTTCTAGGCAAGCGTGCTTCACAGTCGACCACATCATCGCTTACCATCAAGTGAGATAGTGGTCAAGCGCGAGCGTATAGATAATAAAAAAATAAATAAAACAAAGACTGAGTAAAATGATTACTGAGCTTAATTTAGTATTAATGGCTTATGCTGTACTAGATGTAATAAATAAATGACTTCATCATCTGCCTAGCCATTTCGCTATTATGTTGATGATGGTTTCCCTTCTTTCTTTTTGTTATTTGCGATTGGTTTGCTCTTGACTCTACCAGTATACCAGTATTTCTCATAGTGCTACAGCCTGTTAGGCCCCTTAAAACCAATTACTGTGTTACACAATACACCTTGATAAGATGGTTGTCAGACGCGGCAAATCGATTCGCATGACGAGAACCTCGTGAAAGCAGAGAAAGATATGCAATTCAAGCATCTAGATCTGGCTCGCGAGGTTGTCGACATGTGGGACGTGAGTACAGCAGTCATTGTGCGGATAGTCGTGTCGGCCAATGGCTTAATAGCCAAAAGCTTCGACCAACATCGAGTCTTTCGCTTGGCAGCTGCATCAAGAGCTTGATTCAGGAAGCAGTACTTCTGGACACGGCACGTAATGTTAGGAGGTTCCTCTCTCAAGAGTCCTGACCACCGGTAGGCCGGACCTTGTTCCCGATGCCGGTGGGCTACTATTTTACGGTGGATTTGAGGTTGCGGTTTGCAAGAATGGCAAGAATGTACGGCATGGAAGTGGGTGTCTGATGAGATGACGAGTAATAGAGAAGTATGGAAGAAGAAGACATGCTGTGCCGACATCAAATAAATTAGGAAACGAGCAGGAGGATAAGGAAAATGTCGCGAGGAAGTGAGTATGAATGTGGGTGGGTATAAGAGTAGAGGAAGACCAAAGAAACGATCGATGGACTGTGTGAAGGATGATATGGCAAGAAAGAGGGTGTCTGATGAGATGACGAGTTATAGAGAAGAATGGAAGAAGAAGACATGCTGCGCTGACATCAAATAAATTAGTATAAGGGCGGGAGAATGATGATGCCGTTGCGGGTTGCCCCAAATAGTATCTACATTTAATCGGTTTCTACAGTTTTGCGTAATAAAAATAGATAGTGGTTCAGAGAAACTCACCAATTTAAGTAATATGCTTGGCCTTATCAGAAAGCTGTGGTAGATAAGAGTTCCTTCATTGTTACGTAAAATATAATATGCTGACATAACGTTTTACTGATAACCTTTTTAATAATAAATACATGCTATTATATGGTCATACCTTGGGAAATATCAAATGACCCCTCCCGCTCTTGGCGGAGCGGAAGGGAGTGTCAGACTTGACTGACTTAAACCCATCCACGTTCCTTCTTAGCCCTTTGTGTTCCAGGGCCACGGTATCTCTTTCGAACAGTCCCGCAACTCTGGCAGGCATCGGCCCTCCCGGACCTCTTCCGATTTGCGGACATCTTGAAGCGCGCGTGTGTAGTGTGTAGGCAGAGGTAGTTCTACAATTCACTAGCTATGCGTAACGGCCGTCGCGCATCGCTCCGGGTGTATTCGTGCGACGTTGCCAGCCCACTCCCTTTTCAGCCTGGCTGTTTTTTCTCCAACATCACAGTTAGGATGCTATTTATCCTGATAGTACGTTGTCGTGAAGAAAGTTTTGAGTATGAATGTGGATGGGTATAGGGGTAGAGGAAGACCAGACGATGGATGGACTGTGTGAAGGATGATATGGCCAGAAAGGAGGTATCTCATGAGATAAGTATGGAAGTAGAAGACATGCTGCGCCGACCCCAAATAAATTGGGATAAGGAGTAAATAAAAAATAAATTGGGCAAGAGAATGATGAGTACGTTGCCGTAGGAAAATATCAGATAACCACGCGAGCAAAAGCAATAGTTTTATATTTTAGGGGTATGAGGAACAGGGTGTAGAGTTCCTCAATACTCCATTGAAAAGGGAGGATCCTCCGAAGGACAGGTGTTACGTCTGGTGGGCAACTGCCCAACAGTTGCAGTCGGGTTTTTCTATAATATACTCTTAAGTCGTCGTAAACTTTGCATGTGAGATGTAGGAAATTGATGTTAGTTCTTCCGTCGTGTCATAGATGGCGCTGTAGTACCTTTTGTAGTAAGTTGCTTTTTGTTGGTCGCTACAATATCACATTGATTAAATTTTTTCCCTCCTTTTTTATCGTGTCGTTAGTGCATAACCTGGTGTCCGAGTTTTTATGCCGCCCGTAACTTTTACATGCCGTCGAGAAATATCTCTCAGGCATGCTGGTTTCCTCACGATGAATTCCTTCACCGAAGTAATTGATAATTATACAATACGTACATGAATCCGAAAAATCAGAGGTGCTTGTCTTGGCTTCGAACTAGAGATCTATGACCTGGCAGGCCTTCGTTCCGTCCGTTTTTTTCCCTAAAAATGCTAACCAAGTCCTTTCCACTTGTTTCCAGCTGCGATGCCGACCCTGCAGCCCTTGCTAAGTATGTGTACGCCCTCGTCAAGAAGGACAAACCTCTGGACGAGCTCCGGGAGGTGATGGTGGATCAGCTCGACGTGTTCCTGCAGCAGGGTAAGAGAGAGAAAGAAAAATATATTTATGACGTATGACATAAGAAAGCACTAAGCGCTTGCGTTGGTCTGTGGATGGGTGACCACCCATAACGTACCGAGTTTCCTCCGTACCTCGGAAACCACGTTAAGCGGCTGTCATTTGTAGATCTTTGACAGTTGTTACAGATAGTCAGTAGCTTGAAAGTGACAACAGGTCTAACCAGAGGGTACCATAATACCCAGTACTATCTGTGTTGTGGAGGTCAGAGAGGCAGTTGGTCCATGTAAAATACTGGTATACAGCTGCATCCGGTTAGACTGGAAGCCGCCCCAACATACTGAGGAAAAGGCTAGGCAGATGATGCCGTCTCTTGTAATCAGAACTTATTGAAATACTCAACAGTTTTAATATTTTCTTTATCAACAGAAACAAAACCATTTGTGGAGATGCTGTTCAAGGCTCTTGAGAGCAGTGATTACTTGAAGCCTGGCGTAGAGGAGAAGGCACTGCCGTCTCCGCCCCCTGTGGACGCTGAGCCGGCTAAGGAACCTGAGCTTGAGAACCATGGTAAGAAGAAATTTATAATTTAACATTTTCCTTGTCCAATTGAACCACATGCTTTGTAAGGGTATTTTTCGCCCATTATGCAAGGTATTTGCAATAACAAGATAAACATAATCGGCCCTTAATCACCGCTATAAAGCTGTGACAGTGGTAGTGATAGTGGTGTGAGTGACCGTCGGACTGAAAAGTCAAGTTCGAACTCAGATTTTTCGGATTCATGTGCGTATTGTATAATTATCATCGCCATTTTATGCCACCCATGGGCCTCTGAACTTGGCTTTACGTGCCGTCAAGAAATATCTCTCAGGTATACTGGTTTCCCCAAGATGTTTTCGCTCAAGTTTCGCTTTTCAAGTTTCATGCTCAACATTTTTGGGAGCCAGCGGTATTGAAATAAATATGTATAAAATGTTTTGTTTAAAATAACAAAGACCACATCATTGAATTGATATTGTATTCAAAATTAATTTTCCCACCTGCCACCAACTAAGAATAGCAATCTCCCAAAGTGATTTATAAATAAATCCCTTTCGGGAGGTTAAAGCTCTAAAAATATGATTAGTTAAATACTGAAATTAGATTACGACAGTGGCCATATTGTAGGCTAATGTGAATCGGGCAGCACGGTTGGTTTGCACTTTTATTGGTGTCGTACTAACTCCATTCAAACTGCAAATTTGCAGACGGGGTGCAGGTGACATGGAGTCCGTCTGTCTCTAGAGGTTTAGATACAAATCAATGAAATCTTTATTCGTGATTTTACAGTGGGCGCCCCACTAATACCGTCCCCGGTATCTGGCGGCGAGACCCGCGGCCGCTCGCCGTGCGCCGGCACGCTGGCGGGCGGCGGCGCGGCGGGCGGCGCGGGCGGCGGCGCGGCCGGCGCGGCGCGGGCGCGGCTGGTTGTGTCGCGCGGCGCCAAGCTGGCCGCGCCTGCGCCCAGTGCTCCTAACGTGCCGAGACATCCGCATAACGAGCATACTCTTGTGAAGGTATGTAATATACACTCGTATTCTTAGACATGAAATTAACTGTAGTCGGACTTAAACACGCTTACATACTGCCCTGTTTGTTTATAAATTGACATATAAATACCTATTTGCATCTGTCAAATTTGAAGTACCGGTAAACTTTTAATTATATAAAACTTTAATATTAATTAAAGTGACATGTGACATCTAGCATTGATTGAAGCAGGATGCAACTATGGGTCTGACAAAGATAGCTAGCTACAGGAGGTACCTTATTCGAAGATCCTCTCGGGTACTTTCAACTGTTGTCATAGCAATAAAAGGTTGAATTAGTACAAAATTGGATTCGGGAAGGCTCTGAAAATATGGGTGATCGAGTGCGTTCCGAGTCACGTCAAAATCGCTGTTCGCGATCATAACGCCATTAGGCGTTCCGAATTAGTTCTCAGATCGTTGATAGTTCCATAATAGCAGTAACTCAACCTTACCCTTCGCCTCTTTGATTACCAGCGAGACTTCGGCAGTTTTTTTATTGGATATTCACAACTCAGAAACTCTAAAAGTTTTGCACACAGCAATAACAATTTAAATAAAAAAATCACGAACAGTTTCCTCCGTGCCTCGGAAAGCACGTTAAGCCGTTGGTCCCGGCTGTCATTTATAGAACTTTGACAGTCGTTAAAGTCTGTATTTAAATGGTTTCAATTAACCCACCCATAGAATCTAGCCGATCTGAACCTATTCTTATCGCCCTTATAGGCTCGTCATATTTATCCTGCCCCTATAATATAAATTATATTTATTTTGTTGCACAGGTGATGCCGTTGACTGAACTGTTAGAAGAACCTGTAGACCAACCTCCTAGAAGACGCGACAGAAGACAAGACTCGGTCAGTATTTTATATTTAAGGTCTGCTCGGTTATACAGGGTGATTTTTTCAAGTACCCTGCATGGCCAAATCCGAAACTTAAGAGGAATAGCGAAAAACACGCAAAGCAGTCTCCAGCCCGATTTTGATGAAAACTAAAACTTCTTCATTAGGTTTTGCGAAAAATCTATTTTCGTAGACAGGAATCGAACCAATTTATTTCGGAAAAATCAACACTGTATTATACCATTCGATAGTGTCGCTAATAAGGATTAAATTCTAGGAAGTAATTAGGCAAACTTAAGAAAAGTAATCCTACGGCTACAGATGGACCCAATCCCAAAATCATGACCTGCCCCTGGCTTTGCCGTACTCGGGTTAAAAAGTTATACAACTGCGAAATAACACAACATCACGCAGAGGTGTACCGAATAGTATACCCATGTAATAGGGGGCGAGCCTATTGCCATCAACCGGGCAGTTTGAGTAATATATGCGGCCTACCCAAATGTTCTTTTTTTGGCATTTGTTCGTCGTGTCGTTGAGCTCCTTGGTTTATGAGTCAAGCTACACGATAACTGACAAATGCTTTCACTGACTGGACAGGTCCACTCAAGTGTGGTTAATTCTTCAAAAGACCATCTCAGACACTTGTCTGCATAGTCCTCATGTGAGTTGGCCAAGATTATGTCTGGACCTTAAAAGAGACTGTGACCTCTGAGTTTGTTTCGGCGGTTTCTTCTCAGAGTAGTCAAGTACAAAACACCAGCCTCATCTAGTTTAAAAAAAAAGAAGACGTGTAAAATTGTTTGTAAAAAACCTATTGCCAAAAATTAACATCATTTCATTTCCAAATAACTTGTTTACCAACAGACCCGCGATACAGACAGAAGACGACGCCGCTCTCGCTCGTGGGAAAGACGCGCGCGCGCAAGAAGACATGCGCGCGATAATGAACACGTCAACGATGTTAGAAGGTAAGAAATGGCTTGGCAAATAAACGCTACTTTTTAATCTTTACACGTTTAAAAAAACCCTGTGTGATCCGTGGAGGTATTATTAGGAAGTCTTGCTACATCGTTCTCACATAATGTACCATCTCAACATGAATGATGTAACCAAGGTTTTTGTAACAAGATATTGATTTAGAAGGGTGTCAATGGAGTTTCTTGCTCATTCTTCTCCATAGAGATCTACGCCTTAGAATGGGCAACTACAGTACTTTCACAGTTATTATGTCTTGTGACTGGGACTGGTAGCTTCATTATTATTGTAGTTCGACCATTCAAAAGTGCCTGTAACTGGCTTATTTGAAATAAATGATTTTGATTTGATTTGATTTGATTAGGTATCGAGATTCGATTCTATTTATGCAAAGACATTAGCACCCATATTCTATAAGCCTTCCCAAATCGGATTTTGAACTAAGTCGACCCTTGTTGCCATGACAACAGTTGAAAACATCCACCAAATTGTATTCCTAGAATTTCTTGGCCGCAATTGGCGGATCTTCGAATAAGGTACCTCCTCACACTAGCTATCTTAGTCAAATCTATAGCTGCATTCTGCTTCAATCTATGCTAAAGATGTCATGTCACTTTAATCAATGTTAAAGATGTATAAAATTAATAGTTTACCGGTACTACTCATTTGACAGGTGAAAAGTAGGCGTTTATATGTCAATTTATAAACAAACAAACAAACAACAATGGGGTTAAGTTCGAGTTAGTTCAGCTCATGACTTAGAATAGCAGTATAAAATATTTACGAGCGATAGACGGGACAAGGAGAAGACAATCGTAATCCAATACTTTGTTACTACTTAGTAACAAGTAGCTTTGTCTAGTGTCATACGTCTGCTTGTCAGGTAGCATTCGTGTGTCAAACTCGAAAATGTTCGCGTTTCAAATTTTTGTATGAAAATATTCTCAACTAGCTGTCCCGCGCAACTTCGTCTGCGTCACATTTTCCCCGTTTTCGCAACATTTTTCATTGCTCCCCCGCTCCTATTGGTCATAGCGTGATGATATATAGCCTATGTCCTTCCCCAGGTTGAAATCTATCTTCTTGCCAAATTTCATTAAGATCCGATCAGCCGTTTAGTCGTGAAAAGGTAACAAACAAACAAACAAACAGACTGACTTCCGCATTAATAACATTAGTATGGATGTCTGCTCTATAAGTCTTTTAAATATCTTATTTACTTATGTATTATGTACACATACAGCAATACTCCCTATGAATTACAGGACAAAAAAAAAATAAAAAATAAATACGCAGCATTCACCATAGTGACAACAACATAAAATTCTAGAAATCTCTTTGTATTTATGTATTTTGTTTTAGTTATTGTCATTGTAATGTCATTGGGTCACCTATTGCCCCTTTCGGATCGTGCCGGTTTTTTTTAAAACAATATTGTATAAGTTGTTCTATGGTCGTGAAAACTAACCAGCGTACACATATACATACCTAATATTACAAACTAGCTGACCCTCGCAACTTTGTCTGCGTCACATTTTCATTTCCATTGATGCTCCGCTCTCATTGGTCGTAGCGTGAGCGTATAAAGCCTTCTTCGGTAAATGGTATACTATCTTCGATAAATTTGAATCAGTAGTTCCTGAGATTAGCGCGTTCAACCAAACAAACAAACTCTTCAGCGTTATAATTATAGTATTGATGAAAATGTCCGTCCGGTTACTTTTTGGATTTGGACCACCAACATCAAAAATCATCAATCAAGAAATAACTGTTGGTGAACCATAATCCTTGTTTTTAAGCCCCATGAATTTTGAAGTTAAAACTGGTTGCTATCGTTTTTATAGATCCTTATGAACCTACTAACACATACGAAAGATCTATTGGAGAGGGGGACGGGGGACGGGTCTCATAAAAATTTTGTCATCACCCTTTGCTTGAGAATCAGCAATTTATGGACGCCAAGAATTACATATTATGTTGTCTTTTTTAATGCTGTTATAGTTTTGATAACTGTAAAAGTTTTTGTTAAGTTAATTTTTGCAAAAGACTGTTGACAGTTTCCATTTAATTTGGTCTTGTAGTTATAATGTAAATTTGTTTGCCCGCCAGACGACCGCTGTCTCGGTCCCCTTCGCCGCGCGGTCGCTACAGAAACCGTAGTCCACCACCACCGATGATCGACAGACAGAATAGCAGGTCTAGGTATGCATCACCTTCATATTTCATATCAGCTTGAATAGGTTCACCAATGGAAATCATCACCATCTAGCCTAGAATTAAGCTCATCAACTGCCTAGCCTCAGCCCAAACTATCTTGGGGTCGGCTTCCAGTCTAACCGGATGCAGCTGAGTACCAGTATTTTACATGAAGCGAATATCTGACCTCCACATTCCAGTAACTGGGTAATACGATACCCCTTAGTAAGACTGGATGTCAGACTTTTGGCTTCTGACTACTCGTAATGACTGTCAAAGATCTGCAAATGACAGCCGGGACCAACGGCTTAACGTGCTTTCTGAGGCACGGAGGAAACTCGGTATGTCATTATGGTCACCCATCCACGGACCAACCTCGGCAACGAGCTACGAGCTCCTCTATAGTATAATAATGAGCTCGAGGCTTAATAAAAACAGCTGCACGGGTCGATCTTTAGGTTAAGCCATGCTTCCCTAGAATAATCCGTGACTGGGTGACCACCCATTACATAGAGTTTCCTCCGTCCCTCGGAAAGCACGTTAAGCCGTTGGTCACGGCTGTCATTTGTAGATCTTTGACAGTCGTTACAGGTAATCAGTGGCCCGAAAGTCTGAGAACCAAGGGGTATCGTATTACCCAGTACTAACTGTGTTGTGGAGGTCAGATAGGCAGTCGCTCCATGTAAAATACTGGTACTCAGCTGCATCCGGTTAGACTGGAAGCCGACCCCAAGATAGTTTGGCAAGACAAGGCAGATGGTACATGGTAAAGTCCAAAAGTTTCCGGCATCAAATTTAAAATTAAAGATTAAGAGCGTTTACGCCTTACGGCATTTCATACAAACTATCAAGTTCTTATTTGCCGAAATGACTGAACCGATATATCTATCGATTTGATTTATGTTTTGACATCTAACAGCTTCTATTGACATGTTTTTCTTTTTCTTATCATTTTATTATTTTCTTCCTCAGATCGAGATCCCCGACCATCCGAGACCGCGAGCATGAGCGTGAAAGGGAGAGACTGCGAGTGCCTCGCGAGTTAGAGCGAGACAGAATGTCACGCGACAGAGAACATAGGGAGAGGGTGTCTCGCTCTAGAGATAGGGAACGGTGAGCATTTGTTTTTATTAATTTTGTTAGAAAATTGGTGTAAATATTATGCTGTCAATACGTATTTCGGGTTTGTTTTGGTGTAAACATGCTGTCAATACGTATTTCGGGGTTTTCTTTGGTGTAAATTTGCTGTCAATACGTATTTCGGCTGTTTGTTTGCATGAAGAAATAGCTTGCAATCAAATCTTCTTCTTCCTGTCGTATCGATGATACTTCTTTGTTATAAGGCCCAGTAGGTGGCCACGTTACTGCAGCCTCAGAGGCGTTAAGGTCAAGGGGGGGGGGGTTAGGTCGTCGAAAGTGCAGGTAATCGGGTAATAAACCTGGGACACTCCAGCAGGTGGAGTATAGTTTGATCAGGAGCGCTGGACTAGCACTCGGTGTTGGAGGAATTAATAATACCCCCATTTTGCCGCGGCTTACTTGGGTACGCAATCGATTTAAAGCTTTCCAGATAGGTCACTGAAGATCACTACCGGGAGCCAGGTGTTCTTGGGGCTTCACGAAGTTGTGACGTGGTGGACATCTTTCTTGCCACAGCTTGCTTTGTTCTTTAGGTGGCCTGTTTTGGATTGCATGAGTAGAGCGCCAGAAACTTTTGCGACTTTTTATTCATCCCGGGGTAGTTGTGTGGTCATAGAGAGGATGTCGGGAATCGGATTCTTGGTTCTTTATTTCCAGCGCGCATGCGACATCCCTTCGTACAGCCGGTGGTGCGATACCTGCTAGCGGATAGAGCTTATTGAGAGGGGACGGTTTTAGGCAATCAAATAAGCTTCCATGCATTAACTGACGAATTATAGTATATTAAATCAACTCTTAGCATCTAAGGTTTATGAGTATGTCGTTTACAAACGCTCCAGCCGATAGGCTTCTGCTTAATAACTTACGTTAACATTGACTTGAATTGAATGTTTTGTTTCTGGTTGTTGGCAATAGGCTCGCCCCCTAATACAGGGCCTAACTGGAAAAATGCAGGTGATACTATGGTACACCTCTGTCTAAACCTTAGGGGTTTAAAGGCGTAATGTTATGTTCCTGGAAGGTCCTGAAATAAAATATCCGAGATTGCTCTTAACCTCTATTTGTTTAGATATAAAATATGTTTATTTAACTTTATTTCTCGTTTTATTGACAGATCCCGAGAGAGATCTCGCGACCGCTCCCGTGGTTCGACGTCCCCTCATCCTGAGACCAGGCTGGAACACAACGACGCTTACAAGCGACGTTGTCGAGACTTCGACGGTGTGTATACTGCTTTTATATTATTTCTATCTCGCATAGATAGATAGAATATTATTTATTTATATGTGTGTTTCAAGGTTGAAATCTATATCTATACTAATATTATGAAGCTGAAGAGTTTGTTTGTTTGTTCGCATGAACGCGCTAATCTCAGGAACTACTGGTCCGATTTGAAAAATTCTTTCAGTATTGGATAGTTTTCAGTTTTCAATTTATCGAGGAAGGCTATAGGCTATATATCATCACGCTATGATAAACAGGAGCGGAGCAGCAATGAAAAATGTTGCGAAAACGGGGTAAATGTGGCGCAGACGAAGTTGCGCGGGACAGCTAGTACAATATACATAGAAACCTTCCTCTAGAATAATTCTGTCGATTGATGAAATCCGCATCAAAATCGGTTGCATAGTTTAAAAGATCTAAGCGTGCAGACGGCGGGAAGCGACTTTTTTATACTATGTAAAGAAAACACCCCGACAAAAAACCTGTAAAAAATCAAAACTAAATTAATCCAAGCGTCGTAGCGTCGGGGGTGCTTGTGATTTTGTGCAGCCCCCACCCTCACCATGTCCAAAGTTTTCAAATTTTGAATCGTCCAGACCTGTGGAAGTGGTTTATATCCCTTCATCAATAAGCAAAGAGGTTATTCAAAAGGCTGAGCAGATTTTCTCGAATCATAGCTAAGAACACTCGATTAGAACACCTTTCAAACGATACCAATTTATCAGATATAGATCAGAGAGGTGCTATAAGTTTGACGTGAGTGTGTCTGCCTGTGGCATCGTAGCTCCTTAATGGATGAACCGTTTTTTAGAGTTTTTTTTTTCTAGGCGGGGATTAAAAAAGATCCACCAGACACCATACAAAATGTGAAATGTTTTCTTTACATAAAAGAAAACATTTAACATAGGGTGACAGAATGCACAGCACAAAGCACTAGAATCGACAGGAATACAGGAAAGCTGAAAACAGTGTCTAAGGGTAATGTTATTAATCAGATATTAATGTTTGTTCACAGAGAAAGGCTACTGTATGCGCGGCGACCTTTGCCAATGGGATCACGGCAGTGACCCCGTGGTGTTAGAGGACGCGTCGGCCGCTCTCTCCTCTGTGCTGTCACTTCCGCCAGCGCCCAGCGTACCCGGTCAGTACCTTATACTAGTCATCATCGTCATCATCATTTCAGCCCTTTTAACGTCCACTGCTGGACATAGGCCTCCCCCAAGTGTCGCCACATTGACATTACATGGGGGGTTTTGCCATAATCGCCACGCTTGGCAGGCGGGTTGGCGATCGCAGTACGGTTGTTACAAAAGCACAGAGAACGCTGCTGCCCATTCTCTGGCAATTCCCTTAGTCGTCTCTTACGATACTAGTCATGGAACAGATATGTTAAAAGAATAACCATGGAGTTTCTTGCCGGTTCTTCTCCATAGGAAACGACCAACCAGAACCGAGCATCTTTTGCCGACGTTTTATAAGTGCCCTTGTAGGCCAATGTAAAATAAAATATTTTGATTTAAGGTGCTAGCCTGTTACCATGATCCAGGCACAAATCCAACCTTAAATAAAAAGCCGGCTCCTATGGAAAAGAACCTGCTAGAAACTCCATGGTTACTCTTTTAAAATCATTTGGTTTTACAATATTTGAATGTTACAGCGTTAGTACTTAATGGGAGGACAGCGTAGGCCCGAGAATAAGTCGTTGATTACTACAAAAAGTAGAACAAGATAAAGCAAAAAAATAAAAACGCGACTAGGAATTTACTAGGCCTACAATGTCCACACGTTCACAAACTATCGGTAAATAAAAAAGAATCTAGACAAAAATAAAATATTATAAGAAGACTAAATTAAATATTTGACACAAATTTTGTCATCAGTTCTGTATTACATGGGACTTTAAAATAATAGATTACAGGCGTGTTTCTTGGCATCTTTAAGCCCAAAAACTAATATTGTATGATAAATAGAGATCGGATATTCGGATGCATATTTACCTAAAGTACGTTCTTTCCTGGCAAAAGGTACAAAAGTATGGAAGCGGCTATTTATATGCCAATTTTTGTCGCGGGATGGCATGGCGTCATTTCATAGTTCTTTAGTAAGTATAAAATGTAGTAAGTACTCAAAATATCGTAACGAATATTTTAAATTTATTTAAAACCTGGCAAGTTTGTTGAAAATAACAAGGAAAAAAAAATACAACAACTATTTGAATTCGTATTTTTGTGCTGAAATGTCGAATGTCAAAACAAAATGGTAAATATGTCTTGGCATAATTCATTTGGAGTTAAACGAAAAAGTAACTAAGTAGACTAGTTTTTATTTTTTAAATAAACTCCTTTTCCCATACTGATGCGCGCTCCATACTAGTCAACACTCAAACTTTAGGTAAATATGCATCCGAATATCCGATCTCTAATGATAAACGATACCAAAAATAAAAATAATAATATTATTCCAACTACAACAAGTATTTTACCTCTATTTATTTTCGTTATCCACAGAGTACAATCCCCTGACGCCGGATATCTGGTGCGGAGGGTTCCCTGCCTACCCTCCGCCGCATCCGATGCATCCGCATCCGCCCAGGGAACTGATACCTATACCTAGGTTAGTATTAACTTATAATATTAAAATTATGTTGATTATTTTATTCATTTTTATATCTTATTTTTTACATTTTTAAATATTCCTATATAAAATCAATACAAAAATAGTATATTTCATTGCGAGTGCGGAAAGCCTGTCATTGCAAAGAGTTCCGACAAATGTCTACCCGAGCCGAGGCGCAGCCGAAGGTGAGGGTTGACAGTCAGAACAAGTTGCAATGACGGTTCCGCACGTGTATTGAACAACTATTTTTAATACAGTTGCGAAAAAATGAAGCAATTTAATAAAGAACATTTTTGGAAAATGGCGCCAACAGTAAAAGAATATTAGCAGAGTTTTTTTTTGTTTTCTTCACTCATTCTGGGTAGGCAAAGGGAACTATGCCCATACAGCCAAGTCTTCAGTAGATTTTTTTTATTGATATGAAATGAAAATGAAATGAAACCTAACCTAACTCATTGAATCAAATCATTAAATCTGATATTGAAACAAATTAGTAGCTTTGTTTTAGAAATATTTGCATGAATCATTTATGATTTTTTTTTAGTAAAAACTCCGTAGTTGTTTTTTTTTTCTTTATTATTTAGACATTATTTTGACAGTTGGGAAAGAGTACGCACGAGTTCGGGAAAGGTAAAGAAAAAGCTCGAGTGTGTAATAGCACACATCCCGAACGCTATACGTCCCTGCAATACGCCACTTTTTGAGCAACTGTATTAAAAAAAACATTTAAAAATATAAAAAATAGTAGCCCACCGGTATCGGGAATAGGGTCCAAGCTACCGGCGGTCAGGGCTCCAGAGAAAGGAACCTCCTAACAATAAGATCCGTGTCCAGGAGTACCGCTTTCTGAATCAAGCCCTTGATCCAGCTGCCTAACGAGAGCCTCATCAGATGTTGGTCGAGTTTATTATTTGGCCTTGATCTCGTCGAATGAAAAGCGATAGGTGAAATAAGTTGAAACACTTTTACGAAGTAAACGCATACGGTCAACAACGAAAGTCGCTATACATATTCAAAATTATAAAACGTCTTAGTTTTAGAATGATCCATATTAACAGACTAGAGTAAAAGACATAACAATATTTTCATCAATGGTTACTCAAATTCGCAAAACAATATTACATCAGATCACACTGATCAGCACAAAACTTGATGTAATATTGATAAGTGTTAACCGACTTCTGATGCCGACTGTACGATGCGTTAACTCGATGTTGCTTGTTGTTGCGTAAGTTTGTCCGCCATGCATTGTTCTATGGACGCGTCATGTTTCTGCGTAATAGTGTGGATAGTTTTGATGGCCAGGGATAAAAAAGACTTTGCGACATTTCGTTTTGTATTTATTTGGATCTTTTTTTTTATTTTTATTTGCAATGGGTTTGCTCTTGACTCTAGTCTCGATCAGAGATGACAGAGACAAAATTGGATCTCTGAAAAAGAAAAAAAGGATGTTTTAAAAAAACATAGGCATTAAAAAAGATGTACGTATTTGGTTAGATGATCAGAATGCGCGAGTAAATGACGTATTTAAATGCAAATACATGCATTTATTTGAAAACACGTGAAACATCCACGTAAAGCACGTAAATTATGTCGGAATTTCTAATTCTCTCACTCTCATCTCTTTTCTTAGTTAATTTTTCGTACCCAAAAGGTCAAACGGGACCCTATTACTGAGACTTCGCTGTCCGTCCGTCCGTCCGTCTGTCACAGGCTGTATCTCATGAACCGTGATAGTTAGCCAGTTGAAATTTTTACAGATTATGTTTTTCTGTTGTCGCTATAGCAACAAATATTAAAAACGGAATAAAATAAATATTTAAGGGGAAAGCACAGTTTGTTTCGCCATTGACGGTAGTTCAATTTGTTATTATAAGTCTTCTTAGCGTGTCGCTGACAATCTAAATTGTGTCGGCCCAGAACTGAGCCACTTGTTTAGCGCTCTCTGTTGCTGTAATGAACAAACAGTCGATCGCGGATCAGTACCTAATTTACACTCCAGGGCAGAGTCAATAATGAATCTCTATTTGAGTCTATTAAGAGACTTCAGGTCAGCGATGGCAACTCATGGCCAGGTGGGAGACTTTCAACTGACAGTAATTCTAATGCAATGTTGTCCGTGTGCAGGATCCGTCACGTGGCGCCGGGCCCGCGCGCGCCGGGCGCGGCCGGCCCGCGCCACCCGCCGCCGCACAAGAAGAACTTCGACTACAACCGGTTTGGTGAGTGCTTATATACAAATACTAAAACACACACCAACACACACTCACACACACATACTCACAACTACACACTACACAGAGCTGCTAATTACCTTGAAAGTCTTAATTCCTCTTTGTATTAATAATTAGTTCTTAATTTTCAAAAAAGAGGGCTGTTATAAAACACTCCTCTATTTTGGTCAGTGGGGTAAAAACAGTGTTATGGTCTAAATTAATAGAACAGCTGGTTTACAATAATTAAAAAATCAGTATTTTTTGTGACTACTTTACCTAACACCATGTTATGAATAATAAACTCGGTACAACAAAAAATCTAATATAATTCAAAATATTGTTTTAAACAGAAAAAAATCTATGTTATTCTTTATCATTTGCAAGTAATGTTGTTCTAATGGTCGCAAGCGCGACTGCTGAACCTTTGGCCGTGGGTTCAATTCCCGGGTCATGCAAATTGTTATTAAATTTTCCGGATCAGAAATTTCTGTGTAGGGTCAGTGGGTCGTCTTAGGGGCAGATTTGTAGGAGTTGGAGTATACGTTTAGGGGCACTATGAGCAGAAAAGAAAAAAAAAAAAAATTAAAGGAGTAAGTGGATTTTCCAAAAAAAAAAATAGAAAAATCTCGGAAATTTGAAAACAAAAATGCAGTTTCGGATTAACCTCGACCACAGAAACTATTTTATTTCTGAGAAGCATGGCCCTACGACGCACCGTTTCCGAGTTAGGAGCTTTTTAATTTTTTTCATGTTTTTACAAAACGCTCGTTTATTTCTAAAATATATTAAAAATTAAATATAATATACTTAAATTAAAACGTTTATTTGCAGGCCCACCCCGTCCCCCTCTACCGGCGAACTCCGCAAACTGTTCTTTGGAAGTAAAGAAAGTGCCGCGAGGACTCAACGATATCACGCATCTCAACAATCACTTCTGCAAGTTTGGGAAGATTGTTAATATACAGGTAATGTACTCATATTGCCAGTTTTTAGCCTTACAGCCAGGCTGCGAGTATCTTGGATGAGTTATCAGTATCATCATCATCAGCCTATAATGTTCCCACTGCTGGGACACAGGTCTGCTCTCCATGAGAAGGAGTGGGCTGTAATAAACCACGTGGGCCCAGTGCGGGTTGGTAGATGTCACATGTCTTCGAATTTTTACTTCTAGGACATGCCGGTTTCCTCACGATGTTCTCCTTCACCGTTTTTAGAGCAGCGGTGATGAAATAAATTACACAAAATAATGCGCCTGCCTGGGTTTGCAGTGCAAACCCTGGCACTGCTCGTAAGTCGGGGCTGCCACCACTGGGCCACCGCTGCTCTGCGTGACTGAGTAAGGGTCCGTATTCTCCACCGAGTGGAAATATCTGACTTTGCCTTTATTCAGAGGAATTCGTGGCTAAATAATAACAGCTGCTCGGGTCAAGCTTCAGTTTAACCCGTGCTTGCCTAGGCTGGTCTGTGGATGGGTGACCACTCATTACATACCGAGTTTCCTCCGTGCCGGTTTAAAAGTTTGTAAACGCACCCACGACACAGGAGAAATTCCTAGTGTAGAGCAAAGTTTATAGAGCAGAGGAAGACCAAAGAAACGATGGATGGACTGTGTGAAGGATAATATGGCAAGAAAGGAGGTGTCCTATGAGATTGCAAGTAATAGAGAAGTATGGAAGAAGACGTACTGCGCTGACCCCAAATGAATTGGGATAAGGGCAAGAGAATGATGACGTGGGGATTTGTAATTGGCTCTCTGGTGATTATTGTTCCCTTTCTTGTTTGTTTTTATTAGCTGTAAGTCCTCCATGTTCTAAATAAATAAATAAATATCCGTTTTCTTCAGGTGTGCTACGACGGTGACCCAGAAGCGGCCCTCATCACATTCAGCAACCCCACTGAAGCTAATGTGGCTTACAAGAGCACGGAGGCTGTACTCAACAACAGATTTATCAAGGTCTTCTGGCATAATCCTGAGGTGAGCATAAGATTTTTGTAATTATACCAACTATGGCTAAATAATAACAGCCGCACGGGTCGATCTTCAAGGTTAAGCCGTGCTTGCCGAGGGTGTTCCATGGATGGGTGACCGTCATTACTTACCGAGTTTCCTCCGTGCCTCGGAAAGCACGTAAAGCCGTTGGTCCCGGCTGTCATTTATAGATCTTTGACAGTAGTTACAGGTAGTACCTGGCCCGAAAGTCTGACAACCAGTCCAACCAAGGTACTACCCAGGTACCAACTGGGTTGTAGAAGTCAGATAGACAGTCACTCTACAGCGGCTTCGGTTAACGGTTAGACTGGAAGCCGACTCCAACATAGTTAGGAAAACCCTAGGCAGATGATGATTTAATTGTATCTTTTCAACCAACAGAACAAGCAAGAAAACATGGCGCCGGGTGGTCAGCTCGCGAACAAACAAGCGGACAGACAAAACTCTCAGCATCCCATGTCACACAACAAGGTGCTCATCAACAGAGACAACATTAAGGCAACCGCCGACCACAACGCGAAACAGTTGCAAGAAAAGGTGAGAATAAACTAAAAAAAAAATATGTTGCAAAAACACTCAAACATGTTGCAAAAACACTCTAACTTGTTGATGACACATCAAAACATATTGATGCAACTTTAAAACATGTGGATTAAACACTAAGAAATGATTCTGAGATACTAAAATATATTTTTGAGACACTGCAACTTTATGCTAGAACATATTGAAACACGAAAATATGTTGCAGAAACATTATAACATGTTCCGCTTAGTTGTGTCAGTCAATCACAGCAATTTATCATGATTATAATGTCAGCTTTCTTTTATGCTGGTGGCCATGACGTCTTTAAACATTGTTTTACTCCTTTTCCTGGGGGAGTTATGGCGCGTTACATGGGTGGGGGGGGGAGGGGGTTAAAAATCACCAAAAATTGCGTTACTTAATACTTGAACGCTCCCCTAGGTACGGTTCAGCATTTCGGCTCGGCAATGAGTCTGTTTACCCATCATCTAACTCCAATCTCTTTCCATCTTTACAGCAAGAAAAAGAGAAGGAACAACAGAACGGACAAGAGCCGAAGAAGGAGATCGTCAAACAATCGATTACTAAGAGTAAACAGGTCATGGAGATGCACAAGAGAGCGCAAGCGTTGTTGGAGACACAGCTGCAGCAGCAGATGCTGTTGATACAGAGGCTGGAGACTGGTAAGTCAAGAATATATCATAAAGAAAGAAAGAAAATATCTTTATTTGGTTCATGCCTACATAATTTTAATAAAAAATACTAAAATCTTAACAAAAAAAAACAGAGCCAGTCTTAACGACTGCCGACAGAAATGAAAACTCAAAACAATGGAATTGCTGTATTCTTTTTTAAATCAATTAAAGTTTTATCAACTTTAGTCTGGATATATACTTGGGTCGAGAAGTTATTGAAGTTTTATACAGACAGCTACACCATCAGTTATTAGGCTGATGATGATGATGAATCTCCATCATCATCGTCAGCCTATAATGTTCCCACTGCTGGGACACAGGCCTCCTCTCTATGAGAGGGAGTGGGCAGTGGGCTGTAATCCACCACGCGGGCTCAGTGCGGGTTGGTAGACGTCACGTGTCTTCGAATTTTTAGCTTTCCTCACGGTGTTTTCCTTCACCGTTTTGAGAGCAGCGGTGATGAAATACATTACACAAAGTAATGTGCCTGCCTGGGTTCGAACTCACGGTTTACTGCTCGTAAGTCGGGGTTGCCACCACTGGGCCACCGCTGCTCTCAGTTAAAACATTAACATAATATATCCTCCCAGGCAATGTCACGGGTCCTCAGCGCGCAGCGTTACTAGAAGCCATCAACTCGGCCCAGGAAGGCATTGAGAAGCTTCGTAAGGAGCTCGTCGCATACAATGGAACATTGAAACAGATGCAGGTATGTTTGATTCGAGTAGTGTATGTTCTGTGTACTTAAACATGTTCAAGAAGCGAGAAATTTCTTCTCATACCATAATTTTTATAAAGTAAATCAAATTTAATGAACAAAGTTTTGATTTAAAAAAAAAAAATTAAGCTCTCAGTAACACTTGCAACAGGATATTTACCATGTTTATTATTTGTTTCGAGTTCCCGATATTTCGGCGCTGTTGCAAACGCCATGATCACGGATAAACTGAAGTTATTGCGGGTGGGTGTTTATGTGCAGACAAATCGGTCTACCCTCTTTCTTTTTCGTTTTTTGTGCTTCGTACCATTATCACTTTCACTCACAACTCGATTCTGTTCCCGACACACGAAACTCACTGTGTCCACTCGCGAACTTTTTACGGCACTTTTTCGGTTTTTACACAGTTGAACATTTGGATTCCAGGCTCTTGACAGTTGAGAAAAAAAATCCATGGTGGTAAATATCCCGTTACAAGTGTTATTGATAGTGTTAGTGACCATGTCAGTTTACAAACTTATAATAATTAAGCTGTTGCAAAATCAGGCGTAGAGAAGACCAGGGTAGATGTTTTATGGGGCCCTTATACAATATGTTAAAAAAATCCTGTCCGAGTCGTGAGGGGGTTATTAGGTATCGAAATAAGATCCGTCATACTAATGCAGATAACACCATCTAAAAAACATTTTCGAAATGTCTTTTAAAAATGAAGATAATTGGAAATTTCTGTTTCTATAGATAATTAAAAATCGGTCTAATTTAGCTGTAACATTATTTTTCGAAAATGTTTTTAGTAACATTTTAGATCTATGTATACTGCTAATGCGTAGGAAGTTTCATTAAAATCCGTTCAGTCATTTCGTAAAATAACGACTTGAAAGTTTGTATGAAATGCCGTAGGGTATAAACGCTCTTAAGCCGTCCTATATACAGTTTTTTACTCGTGCATTAAGTTTTAATTAATATATATTTTTTATCCCATATCTTCCCGTGGGTGTCGTAAGAGGCGACTAAGGGACTTGCCAGAGAATGGGCAGCAGCGTTCTCTGTGTTTTTGTAACAACCGTACTGCGATCGCTAACCCGCCTGCCAAGCGTTGCGATTATGGCAAAACCCCCCAAAATGTCAATGTGGCGACACTTGGGGGAGGCCTATGTCCAGCAGTGGACGTCTTTTGGGCTGAAATTATGAATGATGAATGATGATGATGATATTTTTTATAAACAAGGCAGAAGACCTGCGACCTGGTATTTTTTGTTGATGGCCCGGTAGCGGGTCGCGACCCACCAATTGGGAAACGCTGTGTTAGATTTCAGGGAAATCGTGGTAATTTGAGCACAAACATTTATTCAAATCTTTACTTTCATGAATATTTCAAGGTTCTTAATTTGTTTGGTAATGTCTTTGCTCTTATAATCCCCTTACGTATCGGACAGGGTTTTTTCAAAATATTAAGGGTTACTAAGAACGCGATTTTGTGATCATCGCAAAACAGGCGTCAAACGTAAAGAACGTATACCTACGCTATTTTTGGTTAAAAGTACATCCAAATTGACATTTACGATATTTTTGCACGAATTAAAAAGTTTATATTTATTTGTTTGCGTGAACTAGCGATGATTGCTTACTGCGTTCCGTTTTAATCTCGACAAATTTTTCATCAGTAAAGAAAAAAAATCTGCTGGTTCATACATTTTAACCTTGTAGCTGTAGCTATTACACCTCTTTTGGAAACAGCCGATTGTTTTGTTTAGAGGTGAAATAACTCTGAAAGTATTACACCTCTTTTGGAAACAGCCGATTGTTTTGTTTAGAGGTGAAATAACTCTGAAAGTATTACACCTCTTTTGGAAACAGCCGATTGTTTTGTTTAGAGGTGAAATAACTCTGAAAGTATTACACCTCTTTTGGAAACAGCCGATTGTTTTGTTTAGAGGTGAAATAACTCTGAAAGTATTACACCTCTTTTGGAAACAGCCGATTGTTTTGTTTAGAGGTGAAATAACTCTGAAAGTATTACACCTCTTTTGGAAACAGCCGATTGTTTTGTTTAGAGGTGAAATAACTCTGAAAGTATTACACCTCTTTTGGAAACAGTCGATTGTTTTGTTTAGAAGGTGAAATAACTCTGAAAGTCCAACCTCAAACTCAGGGATGTTATGGAGCTCCGTAACCGTAACTACATCCGTTTCACAAGCTTCGGATATTTTCTTGTAAAGGCAGAGTCTAAATAAAACGACATGTTTCGACAGGTTTCTGTTTCATGTAATTATTATAACATCTCTAAATAATTACTTACTTATATGACTGATTATAATACCAAATGATAACCTAGACTAAATAAAACCAAATTATTACATACTGTTCTGTATGGTGTCGGACGTAAAGAATAGCACCATCCCATATCTTCCCGTGGGTGTCGTAAGAGGCGACTAAGGGACTTGCCAGAGAATGGGCAGCAGCGTTCTCTGTGCTTTTGTAACAACCGTACTGCGATCGCCAACCCGCCTGCCAAGCGTGGCGATTATGGCAAAACCCCCCAAAATGTCAATGTGGCGACACTTGGGGGAGGCCTATGTCCAGCAGTGGACGTCTTTTGGGCTGAAATGATGAATGATGATTACATACTGTTTGTGTTTATATTTTACTTCAAGATCCGAAATATTATATTATCCATAACATCTCTGATCAAATTATTTTGTCAGGCCTCCAATATGTTAAATTTTACTTGAAATAGTAAAAAATACCAATAAAATGATTGTAATACGACAGGACGAGTCGGTCGCGCGGAATATGTCCCGTCTACAACTACAGGTACCGAGCAGTTGCGTTTCGCATGGCGTGCACTATCATTAACGCGTTTATTATGAGAATATTCAGCTAAAAATGTAGTATACAGCACCTATTAGACGTAACCCCCTATTGGGCGTAGATGCAGTTCGGTAACTGACTGACGGACACTGATAAATAGGGATCGGACATGGGATATTCGGACGCATATTTACCTACAGTTTTTGACTAATATGGAGGGCGCGTCAGTACCCAATCATGGCCTAATTATCCGTATTCAGTTAAAACTCAAACTCAAACTCAAATTCTTTATTGCATTCATATGTTTACAATTAGTTGTTACATATATAGCAAAGTTCCAACATGAAACCCGGTTAGGGCACGGCAACATAATAGATTGGACAAAACAAGCATCCAGTTAGTAGGTATACTGGATTGCAAGTTAGTATCCAGGTTTATACAGTTATTGTAATAAATATCATGACGTTATACATTTTTTTTATTACGTATATTAATTATTATTTGCTTGCATTTACTTGCATCAGTTTTTATAAAATACGGTTTAGGATTTTAGCTGAAATATTTTAAAGAACCATCGCACTTTGTAGATATTTGATCAGTCAGTGGCGACCGATTAACAATCTGCAATGTAAAATGGTTCTTATTTTAAATGCGTTAAACATAATTATGACAGAACACAGCATTTGTGTATGGGATGCATCTTGAGTCTTGACTTTCATTTCTTCATACATGAACTTCATGATGATGGTTTGTTGCGTTTGCAAACTCTTATTTACTTCTACTTTTGTCTCTCTCTCAATCAATCAAAATATTTAAATTTTAATTATAAAACGTCTACAAAAGGTGCACGATTCGGGTTGGTCGTTTCCTATGGAGATGAACCGGCAAGAAACTCCATGGTTACTCTTTTTAAATAATTTGGTTTTGCAATATTTTAATGACAATCAAGTCGTTGCTTACTACAAAAAGTAGAACAAGTTAAAACAAAAAGAAAAAAAAACCCTGTAAGCGATATTTGAAGTTGTTGAATGTCCACACTGATCAATCCAATTTAAGTAAGTACATATTGTGGCGATGGAGGAAAACATTGTGAGGATACTAGCCGAGTGCAATTGGACAAAAAATAATCAAAAGGTGGAACAAAGTTTATACTGGTCCGCTTTTAAGAGGAGTTTTTTATTTTCTAGAGGTATGGATAAGAAAGTTAAAACAAAAATTTCGCTTGAAAGTTAGTTCTCTCGCAAGAAAGTTAAAATTTAAAAATCGGCCAAGTTCGAGTCGGACTCGCGCACGAAGGGTTCGCATAATTTATAAAAACGAGCAAAAAATTACTTTTGTGTATGGGAGCCCCCTTAAATATTTACTTTATTCTGTTTTTAGTATTTGTTGTTATAGCGGCAACAGAAATACATAATCTGTAGAATTTGCAACTGGCTAACTAACACGGTTCATGAGATACAGCCTGGTGACAGACGGACGGACGGACGGACAGCGAAGTCTCAGTAATAGGGTCCCGTTTGACCCTTTGGGTACGGAACCCTAAAAACGCTAATTGTCAATCCGACCAATATAAACTTCGGTTGGTTTTGTCTAATTGCACTCGACTGTACCGTCATGTACTAGAACCAAACATTCGAAGACATGAGACATCTACCAACCCGCACAGGGCCCGCGTGGTGGATTACGGCCCACTCTTTCTCACAGCGAACAGCCACGAGAGACGCACAAATCTTTGATACTGGAATGTTTCTATATTCATAGAGGATGCATGTTTTTTGGTTTGCATTAGTTCCACACATTTATTTAAATAAAAATCACACATCACTTTTGGTGTCAATAAGTTTACGCACTTATAAGAACGGTTTCGATATACTTAAATATAAGTTACGAGCTACAATTTCAATATAAATTTAAGTAAAGAAAACTTATTGATTATTATTAATCAACAGTCTGAACAGAAAAAATGCGAAAAAGCAGTCACTCCATTTTAAAATTAAAAATCCATAGTCCAATAGCTAAAAGCTTTTGGCTTCTTCTTCTTAGTGTATCGATGGTATAAATTGTGTCAGCCCAGAACTGAGCCACTAGTTTGGCGCCCTCTGTAGCATCCATCAGTTCCTGTAATGAACAAACAGCAGGACACGAAGGACACGATATTAAGTGCCCCATCGTTTGTGGAACAGCACCACATTTTAGACAATTTTTTTTTTTTCTATTAGATCGCGTTCCGTTCGTAGCTCAACTGCGTAAAACTTAGAGCGGTTATTAGTTACATATACCTCAAAAGGGACCATTTTGTTTACTCCCATTCGTAATATAGCATTATACTTTCAAAGTAAAAGTAGTATCACGCATGCGTACCGCAACTCGTTCTATTTATTGTCATTATTCACAAAGTATTGTATATAACATATAATGGGTAAGAGACAGCCCTCCGCTAACTGGCAGGGTGCTTTCAGCTCCTTATTTTGAATCATATTTCACCGGATTTTTTCAGGTTTTTTTTTTTGGTCGTTTTTTCAGTTACTATACCTTTATTACCTAAGTGGGGCCTGGTGACTTATAATGCAGCTTTTTTATAAAACGTACTTCAGGCACCAGCTCTTACAATGTAAAGGAGACGGATACGCTTTCATACAATTTTGGGCCAAGATGTAAAAAGATTGAACTGGTGTCAATGGGGAACACCGTTAAAAGCTAATTTTAGATGGCATGACTATAGCTGGGTCTCAATCTGACCAATGAGGTCGAGCTAATTTGAAATATAAAATGACATTACCGGATTTTCAACCAATGACGATGCTTGGAACCAGCTATGCAAGCGCCATTAGTTCCGCAGTTTCCATCCCCATTGATAGCTACTATATTAACAAACAATCACTGAAAATTTTACAGATTTTGGAAATCTGAGAGCTGAGATAAAATAGATTTAGCAAAAGTGAGGTTACGTAAGACGGAGGTTACACATTCAATCTGGCATCAAACTGATCCATGATTGAGATTCAGATTGACAGGAAATTGAACGTGTAAAGCGTAAATTGATGATCCAGATTATACAATCCTGTAAATCCAGCAATTTGTGAAAATATCAATACAATTATGGGAGGAAGCGCACTCAAAACGCACACGCACTAGCCGATACGAATGGAGTGTCAATGTCATGTCATGCATGTCAGAGTAACCACAGATTAAAAATACAATAATCAATTAGTAAAACTGAATCGATTTATCTAATTTATGATATTTAATTAGTTTAAACTCTTCATTCTTTAATTCTAATAGATTTCATTATTTTAATTGAATTAATCATCTGGTGAAAGCATTTTCGTTAATAGTATGAGCTCTGTAATGTTAATCGATTATAATTTAATCGATATTCCAATTAATTCGTAACCTTAATAACATTTTTAAATTTCTTAATTTCTAGATTTTAAATTTAGCTGATTTTTCACATTTTGAAATAAAAAAAAAAAAAATTAAAACCATACCTCAACTTACTACATTCAGGCCCGAAAGTCCCCGTCTCCTATAAGTAGTTCAAAACTTTTTAGTGCTACAAAACCATCGTGAGAGAAAATAAATGAAATTTATTTATTTATTACAATGTAAAATTACATTCTTCGTACGCAGCACTCCATTTACGTAAACAATAAGCTACAATAAAAAAAAAAACCAGTAATAAGAGAGTTTAAAAAAATCCGGTGCATTATGCTTCGAAATAAGGAGGTGAATGCATCCCTGCCAGTTTGCGGAGGGTTGTCCCTTACACCACCCCATATTATGTAATTACATACATTAAAATGTGATAGTCTCTCATTGGTTATTGTATGAAAACATAGTGTAATAAATAACTAATAGTGTGTTGTATAATAATGCTATTATTACATAGTTTTGTGTATATAATATGAGTACTTAAGTGTGGATATGGATAAAATTGTTTCGCAATTCGCAATCGCTTCTGCTGAGCATGAAGTCCAGCTGGCCTTCCATGACGTCTTAAAGCAGTATTGTTTTACTCTTATTCCAGTGTGGGAAAGAGACGGAGCTATGCAGGATGTCTAGCGCCATCTCTTTCCCACACTGGAAAAGGAGTAAAACAATGTTTTAAGACATCATGGTAGGCCACCTGGGTTCGATTCCCGGGTCGGGCAAAGTGTTATTGGCTTTTTCCATCAGGAATTTCTTAGTAGCAGCCACAGAGTCTGGATTTGTGCCCGGTTGATGGCAATAGGTTCGCCCGTAGTAGATGGGACTTAAACATAACTGGCGAAATGTGGGTGTACTATTAGGTTATCTTCTGCCTAACCCTTAGATTTCAAGCGTGATGTTATGTTATGTATTGCAGTCTTGTCTGTATTCACACTTACATGGTTTTGTCCGTTTGTGTACATGGTATAAACGTTGTGTATATTAGTCTAATATAATATATTATAGTGTTGAAAGTGTGTATTTTTGTGACGACTAATCATGGCTTCGTTTAAATGTATTTAGCTTATATCATAGCAATTATTTATATTGACGAATATAATGCCTCTTTATTAAAACTAGAAGATTAGGCACCGGCTTTAATGTGGACATTTTTTAATGGATTGTTTCACTATGGTTAACCAATCAGATGTTTGATTTTAAACAAATTCTGGTCCAATAATGGAACAGAATTTCTGTAAAGTTTTTTTTTATTGTCGTCTTTGTCTCTGTCATCTCTGACCTAGACTAGAGTCAAGAGCAAACCAATCGTAAAAAACGCTCCCTTTTTATTAGGGTTCCGTAGCCGAATGGCAAAAAACGGAACCCTTATAGATTCGTCATGTCTGTCTGTCTGTCTGTCTGTCCGTCCGTATGTCACAGCCACTTTGTTCCGAAACTATAAGAGCTATACTTTTGAAACTTGGTAATTAGATGTATTCTGTGAACCGCATTAAGATTTTCACACAAAAATAGAAAAAAAACTTTTATTTTTGGGTTTCCCCATACATAGAACTAAAAACCAAAATGTTTTTTTTCATCTGACCCATTCGTGTGGGGTATCTATGGATAGGTCTTCAAAAATGATATTGAGGTTTCTAATATCATTTTTTTCTAAACTGAATAGTTTGCGCTAGAGCCACTTCCAAAGTGGTAAAATGTGTGTCCCCCCCCCTCTAATTTCTAAAGTAAGAGGAGGAAAATTCTGAAAATATTTAAGTTTGTAGAACCTAAAAAAAACTATCAACGAAAATTGGTTTCAATAAGACGTGATGTTTAGTTTTTGAGATATGGGACTTTTTCATCAAACTGCAACAGTAACTTTGTTTTTCGTTAACATACTATGAAAAACCAATTTAGTTTTGCGGTTTAGTGGAAGTTTACAACTAATACTACTAACTAATGAATGACAGTTCAAAATATTGTTTGGGGCTATGGAACCCTGTGTGCGAGTAAGACTCGCACTTGGCCGGTTTTTCAGAAATTCTGCATAAGCTAGATTTTGTGAGTTTTTCTTGGAGTGGCTGCAGCCTTACACCTTTTAAAATTTGTTTTTGCTAGTGAATTAATAATTTATCTATAATGGTAATGCTCAGATTTCCTCACATTTCATCGTGCATTTATCTTCACAGGGGATGCTGGGTCCATATTATGTGTAAATGTGTTATCATAAGCATTATTTTTTCATTTGGATGGGCAACAAATATTAAACGTCTTGTCCACGTTGGAGCTATAGACCTTAAGAGCGTTTACACCTTACGGCATTTCATATAAACTTTCAAGTCCTTATTCTCCGAAATGTCTGAACCGATTTTAATGAAAATTAATACGACTAAGCAGGATACATAGGTCTAAAAAGTTACTAAAAACATTTACGAAATGTCTTTTAAAAACAAAGGTAATTGGATATTTGTGTTTCTATAGATAATTTATAATCGGTCTAATTTACCTGTAACACAATTTTTCGAAAATGTTTTTAGTAACTTTTTAGACCTATGTGTCGCGCGTATGCGTATTGAGTATTATTAAAATCGGTACAATCATTTCGGCATATAAAGACTTGAAAGTTTGTATGAAATGCAGTAAGGTGTAAACGCTCTTAAGTCACTAAAAATAGAGGCCATTACCCAAAGTTATCAAAAAATCCTTGATCCGCGCAATGTCTGATCTCTATCAGACATAGCGCAGTTCAAGAATTTTTTACACCAACACTATTAACAGTTTTCGCGGACAAGACGCTAGAAAGACTCATGACAACATGATAAATAAATGTTTCATATACTCAAAGCCTTGTACATAGCTTTAACTGGCCTTCCATTGCGTTTGTTAGCAGGCCAAGAAGCCGAAGACTAAGGAGGAAGCGCAGAAAGAAATCTTGGATGCTGAACTGGACCTGTTTAATAAACAGCAGGTATGTGGATAATAACGGAGAGCAACGGTGGCCAAGTGGTGGCAGCCCCGACTTACGAACAGTAAGTCGTAGGTTCGAACCCAGGCAGGCGCATTACTTTGTGTAATTTAATTCATCACCGCTGCTCTCAAAACGATGAAGCGAAACATCGTGAGGCAACCGGCATGTGCTAGAACTAAAAAATCGAAGACATTTGACATCTACCAACCCGCACTGGGCCCGCGTGGTTGACTAAAGCCCAGTCCCTCTCATTGAGAGGAGGCCTGTGTCACAGCAGTGGGAACATTATAGGCTGATGATGATGATGTGGAGAATATTTGTAACTAGCTGCGCCCCGCGCTTCCACCCGCGCAGACCGGGACAAAAAGTACCCTATGCGTTAATCCAGGGTACAAGCTATCTACATACCAAATTTCATCAAAATCCATTCAGTAGTTTTTGCGTGAAAGAGTAACAAGCATACATTCTTACAAACTTTCGCGTTTATAATATTAGTAGGATTTGAAGTAGGGATATAGGAACTAGTAACAGCAGCCACGGAGTCTGGATTTATCCCCGGTTGATGTCAATAGGCTCGCCTCCTATTACATGGGACTTAAATATAACTGGCGAAATGTTGGTGTACTTATAAGGTAGATCATCATCAGCCTATAATGTATATCACAAACTCTATTTTTGAAAAAAAAAATCGATATGTGAAATTTTCATATGAAATCATATTCTCGAAAAAATTATCCGCTCTGCCAGGTCAGTAAGTTAAACGTTAAAACTACTACACTTGCCGCGCAAACATTCAATGTGGCGGGGGCGGCCAGCCCGCGTAGTTACCCAGCGTGTACCTACGCACGGCGCGGCACAGTCCATGATATCTCAGTATTTTGGTATTGAGTGATACTAAAAGAAAAAACACGTATTCAATGGTTTTCGCCAAAGATTAAAATGTCTAAATTTGGACGGTGACTAAAAAATCATGCTATATAGAGATGAGCTATTCCCATAGTTATCGTTTCGATATAAAAGAAGAAGCTAAAGCATAATTAATTTGTTCCCTAACAGGAAGGACAAGACGTGACGGATCTTACGAAAAAAATCGCAGAGCTTCGGCGACAGATGTCCATACAGTTCCCTTCGCATAGTATGATGAGAAGACCACATGCAAGGTAAATTAATGTTGCACTGGAACATGTTGAAAGCTCTATTAGACCGCTTTCACATTTAGACGAATTGAGCAGCGCGGCAGATGCGTGATTGTCGCGCTGTAAGAATTTCACATTTGAAACACTTGCGCGCTGCCACCGCGTGCGCTCTGTCGGCGTGAGCCAGTGTTGCAAGCGTACGTGATTATAGACTGCAAAATGAGCGAGTTTGACACCGAACAATTTATTATTGACATTCAAATGCGTCTTTTTTTGTGGGACTCAAGAAGCGACGATTACAACAACAGGACAGTAGAAAAATTAGCAAGAATTATGTGCATTCTTTATTCCCGATTTCGAAAATAAAAGTAGGTCCGAAAAATGCAGCAGTAAATTCATAAGATTCCTCTAGTTATTTTATTTAGGTATCTAATTCTATCAAGTTATTCTGCCACGGTACTTTTTCTTCGGGTGATACAAAATGTTTTCCGTCAATTTTTTTAATGAAGTGTGCCACACTGATCTTCACTGCGGCGCGGCAGTCGCGCTACTAACGCGCGGCTGTTCTTATAATGTGAAGGCATGTGCTTCTGCCGCGCTATTGTTGCGCTTCTATCGTCCTAATGTAAAAGCGGCCTTACTCTCCCTCTATTCTGTAAGTTGATAGTTTCAGGAGTATGGGGAACTGGGTGTACAATTCCTCACCTTCCTAGAAAAAAGGGAGGATCCTCTGACTAGACGGGTGTTTTGTCTGGTGGGCTACTGTCCGACAGTTGTTGTCGGGTTGTTTTTGTTATGTATGCTAATCTAGCAGATAAGTTTGATTGCGCGATGCAGGTTTTGTTTATCAGAAAAAATGTTTTTATGTGAATGCCTTGCCCGTGTCGACGCAAGTTAACCTTTTGAACGCCATTGTCACATATGCATGACAAGCGCTTGCCCTGTACACCAACGACACAAATATTATGTGATATAAAATGCGATGCACTATAAGACGAAATAAACAAGTGTTTTTAGGTGTATACCTTAAGTAATAAAAATCTTGTCCGTATTTAATTGCTTCAAACGAATTAAAATTATACTATGAATATTGAGAATATTTAACGTGAATTTTGTAGCTTTGCGTGGAGGGCACGCGCGTGCATTTATGCTTTGGTGTTCAAAAGGCAACATTTATATTGCTGTAGAAATTCGACTAGAATAATCTTCCAAATAATAAAATAATGTTTTTGTTTACTTTTATTTCTTAAAAAATTACTATGAATCGATGTGATTCATTTAATTATTATAGTATTAAAAAACGAATTCTTGTGACACTTAAAACCCTTTGTTAATATGTTATTGTTAAATTTTCAAGCTATCGTATTGTGAAGAGGAAGCTTAGGTGAGATGGTAGATTTTTTATAAAATTTAAGATATTTTTGCTTTATGTAGTGTCTATGATGCTGTTTTTATTTTACAATAGTTAAGAGCGGTTACGCCTCACGGCATTTCATAAAAACTTTCAAGTCCCTTTTTCCGAAATGCCTGAACCGATTTTAATGAAACTTCATACGCATAAGCAGAATACATAGGTCTAAAAAGTTACTAAAAACTTTTTGGAAATGCCTTAAAAAAAATTGGTCATTTCTGCTTCTATAGATAATTTATAATCGGTCTAATTTAGCTGTAACACGATTTTTCGAAAAGGTTTTTAGTAACTTATTTCGGAAAATAAGGACTTGAAAGTTTGTATGAAATGTCGTAAGGCGTAGGAAATCAAGAAGTATTTCTTTATCACATATTGAGTGGTTTTTTGAAGCGGTTATTAAGTAGTACTGTAGCTCGTTACAGTTTATAGTACCTACTACTGCCCGTTACAAAAAGCCACTAAGGTACAGACAGCGTCATTAAGTAGTTACCCTGGCGTACTCGGCCGGACTGTAGAGGGGTTAGCACATACTGACGCTGTCTGTACCAAGTGCTAAGACACTAAGTGTTACTATTATATTTTAACAATCCAACCTGTATATAATCAGGCTTTCGAAACCAGTGTGTTTTTAACCCTTTTTCCGACAAATCTTAAAATTATCTTTCGCCCACAGAGGAGGCAGATTCAACACGGCTACCCGGTTCACGCGCGGCGGCATCACGCACAAGACGTTCAGCGTCAACCAGTCCGTTGACCATAGACCCCGAGCTCTGCTCATCTCCGGCTTCGAGGCCGACGAGCTCGACGCTCTCGTCGCGCATTTCTCGGTGAGTTATATATAGATAATGATACAACAACATACATTTATTTTCAAGCAACTTTGGCCCACAGATAGATACCTTACAGACATGTTAGCATCATCATCATTTCAGCCCAAACGACGTCCACTGCTGGACATAGGCCTCTCCCATGTATCGCCACATTGGCATTTTGGGGGGGGGTTTTGCCATAATCGCCAAGCTTGGCAGGCGGGCTGGCGATCGCAGTACGGTTGTTACAAAAGCACAGAGAACGCTGCTGCCCATTCTCTGGCAAATCCCTTAGTCGCCTTTTACGACACCCACGGGTAGATATGGGATGGTGTTATTCTTTACGTTCGACACCATACAGAGCACCGACTAACATACATACAATTAAATACAATTTGTGTTAGTAAATAAAACCTTAAAATTAAATATTTAAGTAACACTTCACACGCCCAAGCAAAACGCCAAAGCACAATTGGTAGAGGTAAAAGCGCATACCATAATTATAACTTTACCTACACTTACAGCACCTTGATGATTATTCCACTCGGCCTCACCACGTTGTCTCCCTGCATTGGGACCAAGTAGAATATAAAACATTTGAATGTCCACTTTGTCCCACCAACCAATTTTGATGGAAATATTGGTTGCTAAGGTTGGAAGTGTTCGGTTATACTTCATAATCATAGATCGGAGTAGGTAGATTGAATTGGGGTCATTGATCCGAAAGGTATATATTAATATGGACATTCCTCCAGAATTGGTTGATTTGATTGACATTTAAGTGCAACATTGTATAAAATGTTGTAGCCATAAAAAGACTAAAAATAAAAATTATTATTAATGTTTCGATCAGAATTCGATTGTTTTTATTATTCAACAGATAAATAATACATTAATTTAAATTTTGAATTGAGTAGTAATAATATCACTACCAACATTACAATATTTAATTGAATCCGGAAATACCGGAATTACTTTCCGGAAAAATGTCTTATCCATGTTATTTTTTCTGTGTGCATTTATGATACAAGTACCAAAAATCAATCTACCTACTCCGATCTATGTTCATAATACATGGTAAGGTCCAATAGTTTCCAACTTCAACTATAAAATTAAGGATTAATATCCTAACAAAAATGGATTACAATACAGAACAAAAATATTACTTTTTTACTGTGGGTAAATAGATAAAACTGCAGTAATTTAGTGGCGTGATAGTTTTGTATCTCTGATTAATGTCATCTTTTTAGGCAGGGCAATTTTGGACCTTACCATGTAGTTGGCGTGTCATACTGATAAAGTTACGACCCGCCAGCGGGCCGTAGGGCAGTGAAAGTGCTAAGAGGAATCACGGGACAAAGGGATCCAACCACGAGATTACTTGGCCCTATCTTCCAGAGAGTCTGCTTAGATTTTTAGGGTTCCGTACCTCGAAAGGAAAAAACGGAACCCTTATAGGACCACTTTGTTGTTCAACCGTCCGTCTGTTTGTCTGTCAACCAGACCAGACCCTTTTTCTCAGGAACGCGTGGAGGTATCAAGCTGGAATTTATATCAAATACTTAAGTCTACTGTCCCTTGGAGCTGTAAAAAAATCAAACTTCTAAGCCAACGCAAACAAAAGATACAGCCATTTATGCCGCAAATTCTCGACATTCGCAAGAGAATCAAAACCTACAGGGTACTTCCCATGAACTCAGAATCTTGAAATTTGGCCCAAAGCAACGTCTTAAATCACAGATAAAGGAAAAACTGCGAAAACCGTAAATTTTTAGTTACATCATATAGTAAAAAATAAAAATTGTACGGAAAACTCGGTGCGCGAGTCGAACTCGCACTTGGCCGGTTTTTTCATCTATATTCTGAATCTCTAGTCTGTTATTTATATCGATTCTTAACAAATTCTTCTTGTTCCAGCAATACGGCGAAGTGATAAGCAAAGAAGTGGAGCTGTCCGTACCACAGCTAGTTCTACAGTACAAGTGTAGACTGCACGCAGAACATGCGGCCGCTAACGGCAAGCATTATAACGACAGGACGCTATCGGTGAGTCAGCAGAACTGTAGCATTATGCGAGAAAGACGGTGTAATCTGCCTAGCGTTTTTAATTATGTTGGGGTCTGCTTCCAGTCTAACTGGAAGCAGCTCTGTACTAGTATTTTACATGGAGCGATTGCCTATCCGACCTACACAACGCAGTTGGGTAATACGCTAGTTTTTATAATTCGTAGAACAAAAGTTGTACAGTTTTATGGCCTGAGTTACCACACGAGAAGTCTTGTGTTTATTATGTTACATCTTAAAAGATGTCCCATGACCCTCCCCCCCCCTAAAACCGGGGGGGGGTCCCCTGATGACCCTCTAATTAGTGACCGATACTTAAACACGTGATTATACTCATGTTAACAAACAACTTTCCTAAAGGAAATTTTAAGCTATTGCATAGCTTTTAACGCGGCGACCGAATCAAGAAATTCTGTAACGAAAAAAATCAAACACCCCGAATATGAAAAAAAATGGTGAAAAAATTTAATGGCAAAAAAAATAATTTCTTATTGGTCACCACGCTCAATAAGTGTAACTTGAATTACTATCAAAGAAAAAATATTATAATTGCATAAGTTGATAAAAAATGCTATGCAATAGCTTTACCGCGGCAGTCCCCGAGTGCCACATGTATTTTTTTATCGCAATAACACAACACCCGAATGAAATTCGGGGTTGCGACCCGTGCGGGTGCTCTGCCTACTCACTGTTGCACGTTACAAAAGTAATGAGACAGAACCGCGGCACGCGGCTAACAGCTGATAGGTCACAGGGGCGCGCGCACCACCACACTCCTGTGCCAGTCTCAGGTTACAGTTACAGGTGTTTCCCCAATAGCAATTATGTCGTGTGCCCATTTCACCGCCCGACTACCCACATTTCTTTTCACTATACATACTTATAACCTTGGGTAATATCAATTGAATAACAAATGCAATCTCCTTGGTCAACAGATAACGTGGACGGCGAACACGAGCGCTAGCACGAACAGCACGGCCCGGGTCGCGCCCGACGCCCGCCCCGCACGCAACGGTGACGCGAGGGACGAAAAGGACGAGGTGAGCTACCTACTTCTTATTGTTTGCTTATAGAACAATTCGAAATTTTAACTGTTTAAAGTCATCATGGTCTCATTCCGAAATATGGATTAAGGAAAAGGGGAAGATGCACCATGTATTCAGTACGCCATCCATTTCTCATCGGTTTAAAAAAAAAAAACAGCTGTTTCCTGCAATACCATATGTACGCACCGGGACTTATAGCTTAGTACGGCCGTTATTCTTAGACAATCGAGCCTGGTCCACTACCCTAGTGACGAGAAACCTAGCCCTACAGTAATTACCTAGCACCCTAGTCATCCCAGCGCCACAGTAATTACCTACCTAAGGCACTAGCCTACCATACAAACAACACGCTGACGCTGCGATGCTGTTGTTGGTGCGTGTAAATATTACATGTTCACGGTTTAACACCATACATGGTTAAAATGTATGGAACAGCTGGTTTTATTTTGCGAAGCACACCAACTAATGACCACGGTATAAAACCCAGTACTCATTTTATCTTCTCTCCCAACAGACTCCAGCCGACCTCCCCGAAGACACTCTCCTCCGTTTCGACGAGGAAGAAGAGGAAGATGCAGACGAAGACCGCTCCTGGAGACGTTGACGTTCGTCTGCTTAGCGCGAGCCTCACGCGCTGTGCACTCTGTTGTAACACAGGATTATAGGCTTAGTTCTTAGTAAACGTGGAAGCGAAACTGGCGAAATTCCTGTGACATATAAAAAGGGACGGTGTTTCATTCGTCCAGTCTCGGTTCTACGCTCTTGTGTAATTTGTAACACAGGACTTTTAGGTTTAGTATTACTAACCTCCTTTTTAGGGCATAGTTTTTGTGGGAGCGGAACTGGCTTAATAATTTAAAAAAAAATAGTGCGTGGAGTGACTCCGCGCGAAAGAAATGAAACTTAATGCAACAGTGCTTTCATACCCCCTCCATGGTAGCGTTAAACGTTTAACGCAACCTTGTTGGAAGTCGCATAAGAAGTTTCTCTTCAAAAAAAGATGAACGTCACTGGACGCCCGGCAGATTTGAAATATCTATGTTGATATTAGAATTCATAAGAAAGTAGCTGCTACCCGCGACTTCGTACGCGTGGAATTTTTGATGTGCACTAATACGAATTACATAAATACGAATTTTCGGTCCTGATCGAAAATTCGTAACGCGAGTTAACTTTTTTAGCCATCACAAAAGTGCACAACGCCGCTAAAGAAGTTTTCACTTCAAAAAGTGCTGTACCTACACGGTCAAATTCTATGGTACAGCTGTTTTTTTTGTAATTCCCTATGAAAAATCTCTATGTGGGAGGGTTACGAATGATGTACAGAACGCTTACCACATAGGTAAGCGTTTTCGCGTCGGTGTCCCTGGTATACGCAAAGTAATTGAAACTATCTGCACTTGGTATTAACGCCCAGTTTCGCTTCTATAAACCGTGTTTTTAACACGAAATGAACATAATACTAGGACGAAAAATTTCGCTTCTCAACGAAGTATTATTTGTTAATCTTTCTCTTCATAACTATCTTTTTATCTTCAGCTATCAACGAACTAAGAATTTATCTTTATGAGTCTAGGTTTTTTGACTAAATATACCTAAAATAGGCTCGCCCTCCTGACCCCCGTGACTACCCCAATACTACCCTTTTAAACAGAACTTTTAAATGGTGAAAGAAAAATATCATGAAATCGATTCGACATGAATTTCAGATCGATAATGATATTTGTGAATTTAAAAAAAAATACTAGCACCTATTGCAAGTTTCTGAATTTTGGGGTAGGTTTGGAATAAGAATAGGGATGGTAAGATGCCATTATGATTCTCACTTGGTTGCTTAGCCTTTTTCCAACTATGTTAGAATCGGCTTCCAGTCTAACCGGCTGCAGCTGAATACTAGTATTTTACATGGAGCGACTGCCTATCTGACCTCCACAACCCAGTTAGTACTGGGTAGTACGATACCCGTTGGTTGATCCTGAATTTCTCGGTAGCAACCACCGAGTCCGGATTCGTGTCCGCTTGATAGCAATACAGTCGCCGTGTATTATTACATCGGGCCTATTGCTATCAATATTAAACATTACTGGCGAAATGTGGGTGTTTTAACGGGTACACCTCTGCTTAACCCTTCGGGGAACAGGCGTGATGTTATGTTTATGGAAAGCGGCTTCAGTCGTGTCCAAAACAAGTCGGGTAATATCCAAAACTAGCTGTCCCGCGCACCTTCGTCTGCGTCACATTTTCCCCGTTTTCGCAACATGTTTCATTGCTGCTCAGCTCCTGTTGGTCTTAGCGTGATGATATATAGCCTATAGCCTGCCTCGATAAAAGGGCTATCTAACACTGAAATAATTTTTCAACTTCGGACTAGTAGTTTCGGAGATTCACGCGTTCAAGCGAACAAACAAACTCTTCAGCTTTATAATATTGGTAAGTAAATAAAAACATACTATGTTTTTATAAAAATCTAAGTTCTTGTTACGCCATTCCTATTCTTATTGTAACACTAACGTCCCCTTCTAACATTAGCAGATCACACTTAAACGAAAGCCTACATAAAATTGCACTATTGGAATTACAACTCTAAGGCGCTAAGTCGAGGGTTGAATATCCAACTGCGTTTTATTAGGTGTCACCTAGAGTTACTGAAAACCAATAAGTTGCCTACAATAATACTTATGGTGCGTCCGTATGTCCTCTATATTTAAATAAAAAACTTAAAATACGGCATATAGGACTTAACTTACGTAAATAATAATAATAAAACCTGATTTAAGACGTCATACACCAAATATAAATTAAAAACAAACGATAATTAAATTAGATTTTTTTTACTGATTTAAATTTTATCAATAATGTAAATAATTATGGCATATTGGTTAAGGAGCGTTCAAGTAATACGTAACGCAATTTTTGGAGATTTTTGACCCCCTCCTTCCTCCTAGTAAAACGTTACGTAACACCACCAAGTGACTATTTTTACCTGAAAGTCACAATTATGTGGCGTAAAGTAACGGAAAGTTGCGTGCTTTACATTTGAAGATAAAAAAATCAGTATCCTTTAGAGCAAGCAAAAAATGTTGTATCCTACCTCTCAAGTTGGATCAAACTGCACACGGTGAGCAAATTTGATTAAAATCGGTTAAGTAGTTCAGGAGTCCATCCCGGACAAACAACGTGACACGTAATTTATATATTTAGATAACGTAACATACAAGTTTCATAAATCTATGTCAAGTTCACTCATGATTTATGCTCATGATATGTAAAACCTTGTAGAAGATGATTGGCCTGGTTCTCTAACCATCAAAACTGTCGTTATTTACATTACTGAAAAGAAAGAAAAAACCGGCAAAGTGCGAGTCAGACTCGCGCACGAAGGGTTCCGTACCATTATTTATAAAAAACGAGCAACAAAATCATTTTGTATGGGAGCCCCCCTTAAATATTTATTTTATTCTGTTTTTAGTATTTGTTGTTCTAACATCAACAGAAATACATAGTCTCTGAAAATTTCAACTGGCTAACTATCACGGTTCATGAGATACAGCCTGGTGACAGACGGACGGACGGACGGACGGACGGACAGCGAAGTCTCAGTAATAGGGTCCCGTTTGACCCTTTGGGTACGGAACCCTAAAAAATCAGTAAAAACAAATTATACTCCAAACACGATAAATAGACTAGACATAGGCTTTGTAAAGCGCTTATATATATGATGAAATAAAAGTCTTCCTGCCTAATGGCTCGGGGTTATGAAGTTCAAATTTAGCCAGACCTAGTCGAGATTAGATACATTATTAGCAGTGATCGGAATGCGTAGGGCAATTTGAGGTGACCTTAAACGATTTGGGATTTGAGCTGTGCCCCATATTTGTTTTAATATGGGGCACAGCTCAAATCTCAAATCGTTTATTGCAATCCATAATGTACATTTACAGGTGGTAAAATAAAAACCGATCAAGTGCGAGTCGGACTCGCGCACGAAGGGTTCCGTACCATTATTTATAAAAACCCTTAAATATGTATTTTATTCTGTAGAAATTTCAACTGGCTAACTATCACGGTTCATGACAGCCTGGTGACAGACGGACGGACGGACAGCGAAGTCTCAGTAATAGGGTCCCGTTTGACCCATTGGGTACGGAACCCTAAAAATAATAGACACAATTATGAAGATATTCAATCCTAATTTAGAGAATTGCTCTCGATGAGAAAAGAAAGTCAATCAATATGGAAAATATTAAGATATCACCACTAACTTCTCTTACTAACTAAGACGTCATTAGCTAAATTCAAAACTAGTTCAAAAACACCAAACAATTCAATTCATACTAATTTAATCAATTAGAAATAACTGGCTCGTTAACAAGTGATAGATTTTTACTGCTCTTATCAAGCATCGCCACAATAAACAATGAATTTACCTGCAAATTCCAACTTAGTGGAATTTAAAGGCATTTCCTTAAGATAACGTCACGAAATCCCACTACTTATTCCGATCACTGATTATTAGAAACGAAAATCGCTTTATCTGAAGTTACTATAAGGCTACGTAATGTAGAAAGAGGAGCGGAAACGGAAAATTGTTTTTTTTTTGACACGCTCCGCTCTCTGTTTAGCAGAGGTCATAATATTCGTGCAATAATGACTCATCAGCTAGCGCTTACTGCGAAGATACTCTAAATTGGCACTTTGGCAATATGACACCTTTTGCAGAATATTCGACATGAAAATTTAGATACAGTTTTAAAAATCGATTTGCTTCAAATTCGCTGAAAAATCGATACGATTCAGAATTTATATCGCAGAATAATCGGTTCAATTCAGAATTCAAGCAAACTCAGGATTTAAATCGTTTCAGAACTCGAACCGATGTAGGACCCAATTTCATTAAAATTTTTCTTAGTTCTGATATTTCAAGAACACTGCATATGTATCGTAATCGGGAGTACTATTAAGGACACCTCTGCCGAACCCTTCGGGGATTACAGGCGTGATGTTATGATCAAGATTACTTAACACGCTGGCAAGTTCAAATAATCAGTTTACTTTTTACTTGTATGCCCAAAATTGTTTGGCAAATATTCATAACAACCCGACATTCGAGTCCAACGGCGTGATGATTACGCAACGGGAACCCTATCCGACTTACGAGCAGTAAGCCGCGGGTTCGAACCCAGGCAGGCGCATTACTTTTTGTAATTTATTTCATCACCGCTGCCCTCAAAAACGGTGAAGGAAAAAATCGTGAGGAAACCGGCATGTCCTAGAACTAAAAATTCGAAGACATGTGACATCTACCAACCCGCACTGGGCCCGTGTGGTGGATTACAGCCCACTCCCTCTTATAGAGAGGAGGCCTGTGTCCCAAACACCCAGATCCGAGTTCTCTTTATAGCACGCCAGCTGGGCTTAGATTTGTCCAATATAATTTACAAAAACAATATTCTGATATTAAAAACTGCTTGGCCTTTACTTACTTATTTAAGTAAGACAGCTTGATCATCAAAGTTATAGTGATCACATTTACTTCGGAAATTAGTTATATTGGAAATGGATTAGAAGCAAGGCGTGTAGGCAAAGAGCTAGTTATCGTTTTATTTATGTAACAGTAATAATTTTTATATTGAGTGTTTTTTTTTTCTACTTTGAATAATTATTATAAAATTGGTTTCCAGCAATGTAGAAGTGGCTATTAATGCAGGTTCGATTACCTCACGGTAACAAGACTTTTATTCTGGGCGGTTTTACCTTTACGGAAAGAACGTCTTTTAGTTCTTCCATCGTCTTCTGGAAGAAGCCTAGCCTTTTGCCAACTATGCAACACCAAATATGCAGCTGAATACCAGTCTTTTATATAAAGCGACTGACCTCCCAGTACCCAGTAACTGGGTAATACAAGACTGGTTGTCTAAGACTCATTGGCAATACCTTTTTGACGTGACAACGTCCAATAAATCGATGAACGCCGGCTGCACGCACGAAAAAGGATGACTCATAGTAACGTTACGTTCATTGTAAAGGTACGATCGGAGCGAGAGCGCTGCACGAGCGAGCGAAAAGCACGATCGGCTTGAGCATTCGGCTTGCTCCGCATCTAGAATTTCATCAATGTTTTGTTATGACGTTGTCACGTTAAAATTGTCCGTAAACCGACTTTACAGACAACAAATTTTTTGAAACAGATAGGAGGCCTGAATCCCAGCGTTGGGAACTTTAAAGGACATTAGTTTGGGCTATGCTTTTGCTATAAGAAAACACTCAATATAAAATTATTTACTTGACAATTATAAAATGGTTCCTAGCTCCTGAACTAACTAAGTCCGCGGAGCGGTATTTCTTAAGAAGTTTTTTTTTCTTTGTTAATCATTTATTATTTCAAAGCTTTTTCTTTCGTTATTTATAACGCCTGTAAAGACCCTTACAAATATAGACTTTTGTTAAGGACTTCCACACTGTATCTGATGAAATCGTTGCGTTATATTAATAGGTATTGGAGTGGTTTTTTATAGTATCGGACGGTTCTTATATTAGTTTAAAATACGCGTGAATTATATGTAATGGTATTAACCTAAATATACATAGTTGACAGAAAAAATATTTATATTATATACCTAAAAATACAGGGGGTAAAGGACATAGATACGAATTCTGTTACCATAATTTCAGTATTCTACATTTGTAATAGGTACGCTCCGTACGTGGGACTTAAGAGCGTTTATGCCTTACGACATTTCATACAAACTTTCAAGTTCTTATTTTCCAAAATGACTGAACCGATTTTAATGAAACTTCATACGCATAAGCAGGATACATAGGCCTAAACAATTACTAAAAAAACATTTCCGAAAACAGGTAAATTAGAGCGATTAAAATTTTTCTATAGGAACAGAAATTGCCAATATTTTTTTCTTTTAAAAGATATTAAGTACTAAAATGTTTTTAGTAACTTTTTGACCTATGTATCCTGCTTATGCGTATGAAGTTTCATTAAAATCGCTTCAGTCATTTCAAAAAATAAGGACTTGAAAATTTGTATGAAATGGCGTAAGACGTGCTCTTAAACATAACAACTGGCGGTAGGTACCTACTATAGAGTACATACACCTCTATTAGCCGCTTTAAAATCTCGGGAGCGATGCGTATACAAAACAAAAATATCAACTGTTCCATTCATTTAGACAATTTTTGTATGAAACAGTTTCTGCTGTTTTCCTTTTCAGTAACTTGCCAAACACTTTGTATGGCTATAGAATCTTGCGCTGAACTCAAGGTAACATTTTGTGCGTCTGTTACCCTGTGTAATATTTAGATAGATCAATATATAAGACAGCGTTTTTAACGATACAGTGTGAAAAGTTCTTAATATTCGATGGAAAATGGAGCTTCAATAATGTTACATAATTCTTATTTTTTATTAATAAATTATATAGTTTTTAACTTTTATTATTATATTAGTTTTAAGTTAACATGTTTTGGAAAATATTGAAAAGGAACGCGTTTAAAAGTAATACTAACTTTGGAATAAGCGCGTATTGAAGGTCGTAAACACGTTTTTAGAGTTCAGTTACTAATTGTTGATCGAATTAAAAATTCAAGTAATTATTTAAAACAAGTGTCTGTTTGCTCATTGATTAAAGGCGTCTGTTTATACAGGGTGTAACATAATAAACGCACGACTTCTCGTCTGGTGTCTCAGACCAAGACACTGAATAACTTTTGATCTATGACTTAAGGAAATTCACACAAAAAAAAAATAGTTCTACTATACATGTTGATCAGCTGATCGCGATTTTTTTTAACTATATGTTTTCGTAGAAGAAAAGTTGTTCAGTTTCATGATCCGAGAGACCAAACGGAAGGTCTTGCATTTATTATGTTACATCTTGTATATCTATGTAGTTAAAGCAAGAATATAGCCTCTACTTGTCACTAAAAAAGAATAAACGGATTATTTCCAGCCGGAAAACAATTTCAATGTTTTTCAAAACGTGTTTTCATCTAGTTAAGGTTCGTTTTTAGTTTTGTTTGTCTCGTTTTACTAATATAATAGTTTTTTGCTCTGCGGTTAGGGATGGATGTAAGGGTGAGTCATGGACTGGGGAGTGCGTCTTTTAATATATTTTTTGGGTTCTTTAGTAAACACTTGGGCTGAAAAACAAGCCAGGTAAAGAAAAAAAATAAATTCAAAAATATAAATTCGGCTATGTTTGTGGATTGGATAGTCATGTCTCAGAGCTGAAGCACAGAGAAAACGATGACTTGATGAACACTATATATGATGTATGTCAGTGTAATTTTAACAAGACATTCGAATTCACAATGGTGAAAAACCTTACAAGTGTGATGTATGTCAGTGTATAAAAAAAAGTTTCTTTAGGAAAGTTGTTTGTTATCATGAGTATAATCACGTGTTTAAGTATCGGTCATTCATTCACTCATTTTCATCGGTAATTACCAGCCACCCTATACAGGGTGTAACGGAAAGGGTATATACATACTTAAGGGTGTGCTACAGACCATCAAACTGAACATGTTTATCCACAAACAAACATCGTAATAACGAAAAAATTATCTGCTGCCCCATACAAAATTTCAATACCTATTCGACCAAATGTATGGGGCAGCTTGAACATGTTCAGTTTGATGGTCTGTAGCACACCCTTAAGTATGTATATACCCTTTTCGTTACACCCTGTATAATAAAATGTTCTATTCATTTAAGAAATGGCCAAATTTTCCAGTCTATGCCTCATCTACAAAGCGAATGCTTGACAAATTTTATGATAGCCGTTAATCGCTAGATATTTCGTTCTATTTTAATCTTTTTGTAAATAAAATAATGTTTGTTCTTAATCTTAAGGCGTTTTCGCTCGTCCTCTCGATGTAAAACAGGGGGATATTGGTATTTAGGAACCAGGATATGTGAATGGAATTTTGACACTTATTTGCAGCAAAATAGGGTAGAATTTTGTTTGGATACTGATTTGGAAATCAGGTGAGATTTTTTTGATGTAACTAAAGGGGTTTTAGTGTAATACGTTGTTTTTAAGTAATTATTGTCTAAATTCTAAGTTGCTTAAAAACAACGTATTACACTAAAACCCCTTTAGTTACATCAAAAAAATCTCACCTGATTTCCAAATCAGTATCCAAACAAAATTCTACCCTATTTTGCTGCAAATAAGTGTCAAAATTCCATTCACATATCCTGGTTCCTAAATACCAATATCCCCCTGTTTTACATCGAGAGGACGAGCGAAAACGCCTTAAGATTAAGAACAAACATTATTTTATTTACAAAAAGATTAAAATAGAACGAAATATCTAGCGATTAACGGCTATCATAAAATTTGTCAAGCATTCGCTTTGTAGATGAGGCATAGACTGGAAAATTTGGCCATTTCTTAAATGAATAGAACATTTTATTATACAGGGTGTAACGAAAAGGGTATATACATACTTAAGGGTGTGCTACAGACCATCAAACTGAACATGTTCAAGCTGCCCCATACATTTGGTCGAATAGGTATTGAAATTTTGTATGGGGCAGCAGATAATTTTTTCGTTATTACGATGTTTGTTTGTGGATAAACATGTTCAGTTTGATGGTCTGTAGCACACCCTTAAGTATGTATATACCCTTTCCGTTACACCCTGTATAGGGTGGCTGGTAATTACCGATGAAAATGAGTGAATGAATGACCGATACTTAAACACGTGATTATACTCATGATAACAAACAACTTTCCTAAAGAAACTTTTTTTTATACACTGACATACATCACACTTGTAAGGTTTTTCACCATTGTGAATTCGAATGTCTTGTTAAAATTACACTGACATACATCATATATAGTGTTCATCAAGTCATCGTTTTCTCTGTGCTTCAGCTCTGAGACATGACTATCCAATCCACAAACATAGCCGAATTTATATTTTTGAATTTATTTTTTTTCTTTACCTGGCTTGTTTTTCAGCCCAAGTGTTTACTAAAGAACCCAAAAAATATATTAAAAGACGCACTCCCCAGTCCATGACTCACCCTTACATCCATCCCTAACCGCAGAGCAAAAAACTATTATATTAGTAAAACGAGACAAACAAAACTAAAAACGAACCTTAACTAGATGAAAACACGTTTTGAAAAACATTGAAATTGTTTTCCGGCTGGAAATAATCCGTTTATTCTTTTTTAGTGACAAGTAGAGGCTATATTCTTGCTTTAACTACATAGATATACAAGATGTAACATAATAAATGCAAGACCTTCCGTTTGGTCTCTCGGATCATGAAACTGAACAACTTTTCTTCTACGAAAACATATAGTTAAAAAAAATCGCGATCAGCTGATCAACATGTATAGTAGAACTATTTTTTTTTTGTGTGAATTTCCTTAAGTCATAGATCAAAAGTTATTCAGTGTCTTGGTCTGAGACACCAGACGAGAAGTCGTGCGTTTATTATGTTACACCCTGTATAAACAGACGCCTTTAATCAATGAGCAAACAGACACTTGTTTTAAATAATTACTTGAATTTTTAATTCGATCAACAATTAGTAACTGAACTCTAAAAACGTGTTTACGACCTTCAATACGCGCTTATTCCAAAGTTAGTATTACTTTTAAACGCGTTCCTTTTCAATATTTTCCAAAACATGTTAACTTAAAACTAATATAATAATAAAAGTTAAAAACTATATAATTTATTAATAAAAAATAAGAATTATGTAACATTATTGAAGCTCCATTTTCCATCGAATATTAAGAACTTTTCACACTGTATCGTTAAAAACGCTGTCTTATATATTGATCTATCTAAATATTACACAGGGTAACAGACGCACAAAATGTTACCTTGAGTTCAGCGCAAGATTCTATAGCCATACAAAGTGTTTGGCAAGTTACTGAAAAGGAAAACAGCAGAAACTGTTTCATACAAAAATTGTCTAAATGAATGGAACAGTTGATATTTTTGTTTTGTATACGCATCGCTCCCGAGATTTTAAAGCGGCTAATAGAGGTGTATGTACTCTATAGTAGGTACCTACCGCCAGTTGTTATGTTTAAGAGCACGTCTTACGCCATTTCATACAAATTTTCAAGTCCTTATTTTTTGAAATGACTGAAGCGATTTTAATGAAACTTCATACGCATAAGCAGGATACATAGGTCAAAAAGTTACTAAAAACATTTTAGTACTTAATATCTTTTAAAAGAAAAAAATATTGGCAATTTCTGTTCCTATAGAAAAATTTTAATCGCTCTAATTTACCTGTTTTCGGAAATGTTTTTTTAGTAATTGTTTAGGCCTATGTATCCTGCTTATGCGTATGAAGTTTCATTAAAATCGGTTCAGTCATTTTGGAAAATAAGAACTTGAAAGTTTGTATGAAATGTCGTAAGGCATAAACGCTCTTAAGTCCCACGTACGGAGCGTACCTATTACAAATGTAGAATACTGAAATTATGGTAACAGAATTCGTATCTATGTCCTTTACCCCCTGTATTTTTAGGTATATAATATAAATATTTTTTCTGTCAACTATGTATATTTAGGTTAATACCATTACATATAATTCACGCGTATTTTAAACTAATATAAGAACCGTCCGATACTATAAAAAACCACTCCAATACCTATTAATATAACGCAACGATTTCATCAGATACAGTGTGGAAGTCCTTAACAAAAGTCTATATTTGTAAGGGTCTTTACAGGCGTTATAAATAACGAAAGAAAAAGCTTTGAAATAATAAATGATTAACAAAGAAAAAAAAACTTCTTAAGAAATACCGCTCCGCGGACTTAGTTAGTTCAGGAGCTAGGAACCATTTTATAATTGTCAAGTAAATAATTTTATATTGAGTGTTTTCTTATAGCAAAAGCATAGCCCAAACTAATGTCCTTTAAAGTTCCCAACGCTGGGATTCAGGCCTCCTATCTGTTTCAAAAAATTTGTTGTCTGTAAAGTCGGTTTACGGACAATTTTAACGTGACAACGTCATAACAAAACATTGATGAAATTCTAGATGCGGAGCAAGCCGAATGCTCAAGCCGATCGTGCTTTTCGCTCGCTCGTGCAGCGCTCTCGCTCCGATCGTACCTTTACAATGAACGTAACGTTACTATGAGTCATCCTTTTTCGTGCGTGCAGCCGGCGTTCATCGATTTATTGGACGTTGTCACGTCAAAAAGGTATTGCCAATGAGTCTTAGACAACCAGTCTTGTATTACCCAGTTACTGGGTACTGGGAGGTCAGTCGCTTTATATAAAAGACTGGTATTCAGCTGCATATTTGGTGTTGCATAGTTGGCAAAAGGCTAGGCTTCTTCCAGAAGACGATGGAAGAACTAAAAGACGTTCTTTCCGTAAAGGTAAAACCGCCCAGAATAAAAGTCTTGTTACTTTGGCTAGATATTTCGTTCTATTTTAATCTTTTTGTAAATAAAATAATGTTTGTTCTTAATCTTAAGGCGTTTTCGCTCGTCCTCTCGATGTAAAACAGGGGGATATTGGTATTTAGGAACCAGGATATGTGAATGGAATTTTGACACTTATTTGCAGCAAAATAGGGTAGAATTTTGTTTGGATACTGATTTGGAAATCAGGTGAGATTTTTTTGATGTAACTAAAGGGGTTTTAGTGTAATACGTTGTTTTTAAGTAATTATTGTCTAAATTCTAAGTTGCTATATTTGATTTTTTAGGTTTAATTTTTAATGTATTAAGGTACTTATTGTCACATAAGTTTTTTTTTAGAATTATTAATGGCAAAATGCTTCCAAATAAAACTTGCAACGCAATAAAAAAATCGAGGGGGCGAGTGTAGCTAATAATGTACATACTAGTTTATATTTAACAGACTTGTAAAAAAGAAAACATTTACATGAAAAAAATAAATGAGTCGCGCCGTTGAAAAAATAAATTCAAAATGGCGGTTAAAAAATATATTTTCTAAGTTACAATAAAAGCGGCTAGATTGTAACACAAGAAAAAAGAGACTTGTGACTTCACGTTTTCAGTTTGTTTTTGTAAAAAAGAGAAAAGATACGGCCGCCAAAAAATAAAAATGGTTCCATGTTTCTTTACGGACGTCAAAAACGTATTCGATCGAAAGATCGGCCTTTTTTTCAGCAGAAGAAAGAAAATTGACGAAGAAGTTGTTTAGAAGATTCGAAGAGAAGAATAGAAGTGAACAACGAAAAACATTAGTTTGCCACGGAAGTTTTTATGAGCAGATGGCTTACCATGACCTCTAAAAGCATTATTGTTTTACTCTTATTCCAGTGTGGGAAAGAGACGGAGCTATACAGGATGTCTAGCGCCATCTCTTTCCCACACTGGAAAAGGAGTAAAACAATAATATTTAAGACGTCATGGTAGGCCATCTGAGGACCTTATTTGGGCATGTAATGCTCAATTTGGATTGCCGCGGAACGTAAAGCGAAATTTGCAAACAAATTGTACAAAGCATACGGGGTGTAAATCACCTCATCACGAAGCCGCCAACCAAGCATTCTGTACATGAAACTAAGTAACTTTACGCAAAAATTATTGCTGGGTAACGACTTTTTTTTGGGGGGTGTAAAATCATGTTTTGTGGTAGAACTCAATGTAACGCACTCAAAACATTGTGCTGATGGACGGATTGAATGAAAATCTTACATTAAAAACTTATATTTAAAAAAAAATACTTGTTACAAAAAGTTGGAACTTTGACCCCTAATATCTCCGTAACTAGAAGGTTCCCAGGTATGGTGTAGAACAAAAAAATGATCGCAATGAGAGGGAGAACCAGTGCCTTTCGGCTTCGTTAAGAGGTGTTTTACACCCTTTATAGTATACTTTGTTAACTTTGTCGCATTCAGACTAGATCATCATCTGCTTAGACTATTCCCAACTATGTTGTCATCGGGTGCAGCTGAATACCAGTTTAGATGATGGAGAGACTGCCACCCCCCCACCCTTGTTCGACGAGCCAGTCCGCGCCGCTGAGCTAGATGCTCACCGGCGCGGGTGCATTAAATTCCATAAATAATAATAATATGACCCAGTCTGTCTCTTGCTGCCACCTCCGCAATGACGCCCTAAGCCGAGGTCCGAACCCCATAGGGGTGCCCTTAGCGAGCGGTCATCTAATGTAACTAGTTTGTAAGATCTAGCTGGGGGCCTTAAATTCGTTTGAAGTCACCACAGGATAATCCGGTTAAGCAGTCTCAACCTTAGCAGATTTATCTGCGAGTGGTAATACAAAAAAAAAGGAAAGACTACCTATCCGACGTCTACAACCCACTTAGGTAATACAATACGTCTCGGTAAGACTGGTTCAGGTCAGACTTTCGGAACCCTGACTACCTGTAACGACTGTCAAAGATCTACAATTGACAGCTGGGACTAACGGCTTAAAGTGGTTTCCCATCCACGGACCAACCCAGGCACGCTTGGTTTGGATCTGAAGTTCAACCCAAGCGGCTGTTAGACTAGATACATATAAAATATAAGCCGCGGATCTTTCGGTGAATTCTCACGCATTCTCAGTAATTTTGCAGTTAGTGACATTATGCTTTGTATAATTTCTTTACAAACATTCGATTATATGTCGCCACGGTTGGCGCAGTGGCTGAGCGATCGACTGCTGCGCTGCATGTTGCGGGTTCGATCCCCGCTCGGAACAAATGTATGTATGACCTACAGGTAGTTGTTCCGGTTCTGGCTGTTTGTGACTTTAAATGTTTGTAAACGCACCCACGGTACAGGAGAAATTCCAAGTGCAAAAAAAAACCCGCGGCAATGTAAATTGAGCTTTAAAAGACCATGAGAGACTCTATTCTAATAAAAGTACCGTGGTAAACAGACAAGGCACAGGTAACTAAACCAATGAAGATACAAACAATTAAGGAAGAACTGGTTTGAAGACTCAAGATTTCAAGAAAGAAGATTTCGGCATTATTAAAAACGAAAGTGTATTTCATTTCAACAACCTCCACAAAACCACACCAAATCGCAACTTGGCTTTCCCAATTCCACCAGACTTACCCTGACAGGTTTTACCCATCAATCAGACGTACCCTAGCTACCCAACCATTTCCTCGTCAAACTTTTCTTTTCAACTTAGCCGGTGCATGAAATCTTTGCCCTCGCCTCTTCCGTTACACGGTCGGGTTTTTAAGAGCCTTTACACCTTACGGCATTTCATACAAACTTACAAGTATTTCGGAAAATAAGGACTTGAAAGTTTGTATGAAATGTCGTAAGGCGTAAACGCTCTTAATCCTGCGGAGCCATTCACTTCGCTGCTAAGCATCGTCATCCGTAAGACCAAGCTTTTGCATGTCCTTCCGGACATTTGTCATCCAGGTAGTTTGCGGTCTATATCTCCCTCTCTTTTTAACCGACTTCACAAACGGAGGAGGTCATCGATTGTGTTTTTTTTATGTTTATTACCTAATAACTCCGTCATTTATGAACCAATTTGAAAAAATCTTTAATATGGAAGGATTCTCTCCGATTGGTCCCATAAAAATTGCATCAAAATCGGTTCAGTAGTTTGGTTTTAAATCAAAATATGTATGTGAAAAAAAAATTGAAACACTATATGATCAAAATAAACAAAATTGCGTATGCTCAGTTTTAGTCGAGCAACGCTGGAAGTCTGAAACACTCGGCCATCCTGTGTTTGCCGTACCCCACGGAGGTCATTAGTTGTAAAAAATAACAACTGTTTTGTAGCTTGGTTCTTAGGGGCGCATATTTTTGTATCACAGGGTACTTCTGTTCGCCACACAGACATCGTTCTGTGGGTAAGGTCGACTATTATTGATCCGTGATATTTAAATTTGTTTACTCTATTATTTCTGTGCCATCCAATTAATTTCCGCGCTTGATGGTATATATTCAGAAGTTGCGTATCATATACCTACTCAGTCTTGGTTCCGCTTATGCGCAGTCCGTTTAATTCTAGAGATTTTCTCAATTTCTCCAAATTTCCATGCATTTCATTTATACTGTCTGTGATGAGAGCATCATCATCCGCATATAAAAGGCTCCATGATGTGGGTTTCTGGGTTTTCTCGGTTAGGTAGTGCATGGTGATATCAAACAGCAAAGGACTTAGTGCGCTTCCTTGTTGAACTCCTGCTTTGATATCGAAGCTCACCGACACAGGCTGGCTGACCTTCTGACACAGGTTTGTACGTTATGTTACATGTCCATAATGAGTTTTATATAGTGTTCAGGGACATATTGAGCTCTCAGAGTTTGCCTTATTCTGGTCCTTGGCACACGATCGAAAGCCTTTTCAAAGATCTAGGAATAGCATCCTTAGATTTTAGTTGCTTTCGCGAGCTTTTTGTCATGACCACTTTGATTGCATGGATCGCGTCTTGATAGACGCTCCCTCATCGACGATCCCTCCCCAGAAGTAAAACCGAACTGATTTTCTGTTAAATTAACAAGGTTTTGAAGGCGTTGATTTAGGACACGATGCCAAATTTTGAGGGTGTGTTATGTGAGTTTTATACCTAGCCGGTGCATGAGATTAGTATTGGTTATATTCTCATTATCACGTTCCGGACTAGCGATGCTACTATAAAATAATAAAATATTTAGTTTTACAAATGTACCACCCCGACTGATTTCCATACTCAACTAGAGTTACCCTGAAAGACCCTAACATTCTTCTTCAATAAGTCTTGCCCTTTAACGCACTGGATTGCACAATTGGTTGTGTAGTCGGGAACGTTATTGCACGATCCACCTCAACATTTTTTTAACCGACTTTTTTACCTGTTACCTCGTAATTGCGTCATTTATGAACCAATTATAAACAATTTTTTTATGTGAAAGGATATACTTTCCGATTGGTCCCACTGAAATTTCATCAAAATCGGTTCAGTAGTTGTTTTTTTTTTCTTCATCTAGGTTGATGACATTAAAATGTATCATAATAAAAAATTCTCGTTACAAAGAAAAATACTCGAACTTGTGTAGGTTGTTATATCTCAACTAAAAAGGTGAAATTAAAAAAAAAAATACCATATTAGCAAAAAAAAACCGACTTTCATAAAAAAATATTTTGGTTAATTCAGTGACTTTGATTGTTTGTTGTGTTCTGTATGGTGTCGGACGTTAAGAATAGCACCATCCCATATCATCATCCCATATCATATAAAAAAAAGCCTTTCAAAATCTTGGTTTTGTCATGCGTGAAACCCGTGATTTCACTAATATGGCAGCAGTGAAAGCACTTTATAATGCGTTGGTGCGAAGCAATTTGGAAACTAGTGCTATCATCTGGAATCCTTATGAAGTGAAGTATAAAATATTTAGTTATATATATATTTATAAATATTATAAAATAATAAAATATTTAGTTTTACAAATGTACCACGCCGACTGATTTCCATATTCAACTAGAGTTACCCTGAAAGACCCTAACATTCTTCTTCAATAAGTCTTGCCCTCTAACGCACTGGATTGCACAATTGGTTGTGTAGTCGGGAACGTTATTGCACGATCCACCTCAACAATTTTTCAACCGACTTTTTTACCTGTTACCTCGTAATTGCGTCATTTATGAACCAATTATATATATTTCGATTGGTCCCACTGAAATTTCATCTAAATCGGTTCAGTAGTTTGTTTTTTTTTCTTCATCTTGGTTGATGACATTACAATGTATCATAATAAAAATTTCTCGTTACAAAGAAAAATACACTCGAAATTGTGTAGGATATCTCAACTAAAAAGGTGAAATGAAAAAAAAATACCATTTTAGCAAAAAAAAAAACGACTTTCATAAAAAAATCTTTTGGTGAATTCAGTGACTTTGATTGTTTCATTGACTTTATTGCCGAGGACTACCGAAAGTAAAGTTATTTTCACATTTATTGTGTTTTGTGGAAGTTGTTTTTTTTATACTGCTACTGTAACAGTAGCAGTATAAAAATATAATACTTTTCATTATTCAGTGTATGTTTGTACGTCTCTAACTGTGATCACACTTTCTGTGCGCTGCATGGAATATCTCCTAATCGAGTAGTTGGTCGGATTAAGGCACTTTCTTTCGGGTTTGTTCCGGCTAATCTCCGAAACAGATGAATCGATTTTGACGGGTCTTTTATCGGTAGATAGCTGATGTTATAAGGAGTTTCTGAGGCTCCTTTTATTTCTGTTAAAATGATTAGGGTTCCGTGCAAATAAATTAAAACCGGATAATATTGGAAATAGGATATTCAAATAGGGAAGTAATATTTTTATATTCATTTCACGCGGACGAATGTCACGGGACACAGCTAGTGCAATATAAAATAGTAAGATGAGCCCTTACTCGCCTTGCTATCTCGCCTTTTGGTTTTCAAAATAAAATAAAAAAGAAACACAGGAGTAAGTTTATTTACAATACCATGGACATAATTATAAAATAAATTAAAAAATAAAAACATTAAAATAATCTTTTATTTCTCAATAGTACCTTACTTTTAATAATTACCTAACAAATAATTAATTCGGTATCAAAATAGGAATATGATAATACTTATACTAGAATATTATTAATTTTTATTTAACTATGAAATCAGCCTTAATAACCAAGAAAAAAATAGAAATTGGCTTATAATATTACAATAATTAGGTACCTATTATATCGTCGTTTATTTAATTTATGTTCAATATATACTAGGTAAGTGATTATATCATGGGGTTTACAATTGCGACTTTTTAGTACAAGTTCATATTTGATTGTTTTGCCAGCTGAAAACCCTATACTTTTATGCTGTCGATCGATAGGGTCAATCATAAGGACCATCATTTCAGCCGAAAGACGTCCACTGCTGGACATAGGCCTCCCCCAAGTGCCGCCACATTGACCGGTCCCGTGCGACTCGCATCCAGCGGATCCCCGCAACCTTCACCAGGTCAGCGGTCCACCTAGTGGGAAGCCTTCCAACGCATCGTCTTCCGGTTCAAATAATAAGGATCAAATCTCGCTAACAAACATGATAATTAAAATGAAAGGAAAACCACGAAATCTTAACTTAAAATTCAGTGGGTTGCTCCATTGAGTTTATAAATTTCGATTTCATGGTTTTAAAGCAATTTTACTCAAACGTCCATCATATTACTTGTGTTAGCACCTAATTAACAATTATCTTTACCGCCATTTATTTATTAAAATGACGAAAATCTTTTTTTTTATTCATTTAAAATAAGTTAAGATTTCATGGTTTTCCTTTCATTTAATTCGTATAGTCTCTTCGTCTAAAAGCAATAATTGACCTTTGACATTTTATGACGTTTGCACGACCTCAGGCTATGCAACTTGCATCACTTTTTCTACACGTGAGAACAGCAGCTCCGCAAGATGCATCCCACAGCACCCCCGTAAGACGCATCCCACAGAATCGTCATAATATTTTCCAATCAACCCCATTAAGTTTTTAACGCGTGTTGTCGTGGCAACGGGGTTAGAGTATTAAAGCAATTATTTGGTCGTCTATAGACAAAAGAGACACTTAAGTGCGGTCAAACCGAGTGGACGAGACTCCGGACAGAGGACTTTGACAAATAATGTAAAATTAAATGATTTATCTGTCTTAGTCCGGTGTCCGGGTGGTGGCCCACGATAACGTCTTATAGCAGTATTGTTTTAATCTTATTTCAGAGTGGAAAAGAGATGGCGCTAGACGTTCTTGATAGCTCTGTCTCTTTCCCTCACTGGAGTGATAATTACATAGAACCACTGAAATAGTACTTACACAAAGAAGCACAACATACGTAGGTAAACTTACACGTAACAAAACAAAACAAAGTAATAAAATATAATAATTAATACAAATTAATAAAACATAAATATAATAGAGAATATAAATTAATAAAATATAATAATTTATACAAATTAATGAAATTATAAAAAAACTGATGCAAATAAATAAAGTGTAATAATTAATACACGTAAAAAGAAATGTATAACCTCATTATATTTATTACAATAAATATAAACCTAGATATTAGTAATATTTCCAATAATAATCATAATATTTGTTTAACAAACTTGCAATCCAGTATACGTATTATCTGGATGCTTGTTTTGTCCAATCTATTATGTTGCCGTGCCCTAATCGGGTTTCATGTTGGAACTTTGATATATATGTGATAACTAAATGTATATGATACGGGCAACGTAATTAACTGGGCATTATTAATAAGAACCGGCCATTATTAATAATGCCCAAGAGCGATGGGCAAGGTGATTAATTTATCAGTTTGACCGGCCATTAATAATAATGCATTAGTAATAAGTCAGTGTTTGAGATAGCTTGAATTTATCACTTGGACCGGGCAGTATAAATAATTCCGTACTTGTAGCCGGGCAATTGGTTTAGGTTAGGTTATTTTTTGGTAACTTTCATGAAAATTTTGTAAGTTTAATTTCATTTAATAAACAAAAACACTACAGTTCACCTATTTTATTACTTTGCCCAAAATAGGGTGGGCATTATTCATAATGCCCGGGAAAAGTGATTAATATGCTGTTTTAATCACATCGCCCAATTGAGTCGGGCATTAGGAATACAGACCGGCCATTATTAATAGTGCCCGGACTTATCAAATTACCCGGAACCTAGACACATGAATGCAATAAAGAATTTGAGTTTGAGTTTAGGGGCATTAAAACAACACAACTTTCAGACACCATGGCAGGAAGTAGGTCCAGACTGCTCGATTGGACCGCACCTTGTTTAAGATAATAATTTGAGAAATACTAACAATTTCAAAGAAAAAAATAGACCCTACACTTCATGTATTAACATAATTCTTCTTATTAATGTCGAACCAGATCACGAATGTCCGGATCTGTGTCGGTCGGAGGGTAACCACGAAATCGATGTCCTCCACCGGTTCAGAAGAGGAGCCTCCTGTGTGGAGTAACGGTGCCTCATCTTCCTTTGGTAGCATTCTGAAAAGTCAATAGTACAAATCAAATAAAAAAAAAAAAAAAATTACATAGGCCTACAGGGGCACTTATAAAACGTCGACAAAAAGGTGCTCGGTTCGGGTTGGTCGTTTCCTATCGAGAAGAACCGGCAAGAAACTCCATGGTTACTCTTTTAAAATCATTTGGTTTTAGAATATTTCTGTTACAGCGTTTTAGATACGTGGGACACTCAGAAAGTTTTGCGAAACTAAAAAAAATTGTTCTATACGTACATATATTTTTATTAAATCTTTTCAAAGTACTTTCCACCAGCCTCTATACAAAGATTCATGCGCCTAAACCAGTTTTCAAAACACTTTTTCCAGTCCGCCGCAGACACCTCGTTTACAGCCTGCTCGAACCCAGCCAGCGCATCTTCCGGCGACGAAAATTGTATCCCTTTGAGCTGATTTTTTATTTTTGGGAATAAAAAGAAGTCACACGGTGCTAGATCAGGGCTGTAAGGAGGGTGACCCAGGAGTTTGACTGGCGTGCTGTCCAGGAAGTCCCTCGTTTTGAGTGCGGTGTGCGCAGGTGCATTGTCGTGGTGGAGCAGTAGCCCGCGGAGCCCTGTGTTTGGTCGCTTGTTGCTTATAACAGAGAAAACTTCTGGCAAACATTTGGAAGTATACCATTCGGCATTAATGCTTCTTTGATCCCGTAAGGGAATTGATACCAAGTGGCCAGTCAAATTAAAAAAGCTAGCGATCAAAATCTTACCCCCGCTTCTAGATCGCTTCACTTTGGTAGGCGTTGGCTCATTTTGAAACACCCAAACAGTCGACTGGCGCTTGGTTTCTGGGTCGTATTGATAAATCCAGGACTCATCACCTGTAACGATGTCGTAAACACGCCGAGACGAGCCTGCTTCAAATTTGTTAAGCATATCACGGCACCATTCCACCCGGGCCTGCTTCTGAGCATCGGTGAGGTTGTGCGGCACCCAGCGTGATACTATCCTCCTCACGCGAAGATGGCTGTGTAGAATCTCGTGAACGCTTCCCGATCCAATCTTCAATATGTGTTGAATCTCCTGATATGTAATTCGCCTATTGTCTTGGATTAAATTTTTCACTGCTAGCACGTTTTCTTCGGTAACAGCCGTCAAAGGGCGACCGCTTCTTTCGTCATCCCCCAAAGTTGGTCGACCGCGCTTGAATTCGTTATACCAACGATACACGGTTGCCTTGGAAGGGCCTTCATCCATGAATGCCATTTGAAGTCTATCGTACGATTCATCCGGTTTCAGGCGACACTTGAAATCGTATAAAATCATAGCTCTAAAATGTTCCCGGCGCAGATCCATATTTCAGTGAGACACAATACTTTGAATTAACTCGCAAAAAATGTGGAGGGAAATTTTGAAATTGGAACTTACTTATTTTTACTTATAAATAATCATATTTTCGAAAAACATAATAACTGGCCAGTCTCCCATATATAAAAACTTTTTTTCGCAATACTTTCTGAGGGGCCTGGTACATTTAATTATAGTAAGAACTAGTTGTGCCCGTTATCTTTGTCCACGTGTTTTTTTAATGAAAATTTAACTTCTAGGTACTTGAGTATCCAGTTACTACTTATATAGTCAGCTAACTGCCAGTAAAAGCCCCGTCAAAATAGGTCCAGCCGATACGGAGATTAGCCGGAACAAACAGACAGTAAAAAAAAAAGGTTTTTTTGTTTTAAAGCACCGTATATACTGACCATGCATTCAATAAAGAGCTGATATTTTGAAATTACAAACAGACACTTCAATTTTATTTATTTGTATAGCTAGTGTTCCTAAAATTAGTTATCAGAAACGTTTAAAAAATATTCTCCCTCCAAGTACTAACAAATTAGACCCTAACTGGTTAGTTCAAATCTTCAAGTCATAATTAATCAGGAATAGCTTGAACAAAATCGTGAATATTCGTAGAAAACCGGCCAAGTGCGAGTCGGACTCGCGCACGAGGGGTTCCGTACCATTATATTTTATAAAAGCGAGCAAAAAAATCACTTTTTTGTATGGGAGCCCCCCTGAAATATTTATTTTATTCTGTTTTTAGTATTTGCTGTTATAGCGGCAACAGAAATACATAATCTGTAGAAATTTCAACTGGCTAACTATCACGGTTTATGAGATACAGCCTGGTGACAGACGGACGGATGGACAGCGAAGTCTCAGTAATAGAGTCTCGTTTGACCCTTTGGGTACGGAACCCTTAAAATGTAAAAAACACTATGAAATCTGACATTCCGAAGACCTAAACGAACGCTTCTAGCGGCGAATTCATGCGAGATAGCCCACAAGGAATAAATGACTTATGATTTTGACATCTTATGTCTCACCATATCTTCCCGTGAGTGTCGTAAGAGGCGACTAAGGGACTTGCCAGAGAATGGGCAGCAGCGTTCTCTGTGCTTTTGTAACAACCGTACTGCGATCGCCAACCCGCCTGCCAAGCGTGGCGATTATGGCAAAACCCCCAAAATGTCAAAGTGGTGACACTTGGGGGAGGCCTATGTCCAACAGTGGACGTCTTTTAGGCTGAAATGATGATGATGATGATGTCTAACCCAGGGATGGGGAAACTTTTTCCTTCGCGTGCCCATATTTACTAACGAAATATATGGCGGGCCAAGTTGTTGCATTTTTGGCTATATTATCTACTAAATTTTTTTTCGCTATTACGATGTTCAGTTGGAGTATGTTACATGTTCAGTGTGATGGTCTGTAGCACACCCTTAAGTATGTATATACCCTTTCCGTTACACCCTGTATACTGAAATAAAAATATTGATATGGGTTTACTGAAAATGTATTGTACAAGGAAGATAGTAAAAGTAGAAGGTTGAGGAACGCTGGTCTCTGTGGAGAACTGTTTTTGTTTTCTGCACGATTTCATCACAAGCCGGCTCCATCTGTGATGCTGAAACTTTTACCATAGAAAAAAGGTGGTCATTTGAAAGCCTATTACGAAGAATTTTTCTTAGTTTCACTAGATTTTTGTTGATAGGCGCGGGCCAGATTTCAAAGCTTCGCGGGCCGGAGATGGCCCGCGCGCCGTAGTTTCCCCTCCCTGGTCTAACCCTTCATAGTAAGCAGGCGTGATGATGAACCTCACCTCTTTCTCCTATTACTCTCCTGTCTTCCATCACCAGTCTCTTTCTCCAGATTGTCAATATCTTCTTCGTCAGAATAATCTAGAACTTCCATACCGCTATCTTTTCTTTTCCTCGAATGTGGCACCGAAGATTGTAATGGACCTTCTGAAAAAACATCATCATCATCCACTGTGTTGCCTATTTCTATGATGGTGTCGGCTTCCAGTCTTACCGGATGCAGCTATAATGGCACGGCTGGCGCAGTGGTTGAGCAATCGACTGCTACGCTGCGTGTCGCGGGTTCGATCTCCACACGCAAAAATATTTGTATGGCCTTTGTTCTGGGTCTAGCTGTTTGTGTATGTGAGTTTAAATGTTTGTAAATGCACCCACAATACAGGAGAAATTCCTAAGGCAATGTTTAAAAAAAAAATCGCTTTACGATGCTAAAAGGTACTTGTTCTCCACGTACCTGCGATATTTTTGTTCCCTACCTGGGAACCTTCTAGTTACGGAGATATTGGAGGTCAAAGTTTTTTTTTTTTTAGATACAAGTTTTGTAATGTTATGACTTTACTTTAAATACCTCCACGACTATTGTACTATGCAATGTATCAGCACAATGTTTTGAGTGCGTTACATTAGTTAGAGTGCTACCGTAAAATATGATTTTTCAGCCAAAAAAAAGTAACTTTTGCGTACAGTTACTTAGTTTGATGTACAGAATGTTTGGTCGACGGCTTCATTGGAATGGGTAGCCTTGACTACCTGGACCTTCCACCGTTTACACCTTGTATGTACGGTCAGCAAAGAAAATCGCTATACACATCCAAAAATATAAGACGTCTTAATTTTAGAACGATCCATATTAACAGACCGGATTAAAAGAAAACAGTAATTTTCATCAATGGTTACACAAATTCGCAAAACAATATTACATCAGATCGCACTGATCAGCACAAAACTTGATGTAATATTGATAACTGTTAACCGACTTCTGATGTCGACTGTACTATACTTTTCCTACGAGATCTGGTGGGCTACTACGACGTCTTAAAACATTATTGTTTAACTCCTTTTCCAGTGTGGACAAGAGATGGCGCTAGACATCCTGTATAGCTCCGTCTCTTTCCCACACTGGAATAAAAGTAAAACAATACTGCTTTAACACATCATGGTATGCCATCTGTACCTTTCTGTCCATCTTCAGCCACGACCTTCTCCCTCCCTCGCCTACCTTCCGAAGGTTCCATGTGCTCTCTTTCTCTGTCACCTTTACTCTGCCTTCTCCCATCATTCGTGATGAAGAACGGCATATCAGCTGCCATTCCCCTTCGCCTTCAAAATCAAAATACAGAAATTTTAATCGGTAACTTTTTTTTAGGGTTCCGTACCCAAAGGGTCAAAAGGGACCCTATTACTGAGACTTCGCTGTCCGTCCGTCCGTCCGTCCGTCCGTCTGTCACCAGGCCAGGTCTGTCATGAACCGTGATAGTTAGCCCGTTGAAATTAAAACAACAAATACTAAAAACAGACATATGTTTAAGGGGGGCTCCCATACAAAAAAGTGATTTTTTTGCTTGTTTTTATAAATAATGGTACGGAACCCTTCGTGCGCGAGTCCGACTCGCACTTGGCCGGTTTTTTTGTTACTCAAGTGCGCAGTTACTCTTAAGGGTGTAAAAAAGGAACTATGGAATTGAAAATCTGTTAAGAGCATTTACACCATATGGCATCTCATACAAACTTTCAAGTCCTAATTTTCCGAAATGATTGAACCGATTTTAATGAAACTTCATACGCATAAGCAGGGTAAAAAGTTACTAAAAAATATTTACGAAATGTCTATAAAAAAAAAGATAATTGGAAATGTTTGTTTCTATAGATAATTTATAATCGGTTTAATTTAGCTGTAACACTGTTTTTAGAAAATCTTTTTAGTTACTTTTTAGACCTATGTATCCTGCTTATGCGTATGAAGTTTCTTTAAAATCGGTTCAGTCATTTCGGAAAATTAGGACTTGAAAGTTTTTATGAAATGGCGTAAGGCGTAAACGCTCTTAAATAAATGGTTTGTCATCCTACTGATATTCTAAGTATTATAACTGCGAAAGTTTGTGAGGATCCTTGATTATCTGTATATACCTATAGATTTATGGATGTTTGTTGCTCTTTCACGCAAAAACGACAGAAATAATTTGCATGAAATTTGGCTCGCGGATAGTTTAGATTAGATTTAGATCTAAAAAATTACGACACATTGAGAAGTGCTCGATATAAAAATGAATTAAGCGGAATTAAGTGCAGGACAGTTAAGTTTAAAGCTAGTATATTTGGGATAGGAGTAAAAATTTATAACAAACTTCCAAACAGTGTAAAAACCACTGTAACATTAGATAGTTTTAAAAAAACACTGAAGGAATTCTTAATAAGTAAAACCTACTATTCGATCAATGATTTCTTTAATGACAAATATACTGGTGACCACACAATTAGATAAGCTGTGCTACTGACTCAATGAATAATTTAATTTATGTGACATCAATGAATAATTGAACTATGACATTAATCAATAATTTAATTTGTACTCGTATGACATCAGTGAATAATTTAATTTGTATGACATCAATAAATAATTTAATTTGTATGACACCACTGAATAATTTAATCTGAAGGAAATCAATTAATAACTTAATGTGTATGAAATTTATTTAATTTGTTTAAAGCTGACGATGTGAATGAAACGTGTATTAATGCATGATAATTGGTGGACGTTGACTTAGGACGAATAATGATTAATGTTAAAACAGTTAAAAACCAGCATTAAATATTGTACACCTCATGGGTATGTTACAGCGAGCCTCTATGTAATAACTATAAGAACTTATATATCACCTGTGACAAACAATAAATATATTTGAATTTGAATTTATAACCATCGGAGGTCAGAGTTATTTGTGTACTTACACCGATTTCATACAGCGAAAGAATAAAGTGGATATGCCTCAAATCCCGAGATTAATTTTAAAAAGCAGAAAAATCCCGTGTATTAAATAAAAAAGTTATTTACCTTTACACAATTTAAACAATCCGACATCGGATGTCGGAAGTTGCAAAATTACAATGAGCACACGCAAGGGAAGATCCATATTAATATCAACATTTCGATGCAAGTACAAAAGTAACTCTTCCTAATTCCGACCTCTGTTTATATCATAAATTACTACATTAAATATTTTATGCCGGTAGGACGATCACGTGGGATAATAACTGAACTCTACACGGGTGAAGCCTTGTGCATGAGATAGGTTGGCAAATTTAAAAAAAGTTATCTTTAACTCACCTTCCTCTTTTAGTCTTGCTCCTAAAGTACCTGAGGGTAGTTTGTTCATTTTCGTAATCATAATCATTCTTCTCCCTCATTCTTCTGACCTTCTTTCTCTTTTTTATCTTCTTCTCTTCAGAGCTCTTTGGGATGGAATAGTATCGGTTTCTTGGACGATGTTTGTAATACATCTCGTAGATTGATTTTGTTATACCGTCGTCTGAGTCGTCTATTAGGGCTTCTGTTGATTTGGAGACATATATTTTTTAAACTAAGTTAGTATTAAATGTTATGCAAAATACAGAAAAACCCAATAACATTGCCCAACCAGGGAATTGAACCTACAACCCTACGCTCGGCAGCCGCACTTGTAACCACGAGACCAACGGTCCGTTACCTAGAAATAAACTACTATCAAACTTACCATCTGGCTTCCTTTTCAAGATTTTCGCGCCCCGTTTTCTAGGCGTCCTCTTCTTTAAGTTAGAAGAGAAGTCCTCCTCAGATGACACCACTTCTTCAGTTTCAGCCCCCCAATCAGGGGTCAACTTGCTTGGCTTCATTCTACTCAAGAAGCTTAACCGAGGGGTCTTTTGCGTAACCAAAAATTTGAACCCTGGATGAACCGCTGTTGTTCCATTGACCCCTAAACGGGTAGTGAAGCCTAAAGTCGTTTGAGTTGAGGGTAGTTCGGTAGTCTCGTTGATTCTAATATCATCGACCGACGTGTCATTTATGATATTCTCCATGACGTTTTCTGTCATGTTGACAGAACGTTTTCTTCGTTCGTAGTCTGCGTAGATGGGCGTTTTGATTTTTGACCGGCTCTTCTCTGTGAATCTGGGACGGACGTATTTTTTTCTGGGGTATTCGGGGTCTTCGTCTGAGAGGTGGCCTGTGGGTTTTGATAAATTAATATAGGTGAATTAACTGCTAAAGTGACTTGTTTATAGGCGAGTTAGTAAGAAACGCGATACATTTAAAGTAGACTAGCTGTCCTGCGCAACTTCGTCTGCGTCACATTTTCCCTATTTTTCATTGCTGCTGCGCTCCTATACAGCGCCATCTATTGAATACTTACTCAATCTAGTCAAGAGATACCGCCATCTGTTAGAATTATGACTTAATTTGCAATAAAATAATATTGCGACTATAAATTGAGATGTAAGCTATCCTATCTTTCAAGTTGGATCAAACTGCACACGGTGTGCAAATTTGATTAAAATCGGTTAAGTAGTTTAGGAGTCCATCAACAACAAAACAACGACACAACAACAACGAACACAAACACAAACAACGTGACACGTAATTTATTTATATATAGATGATGTCGGACTGCCAAATGATAGGTCCAAAGTTCGGACCCAAGACATGCGTATCAGATTTTTCAGATTCATGTGCGTTTTGTATAATTATCACTGCTTCGTGAAGGAAAACATCGTGATGAAACCAGTATGCCTGAGAGACATTTCTCGACGGGATTTAAAGCTAAGTCAGAGGTCCAGGGCTGGCATCAAAACTCCAGCTTAGGCACTAACCACACGAAAAGAAGAGATGACTCGTGTGAAACATGCGTTCTGCATTCTCTTTTTATATGAAATGACAAGCTGTCCCGCGCAACTTCGTCTGCGCCACATTTTCCCCGTTTTCGCAACATTTTTCATTGCTGCTCCACTCCTATTGGTCGTAGCGTGATGATATATAGCCTATAGCCTTCCTCGATAAATGGGCTATCTAACACTGAAATAATTTTTCAAATCAGGCCAGTAGTTCCTGAGATGCGCCATCGGTACATGGTGGACATCCCACCTATACGCACTTAGCACTTAGCACTTAGAAATACTTTTATAATGCGTACCGCTAAGGAGTGGAGTTCTCTGCCGGAGTCTGTGTTTCCCGATAGCAACAATCTAGGGGTGTTTAAGTCAAGAGTGAATAGGTTTCTTCTAGGCAAGCGTGCTTCACCGTCGACCACATCATCGCTTACCATCAGGTGAGATAGTGGTCAAGCGCAAGCCTATCCATACAAATATTATAAGTGCGAAAGTCACTCTGTTTGTTTGTTACCTTTTCATCACTGAACGGCTGATCGGATCTAAATGAAATTTGGCAAGAAGATAGATTTCAACCTGGGGAAGGACATAGGCTATATATCATCACGCTACAACCAATAGGAGCGGAGCAGCAATGAAAAATGTTGCGAAAACGGGGAAAATGTGACGCAGACGAAGTTGCGCGGGACAGATAGTTGATAATAAAAAAAAAAGATTAGCGCATTCAAGCAAACAAACAAACTCTTCAGCTTTATAGAATTGGTATAGATTATCTGCCTAGCCTTTTCCCAACTATGTTACGATCGGCTTCCAGTCTAACCGGATGCAGCTGAACACCAATACTTTACATAGTGAACTTGCCTATCTTTCTCTACCTGGTGTCGGAGTTTTTATGCCACCCGAGAAATATCTCTCAGTCATGCTGGTGTGGGCTGCGGGTTGTTCGAAAGAGATACCGTGGCCCTGGCACACAAAGGGCTAAGAACGAACATGGATGGGTTTTAGTCAGTCAAGTCTGACACTCCCTTCCGCTCCGCCCAGAGCGGGCGAAGTCATTTGATGATTTCCCATCCGAAAAAAAAGGCATGCTGGTGTCCTCAAGATAGTTTCCTTCACCGAAGCAAGTGATAATTATACAACACGCACATGATCCTTGCCTATCGGTAGAAGATAGGGTACATAGGCACTATTATATTTCTCACCTGAATCTTGGTTCTCAGGAGGCGCTTTGAAAGGTTTGTCTTCAGTTTCCACAACGTCTTCCGGTAAAATACCATCGTCAGCCCCGCTGTATACGTATCTGTCAACAAATTATTTAATTTTTATTTTAGGACCCTTACTTAGCGATCCTTGCTTCGCATGGGGCCTTGTATTGAGTCCAATACTATCCTATCGCTAAGCTGGAACCAACTCTACAAAATTCCAATGAAATTGTTTGGGTGGTTTCGGAGATTAGCGTGTGCGAACATTAAATAGTGACACGTGATTTTTATACAGGTTTGCACCGACAATACGACAGTAAATTATACTGCGTAGGTATACCTCATGAGTATGACGGTTCCAGTCTTCATACAAAAGTTCAATCGAATATTCCAGTAGTATTTTCAACTATTTACTTTTTAATTTCGATGTTACGATTATTTTGGTAAAATATTCCAATGACCTAGTTTAAGAGTTTTTTTATTTGTAGTTGCATTGTTGGCGCCACCTTATTTATTATGAGCGTTTAGTCCTTTACGGCATTTCATACAAAATTTCAAGTCCTTATATTCCGAAATGACTGAACCAATTTTAATAAAACTTAATACGCAGGATACATAGGTCTAAAAAGTTACTTAAAACATTTTCAAAATGTCTAAAAAGAAAAGTGGAAATTTTAGTTTCTATAGATAATTTATAATCGGTCTAAGTTAGCTGTAATACTATATTTGGAAAATGTTTTTAGTATCTTTTATACCTATGTATCCTGCTTATGCGTACTAAGTTTAATTAAAATCGTTCAGTCATTTCGAAAAATAAGGACTTGAAAGTTTGTATGAAATGCCGTAAGGTGTAAACGCTCTTATGTGACAAAATAACCCTTGGTTGTCAAACCTCCTTTTGAATGCTCTTTACTCTTTAATTACCCTAGTCTCTCTAGAAAACAATTCTCACCTAGTACTCCAGTCCATCTGCCTGGCGTCGTCGAGCCACTGATTAGCAGCCAACGTGGTCTCTCTCACCATCTTGATGTTCATTTGTAAGAATATCTTACGCAATTCTACTGTGATGTGTGTGGGTTTTGATATGTAGTCGTCTACCGTATCTGCTTTCTCTGTTCTGGAGCGTTCTGGGTAATAGACGACGTTAGATAGAACTAAGTTGTTTGATGGAAATCCTGCATACATAAAATAAGAGAAGCCTGGCTGGCATATCTATTAAATGCGGCTGATGAAACTATCGGTTGTGTGGTAGAAACTGAAAAATGTACAATTCATTGGTCGTAGTTAAGCGAAAAAGACCCAATCCACAACATGGCCAAAAATTAGTTCATCATCACCAGCCTAATATGTTCCCACTGCTGGGACACAGGCCTCCCCTTTATGAGAAGGAGTGCGCTGTAATCCACCACGCGGGCCCAGTGTGGGTTGGTAGATGTCACATGTCTACGAATTTTTAGTTCTAGGACATGCCGGTTTCCTCACGATGTTTTCTTTGACCTTTTTTGAGGGCAGCGGTGATGAAGTAAATTACACAAAGTAATGCGCCTGCCTGGTTTTGAACCCACGGCTTACTACTCTTAAGTCGGGGCTGCTAGCAAATGGGCCACCGCTGCTCTCATATGGACATTCGGCTTAGATAAAATAAGAATGTCTGGTATATCTGCTATATTCGGCTGATGGAACTCTATAGGTTGTGTGGTAGAAACATGTACAAATTACGTACGAAAAATGAACAAATCACGGGACGTAGTTAAGCGAAAAAGATCCAATCCACAACATGACCAAAAATGACTTAAGTGCACCAAAATGCTAAATATCGATACTATACATCACATGTCATGTGGGTTGGTTCCAACGTCATTAAAATTATAAAATTTAGTTTTTTGCTTGGATCTTTTGTAGTGACTGGATAGATCGATATTTAGCATCAGTCTTTTATCCCAGACCAGGGTCTCGTCATCGAGGCCTCGAGGTAATCAGCTTTAACAAAATCGCATTTAAAAACCCTTATTTTAATACGCCACTCGATGAGTTTTAAAGAAAAAAAATGGAATTTGTTTTTTAATGATATAGCCAGTGACACTTGCACAACCAAAACGAATCTAACGGCATTTAATACATCCAAATCGGTTCATCCGTTTAGGAGTTACGAGGTTACAAAGAAACGGACATTCATACAGGCAAAACACATATACCTCTTTTTGGGCTTCCCCGCAATCGCGTAAAAATAATAAGACAGCCAAAAACTCGAGACGTGTCAAAATCAACCAAAATCAAAATATTTTTATTTTACATAGGCCTACATGGGCACTTAAATAAAACGTCGACAAAAAGGTGTTCGGTTAGGGTTGGTCGTTTCCTATGGAGAAGAATCCGCAAGAAACTCCATGGTCACTCTTTTAAAATCATTTGGTTTTACAATATTTCTGTTACAGCGTTAGTACTTAAGTATTGGAGGACATCGTAGGCCCGACAAAAAGTCGTTGCTTACTACAAAACGTAGAACGAGATAAAACTTTACCAAGGATCTAGGAATCTATAAGGCCTACAATGTCCACACATTTACAAACAATCGATAAATAAGAAAACACATTAATTACCTCTATTCGGACTTTCCAGCGTATTTTCAAGTCTTAGCAGCACCGTGCCGGCCTTCCAAGGTTCCAGGGTCAACACATTGATGTGGCGAGGTAGACCGTGCAGCTTTAGGACTGAAAACTGAAGAAACGGTGGTGTTTCATCATCAATTTAAAAAGGACTGTCTGATACCGGACAAAGAGGTCATGTTTTATCCAATTTCTAGTTGATTCGGGATATCGCCAAAGAGTTGGTCGACTCTTTCGCGATCAGAGGGCTGGCTTAATTCTCTGCGGATTTTCGGGACAGGCTTTTTAGCTTTTGTGTAATTTGTCGGCACGGTTGGCGCAGTGTTTGAGCGATTGACTGCTGCGCTGCGTGTCGCAGGTTCGATCCCCGCACGGAACAATTATTTGTATGGCCTACAGATAGTTCTTCCGAGTCTAGCTGTTTGTGTATGTGAGTTTAAGTGTTTGTAAACGCACCCACGATACAGGAGAAATTCCTAGTGTTGGGCAAAGTTACATTAAAAAGAAAAAAGAATTTGCATTACCATCCAACGTGGTATGCGTGGCTGTATTGCTGCCAGCGTTCTGGTCACTTTTCCCGTGGACACGAGGATTCGCGTTCTATTAGGACGAACCTAATAGAACGCGAATGCGCGATGATCGTAGGTTCGCGCGAATTTTACTCGTACGAACGCGCGATTAAACATATTGAACTCGAATAGGAGTTCTAACTGACAATCGCACGACGCGGTCGCGCGACTCAAATGTTTGTAAATCTATTCGCACGAACTTAGTTCGTACGAACGCGTGATCAAACATATTGAATTCAAATATGCGTCCTAATTGAAATTCGCGCGATAATGCCCGCGCGCCTCGCTTGCTCGCGTCGTCAATTCGCGCGATGATAGGACACCCAGTTTTTGCCATAGCGCGAACACGCGATGGTTGCATCGCTGACTCGCGCGATGATCGCGCATTCGCGTTCTATTAGGACGATGCCTAAGAACCAAGATTACCGACGTAGCCCGAAGAATTGCCAAACTTAAGTGGCAGTGGGCAGGGCACATTGCTCGCAGAACGGATGGCCGATGGGGCCGAAAAGTTCTGGAATGGCGACCGCGAACCGGAAGACAATGCGTTGGAAGGCCTCCCACTAGGTGGACCGATGTTCTGGTTGGTTGCGGGGATCCGCTGGATGCGAGGCGCACGGGACCGGGCAATGTGGTGACACTTGGGGGAGGCCTATGTCCAGCAGTGGACGTCTTTCGGCTTAAATGATGATGATGAGGTCTAAGTACAGACAGCGTCATTTAGTAGTTAACCCCCTGGCGTACTCGGCCGGACTGTAGAGGGGTTAGCACATACTGACGCTGTCTGTACGTTGATAACGGACGGGGATTAAGGATATTGTCTTTGTTCAATATTATGTCTGGTTAAAATCTGATTAAATGTCAAGAACGTCTTTTTGAAGTGAAAACTTCTTTAGCCGTGTTGAGCGATTTTTGGTAGGGGAAAAACCTATAGGTTCGCGTCACCCTCGACATGCTCGTGACTTATTGCACCAGACTAGCGTTGCGTAGTATAGCGGCCGAATTCCATTGTTTTGAGGCTTATGACTGCTTCTGGCTTTTTACGAGGGACTTAGTATACAGTAAACTATAACTCACTCTCTTATTCCTGACGTTTTGCCATTTTCTCCTGTTCAGCTTCTCCCCCGAAGTGAGGAAGAGCCACGGTTCGTACTGCCATCTCTTTGTGGATAGTGTCATTCTCTCTGAGAATGTTTGCTCATCAACTGGAAACACAATTATTAATATTAATACTGAAGAGGTCCTATCTCTGGATTCTTAACCACCGGTAGCTTGGACCCTGCTCCCGACACCGGCTGACCAATATTTTTTTTACATGTTTTAATGTATTTTTTTTTTTAATTAAAAATGTACAAAATGAGATGACTAAATAAATAAAGACTGATTACAATTTTAACCTGTAAATATTTAAAATCTTCTCTGATCTTATAGAATCAGGTGTTACTTTGCAGATGTCCATGACATTAAAAATTATTTATTTTTAATTCCGAGAAAAAGATCCAGGCCTAGACACTGCACCGGCCTCCTGCAAAAAAATGCATGCAGGAAAAGCAATATTAATAGCAAGCCATGCACCTAAACCTATACTCATCATCAATACTGCCGCGTGCGATAGCACTTCCGCTCAGTAAAAGGATAAGAACATGAAAAACTGTGACTCCGTGCTGCCAGATGTGGTTCACCCTAATGCTCGGCTTTCTTCTTTTACAAGAAGCTACCATCTTACTTTTTAGACTTGCCATTTAATGCGTTTAAAGCTAAAGTGAAATATAACCTTATTCAAAAGCCTACTATTCCATCTATCGACTATTTAAAGGATAAGAATAGTTGGTCGCTGGGAAATCAAGACAATGTTTATGTTCTTTCTCCAAATTAGCTTACTGATATGTTATAAAACTTCGTGCATAGATATTTTATATATTTTTTTTATTTTACTTTATTTTTATTTTTTTCGTCTGTATGCACGTGTAAGCGGGCACACCCTTTAAGTCTGGAGGCTTTATTTATTCATGTTTTTTTTTTTTAATATTTTCTTTTATTATTGGTGTATGCTAGCTGACATATGACATTAATTTGATCTAATGGATTATTTGTTTATATAAACTTGAACACTACTGTATAGAATCTGGTTCTTCTAACCTAACAGACAGATGTGTTGCTGGGGAGTTTGTTCCGCCAATTCTTCTTTCCAGCTAAAACACTAGGAAGTGGCGAAGTGCGGGCGTTTTGAGGGACGGTCTCTTGTAATTTTGGTGTTCAAAAACTGCTGAATATCAGCCTAATTTGAATAAATGACTTCTGATTTTCATTTCACATTTGTGTTTTCATCATCTACCAGTTTATGGTAAAAAGAACCAATTCTTGTCTGAATAAAAACCAAGACCGACTCACCTTCCTGCCTATAATTCCCGAACAGCATCCTATGTTTTCCCTTGACAACCAAGCCAACTCCGTAAGCCTCTTCATTTAGCGTCTCTTCAAGTCCAAAGCCATCATCAGTTAGAAGTCTTCTGTGGACCTGAAATGCAGAAAAAAAAAACTCTTTAAAATTTTTCCAAAGATCAAGATTTAATGTTACTGTAACATGGATGCAGTAAATGGCGAAGACAAGTCAAATAATAAAAAAAAGATAATTTTAAATGGCGCAACTATAGTAAGGTTTCAATATGACCAATGATATTAAGCTATTTTGAAATATATAATGACTGAACCTGGCTCTGTATGGTGTCGGACGTAAAGAATAGCACCATCCCATATCTTCCCGTGGGTGTTGTAAGAGGCGACTAAGGGACTTGCCAGAGAATGGGCAGCAGCGTTCTCTATGCTTTTGTAACAACCGTACTGCGATCACCAACCCGCCTGCCAAGCGTGGCGATTATGGCAAGACCCCCCAAAATGTCGTTGTTGTGACATTCGGGGGGGGGGCTATGTCCAGCAGTGGACGTCTTTTGGGTTGAAATGATGATGATGAATGACAGAACCATATTTTCAACCAATGGCAATGCTTGGAATCAGATATGCTGGCGCCATTTGTTTCATAGTTGCCATCTCCGTTGTTATGATGATTCGAGCTGCGGCAAGATTTCCAACGGGTAATCAGAAGCTTAAAAGTCTGACAACCAGTCTTACCAAGAGGTGTTACCCACTAACTGTGTTGTGAAACTTATAGAAGTCAGATAGTCGGTCGCTCCATGTTAGATACTGGTATTTAGCTGTTTGCACTTATATTGAAAGCCGACTCCAACATTGTTGGTACAAAAGGCTAGGCAGAAAATGTCGTACCTTCGCGACATGTTTCAGTCACACAATCTGAATTTGACTTACATTTAAACCAGAAAAAGTTTACGCTTCGGTAACCTTCGCACTTCAGAATAAGCACAAACGTTGTGCCACAGAACCTCTTATGGAAGAAAAGCTACTAAGGCAATGACTCGCTTTGTAGTTTTGCTTCTGATGAATATCATCATCATCATTTTCTGCCTTTGTCTCATTCTACGTGGGGTCGGCACAACACGTTTTCTTCTTCTATTCTCCCCTATCAGACGTCACGGCATCATGTACACACAGCTCCATTAAGTAGTTACCCCCCCGGCCTCCACGCCGGAGCGTTGAGGAGTTAGCACATACTAACGCTGTCTGTTCTCCTTTCTCTTTCATATCAATCGTCACTCAATCCATCCATCTTTTCTTTGGCCTTGCTTTCCCTATCCATCCATCAACATTCATATCATTCCTCACTTAATCCATCCATATTTTCTTTGGCTTTCCTCTCCCTCTTAATCCTTCAACTTTCATATTCATCAATCATATCAGCATCAATACATGTCTACATCAAGACAAACGACTTCCTTTCAATTTGTCTTTAACAGGACCTTATAGGTGTTCTTACCATAAGTTCGATCTCGCCATCATTATAAGAGGTGCCACCTTGGCTCCGGTCGACGAGCACACACATCTCAACGCTGGTGTTTGCCGAGTGTATACAGATGCGAGAGGTAACGGGGTAATAGCACGCTGCTACTGGCTTCTTCTGCTGTTGACCTGGGGATCAAAACCATAAATATTCAATTCAATACTTTAAACACTTTTCATGCGCCAAGATTGCCCCAAACTAACGTTCTATTCATGACATCAGGCGATGCGGTTTGCGTCAAGAATTAAGCGTGGGCGTCAATTGTGGTCTCACGAAAACGGTTTTGATTACCAGTATGTCATATGGAGCAACAGAAACCAGTACTGGATGACTTGAAACCCCTGTCAAAATTCTACCAATAATAGCAGAGACCAGGGACGTAGCTACCGCCGTATCTGCCGTATAAATTGTACGGGGCCACGGGGGCCCCTGACGAGCGTAAACCAAAATTAATCAAAACTTTAGAAAAACTAAAGTCATCATCAGCTATAAATGATTTAGAAAATCAGTTTGCCGAAAAAAAGGCAAGGAGAGTGTAATATTTAATTTGAATAGTTTGTAAAATTTCTGGAAAAACTGACAGATATATAAATATGATGAATAAATATTTCTTTTAATTTTATGCAAACATTTTTTTCTTTTGTGAGAAATCTTTATCCTTCATAAGGGCCCCCAAACAAATTTATATACAGGGCCCCACCAAGGCACGCTACGCCACTGGCAGAGACTAACGGCTAAATGTGATTTCCAAGGCACGGAGGGATATCCGTATGTACAAGATGGTCATGCCTGCTGATAAGAAGTCAGAAAATGAAAAGTAAGTTTGCCAAATCGCTTAAACTATTCTTTCTCAGGATGGTTTACAAACAAACCATATTTTTAGGAAGGTGGTTTGCAGATTGTTGGGGAGACAAAAGGTAAACAAGTAGTTTCTAAGATTTATTGATTGTTAGCTACAAGTAATATTAGTATTAATTAAGTGTCCGCACTATTAACATTTTCTTTAAACATATTGTTCCGTTCCCACAGACAAACCGTGAAAACGGTTATGTGGGGCATAGTTCTTAAGAAAGATTTGTATTAACCTTGGTTTTAATAAATAAATAAGCACAGAAAGATCTTGACATGTGTTGCTATAACTTGAAGATCGAACCGTGCGGCTGCTATTGTTTAGGCTAAGTAACTGTCTATAAAAAAGCGCATACTCTAAAACTAGTTAACATCATTCACTCACCCAAACTGACTCACTCACTCACACACGCTCGAGACTTACTTGCAGACTCATTCCAACAGGTCCTCCTCATCATCTGTCTAGAGTTGGAGTCAGTGAAGAACTCTCCGTTGCTGGTCACGTTTGTGGAGAACAGGGTCACCACCTCTTTGCCGAGGTCCGTTCTGGAAAAAGAGAAATAAATTTACCTATACATCATTTATTTTTCACTCTTTTTTTTTCAGCCGCAGTGAAAGTAACGCTGTACAATGTTCTGCGGATCCAGTATAACAACGCGTTTAGGGTGCTGTTGCGTCTGCCTCGGTTCTGTAGCGAGTCATCTATGTTCGTTGAGGCTCGCGACTGTTTCAATGCTGTACGGCGTAAGAAAGCGGCCTCGCTGGTAAACAGCGAGCCCCAACTCCGTTCTGAGTGCTATAGTCGGGAGGCATGACAGCCCATTGCATTGGTGAGGTGTCTAGTCACCAGTACAATGTCTTTGTTTGCAATTTTGTACTAACATAGGTTAAGAATATTGTTACTAACCCAATGGATCTTTGTTATCTGATTAAAATTAATATATATATATTTGTCTTCTTTTAGACTGTTGTTGTTTGTTTCTAGCCTCCCTAGCCTGATGCTAACACACTGGTGGTACCAGCCTAGTGCTCGCTAGCCTGTGTTCTGACAATGACATCCTGTGTCCAAGGATTGAGAATGCACTTTAGAGTTATTTCGAAATTTAATCTCGTTGGAAGACAATTCCGTTTTTGAAATCTTCTCTCAAGCCATCTATAGGCATTCTATCTAGCCCATGAACATTCTAAACTCGAGTGACATATTTTGGGTGCACTTAATTATTTATTGTTTTCAAACATAAGGCGCGATCTTGGAGCGAACCCAATGCTGCTAATATCATAAATGCAAAAGTACCTCTTTCTGTCTGTTACCTTTTGACGCCTTACCAAGTGAACAGATAACATAGGAAGCGTTTCATCCCGGTAAAACATTTCCATGGGATGATTTCCGAAGTGCACGCGGGTGAAAAAGCGATTAGAAGCTAGTTGGACTGATAGATAATTATTACATCACCAATCTGGTGCGTGGACCTCCAATTTTAAAAGCTAGATACTGTCAACTCGTTTCTCTACCATTAAAGTAAGATCCAAGACTTGTTTTCGTTACTTTTTAATGAAGTAGTAGCCTGCTCACCCAATAGGAATAGGTCCTATGACCCACTCGAGCTCCACAAACTCTTCGCCGCGGTACAGCCTGATGATCTGAGTTATCCAATCGCTGAATCTTTGCCGGATCTCCTTCACTAGGGAGCCGCGGATCGTGTTGTAAGTTACTTTGTCGGTCACCTGGAATAGAAAAGGTTTTTTTTTATTATTTATAGGCTCGCGCTTGACCACTATCTCACTTGATGGTAAGCGATGATGTGGTCGACGGTGAAGCACGCTTGCCTAGAAGAAACCTATTCAATTTTGACTTAAAGACCCCTAGATTGTAACTATCGGGAAACACAGACTCCGGCAGGGAATTCCACTCCTTGCCGGTACGCATAATAAAAGTATTCCGAAAACGCTTAGTGCGTATAGGTGGGAACGTCCACCATGTACCGACGGCGCATCGCCGTACGTCTGGTAGTCCGATGAAGAAACGGGCTAGCCGGAATTAGATCATGCAATACCATCGCACACTCCCCGAAATGTAACCGATAAAAACCGATAAGCTTATATATATATATATAGCTTTATACCCATTATAATCGATAATGATTATAATGGGTATAAAATATCCTTAACGAAGCCGATAGGCACTTGTTTTCCCCGCAATTGTCATCATTTTATTGTTATGGGCGTATGGTCCTTGGAACCTTCTAATGACGGGGATATTTGGGTCAAAGTTCCAACTTTTTCACAAATTTTTAATGCTATAACTTTATTTTAAATATCTCCACGAACACCGTACTTTTCGATGTATCTATCATCATCATCATCATTTCAGCCCAAAAGACGTCCACTGCTGGACATAGGCCTCCCCCAAGTCACATTCGACATTTTGGGGGGGTTTTGCCATAATCGCCACGCTTGGCAGGCGGGTTGGCGATCGCAGTACGGTTGTTACAAAAGCACAGAGAACGCTGCTGCCCATTCTCTGGCAAATCCCTTAGGCGCCTCTTACGACACCCACGGGAAGATATGGGATGGTGCTATTCTTAACGTCCGACACCATGCGGAAAATCATGATGTATCTATCAGCACAATGTTTTGAGTGCAGCTCTTTGAGTTCCACCCCAAAAAAAAAACGTTTACCAGGAATAATTTTTCTTCCTGCTTCCAGAGTTTGCCATATTCTCCTATCCTGCGTTATCCTCCTCCAAGTTACACCAGCTATTTGCTAGATATTGTGTCCCCATCTTAGACTCTAGTCCAGGCAGGCGCATTACTTTGTGTAATTTATTTCATCACCGCTGACCTCAAAAACGGCGAAGGAAAACATCGTGAGGGAACCGAAATGACCTAGAACTAAAAATTCGAAGACGTGTGACATCTACCAACCCTCACTGGGCCCGCGTGGTGGATTACAGCCCACCCCCTCTCATAGAGAGGAGGCCTGCGCCCCAGCAGTGGGAACATTACAGGCTGATGATGATGATTGAGAAAAACGGCCAAAATGCATATTTGTCCTAAGAGATCTGTATGTAACATTGTTTCTATTATTTTTTCTAGATTATACTCCGACATAAAGCAAGAAACATCCAGTGGCAGGATCTCGCCAGTAAAAATAAAAAAAATCACTTACAGGCACTGGCCTCGGCCGATCAGGCCTGAAGCTGTAAGCCCCGGACTGCAAGGTCTGCTGACTCTGAGCGTAGAAGAAGAAGTTCTGCGACACTTCGACCCTGATGCCGTCTACGTGGACTATGGATTCCAGGAGGCCAGTCGCTTTGTTCACTGCTACTTTGAGGTACTGAGGGAGAGAAGATTTTGTTTAATTTTTGTGGGCTCGGTGTCCATTGCATGAGTAATCGATCTTTAATGAGCAGGCGTCATCATGAAATGAAACACTCCCTTCCGCTCCGCCCAGAGCGGGAGGGGTTCCCGCTCTGGGTGGAGCCGAAGGGAGTGTCAGACTTGTACTGACTAAAACCCATCCATGTTCCTTCTTAGCCCTTTGTGTTCAAGGGTCATGGTCTTTCAAACAGTCCCGCAGCCCCGGCAGGACGTACCTGACCCCTGCACTATTTCATTGCTATTGTTGCTTGTGTTTTGTGTTTATTGTTTTTTGTGAGCATCAAACCTTGGATATTTTTCGCGGAATTAACACTAAATATTTTGTATATCATTTAGTGGATGGATTCGGTTCTAAGACCTATTTATATGAATAGGATGAGAAGTAATATAAATTATAAAAAAAACTTACCTCATTAGAAATATAAGGAATAAGCTCTTGGTCGGCTTCAGTTTTTCCTGGAGCTGGCTTTGAGAACTTTTTAGCGAATTCATTCTCCTCCTGTTACAAACCAGATTGATCAATATTTTCAAACTACCTTCTTGGTACAATCATCATCATTTCAGCCCAAAAGACGTCCACTGCTGGACATAGGCCTCCCCTAAGTGTCGTCACATTGACATTTTGGGGGGTTTTGCCAAAATCGCCACACTTGGCAGGCAGGTTGGCGATCGCAGTACGGTTGTTACAAAAGCACAGAGAACGCTGCTGCCCAGTCTCTGGCTAATCCCTTAATCGCCTCTTACGACACTCACGGGAAGATATGGGATGGTGCTATTCTTTACGTCCGACACCACACTGAGCCTTGATACAATAATCATATTTAATATGTAGCGCTACCTCTGATCATGAGGTCCCGGCTTCGATTCCCGGGTCGAGCAAACTGTTATTGGGTTTTTTCCATCAGGAATTTCCCAGTAGCAGACCAGGAGTCTGGATTTGGGCCCGGTTGATGGCGATAGGCTTAACCCTATTACATGGGATTTAAAAAATATAACTCGTGAAAATGTGGGTTTTTCTTAGAGCTACACCTCTGCAGAGGACTTTGGGGATTACAAGCGTGATTTTATGTTATTTAAGAGCATAATGAGGCTATAATGTTCCCACTGCTGGGACACAGGCCTCCTCTCTATGAGGGGGAGTGGGCTGTAATCCAGCACGCGGGCCCAGTGCGGGTTGGTAGATGTCACATGTCTTCGAATTTTTAGTTCTAGGACATGCTGGTTTCCTCACGATGTTTTCTTTCACCGTTTTGAGAGCAGCGGTGTGAAGTACCTGCCTGGGTACGAACCCACGACCTAGGACACGAAATTTGGTACCTAAACATCATTGTCGAGGTGTACCTGATAGTACAATTACATCTCGCCAGTTACGTTTAATTACCATGTTATAGGGGGCGAGCCTATTGCCATCAACCGGGCACATATCCAGACTCCGTGGCTGCTTCTGAGTAAATCCTGTAAGAAAAACTCTAACACTGCCCCACCTGGGAATCGAACCCCAGGTCCTCATGCTCAGCAGTGGCGCTTGCAACCACTGAACCAAAGAGGAAGCCCACTAATAATCATGAAGAACTTACCAATTGGTCTCGAACAGGCGCGATATAGTAAGCCGTGAACCCGAGAGGCGGTATGTTCTCCGCTTCAAAGCATAACTCCTGGATTGCTGTAGAGGATCTTCCTGGGAGGTTGATGATGGCTGCTGGTAGAGGCAGGAGCTGGTATTCCACCTCCTCGTCTAATAAATAAGATTATTTTTATGAGGAGTACTGATAAGATTTTACAGTAATTGATAGGTATTACATTTAATGTAAACTAATGGTTTTTCAGTGAAGTTTCGTATAGATTTATAACGGGTTTTTCAGGTTACATAATATTAAATTATTTTTAATTTTGTGTGCAATAAAGAAAAAGAATGAGAAATTATTGTCTAATTTATAAAAGTAGATTTTTTTTGTGTGTTATTTTGTTTGTTTTCGTCTATGTGAAATTAAAAGAAAACCGGCCAACTGCGAGTAGGACTCGCCAACGATGGGTTCCGTACCATTATTTATAAAAAACGACCAATTTTTTTTTTGTTTAGGAGCTCCTCTTAAATATTTATTTTATTCTGTTTTTGGTATTTGTTATTATAGTGGCAACAGAAATAAATAATCTGTAGAAATTTCAACTGGCTAACTATCACGGTTCGTGAGATACAGCCTGGTGACAGATGGACGGACAGCGGAGTCTCAGTAATAGGGTCCCGATTGACTCTTTGGGTACGGAACCCTAAAAACGAGAAGAACACGTTATTTTTAATATCTGTTTAGACATACGTAGGTCAGACAAAGTAAAAACCTGAGATCAACTTTAAAAGAACTTCAAGTTATTTAAAAAACCGCTCTCGAGTCAAAACAATCCCATACCATTAAAATCTCTTATGGAGTAGTGTAGCGCGATGGCTGGCAGCCTCACGTGGTGGTAAGTCTTCACGCTTTGAGGGTTGTAGACAAGCAGTAGCATCGACTCTTGATTCTCTGTGAACTGGAGACAAAATAATGTAATCAATAACATTCCACGAGGAGGAGCGGTGGCCCAGTGGTGGCAGTCCCGAATTGCGAGCAGTAAGCCGTGGGTTTGAATCCAGGCAGGCGCATTACTTTGTGTAATTTATTTCATCACCGCTGCTCTCAAAACGGTGAAGGAAAACATCTTGCAGAAACCGGCATGTCCTAGAAGTAAAAATTCGAAGACATGTCACATCTACCAACCCGCACTGGGCCCGCGTGGTGGATTACAACCCATTCCCTCTCATAGAGAGGAGGCCTGTGTTCCCAACATTATAGGCTGATGATGATGATTAAAATTCCAGTCTCTGTTCACTTATTAAATGTACCTCAAGAAAGTTACCGAAAACTACCAGAAATAAGGAACGACAACAGGGTATACAGTTCTCCATCCCCCATAGAAAAGGGAGGATCCTCCGAACAGACGGGTGTTAGGTCTGGTGGGCTACTGCCCGACAGTTGCTGTCGGGTTTTCCCCAAAAATTTCTAAGTCGCGGACAACTTTTTCTGCGTGACAGATGGCGCTGTAATACTCTTTGTACTATGATGCTGTACTACTTTTTGCAGCACCACTACAAATAAAACTGGCCGGTACTTTTTTTTTACCGATGGGAAATCATCAAATAGTCCTGTTCTGGGCGGAGAGAAAGGGAGTGTAAGACTTGTACTGACTAAAACCCATCCATGTTCCTTCTTAGCCCTTTGTGTTCCAGGGCCACGGTATCTCTTTCGAACAGTCACGCAGCCCTGGCAGACATCGGCCCTCTCGGACCCCTTCCGATGTGCTGACATCTCATTGAGGCGCGCGTGGAACACGAACGCGCCGTCGACACGGCCTGTCGTCATAAGACCGACGGACAGTGAGCTAGCCCATTACTCACCGTCTACAGGCAACTGGTAGGTACTGAGGGGGTGAAAAAGACAAATTAAAGTAGATAAGGAAAATAAATCTTACTCTGCATTGGCTCATATTTAGCTGGTGACATATTACAAACTGCTGATTATTCTTCGTTCGACGACTTCCTCCCCATGTCGGAGTTAGGTAACTGTAAATAAAATACATAAAACAACATCAGACTTGTAGTTCCGAAGATACAGGCAGCATTTCATCATCATTTGCTTTTCCCAAATTTTGTTGGGGTTGGCTTCTAGTCTAACCGGAAGCAGCTGTGTATCAGTATTATACATGAAGCGCCTGTCTATCTGACGTCCACAACCCAGTAGCTGGGTAATACGATACCCCTTGGTAAGACCAGATGTCAGACTTTCGGCTTCTGACTACTCGTAACGACTGTCAGAGATCTACAAATGACAGCCGGGACCAACGGCTTAACGTGCTTTCCGAGACACGGAGGAAACTCAGTATGTACAGATGGTCACCCATCGACCTGTGCAGCTGTGATTATCTAGCCACGAGCTCCTCTCCTGTACCGAAGGTACAGAGCGTTATAACTAAAAGTCTTTTGAACATTGATGGCAAGTTATGCTGGAATTTTGTATAAAGGGTGTAAAAAGACCTTTAGGGATATGAGGAACAAGGTGTAAAGTTCATCCTCAGTAGTAAATGGAGGATCCTCCGACCAGACGGTTGTTGTGCCTGGTGAGCAACTGCCCGACAGTTGTTGTCGGGTTTCTTTATATAGTCTTATGTCGATGTTTGCTTGCGAACTTTGCTTGCGGGATTCAGACCATATTAGTTCTTCTGTATACGCATAGATGGCGCTGTAGTTCTTTATGATGTAAGTTGCTTTTTGTAGGTCGCCACAGACCCTAAATGAAGCCGAAAGGCCCTTCTGCCTTTCATTGCGATATTTTTTTGTTCTGGACCATACCTGTATCTGGGAACCTTGTAGTTACAGAGATATTGGAGATCAAAGTTCCAACAATCGCTGATGGGAATGTATAAGGAGCAAGAATAAAAGGGAATCATTGATTAGAATTTAAATTAAACATTCTGGACGTTGGGCTAATCTAAAACATTTTAACAAATCCTAAATCAATGATTGCAAAGAGACTGTGTGGTTTGGCGAAAAGGCCTAATCAATGATTCTCCTTCTAATGCATAGTAAGATATTCAAAGTGTATATAATATTAGTGTACCTATAATAGTTTATAAGGTACGATGGGGTTGGCATATCCGTATAGATAAAAACCCCTTTTAATAATCATCATTCATCATTTCAGCCCAAAAGACGTCCACTGCTGGACATAGGCCTCCCCCAAGTCACATTCGACATTTTGGGGGGGTTTTGGCATAATCGCCACGCTTGGCTTGGGTTGGCGATCGCAGTACGGTTGTTACAAAAGCACAGAGAACGCTGCTGCCCATTCTCTGGCAAGTCCCTTAGTCGCCTCTTACGACACCCACGGGAAGATATGGGATGGTGCTATTCTTTACGTCCGACACCATACAGAGCATAGCTTTTAATAAAAAAGAATTATAAAAAAAACTTTTTCACAAGTTTCCAAGGCTAGTTTTTAGGGCTATAAGTTTAACAGTTTTCTATTCAATACGTCCATCATCACAGTGTTTGCATGAATGCGTTACACCGTTAGCGTAAAACGTGATTTTTCACCACAACAAAAAGTCGTTTCCCAGCAAACCAAACAAAAAAAATTGATAGATGTACAGAACGCTTCGTGGCCTTCCTGATAGTCCCTTAACACCTTGTATAGTAAATTCCTCTTTGAAAACAGCTTGTCCGACCTTCCCTAGTGACTGCTAAGCGAAGAGCCTAGGTTTATTTCCCATCAAACTCATCACGAGGTCCTCACGGTTAGCAGTCGTGCTTGCTTATAAACGGCACAAATGTGTGGATGTCTCTATTCTCTGTCTTATTTTTAATTTATTTTCCAATATTTTTAATCAGCTGTTTTACAATAGTTTTTAAATCATTACACCTTTTGTTTAGAATAGTTACAGCACGGCTGACAACATTTGTGTCACTTGTTTAATCTAGCCTTACTGTAACATTTTTTGTTTTTGTTGTTGTTTAGACTTTTTCTTCGCCTTTACCGTTTGTTTGTAAGTATGTGGACATTGTAGGCCTTATAGTCCTAGATCCTTGGTAACTTTTTATCTCGTTTTACGTTTTGTAGTAAGCAACGACTTATTGTCGGGCCTACGATGTCCTCCCATACTTAAGTACTAACTCTGTACCAGAAATATTGTAAAACCAAATGATTTAAAAGAGTCACCATGGAGTTTCTTGCTGGTTCTTCTCCATAGGAAACGACCAACCCGAACCGAGCACCTTTTTGTCGACGTTTTATAAGTGCCCAGGTAGGCCTATGTAAAATAAAAATATTTTGATTTTGATTGGGTTCCAATTAGTGGTGGTACTTTCATAGAAGCCTACAAACTTGGCTTGCCCTGATAACCTAGTACTCTTCTTGATGTTAGGGTATCTGAACATTCTGCTTGCCTTATGGGCTTGACGTATTGTTGGCTCTTAGGCACACCACCTTCCTATGTCTGGTAGAGGATGTCCGGTGACCCTTATCAAACATTCTTTTATCTTATTTACGGCACGGTTGGCGCAGTGGCTGAGCGATCGACTGCTGGGCTGCGTGTCGCGCGTTCGATCCCCGCACGGAACAAATATTTGTATGGCCTACAGATAGTTGTTCCGGGTCTGGCTGTTTGTGTACATGTGAATTTAAATTTTTGTAAACGCACCCATAATATCGTTATCGTGAGTACGTTACATTTTTAGAAACTCCCAGTGTGGGGCAACATTTAAAAAAAGATCATACCTGAGCAAGCTGGACACTTTCTTGCTGCATGCATCGATGGCTTCACTCAAAATTCTGATGAAGTCAAATGTGACGTGCTGTTGGCTGGTGCCTGTTTTAAGAAAGATGGGGAAATGTTAAAATTACTACAAGTATACATGTAATAATGTTGATAATAAACACAAGATGAATTTTTCTTTCCTTTTTTTTAACATCGGTTTTTGGACACACTTAGTTCAAAGATAGTTTGAAATTCCAAAGACTTAATCGATTTTTCAGAGAGAGCGGTCACTCCCTTTATACTCTTTGGGTCACTGCATGCATGTAAACTAAAAAAACGTGTCCATGGGTAGTTTCTTTTTTAAGGCACTATTTCCTATTTCTATTATTTTCCCATTTTTTTTAAATGTCTCCGATATTTGCCGAGACACAATATTCGTCTTATTTATTCGATTTTACGGTCAACCAAATATTTGATCAAACTTATATGTTGGTTCCGCAAGTAAAATACGCGCTTTGGACATGGAGACACACAGACAACTTGGTTCGTGGGTTCGAACCAAGCCAGGCGCATTACTTTGTGTAATTTATTTCATCACCGCTGCCCTCAAAAAAGGCGAAGGAAAACATCGTGAGGGACCCGGTTGTGTTCTAGAACAAAAAATTCGAAGACATGTGACATCTACCAACCCGCACTGGGCCCGCGTGGCGGATTACAGCCCACTCCCTCATAGAGAGGAGGCCTGTGCCCCAGCAGTGGGAACATTATAGGCTGATGATGATGATGATGATGATGATGATGATTATCTTATGGAGGTACTTACCTGTAATCGCATCGTGATGAAGTACCAGGCTGACAGCGTGTCTGAGGAGATGTAGCTCATAGGAGTCTCCGAGCCGAGCTAGCACTGTCAGCTGCTTTACCACCTGAAAGAAAAAGCATTATGTATTGATCCTGGGTCCAGTGTTGAATACAGGGTGTTGCACCCTACCCTACCGACTGGATCAGGTGGCCTACTATGACCACTTAACGCAGTATTGTTTTACTCTTATCCAGTGTGGGAAAGAGACGGAGCTATACAGGATGTCTAGCACCATCTCTTTCCCACACTGGAAAAAGAGTAAAACAATAATGTTTTAAGACGACATAGTAGGCCACCAGAACGACTTTCTCCCTGGAATCAAATCAAATCAGAATAATTTATTTCAAGTAGGCCAGTCACAGGCACTTTTGAATAGTAGAACAACAATAAAAATTGAAGCTACAGTCCCAGTCACAAGACATAATAACTGTGAAAGTACTGTAGTTGCCCATTCCAAAACGTAGATCTCTATGGAGAAGAAAGGGCAAGAAAGTCCGTGGATACTTTTGTAAATCATAATCTTGTTACAAAACCTTGGTTACATCATTCATGTTGAGATGGTGCATTATGTGAGAACGATGTAGCAAGACGTGCACGTTAAAAGTGTTCAGAGCAAAAAAAAAACCATTATTTAATTGCTTTTTTTTTGCTCTGAATTGATTATTTAATTAGTTGGTAATAAGTCGTGGAAACTAAAAGAGATCATCAATCAACTCCGTAATCACGAAAATTGGCACACTAGTTATTTTGTATGCATTCTCATGATATGTAGGTTTGGTGAGACGGATAACATCTATATTTAAAATTTTGATTTAAAAAAATGTTTTTTTACTATAATCTTGTTCTCTCACAAATAATTATAAAGCGAGAAAAATTTAAAAAATAATGAAAGTTTTTATTAAAAAAAAACAAGAAAAGGAAGTTTTTATGAAAATTATAACAAGAAAATTAGGTTTATCTATCAAAATTAAACTCGTATACAAAGTTTCATGTCCATGCTATTACTGTTGAGGAGTTCTCTCGTGAGGAGACGATACTGCAGGTCATATCTGTCATACAAATGTATTCACCAGAACCAGAACCGTGTGCAGAATTCCAGGTCAATCGGTTAAAATTCAGTTGCAATATTTGACCAATACATACCAACAAGGCAAGCTTATAAAATAAGCGCAGTCAGGATCGCGTCCGTGCAAAGAAACCTTTTGTAACAATTTTCTATTTTCCATAAACCGGGCAAAAATCTTCTTTATTTGCTTTGCATACCCGTTTTACTTACTTGTAAAAACACATGAGCTCTCCTAGCAAAATATTTGAGACTCGGTCTAGAAGTATAATATCCTGTCCAATACGTCATCGCATCACTGCCGTAAGGAAGCTGGTCTCCCTGAAATATTTAAAAAGGTCTATTAGAACTGGTTTTTAGGAAACGTGCTCCTTTAATTCATAGAATATTTGTTTAATGCTACGGCGTAGTTCAGGACTACCGTAGCATGCTACAGCGTAGGGCAGGGCTACCGTAACATGCTACGACGTAGCTCAGGGCTACCATAACATGCTACGGTGTAGCTTAGGACTACCGTAGCATGCTGTAGCGTAGCTCAGGGCTACCTTAGCATGCTACGTTCGTAGTCTTTTCACCATAAGGGTGTTGCAGATCATATTTTTTTAATGATGCTCTCGTTAGGCAGCTGGATCAAGGACTTGATTCAGAAAGTGGTACTCCTGTACACGGCGCGTATTGTTGGGAGGTTTCTTTCTCTGGAGCCCTGACCGTCAGTAGCTTGGACCCTGTTCCGAATACCCGTGGCTACATTTTTTTTGTATATTTTTAAAGTTAATATTATTTTAAGGAATAAGTATTTAAAAATGTATTATATTTGTATAGAGAAACAAATATAGGAAAAATATAATACTGTCGTCAAACATCATTAGCCTCCTCTTCTCATCGAAAACCCTAACAAAATATAGAGATATTTTGAAATAGCCACCAAGATTAACGCAGAATGCGTTAATCTTGGTGGCTACGCAACCCTTGACTATGCTACGGCGTAGCACTGTACTACAATTTCGTAGACCTGAATCCTTATTTTGAGTCCGGACACCGTACTCTTACAACGGGGAAGGCAAATGTATATCTAATGGCGCTAGCATATCTTGTACCAAGCACCGTCATTGGTTTAAAATCTGTCAATGTTTCTTTATACAAGGTGTTGTTTTGCATCCTCGTCAAAATTCAGGAGGTTGTCACAAAAGACATAATCAATTTAATATTAATAAACGCTGTTTTTGTTGTTGTTTAAATTTGTCAGAATCTCAGAATAACCCCCTTAACGTGGTTCAGGGAACAAGAAATTATCGAATAAACGTTTGACATTGTTTGTCTGTGTCAAAGCGAGGTTATAAGGTAAGGATCAGACGGGTGGCGTTTAAAACACGGATGGTTCACACTTACCGATTTCCGTAAATTTGCAAAAAATAAAAATCCTACCCATTTAATTATTGATTCGAGTCGAGAATCATTAGAATAGTTACCTCCTTAAATTTGACGAGGTTGCAAAACAACACCTTGTATTTCAAAATAGCCTTACCGCATTGGTTTTGACGACACGGTTGGCGCAGTGGTTGAGCGATCGACTGCTGCGCTGCGTGTCGCGGGTTCGATCCCCGCACGGAGCAAATATTTGTATGGCCTACAGATAGTTGTTCCGGGTCTGGCTGTTTGTGTATGTCAGTTTAAATGTTTGTAAACGCACCCACGATACAGGAGAAATTCCTAGTGTGGGGCAACGTTTTTTTTTTAAAAAAAAAAAAAAAAAAAAATTGGTCAAATTGGGTCAAAGTCTTAACTATCTACATTCAGCTTTGACCAGCCTTCCCCATTCCTTCAGTAAATAAGCCGTTGTCCGGTACCAAGTCCACGATATGTCCATACAAGTTTGACCAAACCTTTATTTATGTTTGGAAGAATTACCTTTTCAGAGGAGCTCGTGGCTAAATAATAACAGCCGCACGGGTCGATCTTCAAGGTTAAACCGTGCTTGCCGAGGTTGGTCCGTGGACCATCTTTACATACCGAGTTTCCTCCGTGCCTACGAAAGCACGTTAAGCCGTTGGTCCCGGCTGTCATTTGTAGATCTTTGACAGTCGTTACGAGTAGTAAGAAACCGAAAGTCTGACATCCAGTCTTACCAAGGGGTATCGTATTACCCAGTTACTGGGTTGTGGAGGTCAGATAGGCAGTCGCTTCATGTAAAATACTGGTACTCAGCTGCATCCGGTTAGACTGGAAGCCGAGCCCAAGATAGTTTGGGAAAAGGCTAGGCAGATGATGAATGATGGATGAATTACCTTTTCAGTATAAACAGCTTTATCCCTTCTTCCATACAAATAAATAGCTTTCATATAACAAGATGGCGTCGAATAAAATATGTTGATATCTGACAGATTCGCTGGATGCGTATTGACGTGGCTGTAACATAAATAATTCAGTTTTAAGTGCCTGAAAGAAAATTTAAAGCAATTTCGCCACTGTACAAGTAGTAATTGAGCTCTTTTTCAAGGAGCTCGTTCACGATAACTACGCTTATTTCGATGCAAGAGTAATTTCGCTATGCATCTTCTCTCTTCTCTTCTTCGTCGTTCCCTCACTGCTGAGGATCGCGACCACATATGATACGTCTCCAAGCCATGCGGTCTCCTGCAGTGTGAACCGCTCGGTACAAGCTGCCTCCAGCAGCCTTCTTGATTGCGTCTGCCCATCTTGCCGGTGCCCTGCCTTGCGCTATGCATGGATGCATGAAAATTGACTAAAATAGTGGTGGATATAAATGTTGATTGAAGGGCTGCCACCACTGGGCCACCGTTACTAGCATGACTCCGACCAAATAATTGCGTAGTCCATGAAGTCTCTACTTCATGACTTACGACACGATAGCTTACTTAATAAGTTTATCCATATTCATGAACCAGTTGGCTGCACTCTGGTAAGTAAAGTCACCGCCCATGGTCACCATTATGTTGTCATGATCGTAGTACTTCGCCTGTCTCTCTATTTGTGATATGAAGTCGTTTACCTGAGGATAAAAATGATTAAGTATACATAACATCGTGGTCAGAACTGCAACTGCTGGGATGGTCCTAGTTTCGATTCCCCGGTCGCGTAAATTGTTATTGGGTTTTTTATCGTGGATTTCTCAGTAGCAGCGACGGTGTCTGAGATTGTGCCCGGTCGTTAGCAATAGGCGCACCCCAAATTGCATGGGACCTAAGATAACTGGACTCTGTCTAACCCTTCGGGGATTGCAAGCGTGATTTATGTGTAACATCACTTATTTGGATTACTCAAAGGGTTACAGTGTCCGTACCATGACGTTTAAAACATTATTGTTCCATTCCTATTCCGGAGTGGGAAAGAGATGGAGCTAGACGACCTGTATAGCTCCGTCTCTTTTTCACTCTGGAATAGGAATGGAACAATAATGTTTTAAGACGTCATGGTACGGACGCTGTGGTGTAAATTAAATCGGCATAATATCTTCGGTTATGTCAAAACTTCCACGCATAGCGAACCAATGTCTTCCAATCTTGACGGCACGGTTGGTGCAGTGGCTAAGTGATTGACTGCTGCGCTGCGTGTCGCGGGTTCGATCCCCGCACGAAACAAATATTTGTAAGGCTTACAGATAGTTGTTCCGGGTCTGGTTGTTTGTGTATGTCGGTTTAAATGTTTGTAAACGCACCCACGATACAGGAGAAATTACTAGTGTGGGGCAAAGTTTAAAAAAAAAAACTGGCCAAGTGCGAGTCTTACTCGCACACAGGGTTCCATAGCTCCAAACTATATAATAACAATATTTTGAACTGTCATTCATTAGTTAGTAGTATTAGTTAGTAAACTTCCACTCAACCGCAAAACTAAATTTGTTTTTCATAGTATGTTTATGAAAAACAAAGTTACTGCTGCAGTTTGATGAAAAAGTCCCATATCTCAAAAACTAAACATCATATCTTATTGAAACCAATTTTCGTTGATAGTTTTTTTTACGTTCTACAATCCTAAATATTTTCAGAATTTTCCTCCTCTTACTTTAGAAATTAGAGGGGGGGGGACACACATTTTACCACTTTGGAAGTGGCTCTAGCGCAAACTATTCAGTTTAGAAAAAAATGATATTAGAAACATCAATATCATTTTTGAAGACCTATCCATAGATACCCCACACGTATGGGTGTGATGAAAAATTTTTATTTGGTTTTCGGTTCTAAGTATGGGGACCCCCTTAATTTATTGTTTTTTTTCTATTTTTGTGTTAAAATCCTAATGCGGTTTACAGAATACATCTACTTACCAAGTTTCAACAGCATAGTTCTTATAGTTTCGGAAATAAGTGGCTGTGACATACAGACGGACAGACAGACAGACAGACAGACATGACGAATCTATAAGGGTTCCGTTTTTTACCATTCGGCTACGGAACCCTAAAAAACATTGGTAGCATTATATCCCAGGATACTGCTGGAATTTTCCGAAAAGAGAACCAAAATAGCACTTTGCTAGACCTGTCATGGATCGAATCCAAGATCTCCGTCCTAAGAGGTCGCACTTATGACTACTGGACCAATGAGTTAGTTTAAAACGGGATATCCTATTTATAAATAAAAAAAACCGACCAACTGCGAGTCGGACTCGCGCACGAAGGGTTCCGTACCATTATTTATAAAAACGATAAAAAAAATCTTTTTTTGGTATGGGAGCCCCCTTAAATATTTATTTTATTCTGTTTTTAATATTTGTTATTATAGCAGCATCAGACATACATAATCTGTAGAAATTTCAACTGGCTAAACATCACGGTTCATGAGATACAGCCTGGTGACAGATGGACGGGCAGCGAAGTCTCAGTAATAGGGTCCCGTTTGACCCTTTGGGTACGGAACCAAAAAAAACAATCTAATACTTACCCTTTTATCAGCATTATAGACCCTATTATCAGGATCATCAATTATAGGCTCGTCGTTGCAGAGGAAGTCAAAGCAGAATCCTTCAGGCGCATTGTACAGGTTGAAGAGAGTGTGCGTCATTATGTCGGACATTTTACCTGGAATTTAGGATGATTTTAGTTCCACGTCAATCATTGTTCTGCCTTTATCTTGATTAGAAGTCAGAGAGCAGCGGTGGCCCAGTGGTGGCAGCCCCGACTTACGATCAGTAAGCCGTGGGTTCGAACGCAAGCAGGCGCATTACTTTGCGTAATAAATTTCATCACTTCTGTCTTCAAAAACGGTGAAGAAAAATATCGTGAGGAAACCGGCATGTCCTAGAACTAAAAAATCGAACACATGTGACATCTACCAACCCGCACTGGGCCCGCGTGGAGGATTACAGCCCACTCCTTCTCATAGAGAGGAGGCTTGTGTCCCAGAATGCTGAGGCTGATGATGATTAGAAGTCGACACCGACAGTAGATATGACAAGGGAACAAGTTTTTTCGATTTTAATATGTCGTACCAATTTTGTTTTATTTTACTCCGCGCGTGTATGCTTTGTTCTTTGTGGGAAATATGTTTTAAATTAAACAGTACTTAGTTATGACAGGTACAACTCCACCAAGCTAAGTTTGCACCTCGCTGGAATGCGTATATTGTAGAAGTGTGTAGTGCGTTGTAGTTAAAAACAATAATGTCAAAGTAAAATCTAAAAAACATTTGTTTATTTTTTTAAAGTGTTAGTGAATCCTTTTTTGTAGACCGTACCTAAGCGTCAGTGACACGTAATCGACGCGAGGTGCAAACTTAGCTTGGTCGAGTTGTACATATATAGGTTTGTACAGACGCCTGCACATCAAGTTACCTGAAACTAACTGTCAAATCTTCCCAATCAACGTTGAACCTAATTCTTTAACAGTAAAGTTGAAAATCTATTAAAGAAATTTGACAGATTGTTGTAACTTTATGTGCCTAATCTGTACCTACTAACTTACCTAGAACATCAGATCCACGCCACATGAACTCCATCCTGTCTTCTTCTATCATTGCTTCTCTTTCCTTGTGGTCTACGCGACCTATGAACAAGTTATTTATTTAAATGTGTAGGATCCGGTCATTAGTACGGACAGAAAATGAATCGGCAAGCGCGCCAAAGGTCACGTGACCTACTTACCAGTCTACCCACACCTAAGCGCGCTTCTACAGAGTCGTGATGTTTCGAGCTCGCTGTGAGGCGGATAGTCTGTGTCTGACCGCGGCGGAGTCAAGACGTCCCGAAACTGTGTCCCGATTCATGGTGCCTAGTGTTATTGGGTTGGATTGTAATTTCAAGTAATTTGTGAGTTTCTCAAAAGCAGTGTACCGTGTGTAGTGTGTGTATTCATAGCACGAAACCCATGTTCTGCCCACATGATGTCCGTGTCTAACGGAATAAATCAAGACAATTGCGACAAATGAATATAGAAGGGAGCGACAACTCGAAAAATTATCACGAATAGTCACGAAAAAACCCTTAAGACCTTAAGGCACCTTAAGGACCTTAAGGCGAAGGAGGTGGCGGAACGTGAGAGGGAGAGAACCTCACGTCCCAGCCGCCGCGGGAGACGCCCCGGGCGTCGGGGGGCAACCAGTGGCCCCCGGCCACCGTAGGCGCGGGCCTGTGGACGGTGAGTAATGGGCTAGCTCACCGTCCGTCCGTCTTATGACGACAGACCGTGCCGACGGCGCGTTCGTGTTCCACGCGCGCCTCAAGGAGATGTCAGCAAATCGGAAGGGGTCCGAGAGGACCGATGCCTGCCAGGGCTGCGGGTTGTTCGAAAGAGATACCGTGCCCCTGGAACGCAAAGGGCTAAGAAGGAACATGGATGGGTTTTAGTCAGTCAAGTCTGACACTCCCTTCCGCTCCGCCCAGAGCGGAAGAAGTCATTTGATGATTTCCCATCCGAAAAAAAAAAAAAAAAAAGACCTTAAGGCATTTGCTACAAACTTTCAAGTCCTTATTTTCGGACCCGATTTTGATGTAACTTCATACGCATAAGCAGGATACATAGGTCTAAAAAGTAGCTAAAAAACATTTACGAAAAGTTTAAAAAAAAAAGATAATTGGAAATTTCTGTTTCTATAGATAATTTATAATCGGTCTAATTTAGCTGTAACACTATTTTTCTAGTTTTGTTCAAGTTTCATTTAAATCGGTTCAGTCATTTCGGAAAATAAGGACTTGAAAGTTAGTATGAAATGTCGTAAGATGTAAACGCTCTTAAGATGGAAGCGCTCACGAAATTCAATTTTTCTGACTTAACCAGCCCCCGTATTCACAAACGCTCGGATTTGATTTTGATTCGATAGGTCATATGTCTATCTTGTTTTGGCATTACGAAAGCGAGCGAGATAGACATACGACTTTCCGAATAGGGGGCCTGGTCAGTGTAAGGTTGTACGTTGATAAAAATATGATTCGCTGCGATTGTTTATCGATGGAGAAGAAGAGGAAGACCAAAGAAAACATGGATGGAAGGTGTGAGAAATCATATTAAAGAAAAAGGAGTAAATGATAGTGTGACGAATGAGAGTGGAGAGTAGAAGAAATGACGGCACGGTTGGCGCAGTGGTTGAGCGATCGACTGCTGCGCTGCGTGTCGCGGGTTCGATCTCCGCACGGAACAAATGTTTGTATGGCCTACAGATAGTTGTTCCGGGTCTGGCTGTTTGTGTATGTGAGTTTAAATGTTTGTAAACGCACCCACGATACAGGAGAAATTCCTAGTGTGGGGCAAAGTTTCTTAAAAAAATAAAACGCGTTGCGCGGACCCCAAGTAACATGGGGCAAGGGCAATGCTGCCAGCCTTCTAGGCATGTTTCCTGTTGATAACGATGCGGACAATGCGATGCGATTGGTCTCGGCTGTCATTTCTACATCTTTGGCAGTCGTTACGAGTAGTCAGAAGCCAAAAGTCTGACATCCAGTCTTACCAAGGGGTATCGTATTACTTAGCTATTGGGTTGTGGAAGTTAGATAGGCAGTCGCTTCATGTAATAAAATACTGGTACTCAGCTGCACCCGGTTAGACTGGAAGCCGACCCCAAGATAGTTTGGGAAAAGGCTGGCAGATGATGAACGATACGGACAAATGTGGACCATTCCTGTCGCCTTGTCATTCTTTTCCGATTTTAATAACGTTATCCAATTATAAACTAATTTCAGATTGCTATGACGATTGTAATGACATTACATATGTATTTGATTAAAAATAATATTTACGTGTGTAATATTTTATTAAAGTTAGCAATGAATGACGTGCTTAAATTAACATATAAGCAGAACATTTACACTCACTAATGTTAAAATTATTTAAAGTGTAAGTTACTATGACGCAAGTACTGTCAATCTATCTATACTAATCTATACTAATAATATTATAAAGCTGAAGAGTTTCTTTGTTTGTTTGCTTGAATGCGCTAATCTTAGGAACGCCTGATCCGATTTGAAAAATTGTTTCAGTGTTAGATAGTCCATTTATCGAGGAAGCCTATAGGCTATATATCATCACGCTACGACAAATAGGAGCGGAGCAGCAATTAAAAATGTTGTGTGTGTGTTGTGTTGTTTTGAAAACGGGGAAAAGGTGACGCAGACGAAGTTGCCCGTACAGTTAATTGAATTATTAAATTAAAAGATAGTTAAAAATAATTAATATGATAAATTAAATTATCAAATCTATGTCGAAACGCTTTTTGACTCTACTGAGGTGACTAATTAAAAAAACAAAAATCTTAGTAGTAATCACGGAATCTGTATTAGTGCCAAGGTGATGGCAATGGGCTCGCCCCCTATGTGGGTTTTCTAATGGGTACAGCTCTGCTTAATCCTTCGGGTACTACAAGCGAGATGTTATTTTATGTTTTAGTGTTAGTCTAAAAATTTTACTTAAGGTGGACGCGCCACGAGGGCGATACCTGCCAGGGCTGCGGGACTGTTCGAAAGAGATACCGTGGCCCTGGAACACAAAGAGCTAAGAAGGAACCTGGATGGGTTGTAATCAGTACAAGTCTGACACTCCCTTCCGTCCGCCCAGAGCGAGAGGGGTCATTTGACGATTACCTATCCCTAAAAAAAAGGGTGGTCCGCGAAATTAAAATTTTCTTACTTTCTCGGCAATTTGCCGATCAGTGTCAGTTTTTATGTGGAATAAAATATGATACGCGGCCGTAACTAATATGGCTTTACCGAGTTATAATCATTAAAGTCATCAATACAACCCCTTTAAGGTTGCACAAGTCGAGGGCTCGAACTCGTTGGCGGGCGTGGCTAATATGCATCTTATTTAGTAAGTTTTTAATTTATTTAGTTTAATTTATTTAGTATTAATTTATCTAGTTTTTATTTACTTATTTATATATTTATTTACTTGTTTAGTGAAATATACGACGATTTATAGCGACAATGAGCGCGTCTAATTTCATAAATTGAGTTTTGGCATGGATATTATGGGAAAACTACTGGATGTATCTGCTCAAAATAAATTATTTGGACTTTTAAATAAATTATCTATCCCTGTACGGTTTCACTTTTTCCATTTTTATACTACATTTGTTATTTATTTACGCCCAAAGATGAGTTAAAATTAGTGTAGAAATGCGGAAGTTTCGACGCTCATAACTTCCAAACCAATATTTTTTTTCCAATTCTGCTTCCATACAGGGCTAGATAATGACAAGACCAGTTGATAAAATTTTTAGTTTGGAACATACACCGTCAAACAGACGAGTAATCACCATACTACGTTTGTATGGAAGAATGACCGACTTGTGTACCCTTAAGTTCATTTAACCCCATATAATGACTTTTTCATGTAATAGTCATTGATTGGGATTAAATGAACTTAACATCACCGCTGTCCTCAAAAACGGTGAAGGAAAACATCGTGAGGAAATCTGCATTTCCTAGAACTAAAAATTCGAAGACATGTGACATCTACCAACCCGCACTGGGCCCGCGTGGAGGATTACAGCCCACTCCCTCTCAAAGAGAGGAGAAATGTGTCCCAGCAGTGGGAACATTATGGCTGATGATGATAAAATGAACTTAAAGGGGTCGTATTGAAGATTCAATTATGTAAATACGTACGTTTTACGGCCTCGTATAATTTAATCAACATAAAACTGACACTGACCGGGAAATTGCAAAATACGTAAGAAAATTTGAATTTCGTGGACCACCCTGTCGCGTCCACCTTAACTTAAAATAACTTTCATAAGAACATTTGATTCGCGCCTATAGCAAAGAATATTTTATTTACCACATAGACCGGCAAAAGTCTTCAAATCAAACAGCCTACTCAGCCAAAAAGATATGACAGCTGACATAACGTCAATGTCAAATACCTTTCTGACGTTTGATTTTTTCCCACGCATATTTCATTTATGGTACATACGACGGCCAATTAAGCTTTAAAAAACCAGTTTTTGCGGAAATCTATACAAAACAAGGCCATTCATCATCTGCTTATCCTTTTTTTCTACTGTGCTGGGGTCGGCTTCCAGTCTAATCGGATGCAGCCAGTAGTTTACATGGAGCGACTGCCTGTCTGACCTCCAAAACCCTGTGAGTAAGTCCTGGGTAATACGATACCCCTTGGTAAGAAAGTTTGTCAGACTTTCGGGTCTACGTGTAACGACTGTTAAAGATCTACAATGACAGCCGGGACCAACGGCTTAACGTGCTTTCCGAGGTACGGAGGAAACTCGGTATGGAATGAGTGTCCACCCATTCACGGACCAATCTAAGTAAATTACTAGTAACTTAACGTAACTTGAAGATTGATCCGAGCGACTGCTATTATTAAGAGCCCATTTTAAAGTTGAAATGTACTGGTTGAAGTATCGCCGTTTGTATATGTGTCAAGCAGGGATTGTTTTTTTAATTCTTTGACAGTTGGTATGACGAAAAGGTCAAAGGAAATTGAGCCTAGTTTATTTTTAGAAGTATAAATGGTTTGTTTTACGATTGAGCAGTTTCTGCTACTGAAATATGATAATAATATGTTCAGTGAATATCTTATTTCAGTAGCTCGGACTGCAATGCATTGAAGTGTGAAATTGTCCTTAAAGATGTATAAAGACAAATAAACATAATTTACGTATTTGTTTTCTTTCTCATAATCTATAAAGTTATGTTAGATGCAATTTTATTGTGTAGATTTCTAATGATTTTTTTTAGATACCTGTAAGTGATGTTTTTACTCAGCATTTAAGACTTGTGATAACCTTGTGAAAATTATTGTAAATGTGTCGTTGGTGTGCCTTGCTTTAAATAAATAAATTCATTCCATTTGATTTTTTAGTAACGTGACATAAAGGCTCTGTATGGTGTCGGACGTAAAGAATAGCACCATCCCATTTCTTCCCGTGGGTGTCGTAAGAGGCGACTAAGGGATTTGCCAGAGAATGGGCAGCAGCGTTCTCTGTGCTTTTGTAACAACCGGACTGCGATCGCCAACCCGCCTGCCAAGCGTGGCGATTATGGCAAAACCCCCTAAAATGTCAATGTGACACTTGGGGGAGGCCTATGTCCAGCAGTGGACGTGTTTTGGGCTGAAATGATGATTCTATAATGTAATGTAAGATGTAATTTTATTGTGTGGATTTCTAATGTTTTTTTTGGAATAATTGTTTAAATTTTAATAAGAATTTTGTGCATGCCTGTAAGTGATGTAGGTATTACTAATACACAGCATCTAAGACTTGTAACCTTTTGAAAATTATTGTAAATAAGTATGTCGTTGGTTTGCCTTGCTTTATCTGAACTAATGTAATCTAAACTAATATTATAAAGAAGAAAGATTTGATTGTTTGTTTGCATTGAATAGGCTCCGAAACTACTGGTCCGATTTTTTTTTTTTTGTGCCGTATATAGCACATTTATCGAGGAAGGCTTAGGCTCTTCTCAGAAGCATGAGATTTGTGACCAGTTGATGGCAATAGGCTCGCCCCTATTATATGGGACTTCTACTTTTCAGCTGAAAGCCGTCCACTGCTGGACATTATGTCCAGCAGTGGACGTCAATCGGCTGAAAACTGAAAACTTGGGGGAGGCCTATGATAGGCCTCCCCCAAGTGTCGCCACATTGACATTTTGGGGAGTTTTGCCATAATCGCCACGCTTGGCAGGCGGGTTGGCGATCGCAGTACGGTTGTTACAAAAGCACAGAGAACGCTGCTGCCCATTCTCTGACAAATCCCTTGGTCGCCTCTTACGACACCCACGGGAAGATATAGGATTGTGCTATTCCTTACCTCCGACACCATACAGAGCCCCTAGTACATGGGACTTAAACATAACTAAATGTGGATGTACTTTTGCCTAACCTCATCGTTTAGAAGACTGGGAATGTGCGTTTCATTCGTGTTTTTTTGTTGTTGTTTTATCTTACTCTCTTTCACGATATTTATTATAATTTAGTTTTATTTGTTATTAATGTACCATTATATGTATATAAGTTACTATTCATACACATATTAACACAGAGAACAAAACTGTTTTACGTCCGTCTCGTCACTATCTCTCAGGTCTAGTTGAAAACCAGCGTCGGGCACTAGCTGCTCGGCAGTTTGCTGAACTGGGCCTATTTGTCGCAGCCGTGAGACACACAATATTTTCATTATTTTCTTTTTGTTTTCTGTTATTTTTAGGGCCCCGTACTTCGAAAGGAAAAAACGGAACCCTTATAACATCACTTTGTTGTCCGTCCGTCTGTCTGTCAAGACACTTTTTCTCTGGAACGCATGAAAATACCAAGCTGTAATTTATATCAAATACTCAGGTCTACTGTCCCTGGAGCTGTGAAAAAATCAAACTTCAAAGCCAACGCAATCAAAAGATAGACGTTTATGCCGCAAATTTCCGTAAATTTTCGAAACGCGCAAGGGAATCAAAACCTACAGGGTACTTCCCGTGAACTCAGAATCTTGAAATTTGGTACGAATAATTTTTGTACGGAACCCTCGGTGCGCGAGTCCGACTCGCACTTGGCCGGTTTTTTTTTACGTCTTTTTTACTGTGTGCACTTGTGGCATGTGCCAAATAAATATGCTTTCTTTCTTTCTATTCGAAATTAAAGGGTTGATGTTTATGTTTTGTTTTAACTTACCTATAAACAGTCCATCGTACCCCATCTGAGCTAGCAAGGATACTTGTTCCCGAGTATGTCCGTATGTGTCGATCTGCCACGCAGCCTTCGGTTTTCCGCAGGGGCCTAGAGTGTCGTTTAGTTTTCTGAAAAAAAAAAATCGTTCACATGTTATATAAAAGTTTGTTTAGTCCAGGAATAATTTATTTTATTAAAGGTAGCTTCGCAGGTGACATTACATACACATACAATTTTTATACAAGGTGTTATTTGCATCCTCTTCAAAATTAAGGACGTTGTCACAAAAGACATAATTAATCAATATAAATTACAGTACCTAGTTAATTATTAATAAACGCTGCTTTTTTGTTGTTCTATAAGTTTGTCAGTATTTTGGAGGAGCCCGTGGCTAAATAATAACAGCCGCCCAGGTCGATCTTTAAGGTTAAGCCGTGCTTGCCGAGGTTGGTCTGTGGATGGGTGACCATAATTACATATCGAGTTTCCTCCGTGCCTCGGAAAGCACGTTAAGCCGTTGGCCCCGGCTGTCATTTGTAGATCTTTGTCAGTCGTTACGAGTAGTCAGAAGCTAAAAAGTCTGACATCCAGTCTTACCAAGGGGTACCGTATTACCCAATTACTGGGTTGTGGAGGTCAGATAGGCAGTCGCTTCATGTAAAATACTGGTACTCAGCTGCATCCGGTTAGACTGGAAGCCGACCCCAAGATAGTATGGGAAAAGGCTAGGCAGATGATGATGAAGTTTGTCAGTATTTCAGCCGCGCTTTCACGCATACAAACAATCTCAAATGTTTACTGAGAGATTTCTTGTTCCCTAAACCACCTTAAGGGGGTTATTCTGAAAGCCTGGCAAACTTAAACAACCAAAAAATTCAGCGTTTATTAATAATTAACTAGGTACCGTAATTTAAATTGATTATTTTTGTCTTTTGTGACAACCTTCTGAATTTTGACGAGGATGCAAAACAACACCTTGTATACGTACAATAATTTTTTCAACCCTTTGTTACATATTATGTCGATAGCCATTCCTATTACAATTGTTTTCATTAGTTAATTAATGTTATATTTATATTTGTATTGCGGTTAATAGAAGGCACCTACTCTCCAAATTTCAACTACTAACTAATAATTCTGTGACATACGGATGGACAGACAGACATATAGACAGACGGACAGACCGAATCCATAAGGGTTCCTTTTTTGCCATTTGACAACAGAACCCCAAAGCATAATTTTGTAACACTAGTTTCTACTACTATACTAACTTACCTCAATCCCCAAGTGAACTGGTCAATAATATGCAAATAATCCGGAGTAGCCTCGTCGTTGTGGACCCATCCTCCACCGGCGAACTCCACGCGACCTTCCTGCACCAGGGTCCTGAAGGTAGCCCTGGTGGTGGGGCGCTGTTCCTTCCACCAACGCCAGAAATACGCGGTTTCGGAGAAGGTGAATCTTTTGGGAGAGAAAACGTGTGCTAATGAGATCATCATCATCATTTCAGCCGAAAGACGTCCACTGCTGGACACAAGGGAGGTTTTGCCATATTGGCCACGCTTGGCAGGCGGGTTAGCGATCGCAGTACGGTTGTTACAAAGGCACAGAGAACGCTGCTGCCCATTCTCTGGAAAGTCCCTTAGTCGCCTCTTACGACAGTCACGGGAAGATATCGGATGGTGCTATTCTTTACGTCCGAAACCATACAGAACAATAAGATGTCGTTGGGAAAATACAATAATGGGTAAGCAGATAATTTGTTCTTGTTGTATAATCATTTTCAAATTGGTATCAGCACAATGCATGAGGGAAAAATTATTTATCTTATTGAAAAAAGTTAAGAGCGCTTACACCTTACGACATTTCATACAAACTTTCAAGTCCTTATTTTCCGAAATGATTAAACCGATTTTAATGAAACTTCATACGCATAAGCAGGATAAAAAATATATGAAAAAATATATAAAAAGATAAGATATATAAAAAGTTACTAAAAAACATTTTCGAAAATTTGTGTTACAGCTAAATTAGACCGCTTTTAATTGTCTTTTTTTAAAGACCTTTCTCAAAATTTTTTTTAGTAACTTTTTATCTATGTATCCTACTTATGCTTATAATTTTCATTAAAATCGGTTCAATCATTACGGAAAATAAGGACTTGAAAGTTTGTATGAAATGCCGGCGTAAAAGCTCGTAAGTGCACAGTTCGAATTGTCGTTTCCTATGAAGACGAATGACTATTAACATTACAGGGTGGAATGGACATTGACATTATGATTATTTACGTCTTTTGTATCAACCTCCTGAATATTGACGAGGATGCAAAACAACGCCTTGTATAAAAATCTCATGTCACAGTGTTTGTTATCGAACTCCTCCGAAACGGCTGGACCGATTTTTATGAATATTCGGTAGGTCTGAGAAAGGTGATAGGCTATGTTTTATAACCCTAAACAAATTTCCACGCGAACGAAGTCGCGGACAGCAGCTAGCAGTTATATAATAATAGCACTTACTTTCGTCTCTTGTCGTGCAGCAATTCAGAGAGCACGGAGTGGTAGATTAGCTGGACATTCGCAGTGCTTACTGTAGTTTTAGCTGCAACAAACATAATATAAGATTAACATAACATCACGCCTGTAATCCCGAAAGGGCAAGGCAGAGGTTACACCCACATTTTGACAGTTATTTTGAAGTCTCATGTAATCAAAGCCATCAGCCAAAAGTCTGACATACAGTCTTAACAGAGGGCATCGTATTACCCAGTTACTGGGTTGTGGAAATCAGATAGGCAGTCGCTTCATGTAAAATACTGGTACTCAGCTGCATCCGGTTAGACTGGAAGCCGACCCCAAGATAGTTTGGGAAAAGGCTAGGAAGATCCAGACTCCGTGGCTACTACTGAGGAATTTTTGATGGAAAAACCCAATAACAATTTGCCCGACCCGGGATTTGAACACAGAACCCCACGCTTAGCAGTCGCGCTTACGACCACTCTACATCCATCTCTCGCGATAGATCCATCTTTGGAATGGGCAACTACAGTACTTTCACAAGTTAATAGGTCTTGTAACTGGGACTGAAGCTTCACCCTTTCAAAAGTGCTTGTAACGGTACAATTGAAATAAGATCCCCGCACGGAACAAATATTTGTATGGCCTACAGATAGTTGTTCCGGGTCTGGCTGTTTGTGTATATATATGAGTTTAAATGTTTGTAAACGCACCCACGAGACAGGAGAAATTCCTAGCGTGGGGGAAACATAAACTTTTTTTTTTCGCGTTTCTGAGTTGGGTTTTTTTTACTACAAATACGTACTTCCATAGTAGTATTCATCGAATGTCTTTACCCAGCCTGCGTCCATGTGAGAATGAGGTATTAGATGCACGTTCAGCGCTCCATCTCTTGTTTGGGGACATTGCTGTAACAAAAGTTAACTTCGCGTAGGTAAATTACTTTACAAAATATATAACACTAGTTGTCCCGCGCAACTTCGTCTGCGTCACATTTTCCCCGTTTTCGCAACATTTTTCATTGCTGCTCCACGAGTATTGGTCGTAGCGTGATGATATATAGCCTATAGCCTTCCTCGATAAATGGGCTACCTAACACTGAATTAACAAATCGGACCAGTAGTTCCTGAGATTAGCGCGTTCAAGCAAACAAACAAACTCTTCAGCTTTATTATTAGTATAATAATATAATATATATTTTAAATAATATAATATATAGATCACGCCTTATCACCGAAGGCTTAGGCAGAGGTGTGCCTTATAGTACAGCAACATTCCTCCAATTATGTTTGAGTCCTATGTAACAGGGGCGATCTTATTGCCATCAACCGGGCATCAATCCAGAGTCCGTGGTACTACTGAGGAATTCCTTATGGAAAAACCCAACAGCATTTAGCCCGACCCGGGAATCGAACGCAGGATCTCACACTTAGCAGTCACGTTTGCGATCACTCGACCAACGACGCAATTCGTACTACTTTTTGGCAAATTCATCATCATCATCATTTCAGCCCATAATACGTCCACCGCTGGATATAGGCCTCCCCCAAATGTCGCCACATTGACGTTTTGGGGGGTTTTGCCATAATCGCCACGCTTGGCAGGCAGGTTGGCGATCGCAGTACGGTTGTTATAAAAGCACAGAGAACGCTGCTGCCCATTCTCTTGCAAATCCTTAGTCGCCTCTTACGACACCCACGGGAAGATATGGCAATTTGATTTTAATATATTATTTTTTATAATATATTCTTTCACACGTCTTGGCGAAATATACTTAAGAGCGTTTATACCCTACGGCATTTCATACAAACTTTCAAGTCGATATTTTCCGAAATGACTGAACAGATTTCAATGAAACTTCCTACGCATAAGCAGTATACATAAGTCTAAAAAGTTACAAAAAAACATTTTCGAAATGTCTTTTAAAAATTAAGATAATTGGAAATTTATGTTTCTATAGATAATTAAAAATCGGTCTAATTTAGCTGTAACATTCTTTTTCGAAAATGTTTTTTAGTAATTTTTTAGACCTATGTATACTGCTTATGCGTAGGAAGTTTCATTGAAATATGTTCAGTCATTTCGGAAAATAACGACTTGAAAGTTTGTATGAAATGCCGTAGGGTATAAACGCTCTTAAGAGCGTTTATACCCTACGGCATTTCATAAAAACTTTTCGAAATTAATGAACAGATTTTTATGAAACTTCCTAAGCATAAGCAGTATAAGTACATAGGTCTAAAAAGTTACTAAAAAACATTTTCGAAAAATACTGAAAATACCTTATATAATACTTTTCGCTAAATTAGACCGATTTTTAATTATTTAAAGAAACAGAAATTTCCAATAATTTTCATTTTTAAAAGACATTTCGAAAATGTTTTTTAGTAACTTTTTAGACCTGTGTATACTGCTTATGCGTAGGAAGTTTCATTAAAATCTGTTCAGTCATTTCGGAAAATAACGACTTGAAAGTTTGTATGAAATGCCGTAGGGTATAAACGCTCTTTAGCATTTAGTTTGTGCAACCATTAGGAGAGAGCAGAGGTGGCCCAGTGACAGCAGTGGTGGCCCAGTGGTGGCAGCCCCGACTTACGAGCAGTAAGCCGTGGGTTCGAACCCAGGCAGGCACATTACTGTGCAATTTTTGTGTAATTTATTTCATCACCGCTGCCCTCAAAAACGGTGAAGGAAAACATCGTGAGGAAACCGGCATGTCCTAGAACTAAAAGTTCGAAGACATGTGACAGCTACCAACCCGCACTGGGCCCGCGTGGTGGATTACAGCCCACTCCCTCTTATAGAGAGGAAGCCTGTGTCCCAGCAGTGGAAACATTTTAGGATGATGATGATGAATCAATGTGATCTGTAATTGCTGTTTTTTTTTTTGTATTTATAACAATAGTTTGTGTATTTCAAGCAAGTGTTGTGCTGTTTTTCTGTTAAAATATACAAATATACATACCTTATAACCGCATTCAATCTTACTTTTCACACTCAAAATATTATTTAACTTTAACAGTAATAATATAAGCACAGAAAAAATATTACTCGTCATTATTTCATTAAAACGTATTTTTTACAATTAAAACGCGAATTCTAAATTCGAATATCTTATTTCACAATAACATTCGAAATCATTTTTTAGTTGTAAAATTAGTTTTAAGATGTAAATTAATGATTTTTAGTTGTGAAATAGTTGGAAAGTTATCCAGTGGCTATGGAAATCTTGGTTTTGTGGGTGAAATAGTGTTGGTTACTGAAAATCTGATGAGGAACTGTGGGTAAAGGGTACTGCACCCATGGTTGTTGAAATTAGAGCATGTTTACAGTAAGCTTTTGTTCACAATGGAGTAGTTTGGTACTGTAGTTACAGCACGGATGACAACATTTGTGTCACTAATTTGATCTAGTGATATTTTTTTGTGATATTTTCTATCAATACTCTTTTTCTTATTTACCTACCGATTGTTTGTAAATGTGTGGACATTAAAACTTATTATTGTGTTGAGTAGTTTTCGCGTGAAAGCTTAACAAACAAACTTACATTCACATTTATAATATTACTAGCTGTCCCGCGCAACTTTGTCTGCGTCACATTTTCCCCATTTTCGTAACATTTTTCATTGCTGCTCTGCTCCTATTGGTCGTAGCGTGATGATATATAGCCTATGTCCTTAGATCCGGTCAGCCGTTTAGTCGTGAAAAGGTAACAAACAAACATTCAAACAAACAGAGTGACTTTTGCATTTATAATATTAAAGAATGGGTTAAGTAGGGATGCTACGGAACCCTTCGTGCGCGAGTCCGGCTCGCACTTGGCCGGTTTTTTTTTGTTGCTTTTTATTTACTTAAAATGAAAGTGTTTAAGCAATAATTATTGGGAGAAATTGTGAGATATGTTTATTGTTACGATTTTGGTAGATTTATTTGAAATAAAAGTCTCAGTTGACCTGTCACAGTATGAACGCACCCTACTCTTTTCCACCGATTAAGATCGGGTTAACAAAACAAGCTCCGTTTAACGCTAACAGCATATATCAAACATGGGACTTTCACATGAAACGTTTACGTAACATGGGGTAAGTAGGAGTAGAGGTACTTCTATCACTCAAACACTTAGGTACAATCATCATCTGCTTAGCCTATTTCCAACGAATGGGTGTAAAAGTACGCTAGACGAAGCCGATAGGCAATTCGCGGCGAGAACTGAATTCAATTCCCGAAATGTTTTGATGACGTCATGTTTTTTTTTTAGCTTTTATTTATATTACATATATACATTATTTACAAATGCATCTAAAATAATAATAAAATATGCACAAGTATCATGTTCTGTATGGTGTTGGACATAAAGAATAGCACCATCCCATATCTACCCGTGGGTGTCGTAAGAGGCGACTAAGGGACTTGCCAGAGAATGGGCAGCAGCGTTCTCTGTGCTTTTGTAACAACCGTACTGCGATCGCCAACCCGCCTGCCAAGTGTGGCGATTATGGCAAAACCCCCCAAAATGTCAATGTGGCGACACTTGGGGGAGGCCTATCTCCAGCAGTGGACGTCTTTTGGGCTGAAATGATGATGATGAATGATGAAGTATTCAAATTACAGAGCGTCTAAAAATTCGTCCACACCGCTGTCAATAGGAAAGGTGCCCAAAACACTGGCCGCATTGCCACGTTGGATGGCAATGCTGATTCTTTGGGCAAAAAAAAGGCCAGCCCTTTGGTCACGTGAACAATCGACCAACCGTTTGGCGTAGTAGTAGTACATCAGACATAGATGACAATTTTAAGACCTTACATTTTTATTAATCAAGCGTGCTACTGTCGTCACGAGAACACGTGTAGATACAAGTTTTGACCTTCTAAAGAACTACGTGTAGGTACCTACAATATATTTTATTAACTACAAACAATTAATTCCGATATGCTTTTAATGTTTGGGTCATAAACTTGTAGTTCCGTTTCCGTTATTCTTTGACATTGTGATTGTGTCGCGAAATAACTTTAACGGAAATAGTTTTGATTTTGACTTTGTATGACGTCAAATAGAACCTTGGCTACCCTATGCGTTGGCGTTGTTGATCTAGTTGTAAATAATATTAAGTATTCAGTTTTTGGCATTCCACAAGGTTTGATTTTTGGCTAGATACTGAAACTTGTTATTAGGGTTCCGTACCTCGAAAGGAAAAAAAGGAATCCTTATAGGATCACTTTGTTGTCCGTCCGTCTGTCCGTCTGTCTGTCTGTCAAGACCCTTTTTCTCAGGAACGCGTAGAGGTATCAAGCTGGAATTTATATCAAATACTGAATTGGACTGTCCCTTGGAGCTGTGACAATATCAAACTTCTAAGCCAACGTAAGCAAAAGATACAGCCGTTTATGCCGCAAATTTCCGCAAATATTCTACACTCGCAAGGTAATCAAAACCTACAGGGTACTTCTCGTGATCTTAGAATCTTGAAATTTGGTACGAAGCAACGTCTTATAGCACAGATAAAGGAAAAATTGTGAAAACCGTAAATTTACCGTAATTTTAATGAAAAATCACCTAAAAAATTCAAATTAATTTTAACTTATACCTAGAAGTTTGTACGGAACCCTCGGTGCGCGAGTCTGACTCGTACTTGGACTGTTTTTTTTTAATTCATTCACTATCTCGCGATTTGCTTAAACGCTAATAAGAAATAAATAAGAGGAAGTCCGAAAGTAGGTCTCACAGCCACCGCTGCCAACCTCGAATGGGACTAGCCTAGGAAGATCTGTCGCTCCCCGGAGGAGCTGTATGCCAAAGTTACCACACAATGGGTCCCAAACCGCAGCAAACGGCAGCGCGGTAGGCCGGAAGGAAGACGGTGGCACAAACTCGACTCTTTTGTCTCTGTTCCCAAGGATTGGCGAATAAGAGCACTGGATAGGGATAAGTCGAAGGAGGGAAGGTAGGCTTTTGCCCTGCAGTGGGACATAAATGGCTGATGACCTAACCCCCCCCCCCCTTCTACCATCAGACATCTAGTCGCACTGCAAGTTACCATCCCTACCTTATTGCTATTCCACCAATTCGCAATAAGCGTTTTCAAAAGTCTTTCTTAATGCGTAAGCAAAGGAGTGGAACTCTCTGCCTGCATCTGTGTTTCCGAACGCTTACAACCCTAATCTCTTCAAAGTTAGAGTGAACAGGCTTCTTCTGGGTAAGCTCGTACCATCGTCGACTTTGTTTCTGTCATCTCTGACCTAGATTAGGGTCAAGAGCAAACCCCTCGCAAAACAAAAGTCCGAAATAGTACTTCTTCTTCTTCTTGCTAGCACCAGCGACGGCTGAAAAGTTGTGTGGTAGAATCGGTTGTCGTGGTAAGGGTATGTGATGTGGAGGAAAAGAGAAATGAGGAAAACGTCGTAAGAAAAGTTTTGAGTGTGAATGTAAGAGAGAGCAGCGGTGGTCCAGTGGTGGCAGTCCCGACTTACGAGCAGTGAACGTGGTTCGAACCCAGGCAGGCGCATTACTTTGTGTAATTTATTCCATCACCGCTGCCCTCAAAAACGGTGAAGGAACACATCGTGAGGAAACTGGCATGTCCTAGAACTAAAAATTCGAAGACATTTGACATCTACCAACCCGCACTGGGCCCGCGCGGTGGATTATAGCCCACTCCCTCTCATAGAGAGGAGGCCTGTGTCCTAGCAATAGGAAAATTATAGGCTGATGATGATGATGATGAGGAATGTAAGGAAAGACCAAAGAAACGATGGATGGACTGGTATTCAGCTGCAGCCAGTAAGACCCCAACAAAGTTGGGAAAGTAGGTAGAGGATGATTTGAGTGGTACAGTAATAGCTACGTGGACTCATTCAGAGCGTTTACAACTTACGGCTTTTCATACAAACTTTCAGAACCGATTTTAATGAAACTTAATACGCATAAGCAGGATACATAGGTTTAAAAAGTTACTAAAAATATTTTATTTTAAAATGACGACATGAAAAATTATTGTGTTAATTTAATTTTGATATATTATTTGATGGTAAATTTATAAAAATACTATTGAGTTGTGTGTTTGTCTCTGATTTTTGAGTTACAAACATTATTTTTAAGTGTGCTTACTAATAAATTTATGGATCATTGTGTCTCAAAATAAATGAATTGAATTGAAATTGAATACTCAAAATTCAGTCTTCTGTCAGTAAAATTTCCCATATACAATATTTAAGGTACTTTGTTCCGTGTGGCATAGCCGAGGGACGTCCTGTATTTGGTTCCCTATCCACAGATTGACCGCGGCAAACTCAGCTTAACTTTGACCAACGTTTAAGATCTAAAATATTGGCACACCTCCGGATTCCTACCGGGAACTATCATGTTATATGTTATGCAAATATTTCTATGTTATTACATTATCCGAATCTGTTAAACCAAGCTCTGTGTTTATCAATATCGGATCAGCTGTTATTATCATATGTGAGTCCCATGTACTGTAAAGCCACCATTTACTGAGTACCCACATCTTTCATTGACACAAATATACCCTGGTGGTTGAGTGTCCTGCTCACTTAAAATTCACGCTGTGGTGGTGGGTGCGTCGGGTCATTTAGTTCCCTTCAATATGGTTGAGTTGAATGATGGCTGATACATGCGTCATTTTCGTGAACGGGCGCTGTCAGTTGTGACTGGTCATCTCTTAGCTGCCACGGTTTATTTTTAATTACTTTATTTTTTGATTACTGATTCAATCTTTAACTCTGGACGCATTTCTACATCGTTCTCACATATTTGTAATTCTTAACATGAACGATGTAACCAAGATTTTGTAACATATTTTGATTTGAAAGAGTGACCATGGAGTTTCTTGACTATTCTTCTCCATGTAGATCTACGCTTTGGAATAGGCAACTACTGTACTTTCACAAGGTATTATGCCTTGCGACTGGGACTGTAGCTTCGCGTGTTTTTGTTTTTTGACTTTCAAAAGTGCCTGTAATGGTCTATTTGAAATAAACGCTTCGAGTTTGAGTTTATATTAAAGTCACTGTGTCGTTGGTCCAGTTAGCGGAAGCGCGACTGCTGAGCATTAATCCTGGGTTAGATTCCCGGATCAGACAAAGTGTTATTGGGTTTTTCCATCAGGAATTTCTCTGTAGCAGCCACGGAGTCTGGATTTGTGCCCGGTTGATGACAATAGGCTCGCCCCCTATGACATGGGACTTAAACATAACTGGCGAAATGTGGGTGTTCCAATGGGTGCACCTCTGACTAGCTCTTACGGGATTGCAAGCGTGATATTATGTTACATTTTGAAAGATAGATAGAATATTCTTTATATAATACTAGCTGTCCCGCCCAACTTCGTCTGCGTCACATTTTCTCCGTTTTCGCAATATTTTTCATTGCTGCTCCGCTCCTGTACAGCGCCATCTATTGAATACTTACTCAACCCAGTCAACAGATACCGCCATCTGTTAGAATCGTTTGAAAATAACAGATAATTTTGACTTAATTTGCAATAAAATAATATTGCGACAGTAAATTGAGATGTAAGCTGTCCTATCACTGCACACGGTGTGCAAATTTGATTAAAATCGGTTAAGTAGTTTAGGAGCCCGACAAACAACATGACACGTAATTTATATTATAAATATATAGAGAACCAAGAAAACAAGAGAAGAAGAAGAGAACAAAGGTTACCGACGTAGCCCGAAGAATTGCCAAACTTAAGTGGCAGTGGGCAGGGCACATTGCTCGCAGAACAGATGGCCGATGGGGCCGAAAAGTTCTGGAATGGCGTCCGCGAACCGGGAGACGATGCGTTGGAAGGCCTCCCACTAGGTGGACCGATGACCTGGTGAAGGTTGCGGGGACCCGCTGGATGCGAGTCGCACGGGACCGGTCAATGTGGCGGCACTTGGGGGAGGCCTATGACCAGCAGTGGACGTCTTTTGGCTGAAATGATGATGATGATGAAATATATAGATATATAATTGACAGTAAACAAAACTTCTTGTAATAATCAAACAAAAGGAACTTGCAAAATAAAATGACGACATATCATACACTCGTTGCAAAATCTTAATTAAACTGTACAGTCATTAAAATTATGCTTATCTTTATAGTATATGGTCATTAAAAGTAATGGCATGCGTAATTTTTCATCTCATAAAAGTATGAAGCGTATGATAGCCCTGGCGTAAAGGAAACATTTTCCTAATTTTAAGTGGCATATGAAGATGAAGAAAACATGCTGTGCCGACAAAAAAGAAAGGCTGTGCTCAAATAAATTGGGATAAGGGTACAGGACCATTTTTGAGATTATTACGTAGAAAAAATTTAGAAGAAAAAAAAATGTAAAAATAGGTTGTTTGTGTTGGTTTTTAGTCTGTACCACAGAAATGTATTTTCAAAATGGCCACTTTAGTAGAATGGTACTCATCATCATCATTTCAGCCCAAAAGATATCCACTGCTGGACATAGGCCTCCCCCAAGTCACGTTGACGCTCGCTTTCGTAATGCCAAAACAAGATAGACAAATGACCTATCGAATCAAAATCAAATCCGAGCGTTTGTGAATACGGGGGCTGGTTATAAGTCAGAAAAATTGAATTTCGTGAGCGCTTCCATCATGAGCGTTTACACCTTACGACATTTCATACTAACTTTCAAGTCCTTATTTTCTGAAATGACAGAACCGATTTAAATGAAACTTCATACGCATAAGCAGGATACATAGGTCTAAAAAGTTACTAAAAAACATTTTCGAAAAATAGTGTTACAGCTAAATTAGACCGATTATAAATTATCTATAGAAACAGAAATTTCCAATTATCTTTTTTTTTTAAGACTTTTCGTAAATGTTTTTTAGCTACTTTTTAGACCTATGTATCCTGCTTATGCGTATTAAGTTTCATCAAAATCGGATCCGAAAATAAGGACTTGAAAGTTTGTAGCAAATGCCATAAGGTCTTAAGGGTTTTGCGTGACTAGATTCGTGATAATTAGTCGAGGTGTCGCTCCCTTTTCATCATCATCATCATCATTTCAGCCCAAAAGACGTCCACTGCTGGACATAGGCCTCCCCCAAGTGTCGCCACATTGACATTTTGGGGGGTTTTGCCATAATCGCCACGCTTGGCAGGCGGGTTGGCGATCGCAGTACCGTTGTTACAAAGGCACAGAGAACGCTGCTGCCCATTCTCTGGCAAGTCCCTCTTACGACACCCACGGGAAGATATGGGATGGTGCTATTCTTTACGTCCGACACCATACACAGCAGAATCGTACTAATAGGATAATAATATAATATGGATTACTTTACAATTAGTCATAAAGTAAAAAGTCATACTATTAACTGCGTTTGTAACCATTTTATGAATTTTAACTCGATTTATATTTATATCCGATTTTTTCTATTCTGCAAATGCGGCCATTTTAGGTCATACACCAGAATGTTTTTCTTTATCACTGCATATTCTATTTTTTTAAATAGGTGCCAATGCACCATAAGATTTGAGCGTCTTTCTCATCATGCAATCATCATTCTCTTGCCCTTATCCCGATTTATTTGGGGTCCAGCATGTCTTTTTCTTCCATACTTCTCTATTACTGAGAGAGAGAGAGAGAGAGATTCTATCATTGTAGAGTACATACGGGTGAAGACCAACTGGACCTTGAGGGTGGAGAAGCTGAAGGCGCGCCATAACACTAATTTTAAGTCGTTTGTGGTGCGCGTTCCGACTCAACATTTGGTGACCTTCCTCAAGGAAGAGTTTTGGCCGAATGGTGTGCTGTGTCTGGTGTGTGTGTGAAGGAACATGGATGGGTTTTAACCCATCCATGTTCATTCTTAGCCCTTTGTGTTCCAGGGCGTTATCTCTTTTGAACAGTGTCGCAGCCCTGGCAGGCATCGGCCCTCTCAGACCCCTTCCAATTTGCTGACATCTCCTTGAGGCCCGCGTGGAACACGAACGCGCCGTCCGTCGACATGGCCTGTCGTCATAAGACGGACGGACGGTGAGCTAGAGAGATCTTCAGCCCTTCAGTTAACTATTATCTACTATTCATATTACAAAAAGGGGTATTTGTTTGTAAGTTTCTGTATAGGGTAATATTACTGATCGAACTCAGAAAATTCTTTCTCTAACGGAAAGCTAAATTTTCCCCGAGTGTCATAGGCTAAATTTGAAACGTTCCCGTAGGAATCCCGTAGAACGTTTCAGTGAGCGAGTGAAGTCGCAAAAAAAGCTAGCTGGCCATAAATCAACAAAACACGATTATTTATAGAAGAGTTCGGCATCCACAGTCGTTTCTTAAGGCCATTGCCTTTCTATACGTAATCGCAAATATACTTATTACTCACTAAGAAGTTGTTAGCCTCGGGAACTGGTTACTGCATTTAAAGGAGTAAACACACCAAGAAATATGTTACCCTCCGTAATATACACTCAATGAAAATAAGGTGAGGAAACTGGCATGTCTTTTGACCAATTATTTATACAGTAAGATAGACAAACCTGAGGAGCTCGTGGCTAAATAATAACAGCCGCACGGGTCGATCTTTAAGGTTAAGCCGTGCTTGCCGAGGTTGGTCCGTGGAAATGTGACCATAATTACATACCGAGTTTCAGTTGAAAGCACGTTAAGCCGTTGGTCCCGGCTGTCATTTGTAGATCTTTGACAGTCGTTACGAGTAGTCAGAAGCCAAAAGTCTGACTTCCAGTCTTACCAAGGGTTATTGTATTACCCAGTTACTGGGTTGTGGAGGTCCGATAGGCAGTCGCTTCATGTAAAATACTGGTACCCAGCTGCATCCAGTTAGACTAGAAGCCGACCCCAAACTATCTTGGGGTTGAATTCCAATCTGTTTGGATATCAGACTTCACGTTTCTACTGGAAGGATCGCCCGGAGGACACGATGGAGCACACCGTGGAGCTCTGCCCCACTTGGTCTGAGCACCGCCGTGTCCTCGTTGTGGCGATTGGCGGCGGCAATCTCTGCAGCCAGTTACATCTGAAAGCGGACCCCAACATACGGATAAATTTTTTCTGCTCATAAACACCCACTCGTCTTTCCTTTATCGTGTGGTTAATGTCTAACCTGGGGTCAGAGATTTTATGGCCCCCATGGGCCTCTGAGTTGGCTGTACGTGCCGTCGAGAAATATCTCACAAGCATGCAGGTTCCCGCACGCAATAACTTCAGTTTATTCGTGATCGTGCTACTTGCAACACCGCTGAAATATAGGGAACTCAAAACAAATAGTACCTAAACATGGTAAATACTATCGTTTTAGTGTAAATGATAGTGTTAAGGACCATATCAGTTGAAAAACTTATATACCCCATATATTTATATATAAACTTATATACACTTAGTTTAGAAAAAGACAGGCAGATGATGGTTTGATTGACATACATTTGTTTTAATTGAATTTATATTGTTTTCGAATTTCCTTCATTCATCTTACATCTACGGGACGGTGGAGGTGTGTCGGGCATGCCACTGTCCGGGTGAGTCCATCAGACATATTATTTCTGGTTCTTCTCGTCTGGCTAACGGCGAGTACTTGCACAGGCACAACCAAGTGGCCAGGGTTATTCACCAGCAACTTGCCTTGAAATATAAACTTGTGGAATCTGAGGTACCGTACTACAAGTATGTGCCCGACCCAGTTCTCGAGAAAGACCATGTCACGATGTACTGGGATCAGTCTATCATTACTGACAGGACTATTGTTGCCAATAAGCCTGACATAGTGGTGATAGACCGATCAGCGCGCGTAATGATAGTTTATAATTTATATTGTCTTTGTTAATTATTATTATGATAAATTATTACATCTGTAATGTAATGTGTAATGTTAAATTTTTGTAATTAATGTTAAGACTAATAATGTTGTGACCAATGTGAAATGTAGTGATTGCGTTTTTTTTCCTGGCTTTACGATGATTTCTGATGATTGATGTGTTACATTTATTGTGAAAACCACTTCTTATATGTTGTATGTTCGACGCAAATGTAAACTTGAAAGAAAATATAAATTGAAATTTACTTCGAGTTGTGTTAGTGAGGTGTGCATCAACCCTTACTTGTGATAAATCGTCATCCAAATACTTCTTTTAAAATCGATCTCGTTAACGTAACAGCTTGTTATTGCTAAAGTTAATGATTTAAATTATAATGTTTATATGCCTGAGCGCTGATTTAGCGCAAATTGTGTATACACTGAGTTTTTCTAAAGATTTAGATCGTATATGTGGCAATTTATGGCTTTTAGTGTATTGGTTGACACTTCTCGTGAGGTTCCCTATCCATTTGCATAAAATTTTAAGACCTAATATAACTTAGCATAATTTTGTTTGGCATAATTATATTTTCGCATAATATATTTACGCATAACAGCTTACGCATGATTTTTTTAAGCATAATTTCTCTAACCATAATAATGATTAAGCATAATATTCTAAAGCATAAATTTATTAAGCATAAAGTTCTAAAGCATAACTTTTTTAAGCATAATATCCTAAATCATAAATTTATTTACGATTGCTTTTATGCTTGCTTGCATGTTGCATGCAAGCAAGCATGCAGAATACAAAAAGCATGCAGCATGCAAACAAGCATGCAGCATGCAAGCAAGCATGCAGCATGCAGCATTCAGGCGAGCATGCAACATGCAGCAGGCAGGGTTTCTGTCACGGCTCCGGCGCTGCGGGCCTCCGGCGGCCCCACACGTGCTAATCGTCGCAGACGACTTTCGCTCACCACCGCAGCTTCGGCTTGTTGGCCGGCTTCGCCGGCCAGCCTCAGCCGCGGCGGCTTGCTCGCAGCCGCCTGCTTCTCAGCCCGCGGGCCGCCTTGCCCCTCCGCGCCTACGCGATTTTAAATTACACTCTAGGGGTAGGACAAACAAGACTACGTGGAGTCGGTTTTGCAGGAATTCGGTTCTGTCACTAACTTTTGTTGCACAGCATATAAAATTTTTAGCTAACAATATTATTTAATTGTTTCAGAAACTATAGCAAATTGGTTTGATTAGAATTATGTATGGGGCACTACAAGTTCACGACCACCATTTCCACCCAAAGTCTCACAACATCTAACATATTCTTCAGATAAAAGTTATCTCGCGATTGAAAAATCGTTTAAGTTACATAATGTTATGTATAATAAATCATTTGCATGAAAATTGATTTTGTTATTTATATTAATTTTTTGCCTAAATATTATTATGCTAATAGTCATTAGGCCTACTAACGTTATGCGAATCAAATTTATACTAAAACAAATTAGTCTTTAAGATGATTATGCCAACATAAAATGTATGCTTAAAAAAATTATGCCGAAGTATTATTATGCCAAAAAAAATTGTGCCAAAATCGTTATGCCGAAGTATATTAGGACAAAGAATATTATGCGAAAAGAAGGGATCCCTTCTCGTGATTAGAAGGGCATAGACAAAGATGGTATTCTACCAGGGATGGATAAGTGACAACTGTGATATAAATGTCAACTATTTATTTGACATAAGCTACCAAAAAGCTTTTATCATTCCCGTTGATCATCATTATCAGCCTACAATGTTCCCACTGCTGAGGACACAGGCCTCTTCTATATGAGAGGGAGAGGGCTGTAATCCACCTTGTGCCCAGTGCGGGTTGGTAGATGTCACATGTCATCGAATTTATAGTTCTAGGATAAGCGGGTTTCCTCACGATGTTTTCCTTCACCGGTTTTGAGGGCAGCAGTGATGAAATAAATTATACAACATAATGCGCCTGCCTGGGTTCGAACCTACGGCTTACTGTTCGTAAGTCGGGGCTGCCACTACTGGCCCACCGCTGCTCTCCCACTGGGCCACCGCTGCTCTCTAGCTCTCTTGTTATTTTGACGTTCAAGAAGTGCTGATTTTCAGCCTAATTAGAATAAATGTTTTTTTTTCCGATGTAAAATCTTCATGGACGTCCACCTCTTTAGGGCGAGCAGAGAGGTCTGTCAGACTCTAACTGTCTTAAAACCACCCCGGTGTTCCCGTATCCCGTTTCTACCTTTAGTAGATATACGAGTAGGTATGTTATCTACTAACATCATCATCTGCCTAGCCTTTTCCCAAACTATCTTAGGGTCGGCTTCCAGTCTAACCGGTTGCAGCTGAGTACCAGTATTTTACATGAAGTGACTGCCTATCTGACCTCCACAACCCAGTAACCGGGTACTTAACACGATATCCCTTGGTAAGACTGGATGTCAGACTTTTGGCTTCTGGCTACTCGTAACGACTGTCAAAGGTCTACAAATGACCGGCGGGACCAACGGCTTAACGTGCTTTCCGAGGCACGGAGGAAACTCGATATGTAATTATGGTCACCCATCCACGGACCAACCTCGGCAAGCACGGCTTAACCTTAAATATCGGTCCGTGCGGCTGTTATTATTTAGCCACGAGCTTTTCTACTAACATATAACACGGAAATGCCAACATAACGTTGCGAAATAAATAACACGTATCTACCTAATATTAATATTCATAGAATATGTACGTCACGAATCACGAATTCACGGTCGCAACCTACCTCACTGCTGTCACCATTACTATTATTAATATTTTAATAATACGGTGTATTATTAATAATCACTTATTTCCAAAATGACCTTGTTGATTTAGGACGTTATCGCGGTCAAATTGTCGAGACCGTGAAACAGCTTTAGGGGGTAGGGGAACAGGGTGTAAAGTTCCTCGATACCCCATAGAAAATGGTGGTTTATCCGACCAGACAGGTGTTATGTCTGGTGGGCGACTGCCCGACAGTTGTCGTCGGGTTTCCCTATACAGGGTGTAACGGAAAGGGTATATACATACTTAATGGTCTGCTACAGACCATCAAACTGAACATGTTTCTCCATCGGACAAACACCGTAATAGCGAAAAACATATCAGCTCAGCAACATTCGGGTCGAATAGGAATTGATATTTTGTATGGAGCAGCAGAAATTTTTTCGCAAATTCGAAGACATGGACATCTACTAACCCGCACTGGGCCCGCGTGGTGGATTAACAGCCCACTCCCTCTCATAGAGAGGAGGCCTGTGTCCCAGCAGTGAGAACATTAGTGTGTATAGTGGCAGCACCGACTTAAATGCAGTTAGCCGAGGGTTCAAACCCAGGCGGGCGCATTACTTTGTGTAATTTATTTCATCACCGCTGCCGTCAAAAAACGGTGAAGGAAAACATCGTGAGAAAACCGGCATGTCCTAGAACTAAAAATACGAAGACATGTGACATCTACCAACCTGCACTGGGTCCGCGTGGTGGATTTCAGCCCTCTCCCTCTCATAGAGAGGAGGCCTGTGTCCCAGCAGTGGGAACATTATAGGCTGATGATGATGAACGGTAATAGGCTCGCCCTATTACGTACACCTATGGTTAACCGATCGAGAATTACTTACGTGACGTTATACATCACAAGAGCTTTGTTAAAAAGGCTTGCCCTTTTAAAAGGGCACAAACAGTCAATGTCAATGCAATCCTTTCTAGCCATGGCATTGCCTTTCAATTCACGAAAGGAGTTCGAGATGAAAATAATACCATTTCAGACCAGCGGAATTGAAACTTAATCTGGGCTTACCTAAAAAGGAAAACATACCAAGTGTGGGTCGTACTCACACTTGGCCAGTTGTTTTTTGGCCCACAGAATAGATACAGCACTTTTTTTTTACGGGTGGAAAATCATCAAATGACCCCCTCCCGCTCTGTAGCGGAGCGAAGGGAGTGTCAGACTTGTGCTGACTAAAACCCATCCATGTTCCTTCTTAGCCCTTTGTGTTCCAGGGCCATGATATCTCTTTTGAAAAATCCAGCAGCCCTGGCAGGCATAGTTACGGCACTGATTGACATTAATTGTGTCAATTGTTTAATTTATTCTTCTTATAATATTTACATTTGTAGTATTCATTTTTATTAACCGTTTTTTTTTTGTGAATGTGTGGGCATTGTAGGCTTTGTAAATTCCTAGTTATTTTTTTTTATACAACAGCTATTTGAAATTTGCGCCCACGCGCCTGTCGCCTATCAGCTTGTGATAAAAGTGAAAGAGTATAAAAAAAATTGGGAAAGTTGTTTGTTATCATGAGTATAATCACGTGTTTAAGTATCGGTCACTAATTACCAATCCCTATATAGGAAGAAATAAAATTGTTTTGTAAACATATAAACAATTTATGAAAACATTATTTTCATGTTTCTGAACTGAGTCATGACGAGAGTATTGCCACATTACAAATAGTTACAGAAGATCAGCTGGCATACCATGAAGTCTTAAAGCTGTATTGCTTTAATCTTATTCCAGTGTGGGAAAGAGACGGAGATATACAGGATGTCTAGCGCCATCTCTTGCCCACACTGGAACAGGAGTAAAACAATAATGTTTTAAGACGTCATGGTAGCCACCTGGGGGCCTAAAAAGGCCGTTTTAGTAGAATCATAATACGATAATAATAATAAATCAAGGTACAATTCGCAAAATAGTTACAAAGTGACAATACATAATCACAAACACATCATCAAAGGGCGTCGCCAGTTTTTCAGCTAGAGGGGGGTAGACGGATGAGAAAAAAAAACTGTTTTTTAAGGGTTAACTTTACCATTTACGGATGCAGCTGAATTCTTCTAAGAATCTTAAATGCAATAGCCACCTCTAAAATGTTAGCAACTCGGAAAGGATAGATTTTCTATATTTGTATGATATTTATAATTATTGCATACTAATACATCGGGAATTCCAGAGAATGAGCGTTCTCTGTGCTTTTGTAACAACCGTACTGCGATCGCCTACCTGCCTGCCAAGCGTGGCGATTATGGCAAAACCCCCCAAAATGTCAATGGCGACACATGGGGGAGGCCTAAGTCCAGCAGTGGACGTCTTTTGGGCTGAAATGATGATGATGAATGAAGACATCGGGGCAAGTAGCTCCTAATTTATTCCAGCCTCTGTCGTATATCGGTTGATCATGTGAAAATCCAACAGGTATGCCAATCCAGAGATAAAAGATTTGTTTGGCAGGATTAAAATACGGACCACGAGCGTTTGTTCAAAGAAAGTGTGTAAGCAAGGCTCATTTTTTGCCTTAAAAAATATAATAGTGAGAGTGTCGTTCAACTGTAGGTACGCTACAATTTATTAATTTATTACTTACTAATTCTGTGTCATCAGGTTATAACTTTAAAAAAATCTCGAGCGTCTAGGGGGGGCGGCTACCCCCTCCTGCCCCCTGGCGACGCCCATTCGTCATCACGCACATTGAAAGATACCCACGCCATACAGATGTGCGCACGCACTCTGGCACTTAATATAAATTTTAACGCCAATTAGTTCAAGTCACTCGGCTAATCTGAATATTTTTTCTGTTTACTTCGTAATTGGCGTAACGTTTAATGTAGCACATCAATTCATACAAGTTCTGTATGGTTTCGGACGTAAAGGATACCACCATCCCATATCTTCCCGTGGGGTCGTAAGAGGCGACTAAGTGACTTGCCAGAGAATGGACAGCAGCGTTCTCTGTGTTTTTCTAACAACCGTACTGCGATCGCCAACCCGCCTGCCAAGCGTGGCGATTATGGCAATGTGGCGACACTTGGGGCAGGCCTATGTCCAGCAGTGGACGTCTTTTGGGCTGAAATGATGATGAATCATGACTAATCTTAATATTCTTTCTGATTACTTCGTAATTGGCGTAACTTTTAATGTAGCACATCAATTCATACAATTAATAAATAATACTAAGTGCGAGGAGGAAGAACTCGTGTCTAAACAATAACAGCCGCTGGGGGTTAAGCCGCGCTTGTCTAGGTTGGCCTGTGGATGGGTGATATTCTTTACATAGCGAGTTTCCTCCGTGCCTCGGAAAGCACGTTAAGCCGTTGGTCGCGGCTGTCATTTGTAGATCTTTAACAGTCGTTACAGGTAGAATCTGACAACCAGTCTTACCAAGGGTATCGTATTACCCAAGAGTAACTGGGTTGTGGAGGCAGTCGCTCCATGTAAAATACTGGTATTCAGCTGCATCCTGTTAGACTGGAAGCCGACCCCAAAATAGTTGGGACTAGGCTAGGCAAATTTACTAACATTTTGAATTAAACGAGAATCATCAAATAACATATGTTTTATGGATTTTTTGATAATATATCTGGATTAAAAGAGTTTATTTATTTTTATTTTAACTACAGACACGAATTTGATTTGTTTAATGATGTTGTATCCAGACCCAGCCGAAAAGTGTATATGCTTAATGTTTCTAGGCGTAGAATTAAATTATTTTCTAATTATGTATACTGCATGTCCATTACTGTCTACAGCAAATTACCTGATAGCTTCAAAACTCTCAGCCTCAGAACATTTAAATGTAAATTATTTAACTTTATTTTTATATTTGCTCCTCAAAAGAACTGCCATCACATCTTCCAAGCTCATCGTGCTGTGCTGGCGCTGCCGCTGCGGCTGCGGAGAACCTCAAGCGGCGTAAATATACAGGGTGTTGTTTTGCATCCTCGCCAAAATTCAGGATGTTGTCACAAAAGATATGAATAATCAATATAAATTACGGTACCTAGTAAATTATTCCAAAACACTGCGTTTTTTTGTTGTTTAAATTTGTCAATATTTCAGAATAACCCCCTTAACGTGGTTTAGGGATTATGAAATTATCGAAAAAACGTTTGAGGTTTTTTGTTTGTGTGTAAGCGACGTTATAAGGCAGGGATCAGACGGCCCGTGTTCAAAACACGGGTTGTTCACAGTTACCGATTTCAGTAAATAAATGAAAAAAAGAAAATTACCTACTCATTTTATTATTGATTCGGGTCGAGAATCATTAGCATAGTTACCTCCTAGAATTTGACGAGGTTGCAAAACAACACCTTGTATAACACCTTTGTGGTAACTATATCTTCGAGCCGTTTGGGGTTGAAACTCTGGGGCCGTGGGGTCCAAGTGCTCACAGCCTTTTTAAGGAAATTTCGAAACGCCTAGTTGACGCTTCCCGTGACCCAAGGGCTGGGTTTTAATTTGGCCAGAGGCTAAGTATTGCCATTCAACGTGGCAACGCCGCCAGTCTCTTGGGCACGTTACCAGCTGACAGCGTTGAGGAGGAGTTTTTTGACGCCCTTTTATAATTTGTTGTTATTTTAGTTTCAATTATCTAGTTTTATGTTTAGTAATTAATTTAGATTTAGAAATTATTACTTAAGTTGTTTGTTTAATTTATTAATAATACTTTATTTTAAACAAATGTTATAACTTGACTGAAAATTTTATGAATGAAAAATTTACCTAAATATTTGACATTACTGCCTATTAATCATGTTGTAACTTCATTGAATTTTGACTTATTATAAATAATCTCTGATATAAATATTGTTCAATTTATTTAAATTATTTGTAATTCTAATGATTAAGAGCGTTTATACCCTACGGCATTTCATACAAACTTTCAAGTCGTTATTTTCCGAAATGACTGAACAGATTTTAATGAAACTTGCTACGCATAAGCAGTATACATAGGTCTAAAAAGTTACTAAAAATCATTTTCGAAAAATAATGTTACAGCTAAATTAGACCGATTTTTAATTATCTATAGAAACAGAAATTGCCAATTACTTCATTTTTAAAAGACATTTCGAAAATGTTTTTTAGTAACTTCTATCTATTCAGTAATTTCGGAAAATAACGACTTGAAAGTTTGTAAGAAATGCCGTAGGGTATAAACGCTCTTAACCATATTTTTACAAACCATATTTGTACGCCAGAAACGGCAGAATTTTATGATCGTAATAAATATTCACATAACAGCTTTGTACAATATTCTGACAAATAAATGCATTCTATTCTATTCTATTCTAACTTGCTAAACCTTTACGCGTGCGTTTTCTCTTGACGTTCGAAGCTGCTCTTCTGTAGTTTTCTGTTTATATTGAAACCTTGGGAAATGCGACAAAATGACGCAACACGAACGAGACAATCTAGATTTTTAATTGTTACTTTTTGAATCATTTTCGAGTAAGCACTTACGAAAAGTTTTAGGGTTCCGTACCTCAAAAGGAAAAAACGGAACCCTTATAGGATCACTTCGCTGTCCATCTGTCTGTCAAGATCCTTTATCTTGGGAACGCGTCTATCGAGTTGAAATTAAGGCCATATAGGAAGACTTACGGTCCCTTCATGTTGTGAAAAATTCGAACATCTAAGTTAACGTAAAAAAGATACGGCCGTTTATTCCGCAAAAAACGGATTTTTGATTCGAACATTCAAAGGAATCAAAATGTATCCCGTTGACCTAGAACTATGAAATTTAGTAAGTAATATTATGTTACAAGTACAGGGAAAAATCTGAAAACTATACAATTCTAATTAAATCATAACAAAAAAATTATTTTTATGATTTTAATAACTCGCATAACAGAAAATGAATTTGTACGGAACCCTCGATAGGCGAGTCCGACTCGCACTTGTCCGGTTTTTATATCTGATTGACATGAACGGAAGAGAAAGTTGTGAGCCCGTAGATAGAAGGTTCTCTGAGCTTAGACGAAGCGACATTTGCAGCGAAAGCTATGGTAGAAAAGTCAAAGACAACCTGTTGAAAGTCAAAGATGTACGTTTGTAAGTCAAAGATGTCCTGTTGGAAGACAAAGAGGTCCTGTTGTAAGTCAAAGATGTCCTGTTGAAAGTCAAAGATGGCCTGTTTAAAATCAAAGATGTCACGTTGAAAGTCTAAGATGTCCTGTTGAAAGTCAAAGATGTTCTGTTGAAAGTCAAAGATGTCCTACACAATAACGACATACCTCCTCTCCTCTGTGCTTAACCGTTCCCACTAAAGCTAAGCGTAGACAAGAAGTGTAATTAACGAAATTCTATTGGTGGTTTACAACACATCTCTCCTTTCGTATCGTCTTTGCCTCGGTGGAGTCCAGCCCTAAGTTTGCGGCACTCGTCAATAACACTTACAAATTTAACTTACGATCTATTCAAGTTTTTCTTTAAGAGCGTTTACACCTTACGACAATTCATACAAACATTCAAGTCCTTATTTTCCGAAATGACTGAACCGATTTTAATTTAACTTAGTACACATAAGCAGGATACATAGATCTAAAAAGTTACTAAAAATGTCTTAAAAAAATAATAATTGGAAATTTCTGGTTCTATAGATAATCTATAATCGGTCTACTTTAGCTGTAACACTATTTTTCGAAAATGTATTTAGTAACTTTTTTTAGGCCTATGTATCCTGCTTATGCGTTTAAAGTTTCAATAAAATCGGTTCAGTCATTTCGGAAAATAAGGAATTGAAAGTTTGTATGAAATATCGTAGGGCGTTAACTCTGTTAAACCTTAAAAAACCGTTCGTGCATAACTCCAAAACTGCTGAACCAGTTATGACGAGATTTTTTGTTAGGTTTATTATTCATAATTAATTAGGTGTTATTCAGATGAAACTTGTTGTTGTTTCGTTTTTTGTTTCGTCTTGTTTGTTTAGCGTGACAGTTAGATTTATAAAAACAATGCCGGTGTAATTCTATAATGATCTATGGTAAGTTCCGGGTATGGGATTTCCTGGCTTTGCTTGCGTGTTCAACAGAATATTTTTCTCATATTATGCTTCGGAAAGCTCGTTAAGCCGTTGGTCCCGGCTGTCAATTGTAGATCTTTGACAGTCGTTACAGGTAGTCACCGACCCGTGAGTCTGACAACCAATCTTACCAAGGGGTATCGTATTACCCAGTACTAACTACTGGGTTGTGGAGGTCAGATAGGCAGTCGCCCCAAGTAAAATACTGGTACTCAGCTGCATCCGGTTAGACTGGAAGCCAACCCTAAACATAGTGGGAAAAGGGCTAGGCAGATGATGACAAAGAGTAAAGAGCTTACACAACGAGAGAAAAAATTGCTGGTAAAACACATAACCTCCTCCTTCTTTAGATGTCGGTTTAAAAATAGTCAGACTTTTTAAAATAACTAAAAAGGCTTCTCAGATGTTTTTAGAAGTATTTGACCTCGACCTTCCTCTGTGCTATTGTAAGTGAAATTCTAATTTTACACAAGGTCACTTCCGAGTACTTCCGAGTAATTTGGCAACTAGGAAACCCTTTAATTCTCAGTTCCTGTATCTTTACCGTGTACCAAATAAAATCGGGAAAATATTAGGCAGATCATGTCATTTTCAAAGCCAAAAGTGTGCCATCCAGTCTTACCAGGGGGTATCGTATTACCCTGTTACTGGGTTGTGGAGGTCAGATAAGCAGTCGCTTCATGTAAAATACTGGTACTCAGCTGCATCCTGTTAGACTGGAAGCCGACCCTAAGATAGTTTGGGAAAAGGCTAGGCAGATGATGATGATGATTAGGCAGATCATATCATGTCTTTGCTATATTACGTAACTTATAATATTGATGCAAGGTAATATTTTCAAAGAGCTATTTTTGACCGAATTATAGTTTTTAGTTAATCAGGAAGTGTTTTTAAATCAATGAGTCAATGATCAAAGCAGTCGTAATCTTTGATTCCAAATTAAGTAAAAATAAATGGTCTTTTTTATCGTAAATCCGTTAAGTTATCGATGTAGACCGTAAATATAAGATCACCGTGACCTGATTACGGTTTTTAATAAACCGTAAGTCGAAAAATTAATATTTATATTAAAAATAAAGTAGGTACTTTATGCTAGTAAAATATGGGCCAGTGATTATACAAGTTGTTGTTTTGCATCCTCGTCAAAATTCAGGAGGTTGTAACAAAATACATAAATAATCAATTTTAATTACGGTACCTAGTTAATTATTAATAAACGCTGCTTTTTTTTGTTGTTTATGTTTGTAAGGATTTCAGAAAAACCCTCTTAACGTGGTTTAGGGAATAAAAAATTATAGAAAAAACGTGTGGGATTGTTTGTATGTGTGAAAGCGTGGCTATAGGGCGAGGATCAGACGGGCCGCGTTTAAAACACGGGTGGTTCACACTTCCCAATTAACGTAAAAAAAAAACCTACCCATTTTATTATTGATTCGGGTCGAGAATCATTAGTATAGTTACCTCCTTGAATTTGACGAGGATGCAAAACAACAGCTTGTAAATAACATAGATTTAAAAACATGTTAACACATTTATTCTCTCTGCTCTGTATGGTGTCGGAGCTCTGTATGGTGTCGGACGTAAAGAATAGCACCATCCCATTTCTTCCCGTGGGTGTCGTAAGAGGCGACTAAGGGATTTGCCAGAGAATGGGCAGCAGCGTTCTCTGTGCTTTTGTACCAACCGTACTGCGATCGCCAACCCGCATGCCAAGCGTGGCGATTATGGCAAAACCCCCCAAAATGTCAATGTGGCGACACTTGGGGGAGGCCTATGTCCAGCAGTGGACGTCTTTGAGGCTGAAATGAATGAATGAATGAACACATTTATTCAATTTCAATCAAATGACATTCCAAAAAAACACGTCGGAATTCAATGTCTAAGTCAAATTATTAATGTACTAACTAGCACTTCGCCCGCGACTTCGTTCTGGAAAATTGTGACATAATATAGCCTATGAGTCGGTAAAGACGTAGTTTTCTAATGGTGAAAGAATTTTTTAAACCGGTCGAGTAGTTTTTGAGTTAAATCGTAACAAACAAACAAACAATCAAATCTTTCCACTTTATAATTCAATTCAATTTTCAATTCAATTTTATTCACAAATAATTTACATTGTGTTTGAAATAACAAAAATAATAATAAATACTGAAAAATAAAAATAAACAACGTTCGTAATTAAAGTAACACAATTAAAAATTTACAACAAAACTATTATCTCAAGTCAAATCCAAAACTCATATAACGACTATAAAAAATATATTTAGAAAATACAATAAAATTATTCAATGTCAACATTATTATATAATAATAGTTCATTGTCAGTTTAATATAAATAATAGTACATTAGTCATTTAAATAGTTGATGTCTATTTCATACAAAAAGGACAATAATATCAGTCTGCTTAGTAACAGAAGACCTTACTTAAGTTGATTGGGGAAAAAACGCATGGTCACAATATTACATGTCGTCAACGGAATAGAGACACTTATCCAGTAGAAATGCTTGGACCTTAGTTTTAAAAGAAGATGTATAAATTAAGCTTTTTAATTGTATCGGTAACTTATTGAATAATTGCACTGCCTGATATTGTGAACTATGCTTAACAATGTTGAAGTGAGGGCTTATCTTATTTCTCAAATCTTTCCTACGTGTACTCTCCCTGACCAGTCTTTCCTCATCCGTCTCATATTCATGCATATACTTTTGGAGATTAGCCAGAAGGACTAGAACGTAGAGACTGGGTACTGTAAGGATTTTTAAATCTAAGAAATGTGGACGACAACTCTCTCTTTGGGAAATACGGACAATGGTACGTATAGCTTTTTTCTGAAGGACAAAGGCTCGTTGGCAGTTATAATCATAGCTGTTCCCCCAAAAACGAATAAAATAATTAATAAATAATTTAGACTCAATTAGCGCGTGGTATACGATTTTTAAATGTTTTATGTCAATTTCGTCTCTAAGGGTTCTTATAATATTATATTAATAGGTTAGATAACTGCCTCGTTCCGTTAATGGTTGCAATCGCCACAGTTGAGTATGAGGTCTTTGTTTCGATTGAAATTCAAATGATTTTAAAAGAGTAACCATGGAGTTTCTTGCCGGTTCTTCTCCATAGGAAACGACCAACCCGAACCGAGCACCTTTTTGTCGACGTTTTATAAAGGTAAACACTGTGCTTTTCATTACGGATACAAGAAAAGTAAAAATAAAATATATGCTAAAGAAAAAATTAGTACATTTTATTTCGGATTGCCGCTTTCTTGTGGCCAGCCAGCTATTCAGCCATTATTTTTCATTTTCATCATTGAAAAAATGATAAATATTTTGCCCAGCTCTATGTTATTTTAAAGAAATTGTTGAAACTAAATTATAATAAAGTTATTTAAAAAATTTATATTCTTTAATCAATTACTTTAAGTTATTTCAATTTTACATCGTGGCTGCATAGAAATTTAGAACATGGTTCAATAAAAATGTCAAAATAGAACTAGTTTTTTTTTATAATTTGACATCTGTCAGTTGAAAGCTCTTCTCCCTAGGGATGAAAAGTATCACTTTCATCCCGCTCCTCAGGCAACTTCAGACATACTTTCAGAGTATAAGCAATGAAAAAACTATTGTAAATGTGGTGTATGACATGGTCTGCCAATCCCGTTTTAATCTTACAGCTTTATAAGCCACATCAGCAATTTGTGTTGTCATGATTCTCCGCAAAGTATCGCTAGCTTCATCATCATCATCATCATCATTTCAGACGTCCACTGCTGGACATAGGCCTCCCCCAAGAAGGAGGGCTTTTGCCATAATCGCCACGCTTGGCAGGCGGGTTGGCGATCGCAGTACGGTCGTTACAAAAGCATAGAGAACGCTGCTGCCCATTCTCTGGCAAGTCCTTTAGTCGCTTCTTACGACACCCACAGGAAGATATGGGATGGTGCTATTCTTTACGTCCGACACCATACAGACGGCTCGCTAGATTAGTAAGACAGATGATGTTATTGTGAAACAAAAAATGCAGATTTTTTGCTACTTCTGAAATTAATAACAATTTTGACAATATAAACTTCTAACCTTGCTCTACTTACAGAGAATTACTTGTTTAATTGTTTTTCTTTTGTCAAAGTCTGTGTATCGTTGCGGATAAGTGATGCTTACCGAGGCGTGGAAAAGGATGGGTGGGTGCGCAGAATTCGGCTTAATTTATTAGTCATTGTTCTAGAGACTGATTTGAGGTGGACAAAAAGTAGATACGCTACACGGAGTGTCTAGTCTAGGTGTACTGAAATAACCTCCAGAATTGGTGATCAAAAAGCTGCGTTTGCTAGGTCAGTCCGTGGATGGGTGGCCAGCCATTACATACCGAGTTTCCTCCGTGCCTCAAAAAGCGATCTATTCTTCGTTCGCACGTAAAACCGTTGACATCGACTGTCATTTTTAGATCTTTAAACATTCGCTAAGAGCGTTTACGCCTTACGTCATTTCATACAAACTTTCAAGTCCTTATTTTTCGAAATGACTGAAACGATTTTAATGAAACTTCATACGCATAAGCAGGATACATAAGTCTAAAAAGTCACTAGATAACATTTTCGAAAAATAGTGTTTGAGGTAAATTAGATCGATTATGTATTGCTCTGTATGGTGTCGGACGTAAAGAATAGCACCATCCCATATCTTCCCGTGGGTGTCGTAAGAGGCGACGAAGGTACTTGCCAGAGAATGGGCAGCAGCGTTCTCTGTGCCTTTGTAACAACCGTACTGCGATCGCCAATCCGCCTGCCAAGCGTGGCGATTATGGTCAAACCCCCCAAAATGTCAATGTGACTTGGGGGAGGCTTATGTCCAGCAGTGGACGTCTTTTGGGCTGAAATGATGATGATGATGATGATTTTCCTACTTGGAAACAGATCAGCTGACCTACCATGACGTCTTAAAACATTATTGTTTTACTCCTTTTCCAGTGTGGGAAAGAGATGGCGCTAGACATCCTGTATAGCGCTGTCTCTTTCCCACACTGGAATAAGAGTAAAACAATACTGCTTTAAGACGTCATGGTAGACCAGCTGAACATCTAATACTTAGGTTGGTTTCCGATAGATGATAGGTCTAAAAATATACTAGATATAGAAAGAGAAATTTCAAATTATCTTTTTTTTCAAGATTTTTCTATAATGTTTTTTTAGTAATTTTTTCGTCATTTAGGAAAATAAGAACTTGAAAGTTTGTATGAAATGTCGTAACGCGTAATCGCTGTTAAGATCTCTATTACTTGTCATCTCATCTGACATCTCCTTTCTTGCCATATCATCCTTCACACAGTCCATCCATCGTTTCTTTGGTCTTCCTCTACCCATATACACAAAATTTTGGAAATGGATGGCCACATTCATACTCATGTTCTGATGTTCTGTATGGTGTCGGACGTAAAGAATAGCATCATCCCATATCTTCCCGTGGGTGTCGTAAGAGCCGACTAAGGGACTTGCCAGAGAATGGGCAGCAGCGTTCTCTGTGCTTTTGTAACAACCGTACTGCGATAGTCAACCCGCCTGCCAAGCGTGGCGATTATGGCAAAACTCCTCATGTTATGTCAATGTGACGAAACTTGGGGGAGGCCTATGTCCAGCAGTGGATGTTAAAAGGGCTGAAATGAATGATGAATGAATGAATTCATACTCAAAACTTTCCTCACGACATTTTCCTCATTCCTCCGCATCACATGCCCATACCAAGGAGATAAAGAAATGAAATGAAATAAATACACTCATACTATACGTAGAGTATCAAATTAAATGTAATTAAATATAAAATTAAATGTTCTAAGCTATTTATAAATATCTCGTCTTGGTCGAGTGACGGCGTACGTGCCTGATTATCCGTGCTCTAAATACGTGGCCTGGCTTAGGCTAAGAGCAGACTAGTGCGAATTGAACTATAATCCTTTTAATCCTAAAATAAATAAAACTGATTTCCTACTATACAAGTAAATAAAGACTGGAAGACGATGCGTTGGAAGGCCTCCCACTAGGTGGACCGATGACCTGGTGAAGGTTGCGGGGATCCGCTGGATGCGAGGCACCCGGGACCGGTCAATGTGGCGACACTTGGGGGAGGCTTATGTCCAGTAGTGGACGTCTTTCAGTTGAAATGATGATTATGATGATGATGAAGTAAATAAAATTGTAATTTGTTGACATCGAAGCGGGTCTTAGAGACTTTGAAAGGCACCTCGCCGAAATACCCAATTGACTTCTAAAATGCATTAATTCATTCAATCTCCTGCCCTTATCCCAATTTATTTGGGGTCGGCGCAGCACGTCTTCTTCTTCCTTACTTCAATCTCCGAATTCTAAAATAACACCCTTGCACAATAATAATTCAAGTAAGTTACAAATAAGCCGAAGTTGTAGTTACGATTTTTGTTTGTATGTATCGATACATATTTTACTTTAGTACTAATGCTGTAACAGAAATATTGTAAAACCAAATGATTTTAAAATAGTAACCATGGAGTTTCTTGCCGGTTCTTCTCCATAGGAAACGACCAACCCGAACCGAGCACCTTTTTGCCGACGTTTTATAAATGCCCCTGTAGGCCTATGTAAAATAAAAATATTTTGATTTTATTTTGATAAAAAATCATTAGATCTTATAAGTATTAAAATAAAAAATTTCAAGGTTCCTGCAAACAAGGTGGACATGGTGTTTTCGTCCCTAAAAATTCACTAGCAAGATAGCAAAAAAGAGCTTAACCAAAAATATTTTTTGGTTCAACATCGACTCTTTTGACATTATGACCACGCCCTTACACTGACCTTAATATAATAGTATATGAAAATATAATATAATATCATTAAGATCAGAAGCGGTTATGTTCTGACTTTATGATGAATTCTCGTTGGCAGACCCTTTATCTAAACTTATATTGCACTATTGCGTAGCGTCTAGGGCAGGGATGGTGAACCTAGCAAGCGTAGCATCGATGTTAGTAAGACATTATAATTCTGTGTCGTAAGTCACAAATGCACAGCAAAAAATATACTTGGCAAAAAATACAACTTGGTTATTTTAATGCCATTGATAGAAATAGGCAAATATTATATTCATTATTTCTAAAACAAACCTGCAAAGCTAATAAAAAGAAAATTATAACCAGTTTAACTTTTTGTTAGCCTTTTATCACTTTTGTCCCTCATGTTTTTCTAATTTTCTATGTGTTTTGCCTTCTCCGACTAATCAGTTAGGGACGAGTCCAAATCTAATTTTTACGCCGCGGATATGGGACATTTATTATATTACTAATAATAAAGCTGCAGAGTTTGTTTCTTTGTTTGCTTGTAGGCGCTAATCTCAGGAACTACTGGTCCGATTTGAAAAATTCTTTCAGTGTTAGATGGCCCTTTTATCGCGGAAGGCTATAGGCTATACATCATCACGCTACGACCAATAGGAGCGAGGCAGCAATGAAAAATGTTGCGAAAACGGGGAAAATGTGACGCAGACGAAGGTGCGCGGGACAGCTAGTAATGTTATAACGTGAAAAGGTTCGCCACCCCTGATCTAGGGATATGTTCATGGGTAGATTGACATTGACATTGACAATGAAAGATGGCCGCCAAACGAAGAGAAAAGCCTAATGACGTCATACATTGTTTGTCCCAAGGGCAGAAACAATATTTGTCGAACGTCTCATGTTTCGAACATTACAGACAGTAGGTACTTTTAGCTTTGTCTAAGTCACAATTTATTTATACGAACTTCTATATATGACATAACAAAACGTCACGGCCGTGATGAAGTGTACCTGCATGTATGTATAATAGCAACCAGATTTCGCGAGTTTGAGTTTAAATGTTATGGAAAAGAGGGCGAGCCTATTGCCAAAATCTTAAGGCACAAATCCTGTTTTCTAGCTGCTATGGAGAAATCCTGATGGAAAAACCGAATCACTTTTTATCGGATTATCTCCTAATAGCACTTCGTCCGCGAAAATTGTGATATAATATAGCCTATGTTACTCGATAAAGATGTAGCTTTCTAACGGTGAAAGAATTTTAAAAATCGGTCGAGTATTTTTTGACAACAACTTTGAGTAACAAACACACAATACATTTTTTTGATAATCGTAGTATAGATTTAAGAACTCGATGACTCGACTATTTATTGATGCAAAACAAAAAAAAAAAAAACGGTCGGTTCGGGCCATAGACGACAAAGATCTACAAATGACAGCCGGGACCAACGGCTTAGCGTGTGTTCCGAGGCACGGAGGAAACTGGCTATGTAGGTAATGTGTGGTCAGTTGGTCACCCTTCCACAGACCTTGGCAACCTAAAGTTTGATCGAGCGGCTGTTATTATTTATCCACGAGCTCCTCCGATAGATATTTTCCTGTATCGTAAATCTATAATGTTCAAATTATTCAGATAGATTGAACAATGAGTCATCATCATTTCAGCCCAAAAGACGTCCACTGCTGGACATAGGCCTCCCCCAAGTGACGCCACATTGACATTTCGGGGGGTTTTGCCATAATCGCCACGCTTGGCAGGCGGGTTGGCGATCGCAGTACGGTTGTTACAAAAACACGGAGAACGCTGCTGCCCATACTCTGGCAAGTCCCTTAGTCGCTTCTTACGACACCCACGGGAGGATATGGGATGGTGCTATTCTTTACGTCCGACACCATACAGAACAATGAGTACCTAAACTATTTTGACTGGCCTTTTAAACATGATATCCAAGATCGGATTTCTCCTGAACAAAAATCCAGCGTATGAAATGACGTAAGGCGCAAACGCCTTACGGTATTTCATACAAACTTTCCTTTCCTTATTCTCCGAAATGACAAAACCGATTTTAATGAAACTTCATACGCGTAAATAGGATACATAGATCTAAAAAGTTACTAAAAACATTTTCGAAAAATAGTGTTACAGCTATATTAGACCGAATATAAATAAGATTATCCATAGAAACAGAAATTTTCAATCTTTTTTTTTAAAGACATCTCGAAAATGTCTACGTAACTTTTTAGACCTATGTATCCTGCTTATGCGTATGAAGTTTCATTAAAATCGGTAATGCGTATGATTATTAAATCCTGCTTATGCGTATGAAGTTTCATTAAAATCGGTTTAGTCATTTCGGAACTTGAAAGTTTGTATGAAATGTCGTAAGGTGTAAATGCTCTTAAAGTGAAGTGTCGAAGTCAAGGAGCAAAAAAGGGATAGCATTATAGCTCCATCTCCTTTCCACAATAAGATTTTTATGGGATAAAGCTATTGTTACACATTTTTTTACAAAACACGACTTGCCAGACGGAATCAATCACTATATGGACGAATGAACTAAGACCTTGGCTCGTTTCCGTTTAAAAAAAAAAACTTGTACTTAGTAACAAAAAGTTTTTAACTGGCTCTTTAAATTTTACCGTTAATTCTTATAATGGTTATAATTTTATTTGATTAGTTTTAAATGGAGTAATTTTCGTTCTGGTATTTAATTTGGCAAATGGCGTGATTGCAGTCGTTATGAAAAACTGATTTTGTTACAAATAAGAATTGATTATTGTTTGGTGCAGAATAAGTTTTATTTTTTTGACTCAACGGTTCTTTTTTGTCTAATAAATAATTGGTTAGTGGCACAATTAAAACATAATATCATGCCTGAAATCCGAAGGAGCTCGTGGTTAAATATTAACAGCCGCAAGGATTGATCTTTAAGGTTAAGCCGTGCTTGCCGAGGTTGGTCCGTGGATGGGTGACCATAATTACATACCGAGTTTCCCCCATGCCTCGGAAAGCACGTTAAACCGTTGGTCCCGGCTGTCATTTGTAGATTTTTGACAGTCGTTACGAGTAGTCAGAAGGCAAAAGTACTGTCCAGTCTTACCAAGGTATCGTATTACCCAGTTACTGGGTTGTGGATGTCAGATAGGCAGTCGCTTCATATAAAATACTGATACTCAGCTGCATCCTGTTAGACTGGAAGCCGACCCCAAGATAGTTTGGGAAAAGGCTAGGCAGATGTTAACGCCTGTATTCACCGAAGAGTTGGGCTGAGGTGTATCTAAAAGTACACCCACAATTTACCAAGTTATTTTCAAGTCCCATGTAATAGGGGGCGAGCCTATTGGAATCAATCGGTCACAAATCCAGAGTCCCTGGCTGCCACTAAGAAAATCCCGGTGATGGGGGATGAGTTTTTCCATCAAGAATTTTATCTCTCGAGCAGATGCAAAATCAATCAATCAATCAAAATATTTTTATTTTACATAGGCCTACACGGGCACTTATAAGACGTCGACAAAAAGGTGCTCGGTTCGGGTTGGTCGTTTCCTATGGAGAAGAACCGGCAAGAAACTCCATCGTTACTCTTTTAAAATCATTTGGTTTTACAATATTGCTTTAACAGAGCGTTAGTACTAAAGTATGGGAGGACATCGTAGGCCCGACAATAAGTCTGTGACATTTGATTCTGGATTTATCCCCGGTTGATGGCAATAGGCTTGCACCCTATTACTTGGTTCTTAAAACATAACTATGTGGGTTACTATTAGGTACCTACTCTGCCTAATCTTGCTGCTGATGTAGGTAATAAATTTCCTTGTCCTTTTGTATATCCTTGAATCGATAATTTGCAAACATGTCACATCAACCCACCCACTCACCCTCACTGTACCCGCGAGGTGGATTACGGCCCACGCTTTCACAGAGAGAAGACTTGAGTACTATTAGAAAACAAGTGGGCCGTAATCTACTCCAAAGGCACAAAATAAAAGTTTTTTATGGATGCTTTCAAGAAAAAGTCAAGTGTCTATATCGCCTCTTTCGAACTACAAGTTTGTAAAAAGAGATTGTAGAAACTTACGATATTCGTTACTCATTAAGCGCGTTTATACCCTACGGCATTTCATACAAACTTTCAAGTCGTTATTTTCCGAAATGACTGAACAGATTTCAATTAAACTTCCTACGCATTGCAGTATGTACAGTCAACAAAGGAGATAAGTAACCAGATTCTCATACTCTAGTATGAGAATCTGGTTACTTATCTCCTTTGTTGACTGTACATAGGTCTAAAATTTTACTAAAAAAACATTTTCGAAATGGCTTTTAAAAATGAAGATAATTGGAAATTTCTGTTTCTATAGATAATTAAAAATAGGTCTAATTTCGCTGTAACATTATTTTGCGAAAATGTTTTTAGTAACTTTTTAGACCTATTTAGACTGCTTATGCGTAGGAAGTTTCATTAAAATCTGTTCAGTCATTTCGGAAAATAACGACTTGAAAGTTTGTATGAAATGCCGTAGGGTATAAACGCTCTTAACGTAAGTTGTTAATGACTATTTTCAGTAAAACTAAGTGATACCAAAAGAGTGGTTTTGGAATTTCAAATTTTGGCGTTCGGGTGAGAGTTGAAACTCCAAGACAAAATGCAACTTGTTTTTTGTTTTTGTTATGCTTGTTTTTTTGTTTTATTTCAGTGAAAACGGTCCTGGCCTGAATACAGATTGCAGCACCCTCTCGCCCCCAAAAAATTGTAATTTGTGTTTGTCATGCTATAATCGACAAGTGTTTCGTCTCTCCATGGAATGCTCCACGAGTTGTTGAAGTCGAGTCAACACCTGATTCTATAACTTACTTTAAAAACCAACAACGAATTTTTAATGAGGCAGTCGTTTACTTGTTGGGCTTTAGCAAAGGCACCGACCGTTGTGTATTTTAAATTATACGTATAAAGTTTAAGAATTCGATGACTCGACTATTTATTGATCATTTAATTTTTTTTTTAAACTGTGTGTTTTCTAGAGATGGGCCGAACATGGGTTTCACCGAATACGAACATTTGGCCGAATATTCGGTAATACTTTTACCGAACCGAATATTCGGCCGAATATTCGGTACATTTGATTCCGTTCCGTCGCACAAATGCAGGTCTAAACTTGTTTACGCTAAGCGCGCGGATTGCCGCCAGACTTCCTTAATTAAAGCCTGATTATAATATATTATTCTAAAGAGTTTACACAGCATGTAATCCCAAAACGGCTAAAAACAGAAAGCTACACTCTAAAATACTTACCTCATTACACTGTACACTCAAATCATGATAATACACGGGTAAATAACAGTAAAAACTTTGAGTATCACTTTGCCGAATATTTGGCCGAATTTGAATATTCGGTAAAGCTGCCGAATACGCCGAATACCGAATATAAAACGAATATTCGGCTCATCTCTAATGTTTTCTAATATGAGCTATGTAATACCTGAAATAGATACATTTTAATTGATTTCAAAACAAATAAAAATCCACTTTTAAGAAAAATAATCAGGTTTTAGGAATAAAATAATGTGTTTTTTATACAGGGTGAAATTGAAGTCATGGGCATTATTTTAACCTAAGGCACTAGTCACGATACTGATTGCATTACGGCTACTAATAAGCAAATCAAAAATATTATTAATGCAAGTATGGAAAACCTGAAGTTCCCGAACCAGTGTCTTAGCGACTGCGCAGGTGTCTTTTTTAGGGTTCCGTACCCAAAGGGTCAAACGGGACCCTATTACTGAGACTTCGCTGTCCGTCCGTCCGTCCGTCCGTCTGTCACCAGGCTGTATCTCATGAACCGTGATAGTTAGCCAGGTGAAATTTTCACAGATTATGTATTTCTGTTGACGCTATAACAACAAATAATAAAAACAGAAAAAAATAAATATTTAAGGGGGGCTCCCATACAAAAAGTTTTTTTTTCCTTTGTTATTAATAATTTTAAACAATGGTATGGAACCCTTCGTGCGCGAGTCCGACTCGCACTTGGCCGGTTTTTTTTTTTTTTGCATGCGAAGTCATCAAATGACTTCTTCCGCTCTGGGCGGAGCGGAAGGGAGTGTCAGACTTGACTGATTAAAACCCATAAATGTTCCTTCTGAGCCCTTTGTGTTCCAGGGGCACGGTATCTCTTTCGAACAACTCGCAGCCCTGGCAGGCATCGGCCCTCTCGGACCCTTTCCGATTTGCTGACATCTCCTTGAGGCGCGCGTGGAACACGATCGCGCCGTCGGCACGGCCGGTCGTCATAAGACGGACGGACGGTGAGCTAGCCATTACTCACCGTCCACAGGCCCGCGCCTACGGTGGCCGGGGGCCACTGGTTGCCCCCCCGACGCCCGGGGCGTCTCTCGCGGCGGCTGGGACGTGAGGTTCTCTCCCTCTCACGTTCCGCCACCTCCTTCGCTAGCATGACTGCTTCGCAGAAGGAGGCGACGGCTTCCCATTCCCTCTCGCTCCGGACCATGGATTGAACCAGGGCCGGAGACAGCGCAGGTGTCTTGACGCATGTTATTGATGTACGATTTATCCCGTGACGTAACCGCCGCACGCGCCTCTCGCGTCTTACCCTTAGATAATTGGATTGCAGTGCATTAAGTATTAATGGACTAATTATGAATATGATGCCTCGAACGCGTAATGTGCAGGCTAGGTACACCACCCCACAATACCTACAAATCGTTTTACTTTACGATCGCATTTTTTTTAATGTGTGGTATTTGACGTAATTTTGACCGTCCTAAGCCGGCAAAGAATGAAGGGAAAGTTGAAATTAATGTATTAAGAATCAAATCGTTAGGAATTTACTTAGGTCACAAGAGTCGGGCGGGATCAAACGGTCAAAGAGTTCACGCACAATGAGTGAAAATGACGCATACAGCGCAGCGGCGCGGCGGCGTACGGCGTAGTGTAGGTACCAAAGGCAGCATTCGCTATCACGAATATCGCGATGTGCAAGTTTGCGCATTCTTTGCTTACTTCATTTTTAGGGTTCCGTAGCCGAATGGCAAAAAACGGAACCCTTATAGATTCGTCATGTCTGTCTGTCTGTCTGTCTGTCTGTCTGTCCGTCTGTATGTCACAGCCACTTTTTTCCGAAACTATAAGAACTATACTGTTGAAACTTGGTAAGTAGATGTATTCTGTGAACCGCATTAAGATTTTCACTCAAAAATAGAAAAAAAAACCATAAATTTTGGGGTTCCCCATACATAGAACAGAAAATCAAAAATTTTTTTTTCATCATACCCATACGTGTGGGGTATCTATGGATAGGTCTTCAAAAATGATATTTAGGTTTCTAATATCATTTTTTTCTAAACTGAATAGTTTGCGCAAGAGCCACTTCCAAAGTGGTAAAATGTGTGTCCCCCCCCTCTAATTTCTAAAGTAAGAGGAGGAAAATTCTGAAAATATTCAGAATTGTAGAACGTAAAAAAAACTATCAACGAAAATTGGTTTCAATAAGATATAATGTTTAGTTTTTGAGATATGGGACTTTTTCATCAAACTGCAGCAGTAACTTTGTTTTTGATTAACATACTATGAAAAACCAATTTAGTTTTGCGATTGACTTGAAGTTTACTAACTAATACTACTAACTAATGAATGACAGTTCAAAATATTGTTTGGGGCTATGGAACCCTGTGTGTGAGTAAGACTCGCACTTGGCCGGTTTTTAAGGTTTTCCGTACTTGCATAATAATATTTTTGATTTGCTTATTAGTAGCCCTTTTTTTTAGTATAGGAATTCTTCAAATGACTTCTTCCGCTCTGGGCGGAGCGAAAGGGAGTGTCAGACTTGACTGACTAAAACCCATCCATCCAAGTTCCTTCTAAGCCATTTCTGTTCCAGGGGCACGGTATCTCTTTCGAACAGTCCCGCTACCCTGGCAGGCATCGGCCCTTCTTCTTCTTTCTTCTTTCTATTCTTTCGAACTACCCGCAGCTTATTAGTAGCCCTAATGCAATCATTATCGTAAAGTAGTGCCTTAGGTTAAAATAATGCCCATGACTTCAATTTCACCCTGTAGAGGTTGTAACTTGGAAGTACTGGTTAAGAAATGCTTCATTTTTCCATAGGTACCTAATCACCTTGATTTTATATATTAACACCTAACGCATTTGTCACGATTGGCATTAATAATTAATTTTGACAGCGGTTTGACAGATGGTCGTATTAACTGATCAATCAAATAAGAAATAATATGTAGTTAGCTATCGTTGGTCACGTTTTTATGGGCCCTGTTATTATTTATATTGGTTTATTTACTAATGAGAATTGATGTGTAGGTAATTACTATAATATACATTACGTCCATTTTTTTTTAAATCTTATCTAATTACAATAAGACGCAGTGTCATTAGGCTCAATTTAATTTATTTCACCCTTTTTAATGTACATATGAATTGCTATTCCAGTGGCACTTTTTAATGTACATATAAATTGCTATTCCAGTGGCACTTTTGGGTCCGTGGGTTACGCCCCCGGTGTGTTTTGCCCCCGTGGTGGAAGCCCCCGATTTTAAATTAAGTTATTATAGTTGATTTCGCCGAAATAAAAATATTTTTTACTAGATACAGACGATGAAAAAAGTGTTTCGGAACCAAATACGTAGACAAACTTACTAAATAAGTATTCTAACTAACACAATATTGGATACTATAAACATGCTACAAGGATATTCACTTTATTACTATATTACAATTATTTACTTTAGATGCATTACTTTGTACTTTGTCTAAACGAGGCGCCCGTGCCCGGCCAAACTGGTTTTACACAATAGCCAGATCGAATTCTAAAAGAAAGAGATAGGTAGTCAAAGAAAGGGAAAGATAGGGTTGAAAACAATAGAGTCCAGGGTGACGGACAGTGAAAATAGCAAACATAGCGATGGGCACTATTTCTATCCCTTTCCCACATAGTTGCAATATGTTACTGATAAGAAAGTTTAGTCGGTCATGTTAACTCAAAATGGCAAGTCCAGGTCCTTCACGGGGTTTAGCACAAACCAATTACAAAATAATTTCAAATAAACTAGGTGGAAGAACGTTACTACATGTCGGATTTGCTTATAATCTTCATAGGAAAAATAATAAATCGAGTGTGTGGACATGCGTAAATAAAAGACATGGCAAGTGTAGTGGTTCTATAAAATTAAGTGAGGAAAGTGACAATGTACAAATCCAAAAGTGTCATAATGCTGAGTGTCAACCTAACTTAATGAAAAATGAAGTTAGAGTTGTTATGGAAAAATTAAAAAAGGAAGTGAAAACGAGTTTCTCGAGCTCTATACAACAAAAATTTGAAACAAAATTTGCCGAGTTAAAAAACACAGACACAGCCTTCGATGAATACATACCCAAATTCAATAATATCAAGCAACAGTTATACAACTCTCGAAAGAAAGCCTTAAATGTAGAAAAGACACAGTTTCGTAATCCAGCTGAAGTCATTATACCTGAGATTTTTCAAAAATGTCTATTAGTTGATTACTGTGAGAACGACAACAGAATTATAGTATTCGTATCAGCACAGGCTTTAAAACACATCAAAAATATACAACACTACTTCGGGGATGGTACATTTGATTGTTGTCCAGGTCCATTTTACCAAATATTTACCATTCATGGAGATATGGGAAGTGATGCACAAGCAACCAATATTGTGCCTATATTTTATGTGCTACTAGTTAATAAAGAAAAAAGTACATATGAAGTCATGTTTAAAAAAATTAAAGAAGCTGTGCCGGACTTCAGCCCCATGAAATTCACTGTAGATTTTGAATTAGCTACAATGCTGGCAATAAAAGAGGTATTGCCAGCGGTCACAATACATGGCTGTAATGTTCACTTCCAAAGAGCCATTTACAGAAAAGCGAAGTCTTTAGGTTTATTGGCACACGAAGAAACAACATTGTATGTGAAACTGTGCACCTGTCTAGCATTTCTTCCTAAAGAAGATATAGAAGATGGTTGGCTTTCCGTAATGGAAAACAGGTAATTTTAATTTTCATTTTATTTTAAAGTTTTAACAGCTCATAGATTGTTTTTATAAGTACGCAAAAATAAAAATAATGCTTAGGTATATACGACATGTCATATATATCATAATTTTTGTTTTCAGTATTCCCGATGAAAAAGTCACCCAATTCAACGATTATTTCGTTGAACAATGGCTTGAGCCTCCGGGGATGATCTCAAAGTGGTGTTGCTATAAAGAACGACATAGAACCACAAATTTAGTGGAGGCCTGGAATCAACGGCTTCAGTGCTATCTGGGCCGAAAACCATCATTATTATCGTTTTTGGAAATTATAACAACTGATATTTCTACGTATAGCACAGGTCAAGTGAGGTAAAATGCTGATTACTTACATAACGCTTAATATATCAGTAATTCATTTTTTTTACTCTTAGTAAATAATCTTTATCTTATACTTTCAGATTACGAAGAAATGACAGTCCTATATGTAAAAGGAAAAAATTTTCAATAATCAATGACAAACTCATTGCTAAGCTGACAGACAAATATGAAAAGAAACAAATTACAATTATGGAGTTTTTGGAACAAATCCGTCCGTATGTGCAAGTCAAGCAAAAATAATCACCTACTTACTTAGCTTAAAAATAATGATTTTGCATGTTTATTGTTACATAATTACTACATTTTAATTTTATATCTATATCAATGTTGTAACCTCCATAGTCACTGCATATAAATGACTTAAATTACATAATTTAATTACAAAGTTCAAATCATCCTAATATTTTTACTATGTTTTTCTTCTTTTGTTACTTTTGTTATCTGTGATTTTAAATGTTAATTGTTTTTATTATATTTTAGTGTTTGAACATTCTGTTACCAATCTTCTAAATATTTAAGTAGATGCCTACCTATATACTTAGTACGTAAATAGTATATAAGTACTTAAAATAATCCTAATTTTAAACTGTGATTTTTAATTTCGTATCTGTGATTTTGCATGTTATTGTTGCTTTATTTTAATGTTTGGTTTTATTTGTTATCAAAGTTGTATTTACGTAGATACCTATTATTATTTATTAGACATTTAATTTAATTTTTATTACATATTAAGTACCTACGTATTACCTATTATTACCCATTAGTACCTATTATTAGATAAGCAAACGTTTGTTACACCGACATTGTTAATAAAGATTTATAATAATAAACTATGATTTTGATTTTAATAATGAACCATGACTTAGACATTTTTTATAATAGGTTACACTTTGCTATCTGACTGTACTTTTGATAAAAATATTTAACTAATAAATATTATAGTACTAAAACGAAATCGGGGGCTTCCACCACGGGGGCAAAACACACTGGGGGCGTAACCTACGGACCCGCACTTTTTACCTAATCTCAGTTTTGTTAACATGCGGATAATGTTGTAGGTGAGACGGATAGCCCTCTGTGCAGAGGATGCGTGGAGGCGGGAGAAACACCACAGCACGTGCTCATGGAGTGCAGAAGCGTGGCAGATCAACGGGCACGGACTATTCAATCGCCGGCATCGCTCTTGGAAGCCTGAAAAGGCTGCTAGATTTCTGGGAGGGCCTGGTATGGTTGGAGTAACAAGAGGATTTTCATACGTACAATGGCCCAATAAAGAGGCTAAGTGCGGAAACAGCCCAGCTAACCTAACCTCTCTCTCTCTGTATGGTGTCGTACGTAAAGAATAGCACCATCCCATATCTTTCCGCGGGTGTCGTAAGAGACGACTAAGGGATTTGCCAGAGAATGGGCAGCAGCGTTCTCTATGCTTTTGTAACAACCGTACTGCGATCGCCAACCCGCCTGCCAAGCGTGGCGATTATGCCAAAACCCTCCAAAATGTCAATGTGACGACACTTGGGGGAGGCCTATGTCCAGCAGTGGACGTCTTTTGGGCTGAAATGAATGAATGAATGAACCTAACATAACCTAGTCAACTAGAGAAATTCATAGACCAGCACCCACTGCCCGCTTCATCACCCACAATGACCTATAACTTCCAAAAAAAGTCTATAATTAAAACCTGATTAACAGGCCCCACTTTTAAGACTATAATTTAAGACAAAAACACTTGTAAATAGGTCGTAGTAAGCGTGAAGTTTTGGGTCACTGACTAGGGTCGATATAGTACGCAAAAAGTAATGAATCAGAATTGGCGTTATAGGAGTTTGACTGTTTGTCTGTCTGTTTTTCAGCCATGATTAAATGCCCCGGTGGTCTCGAGGTTACAGAGCACCCGTTATATGGTTTTGTAAAGGACATTTTTGTAGTGGCTCTACAAAAAGTACTCAAAGGAGCTCGTGTCTAAATAAAACCGGCCAAGTGCGAGTCGGACTCGCGCACGAAGGGTTCTGTACCATTATTTATAAAAACAAGCAAAAAAGAATCACTTTTTTGTATGGGAGCCCCCTTAAATATTTATTTTATTCTGTTTTTAGTATTTGTTGTTATAGCATCAACAGAAATACAAAATCTGTGAAAATTTCAACGGGCTAACTATCACGGTTCATGAGATACAGCCTGGTGACAGACGGACGGACGGACGGACGGATGGACGGACGGACGGACGGACGGACGGACGGACGGTCGGACCGACAGCGAAGTCTCAGTAATAGGGTCCCGTTTGACCCTTTGGGTACGGAACCCTAAAAACAGCCACTCGGATTTATCTTTAGCAGTGCTTGCCTAGGCAGTTCCGTGGATGGGTGATCAATCTTTACATACCGAGTTTCCTCTGTGCGTGGGTATTTTATTCATCATCATCATCATCAGCTTATAATGTTCCCACTGCTGGGACGCAGGCCTCCTCTCTATGAGAGGGAGCGGGCTGAAATCCACTACGTGGGCCCAGTGCGGGTTGGTAGATGTCACTTGTTTTCGAATTTTCAGTTCTAGGACATGCCGGTTTCCTCACGATGTTTTCCTTCATCGTTTTTTAGGGCAGCGGTGATGAAACAAACTACACAAAATAATGCGCCTGCCTAGGTTCAAACCCACGGCTTACTGCTCGTAAGTCGGGGCTGCCACTACTGGGCCACCGCTGCTCTCTCGGGTATTGTATTATCCAGTTCTAACTGGGTTGTGGAGGTCAGATAGGGAGTCGCTGCTGGTATTCAGCTGCATCCAGTAAGAGTGGAAGCCGTCCCCGACATAGCAGGGAACTACAGCAACATTTTGCAGAAATTACTGCAGCGCCATCATCATCACACAAATGAAAAACAATATCTAAGATCAAAAATTCTGCAACGCGCTATTAAGAGCTTTACACCTTACGGCATTTCATACAAACTACAAGTCTTTATTTTCCGAAATGAATAAACCGATTTTAAAGAAACTTCATACGCATAAGAAGCAGGATCTTTTCTTCTTCGTCGTTCCCTCACTGCTGAGGATCGCGACCACACATATCACGTCTCCAAGCCATGCGGTCTCCTGCATTATGAAACGCTCGGTACAAGCTGCCTCCAGCAGCCTTCTTGATTGCTTCTGCCCATCTTGCCGGTGCCCTGCCTTGCGCGCGTTTACCTTCTGCCCGGCACAGTATTATAAGCTTTTCCAGACAATGCCGAGGTGAACGCATAATATGTCCGAAAAAGCTGAGGGTACGCTCCAGGCAGATTGTGGAAAGCCGTTTGGTGATGTTGAGCTCCTCCAGTATGGATTCATTGGTTCTCATCGCGGTTCATGGTATACGCAGTAGAAGAAGCAGGATAAAAAGTCTGAAAAGTTAATAAAAACATTTTTGAAAATCTTTAAAAAAAAAAAAGATAATTTGAAATTTCTGTTTCTATAGATAATTTGTAATCGGTCTAATTTAGCCGTAACACGATTTTTCTAAAATGATTTTAGTAACTTTTTAGGCCTATGTATCCTGCTCATGCGTATGAAGTTTCATTAAAATCGGTTCAGTCATTTCGGTAAATAAGGACTTGAAAGTTATACAAACTTTCAAGTGCCGTAAGGTGTAAACGCTCTTAAAGTTATTAAGAATGTATGAAAAGTCCCGACAACAACTGTCGGGCAGTTACCCACCAGACACAACACCTGTCAGGTCGGAGGATCCTCCCTTTTTTATGGGGGATGAAGAACTTAACACCCTGCTATTCATTCCCTTTTCTTTTTTTTACGGATGGGAAATCATCAAATGACTCCTCCCGCTCTGGGCGGAGCAGGAGGGAGTATAAGACTTGTCCTGACTAAAACCCATCCATGTTCCTTTTTAGCCCTTTGTGTTCCAGGGCCACGGTATCTCTTTCGAACAGTCCCGCCACCCTGACCGGCATCGGCCCTCTCGGACCCCTTCCAATTAGCTGGCTACAAAATATTTCATGTTGCTGCGTTTTTTTTTTATTTATATGTTTATGTTTATTGTTCAAAGATTTCGAATAGATACAAATCCTTAAATTGTAAGCATGACCTAGACATGCTATAGTATTAATATTTTAACAAATTTATGTTTCGTATTAAAATTCACGTTTCATCATCATCGTCTTGCCCTTATCCCAATTTATTTGAGGTCGGCGCAGCACGTCTTCTTCTTCCATGCTTCTCTATTACTTGTCATCTCATGGAATACCTCCTTTCTTGACATATCATCCTTCACACAGCCCATCCATCGTTTCTTTGGTCTTCCTTAAATTAATTAAAATTCAAGTTTATCAACGTTCAAATATTTATAAGTATGCCATTCTATGGCAAAACATGTAAGTTCACAACCCTATATAAAAGACCTAAATGTACCATGTTTTTACACAAATAATAATTATTCTATTCTATTAATCTATTCTATGTTTATTAACATGAAACCCCAGATGACATTGTAAGATTAAAATGAACAAATAGTCTGCCACCTAGATTTTATGCAAGTCAAATAAAAAATATAGGAAGTTATTTTTTGTAAGTCAGTTGTAGGAATAGCTAATGAATCTTGTCAAGACTGTGGGTACTTATCTAATTTAATCACGAGCAGTTTTTGATAACTTGGTTTTTTTTTGTTACTAAGGGGTATTGTCGATCTGTATGGTGACGGACGTAAAGAATAGCACCATCCCATATCTTCCCGTGGGTGTCGTAAGAGGCGACTAAGGGACTTGCCAGAGAATGGGCAGCAGCGTTCTCTGTGCTCTTGTAACAACCGTACGGCGATCGCAAACCCGCCTGCCAAGCGTGGCGATTATGGCCAAACCCTCCAAAATGTCAATGTGGCGACACTTGGGGGAGGCCTATGTCCAGCAGTGGACGTCTTTTGGGCTGAGATGATGATGATGATGAATGAAGGGGTATTGTCATACCCAATCACTAGGTTTTAAATGTTAGATATACAGTTATTCTGGTATTCAGCTGTATTTTGTTAAAATGGAAACGGAAACCAACTTAAGTATTAGATGTTCAGCTGGTGTACCATGACGTCTTAAAGCAGTATTGTTTTACTCTTATTCCAGTGTGGGAAAGAGCCGGAGCTATACAGGATGTCAAGCGCCATCTCTTTCCCACACTGGAAAAGGAGTAAAACAATAATGTTTTAAAACGTCATGGCAGGTCAGATGATCCGTTTCCAAGTAGGAAAATACTCGACAATTAATGTCCACCAGGACTGTCGAGTATTTTTATTAGAGAAAACGTCATCTAACATAAGGGTTTTGACTGGAACCGATCACTTTTCCGAATTTCATTTTACCGAAAACTATTGACTGACGTCTTTTTAGGGTTCCGTACCCAAAGGTCAAACGGGACCCTATTACTGAGACTTCACTGTCCGTCCGTCCGTCCGTCTGTCTATGACCAGGCTGTATCTCATGAACCGTGATAGTTAGCCAGTTGAAATTTCTACAAATTATGTATTTCTGTTGATGCTATAACAACAAATAGTAAAAACAGATTAAAATAAATATTTAAGCACTCATTCAAAAAAGTGTTTTTTTTTTGCTCGTTTTTGTAAATAATGTTACGGAACCCTTCGTGCGCGAGTCCGACTCGCACTTGGCCGGTTTTTGCTAAATATACATTATTTCACATAGTTTTAGATCATCGAAGTATCATGCATGTGTCATAGGTATTATTTTACCGAACTATCTTTCGCCGATTTACAATAGTACATTGTTACCCCAGGGGTGAAAGTAACTTATTTAGTCCCGAGACGGACTACAATAGTTCGAGGGACTAAATAAGTCTTTAACCCGAGGTAAACACTGTGCTTTTCATTACGAATACAAGGAAAGTAAAAATAAAAACATGAATTAGCCAAAGAAAAAATGAGTATGTACATTTTATTTTTGATTGCCGCTTTCCCACCTATTTGTTTTTTTTTCTGTGGCCAGCCAGCTATTCAGCCATTATTTTTCACTTTCATTATTGATAAAATGGTAAATATTTTGCCCAACTCTATGTTATTTAAAGAAATTGTTGAAACTAAATTATAATAAAGTTATTTAAAAAATACATTTTCTTTAATCAATAATTAACCTTAAGTTATTTCAATTTTACATCGTGGTTGCATAGAAAGTTGGAACATGGTTCAATAAAAATGTCAAAATAGAACTAGTTTTTTTTTTAATTTGACATCTGTCTGTTGAAAGCGATTCTCCCTAGGGATGAAAAGTATTACTTTCATCCCGCTCCTCAGGCAACTTCAGACCTACTTTCAGAGTATGAGTAATGAAAAATAAGTTTTTGCCATTGGCCGAAGCCTGTTTTGAACTTTTTTTATTTGCCATAGTTTTTCACCACACCGAGACTACATTTTACGGAATATTATTTGGTCAAATATATATTTTCTTTTGAAATAAGCAGTACCTCTGTGCTCTTGTATCGTAATGTATTGTCCTGGTATGAGTTTTGTGTGTACATAAATAAATAAATAATAGCCGGTTACTTGGTAGCATTTTCAACATTAAATTCGGTCAAATGTTTTTCGAGCTTATGATAGGTTTTGATTTGTACCGGTCAAAAGTAGTTTTATCCGATTAACATTTTTGACTTTAACATCAATTTTTTTTGTTTTGCTGTAACCTTGACAATGGACAAAATTAAGCAGTACTGACTACTTAGTGGTCCAATTAAACACGACCATTTTTTAATCCCATTATTATTAACGGCCAATTAACTTATATTATTTATTGCACGGATGTCAGTTATTTGTGGGCAAAACAGGACATGCGTAACGGCCATATTTTTTTATTTATGTCCTTGAAAACGGATATATTATATAAGTAGCACATTTAGTATAAAGCCCTTCGCTCAACGCGACGATTTACTGTGATGCAAACGTATCGCGGCGCGATTTATATTTTTATTTTCCTTGCTTTAACATTTATTTCAGGCTACAATAGCCCACAGTTATAAACCTTATCAAATGGGGTGTACACAGACCCTTCATGAGGTCGTCAACCATGCATTCTCATCATCTGCCTAGCCTTTTCCCAAACTATCTTCGGGTTGGCTTCCAGTCTAACCGGATGCAGCTGATTACCAGTATTTTACATGAAGCGACTGCCTATCTGACCTCTAAAACCTAGTAACTGGTTTATACGATACCCCTTGGTAATGCTGGATGTCAGACTTTTGGCTTCTGACTACTCGTAACTCCGTGCAATCGCAATATTGTTAAAAACAATCGCGCGTGTGTCTCAATACAGTAGCAATACTGACGTGTTGACGTGACAAACGCGTGATAAACTTAACATAAACAGCCTCGTAATCCCTGAAGAGTTACGCAGAGCTATACCTAACAAGTACACCCAAACGCCAGTTATGTTTAAGTCCCATTTAATAGGGCCGACCCTATCTTTGGCCTTTGACTGCAGTCTCTCCAACGGTGCCGAATTGATTATCGGTACATCGAGGTGTTGAAGTGTTTGTACAAAAACGCCACCATGTCAGTCCGACTTCAGGACCAGACCTCGGAACCTATCCTTCTGCAGCGAGGTGTGAGACAGGGAGACGTCATATCTCCGAAACTCTTCACCGCTGCACTGGAAGATGTCTTCAAGATTCTGGACTGGAGAGGGTTAGGCATCAACGTCAATGGCGAGTACATCTCTCACCTTCGATTTGCCGACGATATAGTGGTCATGGCTGAGACCATGGAGGACCTCAGTACAATGCTCGATGACGTCAGTAGAGCTTCCGAAAGAGTGGGTCTTAAAATGAACATGGATAAAACCAAGGTCATGTTGAATGCCCATGTAACACCCACTCCTATCAAGATCGGAGACTCTACTATCGAAGTTGTAGACGATTATGTCTACCTGGGACAAACGGTCCAATTGGGTAGGTCTAACTTCGAGAAAGAGGTCAATCGTCGAATCCGACTCGGCTGGGCAGCGTTCGGGAAGCTGCGTGGTATCTTCTCGTCCAACTTACCGCAGTGTCTCAAGACGAAAGTCTATGACCAGTGTGTGTTGCCAGTGATTACATACGGGACCGAAACGTGGTCGCTCACAATGGGCCTCATCAGAAGGCTTAAAGTCACCCAAAGGGCAATGGAGAGGGCTATGGTCGGAGTTTCCTTGCGTGATCGAATCAGAAATGAGGACATCCGCAAGAGAACCAAGGTCACTGACGTAGCCCGAAGAATTGCCAAACTTAAGTGGCAATGGGCAGGGCACATTTCTCGCAGAACGGATGGTCGATGGGGCCGAAAAGTTCTGGAATGGCGACCGCGAACCGGAAGACGATGCGTTGGAAGGCCTCCCACCAGGTGGACCGATGACCTGGTCAAGGTTGCGGGGATCCGCTGGATGCGAGGCGCACGGGACGGGTCAATGTGGCGTCACTTGGGGGAGGCCTATGTCCAGCAGTCTACGTCTTTCGGCTGAAATGATGATGATGATCTTTGGCCGCCAATACGAGCCAATTGAAGCGCAAGGGCACTACCTACCTTTTCTCGAAGCGTTACGTCGTTTTTCTTTTTTATTTTAAACAAAAAGATACAGAGGCAGTCATAAGGACTGCTGTCAAAAGTGAAAGCTCAAAACAATAGAACTAGGCATCGCTAGTCTGGCGCATGACGTCACGAGCATGTCATCAGTGACGCAAACCCATAGTTTTTTCCCCAACCAAACATCGCTCAACTCGATTAAACAAGTTTTTAGTACCGGGCACAAATCCAGACTCGGTGGCTGCTACTTAATAATGAAATTTTTGATTGAAAAACCTAATAACACTTTGCGTGACCTGGGAATTGAACCCAGGAACTTCATGCTCAGCAGTCGAGCTTGCGAAAACTAGACTAACAAGACAGTCGCGCGATTGAATCGCTACAAAAGCCACGGTGGGCGAAGGCCCTAAGGCAGTGTACTTGTAACTAGTAATTTTATGACTATTGCAAATCTGTTTTCAATCTATGATTAGTTCAAGGAGATCGACTTATTGAAGGTTCAAAATCTGCAAAATAATTTCGGGGCCTCCTAGCACAGGTATATATTTTACTTAAAAGGAGGTCCCTATGTAAGATTTACTGTAAGAGTTGTACAAGTTTCTGCAATAAACCTTTATTATTATTATTATTATTCCGTTTATTCATTTACTTAACATACATTTACATTTTTAAATATTTTTACAAAAAGATATAAAAAAACATTTAAAAATATAAAAATAGTAGCCAACCGGTATCGGGAACAGGGTCCAAGCTACCGGTGGTTAGGGTTACAGAGACAGGAACCTCCTCACAATGCGGGCCGTATCAAGGAGTACTGCCTTCTGAATCTGGCTCTTGATCCAACTGCCAAGTGAGAGCTTCGACAGATGTTCGTCGAAGCTTTTAGCCATCAGGCCATTGGCCGTAACGACAATCGGCACAATGATAGCCGAGTTCACATTCCACATGCTGACAACCTCGTGTGCCAAGTCGAGATATTTTATTTGTTTCTCTTTCTCAGCCTTCACGAGGTTCTCATCATGCGGGATGGTAACATCGACTATCATTACGCAGCGCGCTGATCGGTCTATCACCACTATGTCAGGTTTATTGGCGACAATAGTCCTGTCAGTAATGATAGGCCGATCCCAGTACAGCGTGACATGGTCTTTCTCGAGAACTGGGTCGGGCACATACTTGTAGTACGGTACCTCAGAATCCACAAGTTCATATTTCAAGGCAAGTTGCTGGTGAATAATTCTGGCTACTTGGTTATGCCTGTGTAAGTACTCGCCGTTAGCCAGACGAGAACAACCAGAAATAATATGTCTGATAGACTCACCCGGACGGTGGCATGCCCGACACACGTCCACCGTCCCGTCCTTCATAATATGTTTCCGGTAGTTGTTCGTCAGCATAACTTCGTCCATAATCGCACAGACAAAACCTTCAGTTTCCCCAAAAATGTCGCCGAATCGTAGCCAGGACACGGACGCTAGGAAATCTACATCGGGCCCATGAAGAGCCTGGTAGAAGCGCCCGTGAAGCACCTTGCCTTGCCATATTTCCTTGCGGTCATCAGTAGTAAGTACTACAGGTTTGCGCCAGTTCTCTTTAGCCATGGACAGCGGGGTGAGTGCCTTGTCCACTGCGACCACATCTCGGTGCATACCCACCTCTGTTTTTAAAAAATATTCTCTGAGGCTGCACACCTCGCGGTTGTGGAGGGTCTTCGCGTTTAAAAAGCCTCGACCCCCGCACTTCCGCGGGATGTACAGTCTCATCACCGATGATCGTGGGTGATGCATCCGGTTTGCGGTCAGCAATGTACGGACTCTCCTATCTAGGGCGTCCAGTTCGGTCTGAGTCCATTTGAGTATGCCGAAAGAGTACATTAAAACCGGCATGACCCAACCGTTGAAGGCGCGCACCTTGTTTCCGCCTGAAAGCAGGCTGTTTAATACCTTCTTTAGGCGACCGAAGAAGCGCTCCTTCAACGACTGCTTCATGTCAGCTACGTTAATGCCTAACGCTTCCGACATACCCAAATACTTATAGCTTTCGGATGAGGAGAGAGATCTGAGGTGTATGGAATCCGAGAGTTGGATTCCCTCGGATTCCATAATCTCTCCTCGCTTTACATACATGACTGCACATTTGTCCACACCAAATTCCATCCTGATGGCGCTACTGAAAGTTTCAGTTACTTTCAGTAGCTTCATCAGTTGCAATTTGTTAGGGGCAAAGAGTTTCAGATCATCCATGTAAAGAAGGTGAGATATGACCTGACCACCTCTCCTCAACCGGTAGCCTAGGCCTGAATCCTCCAGCAATGTGCTTAGAGGAGTCAGGGCTAGACAGAACCAAAGTGGACTCAGACTGTCGCCCTGAAATATTCCCCGTTTAATCCATACAGGCTCATCGTTCCCCTGAATCTGTCGACATCCTGGATATCGAAGGACCGTCTTCCATTGCCCCATACACGACTCAAGAAAGGTGCGTAGAGTTGCATCAATCTTGTACAACTCCAGCACCCTCATGAGCCATGTATGTGGCACAGAGTCGTAGGCCTTCTTGTAATCTATCCAACATGTCGACAGATCCTTGCGGGATCGACGAACCTGTTGGCTAATGGCCATGTCGATGAGGAGTAGCTCCTTAGTTCCACGGGACCCGTTCCTACATCCATTCTGAGAGGCCGACATAATAGAATTACTATCGATGTGTTTGTTAATTTTCTCTCTCAAAATGGATGTAAGAAGTTTATAGACCGTCGACAAACACGTGATCGGTCTATAATTCTTGGGTTCCGCAGGACTACCTGACTTATGGAGCAGATGGGTAACACCCGTTGTAAGAAAGTCTGGTAGCGACCCAGATTCTAAGCATGACTGGAATTGAGATGCCAGGCGAGTGTGTGAACTACTTAGCCATTTGAGCCAGAAGTTGTGCAGTCCGTCCGGTCCCGGAGATTTCCAGTTCGGTAACGGACGAACTGCTCTGGCAACATCTAATGGTGTGATTGAAATTTCTTCCATTTCTGGGATGGATTCACACACTCGCTCGACATCACGCATCCAGTCACCCTCCGTATGACAGACGGGCACCGACCAGATGCTGCGCCAGAATGAACTCGTGGCAGCATCATCTGGGCGGCACACGTCCGTCACACTTTGTTCGGGTCGCTCCCAAGCTCTGTATACCCACCTCTCATCACTCTGGAACATGCGATTCTGCGAGTACCGATCAACACGCTTCTTATACCGCCGAATACGGTTCGCCCATGCATAAACTTTCTGCTTCAGGAAGTCGATGCGCTCTGTGACTCGGGACATGTATTCTTGAGGGCTGATTCCAGTCCCCAAGAATGCCCGCCTCACAAAGCGCATCACACGTGGGCGTGTATTGCCCTCCCTGAAGCAGTATAGTTTGCCGATGAGTACCCTGGCCCCGTCGATACGGCCCTCGATCCTGCGTTGCCAGGCTGGTACGGCTGGTTTTGGTCGAGTAGCTACGTCAAAATTTGGGAATTTGACGTTAGCTAAACGACAAGCCGCTACAGCCCCACAATACAAGATCGAGTGCGTATCAACGAGGTTCTCACTACTCTCAAAAATATTTTTGAGTTGCGAGTCCAAGGCACACACCAGCGCCCTATTTTTCTTATGCATGGGTAACCGTGGTAATCGGGGCCTAAGTTGGGCAGGAGTGGATCGATACACGTGAAGCGCATCTTCCAGAGCGCTCCTCAAACGTTCGTTGCACTGGCTACTTACCGTGGCAACCCTATCATCCTCTTCTACAGCACCAAGATTGGACCGCGGTGGTATTGCGTCCATAGTTGACGCTTGCACCGCGGTTTGCGCCGGAGTCAAGTCGATGTGGTTGCTCGGTACCTCTGAGCGCAGCCTATCAAGTGCGGCGTCGTCCAACATGTGATTGCGTTGGATGACTCGCACCTGATCCGACAACCGTTGGGCCGAAACGTTGACAGTTGGTTCAAGTTCCTGAAACATAGACAGCATCCTAACACGGTACGCAGTGAGGTTAGTTCCCCCCTCTGTAGACCCATAGTATGCGCGCATGACGTTTTCATTAATGGTTATTATTATTATTATTAAAATAGCATTGTGACTTTTTTTAAATTTGTCTCTAGCTATCCGCCCCTATTTAACAAGGCGTAAACGGCCCCAGACTCGATGAGCAGCGGTGGCCCATCGGTGGCAGCCCCGACTTACGAGCAGTAAGCCGTGGGTTCGTACCCAGGCATGCGCATTACTTTGTGTAATTTATTCCATCACCACTGCCCTAAAAAACGGTAAAGAAAAACATCGTGAGGAAACCGGCAGACCAATGGGTGACCGCTGGTCTCTCTTATCTTTATTATAATGCAATTTTTTTTTAGACACTCAAGACTGGCGGAAAAAATCACAATGATGGTGACAGCCGCATCAAAATCCATTGCATAGTTTAAAAGACCAACGCGGAAAAAAGGCAGGCATGAAAAGCGACTTTGATTCGTAATAAGTTTAGTAGAGGGCGAGCCTGTTCCCATCATCCGGACACAAATCCAGACTCCATGGCTTCTGAGAAAATCCTGATGGAAAAACCTAATAACACTTTGCTCGACCCGGGAACTGAGACCCGAGAATTAAAGCCAGGACTTCATTCTCAGCAGTACAACTTGCGAACACTATGCGTATGCACTACGAGTCTGCCAGGGCGAGGTTTGGGGCGGCGGGCTATTTCCTTATTTCACCTGTTATGCCATAAGTCGCACAAGTCCTTGTGGAATAGGGGATTATCTCCACCAGCAACTTGCTTTGAAATACAATCTTGTGGAATCAGAAGTGCCATACTATAAGTATGCGCCCGACCCAATTCTCGATAATGGTAATATCACGTTGTATTGGGATCGACCTATCGTCACTGACAGGACTATTGTTGCCAATAAGCCTGACATGGTGGTGATAGATCGATTGGAGCGTCGCGCAATGATTGTTGATATAACGATCCCACATGACGAGAACCTCGTGAAAGCAGAGAAAGATAAGCAATTCAAATATCTAGATCTGGCTCGCGAGGTTGTCGACATGTGGGATGTGAATACAGCAGTCATTGTGCCGATAGTCGTGTCGGCCAATGGCTTAATTGCCAAAAGCCTCGACCAACATCTTAGTAGGCTTTCGCTTGGCAGCTGGATCAAGGGCTTGATTCAGAAAGCAGTACTTCTGGACACGGCGCGTATCGTTAGGAGGTTCCTCTCTCAAGAGCCCTGACCACCGGTAGCGGACCCTGTTCCCAATGCCTGTGGGCTCCTATTTTTTATATTTTTAAATGTTTTTTATATAATTTTGTTAAAATATTTAAAAATGTAAATTTTATGTTTTAAAATGAATAAATGACCTAAATAACTAACTAAGAGTCCATGAGTTATGTAGGTAATGCCACATGCCACATATCCCTGCCACATAGGGATATGTGGCATGAATCACTATGGCCGTAGGGGAGATGATGATTGGAAGAAAAAATCGTGTTGCGCCGACCCCAAATAATATTGGAAAAGGGTAGGTAGGTGACTATTGATAAAAAATACCCTTCTTTTGGACCTCCCTGCAGAAGCGTAAAAGGCTACTTAAGGTGGAACTTGGTCGCGGGCCTATAGACGGTGAGTAATGGACTAGCTCACCGTCTGTCCGTCTTATGATGACAAGCCGTGCCGACGTCGCGTTCGTGTTCCACACGCGTCTCAAGGAGAAGGAAGGGGTCCGAGAGCGCCGATGCCTGCCAGGGCTGCGGGACTGTTCAAAAGAGATACTGTGGCCCTGGAACACAAAGGGCTAAGGAGGAACAAGGATGGGTTTTAGTCAGTACAAGTCTGACACTCCCTTCCGCTCCGCCCAGAGCGGGTGAAGTTTTATAAGATATGCGTAAAAAAAAAAGGTGGAAGTTGATACGACTATTTCAGAAAAAAGTCATTCAAGGGGAATGAACATCATCATCATTTCAGCCGAAAGACGTCCACTGCTGGACATAGGCCTCCCCCAACGCCACGTTGACATAAGGGGGTTAAGCCATAATCGCCACGCTTGGCAGGCGGGTTGGCGATCGCAGTACGGTTGTTACAAAAGCACAGAGAACGCTGCTGACCATTCTCTGGTAAGTCCCTTAGTCGCCTCTTACGACACCCACGGGAAGATATGGGATGGTGCTATTCTTTACGTCCGACACCGTGCAGAACAACTTAGTTCTGTAAAGCCATATTGGTTACGGTCACGAATCACATTTTAATAAACATGTAACCTGACATTGACCTTCAAAGTCCAAAAAAAAGAATATTTCTATTTCGCAGCCTACCCTGGCGATTCTACCTTAAAAAGGAAAGTCTAGTACAGAGAGCTCATTGCCCAGGATTGGATTAAAATAATACGGTAATTTAGAAAGGATTACCCTTTAAAAAAAAGACATAAAATCAAAGATTTCTTTGTTTTAATTCACGTCAAACCTGACGTCACACATAGCTTAAATATAGGAAACTGTATCAAAACAAAAACTAGTTTAGTATGACCTCTAATTCTTTATAATATAATAGAGAACGGAGGTCGTGCTGATATGGTCGGCTTGAATGCATAAAGCCTTCGATGGTTTATAAAGGCTGTACTGTATTGAAAGCGAAGAATTTGAAGCGTGGTATCGCTTTACATGCTTAGTGGGTGTTCTAAATAGATATTTCTCTTTTTTCTGATGATATTTTTTTTTGATGAATTATTCTGATTTGTATTTTCTATGATTAATAATAACATTTTTGCTTCCATGAATTTTAATTTTATTCGCATTTTTTATTCGAATTTTTATTGAGTTTTCTTATTTGTGATTTTTTTTATAATTGACATTTATTTTTGAAATTTTAAGAGCGTTTACGCCTTACAATATTTTATACAAATTTTCAAGTCCTTATTTTCCGAAATGACATAACCGATTTTAATGAAACTTCATAAGTATAAGCAGGATACATAGGTCTAGGAAGTTACGAAAAATATTTTCGAAAAATAGTGTTACGGCCAAATTAGACCGATAAATTATCTATAGAAACAGAAATTTACAAATATCTTGTTTTTTTAAACACATTTAGATAAAGTTTGTATGAAATGCCGTAAGTCGTACTCTTAATTGCCTTTCTGTATACTACATTTATTTGTATGTCAGTATTGACATAAATTTTCCCGTGGGTGTCGTAAGAGGCGACTAAGGGACTTGCCAGAGAATGGGCAGCAGCGTTCTCTGTGCTTTTGTAACAACTGTACTGCGATCGCCAACCCGCCTGCCAAGCGTGGCGATTATGGCAAAACCCCCCTTATGTCAATATGGCGACACTTGGGGGAGGCCTATGTCCAGCAGTGGACGTCTTTCGGCTGAAATGATGATGATGATGATTGAAATAACATGACATAGCAAGAAGCTATACTACTTATAATCCTTAATCCTAAATCCTTATCCTTAATCCTTAATGTTAATAAAACTATTATTTCACTAAATAACTGAAGTTTTCTTTAGTTACGCACAGTAAATCAGTAATATTATTGTTCAATGTAGTCGCCCTTTATTTCAATTCATTTTTGTTCGAATCTAAATCCTTAATTTTATAGTTTAAGGCGGAAAGTTTTGGACTTTACTGATACATTCCACTTGTTAACTAAAAGTCTGGGACAGATATACAAGGTGTTGTTTTGCATCTTCGTCAAAATTCAAGAGGATGTCAAAAAGAAGATAAGGCATAAATAATCAATTAAAATTACGGTACCTAGTTTATTATTACAAAACGCTGATTTTTTTGGTCGTTTAAATTTTGTACATATTTCAAAATAACCCCCTTAACGTGGTTTAGGGAATAAGAAATTATCGAATAAACATTTGAGATTGTTTGTATGTATGAAAGCGCGGTTATAGGACGTAGACGGGCCGCGTTTAAAACACGGGTGGTTCACACTGACCAATTTTCGGAAATAAGAAAAAAATATCTATCCATTCTATTATTGATTCGGGACGAGAATCATTAGCATAGTTATCTCTTGAATTTGACGAGGTTGCAAAACAACACCTTGTATTCACAATGAATCCTTTAATACTCGTAAACTGCAACCTCCTTCACACCAAGCTATATTTCATAGCCTATCTTCCACTACAGCACAGCCTCAGCCCGGCTATTTAAGTGACAAGGCTAGATATTTCTCCTCAGTCCGAGTAGGCGCGTACCGCGTTTGCCACGATAGGTAATGTTGTAACACAATAGTACCTAGTGCAGTGTTGTGTTTGTGCTCCAGTTTTCCGACTTTACGAGTTCCGACTTTCGAGTTTCCGAGAATAGGGAGCATTGGTGAGTAAATTTGTTTTTAGGGTTCTTTAAGTGTTAGAAATTTAGTTTTATTATTTTTTGGGATAGATTTTGGTAAAGGGTTATGATTGTTGTATACTCTGTGTATGATAAGATTAACAACACCTGTATAGGTACTATACAGGGTGATGTTGAACTTAAAAACAAAAACTTAAAAAAAGTTAGATATATTTTTCTTTGCACTTTTCTTATATTCCTGCTAAACATCTACAGAATCTAAGATTCTTAATGCTTTCATAGATTTATTTTATTTTAACAAAAAGGGGTTCGAACTTACGACCTCGACTATCCGATGCCCTGCCATAATGTTTTAATCATAATATGTATAATCTTGAAAGCCCACCCATACCTAGGCATTTACAAACCCTTGACAGATTAATTTCATTATAAAACGTCATATTTACCCAGAAAATCCCCGACACTTTATTCATTACACTAGGTATATACAAACTACAAATAGATCTAAAATAATAATAAAAAGTACACTAAAACCTACCCACATATAAAACGATGATAATAGAACACTTAGGCGTCAAATTACTACTCGGTTTCATCCGGGAATGTGGCTCATTCTTGGGCCAAAGAATCAGCATTGCCATTCAACGTGGCAATGCTGCCAGTCTTCTGGGCACGATCCCGGATGACGCCACTGCGGAGAAGTACTTTGACGCCTAAGTGTCATGCATATCGTCTCCATTGTATTTATTTTTATTATTTAGGTCTTTTCGAAGTTTGTATTGTGAAACTTATACGTCAAAATTATGTATTTCGTACTTATAAAACAAGCTCCCTTTCTACCTTCCACAGCCACCTTAGATACAATGAAATAATCTGAATTCATTAAATATTTGTATGTTCGATGGAATACAATAAATAAATAAATATCACTTAAGGATTGAAGACAAGACTTTTTTAATGTTTTTAGGATTCCGTACCCAAAGGGTCAAACGGGACCCTAATAGGGGAAAGGTGTACGAGATGATTCACGTAAGGGAGAATGCTTGTAGTCTAAACGACATTCAACTTAATGCAGAAAGCGTTTATTCATAGTAAATTTATCTGTCTACCTGTTGTCATACTCAAAATGTTATTTTTTTAGATCTCATAATAATAAAATTAACATTTTTCAAAACGCTACCAAAGAATCATCTTGGACACCCTGGTGTCCAAGATGATCCATACGGTTTTGTGCCTATTCTCGGTTTATTCCTACTTTGGGAAAGTCCTAGGTTTTAGTAGGTCTAAATAAACAATAACTTTTCAGAGTTTAATAACAAAATTAAATATCTTATAGACTTAGGTAGAATGAGCCAGTCTTTTTCTCTGTGGAAAGGGTGGGTGATATTGTTTGTAACTGCAACATCCACTTTATTTTTGCCTTTAGCCCTCGGGAATAAAGGGGAATATCGGGGACTACATTTTACCAATGAAAACAACTAGATGTCGCTAATAGTTTCATTGCAATAAAATAGGATCATCTTGCCTCAACGGATCATCTCGTACACCGTTCCCCTACTTAGACTTCGCTGTCCGTCCGTCTGTCACCAGGCTGTATCTCATGAACCGTGATAGTTACCCATTTGAAATTTCTACAAATTATGTATTTCTGTTGCCGCTATAGCAACAATTGAAAATCAGAATAAAATAAATATTTAAGGGGGTACACACACCAAAAAGTGATTATTTGCTCATTTTTATAAATAATTATAAATGAACCCTTCGTGCGCGAGTCCGACTCGCAACTGCTCGGGTTTTTTTTTTTATTTGAGATGAGTTTGCTCTTGACTCTAGTCTAGGCCTTACGGCTTGATTACGAACTTGAAAAGACAAATGAAATGTTGCATTATGCAGATGACATTTCGGGAAGCCAAATATAGTTATATTTGCAGCTATTGACTATAAATGAGCAAATGATTAAGTAATTTGGTATTATTAAGAAATAGAACGTGGGACAGAAAACTTGTTTAATTGGGTAAAAAACAATGTGTAAATATTGTATAATTATCACTTGCTACGATGACGGAAAACATCGTGAGGAAACCAGCGTGTCTGTGTATATTTCTCGACGGCATATAAAGCCAAATCAGTCAATCATTCTTCAGGTTAAGCCGCGCGTGCATAGGTTGGTCAGATCATCATATCGGACATATCAGACATATCGAGTTTCCTCCGTGCCTCGGAAAGCAGGTTAAGCCGTTGGTTCCGGCTGTCATTTGTAGATCTTTGACAGTCGTAACAGGTAGTCAGTGGCCCGAAAGTCTGACAACCAGTCTTCCAAGGGGTATCGTATTACCCAGTACTAACTGGGTTGTGGAGGTCAGATAGGCAGTCGCTCCATGTTAAATACTGGTACTCAGCAGCAGCCGTTAGACTGGAAGCCGAACCCAAGATAGTTGGATAAAGGCTAGACAGATGATGAAATTATTCCCCAAAAACTACGTAGGTAACATTTTTTTTTCCGTTCATGCTTGCTTTTTACAATAATTTTTACAAAATGCATAGCGATAAATTTTGCGTGTTAAAAATGTTATTGTGACCCTAGAACGAAATGTTTTTATTTTTTATTTGCGAGCGTTTTGTTCTTGACTCTAGTCTAGGTGAGAGATGACAGAGACAAAGTCGACGATGGTACGAGCTTACCCAGAAGAAGCCTGTTCACTCTAACTTAGTAGAGATTAGGGTTGTAAGCGTTTTAAAAATAACTATGTTTTGATAAATAATAGTAATTTACATTCATTCGGTTCTGTATGGTGTCGGACGTAAAGAATAGCACCGTCCCATATCTTCCCGTGGGTGTCGTAAGAGGCGACTAAGGGACTTGCCAGAGAATGGGCAGCAGCGTTCTCTGTGCTTTTGTAACAACCGTACTGCGATCGCCAACCCGCCTGCCAAGCGTGGCGATTATGGCAAAACCCCCCTTATGTCAATGTGGCGTTGGGGGAGGCCTATGTCCAGCAGTGGACGTCTTTCGGCTGAAATGATGATGATGATGACATTCATTCGTAAAACGTAAATGTAGACAGCTTTGTTGCTCTAGTGGTCACAAGCACGACTGTTGAGCATCATGTCCTGTTAGTGAAAGAAATTCTCGGAATCGGATCAGTAATTCCGAAGACTAACCCTGTAGGACTTCGGAATCAAACACAACTCACGTCGGGGTCACCAGTTTAGGGGTATGAGGAACAGGGTGTAAAGCTCTCGATACTCCTTAGAAAAGTGAGGTTCCTCCGACCAGACAGGTGTTATGTCTGGTGGGCAACGGCCCGACAGTTTTTTTTTTGTGAATAGCATCTCGCAGTTCAACCTAGGAGGTTGTCGTCTGCTTACCCGGACTATCCTGTGGGTGCCTTAAGAGTAAGGCCTCCAGCCAGGGCATACAAATTTACAAACTAAGCGACTACACGCTAAGGGCACCCCCTGTGGGGTACGAGCCTCGGCTCAGGGCGTCGCTAGGGGAGGACTGCATGGGGACAGGCTGGATCTGAATGATATCATTATTTAAGGGCTGATTTCTAACTACTGGCACAGCATTGTGGGCTGGCTCTAGCGAGGGTCGGGGAGGGCATGGACCGGGACGTCGCGACGGACGTCGACGGCGAGGTCGGAAAGACGGCGTGTTGTGTCTGAACTTTTTAAGAGTACTAGTCTCTTTAATACTCTCCTGGATGAGTGTGATAGCATCATCGGGAGTGTCCCAACAGTTGTTGTCGGGTTTCTCTATATAGTCTTAAGTCGATGTAAACTTTGCTTGCGAGATGTAGGAAATTGATGTTAGTTCTTCCGTCGTGTCATAGATGGCGCTGTAGTACTTTTTGTAGTAAGTTGCTTTTCGTAGGTCGCTACAGCTCATCTCATAATTTTTATTGAGTAAGTACCTATAGATTACAACTTTGGTCAATTATTGGAGTATTATTTGGGCAAAATAATGAATTATAATTATACTCTTAGCAATTACTGGATGCATAAACAATCGATTAAAATTATTTATGCTTTTTCTTAATCGTAAAATGCAATCGATTGCATATACCTATATATAAATATGATAATTTGCAATTAGCTTATTTATATTGCAAATAATTTCGTATTAGGCTTGCTTATAAATATGCATTATTTTCAAATGCGTTTAGGAAAGCAGCGATGATGAAATAAATTACACAAAGTAATGCACCTGCCTGGGTTCGAACCTACGACTTACTGCTCGTAAGTCGGGGCTGCCACCACTGGGCCACCGCTGCTTATTATGAAGATAGAATGAACAGAAGATATTATGAATGTGAAAATGAATAGAAGATATTATGAATGCGTACCATTTACACGAAAAAATAATAATAGCAAAAAGCAATTTCCGTCAGATTTTTCGCTAAAAATAAAACGCTTAAAACAATTATTTCTAATTGGCGGACAATATGTAATTTGGCAACATAACCTCAGTCCGAGCCGGGGGCAAGTTTTACTATTTGTTATGCAAATTCAAACGTGTAATACAATGCGGAAAATAAAACTATGTATAACATAATGATGGAGCGTATTTCCTTGTTAGTTTATGTATTATAATTATTTTCGGGTATTACAATACGATTAACTTGCAATCGGTGTGTGAGACCAGATGTATGAATGTGGACAAAGCAAAAAGGAGTGTGTACGGATCTTTGCATGTCGCGTTCTGTTGTTGCTGTTTACCCCCATGGGAATAGAGCATTAGTTTTATGTAAGAATCCAAATATAATTTACTTCTTGCATTCATAATTATGACAGGCACTTGCATGTGGCTGAGATGAGAATGCTAAGGGGGATGTGTGGTGTTACGCGAATGGATAGAATAAGGAATGAGTACATTAGAGGAAGTCTGAAAGTGGCGCCGGTGACTGAAAAGATGTGTGGTAATCGGTTGTCGTGGTGGCATGTGATGCGGAGCAATGAGGAAATTGTCGTGAGGAAAGTTTTGAGTATGAATGTGGATGGGTATAAGTAGAAGAAGACCAAAGAAACGATGGATGGACCGAGTGATGATATGGCAAGAAAGGAGGTAGGTATCCCATGAGATGACAAGTTAAACAGAAAAGTATGAAAGAAGAAGACATGCTGCGCCGACCCCAAATTAATGAATTGGTGATAAGGCCAAGAGAATAATGATGCCCGCAGCTTCACCCGCGTTAGAGCTCGGTAATAGGGAAGGCCGTTAAACGCTTATTGTAGATGGCGTGACCATAGCTAGATCTGAAGACCTGAATCTGAGCAATGAGATCAAGCTATTTTGAAATAAAATAAAAATGAAATTAACAGATTTCAACCAACGAGTTTTTGTTTTCTATGGATAGCTGATATAATAAGGACATTTTCAGGACAATATTTACGTTAATCGCCATAGAAACATAAAAAATAGCCTTCTTAAACTTTCTTGATATTTCCGATTTTTTTTTGTTACTTCACTCGTAAACGCACTTTTCTATGTCTTTTTGTTACTTCACTCGTAAACGCACTTTTCTTAAACAGTTTTATGTCTCCGTAAAAAAGTACCAGTTACCAATTTCAAAAGAAATTTAAGTCTAAAAATCCGGGAATTTAGAAATAATTCAACAAAATAAGAAACTAAAAAAATAAATTTAAAAAAATATTCATTTCGTCGACCGCAATGAACAAGGAAACTGGCCAAGTTGAACTTTAATAGATGCACACAGGTCACACTGTTCTGCCACAACATAAATTCAGCGAATTTTTAAGTAATTCTTAAACGAAAAAAAAAGTATATGAAAGGAGTCTCAAATTAGAAAAGAAAATGTCACGAGCGGCGAAATTATTTTTATTCAACTTTTCCCTTCACATCTCTAGGACCTCAATTAAAACAGTCCTACGAAAATCCGACCATAAACTTCGTTCCACCTTATTGTCTAATTCATCATCATCATCATCATTTCAGCTGAAAGATACGTCCTCTGCTGGACATAGGCCTCCGCCAAGAGGGATTTTGCCATAATCGCCACGCTTGGCAGGCGGGTTGGCGATCGCAGTACGGTTGTTACAAAAGCACAGAGAACGCTGCTGCCCATTCTCTGGCAAGTCCCTTAGTCGCCTCTTACGACACCCACGGGAAGATATGGGATGGTGCTATTTTTAACGTCTAACACCATACCTACAGACAATACAATATTGTCTGTATTGTCTAATTGCACTCGACTAATAGGTGATATTCAAATAAACACTAATTAGTAAAGTGCATACAATAAATATTGAGAAAGAACCTGTATGCTTCGATGATTTCTTTATATTTTGTCGGACGATAGAATTACGACACACAAGTAAATTTTCAATCGTAGGTACATTACCTACGATTGAAATTTGATTGGTTGAAAATTTACAATTCAATCTTCATCATCTGCCCCAACTATGTTGGGGTCGGCCAGTCCAGTCTAACCAGATGCTGCTGAATACCATATTTGACACGGAGCGACTGCCTATCTGGCCTCCACAATACCCAGTTAGTACTGGGTAATACGGACTACTCGTAACAACTGCCAAAGATCTACAAATGACAGCCTGGAACAACTGTTTAACGAGCTTTCCGAGGCACGGAGGAAACTTGGTATGTCACCAAAATCAAAACCAAAATATTTTATTTTACATAGGTCTACATGGGCACTTATAAAACGTCGACAAAAGGTGCATGGTTCGGGTTGGTCGTTTCCTATGGAGAAGAACCGGCAAGAAACTCCATGGTTACTCTTTTAAAATTATTTGGGTTTTTATTATTTGAATGTTACAGCGTTAGTACTTAAGTATGGGTCAGCGTAGGGCGGATAATAAGTCGTTGCTTACAACAAAAAGGCAAAAACAAAATACTACGAATTTAAAAGCCTACAATGTCCACGCATTCACTAAAAATAGGTAAATGACAAAAAATAGGTACTAATCCATGCAAGGACCAACCTAAGCAAGCACGGGTTAACCTTAAAAATCGCCCCTTGCGGCTGTTATTATTTAACACGCACATGAATCCGAAAAATCAGAGGCTGCTTGGTTTCGAACTTGAGACTTGAAATTATTTGGCTGGCCGACGGACACCACTTTACTATCACTGTTCAAAATGAAAGTATATGTATAATTGCCATTCTTGTTACTATTATATCAACAATAAATACTTATTATTGAACACAATGGATGATCTTGACCTGTCAAAATATAACCTAGATTTAATTTATTACTGATTTATTTTTTCTTAATTGATTTGACCATTATCAGGAGTGAGTTGGTCATTGCAATTTTAGGTCACAATGACATTTAATGATTGAAATACTTTCTCATTTTTTTTTAAACGTGATTTTTATAAACGCTTTTATAATTACTACCTGTTTTTGTCGTTTTTAATTAGTACCTCTTACTTAGGTCTGAAGAGTAGGTAACAGAAAATATTTTCGAAATGTCGTTTAAAAAAAAGATCATTGTAAATTTCTATTTAGACGGATAATTTATAATCGGTCTAATTTAGACGTAACCCTATTTTTAGAAAATGTTTTATGTCTAATAACCTTTAAGACCATGTATCCTGCTTATGCGTATAAAGTTTCATTAAAATCAGTTCAGTTATTACGAAAAATAAGGACTCGAAAGTTTGTATGAAATGTCGTAAGGCGTAAACGCTCTTAAAACAGTTTTTAATAGTTATTTTTGTACAACAGCAAAAAACGCGTGTTTTTAGTGAATAGAGTAATTATAACCAACCTTACTGTTCAGTGTCGGCCGAACAAGGATCTCTGAAACTGGGTGGATGTGGCATGAACTACCACTGACTCAAACTACATATAAGCATTTATTTAAAACTATCTGTACCCTGTGACCTTCATCCGCGTGAAATTATTATAACTTTCCTAGTTGAATCGGATTTTGTTACCAAAATAACTTTATTCCTTACTAGCTGTCCGGCGCAACTTCGTTTGCGTCACATTTTCCCCGTTTTGGCAACATTTTTCATTGCTGCTCCACTCCTATTGGTCGTAGCGTGATGATATATAGCCTATAGCCTTCCTCGATAAATGGGCTATCTAACACTGAAAGTATTTTTCAAATGGGACCAGTAGTTTCGGAGCCTATTTAATGCAAACAAACAATCAAATCTTTCCTCTTTATAATATTAGTTTAGATTATATCAGCTATCTGCCAGAAAAAGTCTTGACAAAATCGGTCCGGCCGGCCATTTCGGAGACTAGGCGTAACAAATATAAGGACAAAAGTTTAAAAAAAATGTATTATTATTTTTTATCTTTCTAATGCATTTAGTAAAAAACTGTAATTTTAAAATTATAAACAGACTTCTAGCCACTTCAAATCAATTTATTTGTATAGAGGCCATTATCACAGGCACTTTTGCAACGAACACAAAAAAAATAAGCTACAGTCCCAGTCACAAGACATAATAACTGTGAAAGTACTGTAGTTTCCCATTCCAAAGCGTAGATCTCTATGGAGAAGAATGGGCAAGACAATTTAAGGACACTTTAAAAAACCTTTACAAGTCATCAGCATCTCCGTCTTTTAGCCTTTCCCCAACTATGTTGGGATCGGCTTCCAGTCTAACCGGATGCAGCTGAATACCAGTATTTTATATGTAACGACTATCTGGCTCTGCATGGTGTCGGACGTAAAGAATAGCACCATCTCATATCTTCCCGTGGGTGTCGTAAGAGGCGACTAAGGGACTTGCCAGGGAATGGGCAGCAGCGGTCTCTGTGCTTTTGCAACAACAGTACTGCGATCGCCAACCTGCCTGCCAAACGTGGCTATTATGGCAAAACCCCCCCAAAATGTCAATGTGGCGACACTTGGGGGAGCCCAGCAGTAGACGTCTTTTGGGCTGAAATGATGATGATGATGACGACCTATCCCTCTGCCTCGACAGGTTGGCTGCTCATGAGATCCTGGGTGCAATTCCTAGGTCGGGAAAGGGTTATTGGGTTTTTCCATTAGGAATTTTTCAGTAGCAGCCCAGAGTGTGTATCTGCGCCCGGTTGATGGTTAGCTCGTTCCCTATTACATGGGACCTAAGAGCGTTTACGCATTACGGCATTTCATACAAACTTTCAAGTCCATATTTTCCGAAATTACTGAATCGATTTTAATGAAACTAAATACTCATAAGCAGGATACATAAGTCTAAAAAGTTACTAAAAAACAACATCCACGAAATCTCTTAAAAAAAAAAGAAAATTGATAATTTCTGTTTCTATGGATAATTTATAATCGGTCTAATTTAGCTCTAACACTATTTTTCGAAAATGTTTTTTAGTAACTTTTTAGACCTATGTATTCTGCTTATGCGTATGAAGTTTCATTAGAATCGGTTCAGTCATTTCGGTAAATAAGGACTTGAAAGTTTGTATGAAATTTCGTAAGGTGTAAACGCTCGAATAAACATATCTGGTCACCTCTGCCTGGCCCTTCGGGAATAACAGGCGTGATACTATGTAAAACAGTTTCTCTACTAAATCTTATCCATTTTTTTCTTATTCTCTTTCAAACAAATAATTATTAAAGTACAATTACTGCTTCGTGGTCATGAGTACCAAAACAGGTCATTGCCGGTAAACACCAACTTATTCACTCCGCTAACAATGCACTCTATCAATCGACAATCAACCTTAACTCAACGGAATAAACTCCACTAATAAATTTTCAGAACCGCAAAACTAAAGTTGTTCGTACGATATTAGTTTCTGCAACTAGGAAATTGATAATGGACTGTAAATCAAGGAGAGTAAGGCTGTATCTTGATTGGTTTCAATCAGGTTATTAAACAGATAATTGGCTAGTACTAAAGTACAGATAATAATTTATTTCTACGAGGATTTTTAAATTAATGAATGGTGATTAATGTAGAAAAACTTAGGTGTCATATTTGGTCATCATCATCAGCCTATAATGTTCCCACTGCTGGGACACAGGCCTCCTCTCTATGAGAGAGAGTGGGCAGTGCGGGTTGGTAGATGTCACAGGTCTTCGAATTTTTAGATCTAGGACATGCCGGTTTCCTCACAATGTTTTCCATCACCGTTTCTGAGAGCAGCGGTGATGAAATAAATTACCCAAATTAATGCGCCTGCCTGGGTTCGAACCCATGGCTCGTAAGTCGAGGCTGCCCCCACTGGGCCACCGTTGCTCTCTTAAATTTAGAATACCTAGGTCTTTAGGTATTTAGGTAAAACCTAAAAAAACTAAGTAGTCATTGAATTAAAATCATTGAATTCATATTTTAACCTTCTTGCTTCTACATTTTGTTAAAGTATTTTTTTTCAGTTACCTACCAACATTATTGCGTCGACTTAAAAGAATTCTATAACCGTTTCAAACTCGGATTATAAAGCATTTAGGTACATAAATGTTAATTTTAAAAGTAGGTACCTATATTTTTAAGACTCTCTCGTTTAGTGTTTTCTAAATTTTTTGCTGCCCCATACATTGGGTCGATTAGGTATTGAAATTTTGTATATGGCAGCAGATAATTTTTTCGCTATTACGATGTTTGTACGATGGAGAAACATGTTTATTTTGATGGTCTGTAGCACACCCTTAAGTATGTATATACCCTTTCCGTTACACCCTGTATATTAATGTGGACATTCCTCCGGAATTGGTTGATTTGATTGAAATTTAAGTGCAACAATTTATAAAAAGTTGTGGCCATACAAAGGCTAAAAAAATGCTTTGATCGGATTGTTTATATTATTCAACAGATAAATAATAAATTAATTTAATTTTGATACCTTCCTTTAAATTTTGAATTGAGTAGTAATAATATCACTATCAACATTAACAATATTAATTGAATCCGGAAATACCGGAATACTTTCCGGAAAAATGGCTTATCCATGTTATTATTTCTGTGTGCATTTATGATACAAGTACCAAAAATCAATCTACCTATTCCGATCACCGGTTTTTATTTAGCCACGAGCTCCTCAACTCCTCAACAGTTTTTCACTTAAATAACAACGTTAGAAAAAGTACTGCCAAAACTGCCATTGACTATAAAGCAACCAATAAGTCATCTTCTGGAAGTTTCTCCAACTAAAACAAAAAACCTTCGCGATCACTTGACAACGACCTATATTTCTGATCTCAATTTAACCTAGAACTAGTTGTTTGTGAAGCATAACTAGTACGGCATATAACTGACCCAAGAAATATGGGTATAAATAATATAATAGAATATAATCATTTATTTCAATCGCAAGTGTTCATAAATTCGCCAAACAGCAACACATCTTAAACTACAAACAAACACATACAGATAAATAATACACAATTATAAAATATTTCATAATTTAATCTAACAAAATAATCATAATGTTCTAACTCAAATAATATTGATCTCCAAATAAACGTCATAAATTGTTTGTTAATAATTAATTACAATAGAAATGAGAGCAGCGGTGGCCCAGTAGAGGCAGCCCCGACTTACGATACGAGCAGTAAGCCGAGGGTTCGAACGCAAGCAGGCGCATTACTTTGTGTAATTTATTTCATCACCGCTGCCCTCAAAAACGGTGAAGGAAAACATCGTGAGGAAACAAAATGTTCTAGAACAAAAAATTCGAAGACATAATAACATCTACCAACCCGCACTGGGCCCGCGTGGTGGATTACAGCCCATTCCCTCTCATAGAGAGAAAGCTTGCGTCCCAGCAGTGGGAACATTATAGGCTGATGATGATGATGATGATAATGATGAAAATAAAAATATTTTAATTAATATTATTGTGGTCATTTGTTAAAGTTATTAATGTCAATAACGAAATTTTTTGATGAAATCGATTGGTTAATCGAAATACTATAGTTCTCCAAGGACAGGTGCACACTGTCTTCCCTTCTTTATATAAATTATGAATATTAGGTAGACTGTGTTAAACAAGAAACGAACATCAGGCCCCCTATTCACAAACGCTCGGGTTCGATTTCGATTCGATAAGACGTATGTCTTTCTTATTTTAGCATTACGAAAACGAGCGAGATAGACATACGACTTTTCGAATCGAAAACAAATCCGAGCGTTTGTGAATACGGGGGCTGCTACAAAAAAATCTGCTATTCCATACATTTTGTCCGTGTAGGCACTTTTTGCAGTTATTTTTTAAATTTCCGATGAAAAATTTATATGCAGGGGGTTCAAAATGATGTACTGAGTACGTAGTAAGCGTTTTCGCGTCGGCGTCCCATACACCCTGTATAGCTGGCGAAACACTACTACAACTCGACCAAGCTAAGTTTGCACCTCGCGTCGTTTACGTCACACTGACGGTCATCATCTGCCTAGCCTTTTCCCAAACTATCTTGGGGTCGGCTTCCAGTCTAACCGGATGCAGCTGAGTACCAGTACTTTACATGAAGCGACTGCCTATCTGACCTCCACAACCCAGTAACTGGGTAATACGATACCCCTTGGTAAGACTGGATGTCAGACTTTTAGCTTCTGACTACTCGTAACGACTGTCAAAGATCTATAAATGACAGCCGGGACCAACGGCTTAACGTGCTTTCCGAGGCACGGAGGAAACTCGATATGTAATTATGGTCACCCATCCATAGACCAACCTCGGCAAGCACGGCTTAACCTTAAAGATCGACCTGGGCGGCTGTTATTATCTAGCCACGAGCTCCTACACTGACGCTTAGGTACAATATGCAAAAAAGGATTCGCTATGACTTTAAAAAAGTAAAGAAATGTTTGTTAGATTTTACTTTGCATTTATTGATTTTAACATTACATTATACATAGGTACATTAAAATATACAAAAAAAAATTGCGTGCAAACTTAGCTTGGTCGAGTTGTAGTAGGTATACCTCTACTTATTTTTTCTGTGATGTTATGTCAGCTCTGTATTTTACCATTGCAAGTGCTACATTTCCTTACACAAACGAACCATAAATAACTAAAAGACAGTTTCACCACACAAAGGCGTATAATAGCAGTAATAATAGCTTACCAATAGATGCCAATAGACGGGCGCGGCCGAGTGCAAGACTAGTAAAATATATTTCTACGGAGTCAGGACTAAAATGTTGCGAAATATATCCTTGAGGTAAATGTCTGACCGCTCTAGTAGGGTGACTGAGTTGCTGAGCGAAAATTTTAGTACCAAACTTATCGGGTCTATCTTTATTTTTTCTTGAGTGTGTTTATCTCTTATTATAGCAGTGATAAGGTTGCGGGGATCTGCTGGATGCGTGTTGCACGGGACCAGTAAATGTGGCGGCACTTGGGAGAGGCCTATGTCCTATGCCCTGTATGGTGTCGGACGTAAAGAATAGCACGACGGTCGGTCGGTCGGTCGGATGTTTACTGTTTTCATTTTGTATGCACGTCATGTCCCTGCGACAAATAAATATTTTTTCTTTCTTTCTTTCTTTTCTTTTCACCATCCCATATCTTCCCGTGGGTGTCGTAAGAGCCGACTAAGGGACTTACCAGAGAATGGGCAGCAGCGTTCTCTGTGCTTTTGTAACAACCGTTTACAAACCCGCCTGCCAAGCGTAGCGATTACGGCAAAACCCCAAAATGTCAATTTGGCGACACTTGGGGGAGGCCTATGACCAGCAGTGGACGTCTTTTGGGCTGGAATGATGATGATGATAGCAGAAATAGCCTAGTGGTGTGACCGTCAGACTGCCAAGTCATGGGTCTCGAGTTCGAACCCAAGACACGCACCTCTGATTTTTCGGAATCATGTGCGTGTTGTATAATTATCACTTGCGCCAGTTAAGGAAAACATCGTGAGGAAACCAACATGCCGCACGTGTCGATCTTTAAGATTAAACCGTGCTTGCCGAGGTTGGACCGTGGATGGGTGACTATAATTACATACCGAGTTTCCTCCGTGCCTCGGAAAGCACGTTAAGCCTTTGGTCCTGGCTGTCATTTGTAGATCTTTGACAGTCGTTACGAGTAGTCAGAAGCCAAAGGTCTGACATCCAATCTTGCCAAGGGGTATCGTATTACTCAGTTACTGGGTTGTGGAGGTCAGATAGGCAGTTGCTTCATGTAAAATACTAGTACTCAGCTGCATCCGGTTAGACTGGAAGCCGACCCCAAATTACCTAGTTAGGGAAAAGGCTAGGCAGATGATGAGTGGTTATTAAATTACAACGTCATTCAGGTTAAAGATGATCAATTTCTTTACACATAATTACTGACATGATAGTTTCATCATGATCATCATCATTTCAGCCCAAAAGACGTCCACTGCTGGACATAGGCCTCCCCCAAGTGTCACCACATTGACATTTTGGGGGGTTTTGCCATAATCGCCACGCTTGGCAGGCGAGTTGGCGATCGCAGAACGGTTGTTACAAAAGCACAGTTTGTATTTATAGTTTCATATCCCTGATTAATCTAATATAGTATGTATAGGTCGGAAACTTTTGGATCCTACTATGTGTTATGAAATCCTTAAGAAGGCAAAAACATAGAATCTAAAGAACTCACCGACTATGTATAATGTAATTTACCCGAGCGTCGCTACACGGTCAGATTGAGACGTGATTAAACTTCATAAGCCAGCGTATCGGATGTTCGTATGTAGGTCAGAAATGTACGGTTTAATACATTACTAGTTATCTGACTAAGATACTGGTCTACTGCTGATCGTCCACCTCCTGACCTCTACAGCGTGGCTCACTGCTGCGATCTTCGTGGCTCCGGGCTGAGCTAGGAGAGTACCGTGCAAGTCCGAATTGAACTTGGAGACAGGGACTGTGACCATATTCCTACCTAACCCCTGTGTTCTTTTTTTATTTTGTTTTATACCTTTTGTAGTAAGCAACGACTTCTTGTCGGGTTTACGCTGTCCATCCATACTTAAGTACTAATGCTGTAACATTAAAATATTGTAAAACCAAATGTTTTTAAAAGAGTAACCATGGAGTTTCTTGCCGGTTCTTCTCCATAGGAAACGACCAACCGGAACCGTGCATCTTTTGTCGACGTTTTATAAGTGCCCATGTAGGCCTATGTAATAGTACATTGTTACTCCAGGGGTGAAAGTAACTAATTTAGTCCCGAGACGGGGTTTGGCGCCCGAATAAAGTGAGGGCGCCAATAGTCTGTGCTTTTCATTACGAATACAAGGAAAGTAAAAATAAAAAACATGAATTAGTTAAAGAAAAAATGAGTACATTTTATTTCGGATTGCCGGTTTCCCACCAATTTTATTTTTCTGGCCAGCCAGCCTGCCAGCTATTCAGTCATTATTTTTCATTTTCATCATTGAAAAATTGGCAAATATTTTGGCCAACTCTAAGTTATTTTAAAGAAATTGTTAAAACTAGATTATAATAAAGTTATTTAAAAAATAAATATTCATTAATCAATACTTAACTTTAAGTTATACCAATTTTACATCGTGGCTGCTTAGAAAGTTGGAACATGGTTCAATAAAAATGTGAAAATAGAACTAGTTTTTTTTTATAATTTGACATCTGTCAGTTGAAAGCGATTCTCCCTAGGGATGAAAAGTATTACTTTCATCCCGCTCCTCAGGCAACTTCAGGCCTACTTTCAGAGTATGAGTAATGAAAAATAAAATATTTTGGTTTTGATTTTGATAATATATTTTATGTTGGATAGGTACCGTGGATTGATTAACAGCTGATCCTCTGCAGCGGTAACCCTTTCCGTTAAAGTGACTAAGTAGTAACTTATACTAGTATCCTGTAACCGTGTGTGTTGGGTAACAGGGTTACTGGTTAAGATAACTCGTTAGTGCAGTGTTGCAAGCACGACTGCTGAGCATCATCATCATTCTCTACCCCTTATCCCAATTCATTTGGGGTCGGCGCAGGACGTCTTCTTCCATACCTCTCTATTATTGTCATCGCATGGGATACCTCCTTTCTTGCCATATCATTCTTCACACAGTCCATCCATCGTTTCTTTGGTCTTCCTTTACCCTTATAACCATCCACATTCATACTCAAAACTTTCCTCAGGACTTTTTCCTCATTCCTCCGCATCACATGCCCGTACCACGACAACCTATTTCCACGCATCTTTTCAGTCACCGGCGCCACTTTCTGACTTCCTCTAATGTACTCATTCCTTATTCTATGCATTCGCGCACGACTGCTGTGCATACTGTTCCTAAACTGGCAACACATCAGTGAAGCCCTAAAATATTTCCAGTTCGGGCAGTGATTTCAGTCTTAACAATGAGGTCAGATAGGCAAGGGCTCCATGTAAAATACTGGTATTCAGCTGCATCAGGTTAGACTGGAAGCCGACAAGTATTAAATGCATTAACTGTATTGGAAATGTACTCAATTTTTTTATTGATATGGATTTTTCTTTTTAATAAGATAATATTATTTAAAACTAGTTATAATGTTTTAGATATTCAATTTAGGAGGAGCTCGTGGCTAAATAATAACAGTCGCACAGGTCGATCTTTAAGGTTAAGCCGTGCTTGGCGAGGTTGGTCCGTGGATAGGTGACCATAATTACATACTGAGTTTCCTCCGTGCCTCGGAAAGCACGTTAAGCCGTTGGTCCCGGCTGTCATTTGTAGATCTTTGACAGTCGTTACGGGTAGTCAGAAGCCAAAAATCGGACATCCAGTCTTACCAAGGGCTAGTATCGTATTACCTAGTTACTGGTTTGTGGAGGTCAGATAGGTAGTCGCTTTATATAAAATACTGGTACTCAGCTGCATCCGGTTAGACTAGAGGCCGACCCCAAGATAGTTTGGGAAAAGGCTAGGCAGAAAATTTTAGATAATTATTCGATTACAATTATTCAGTTATTAAAATAAGAAAATCGAATTTGCGTGCAATCGCACACTAAATTCGATTTTCTTATATTGTAACTTGTATTATTTGCAAGAAATATAAGGTTTTTTTTTAAACGTTTGGTTTTTATACACATAATAAAATAACTTTATAGTGCAAACAATATTACAAAACACATTGAAGTGGTAAACCACAAGCAATCAATAATAAATCAAACAAACAATAGACTCACTTTGATTAAAGGTTTTATTACTTACTAGCTGTCCCGCGCAACTTCGTCTGCGTCACATTTTCCCCGTTTTCGCAACATTTTTCATTGCTGCTCCGCTCCTTTTAGTCGTAGCGTGATGATATATAGCCTATAACCTTCCTCGATAAATGGGCTATCCAACACTGAATATATATCCAACAAAGAATTTTTCAAATCGGATCAGTAGTTCCTGAGATTAGCGCGTTCAAGCAAACAAACAAAAACTCTTCAGCTTTATAATATTGGTAAAGACGGTATAGATTTAAAACCATCATACATCATGCATCACGCCTGCAGTCCCCGAAGGGTTAAAGTTTGTCCTTCTCATACCTATGGAGACGGCATAATAATATATTCTACTACTTATGGAAAGAATAGTTATATAAATATCTGTAATATCGACTCACATATGTGAACCACAGCTTTGTTTCTTTTTAATAAAGCAGCTGCATAAGAAAAGAGAATCAACTACAGTTCGTCAATTGCTTATTTTGGCAACACTGTCGTGTGACGTCAAAAGCTCGTCCGCCATGTTTTGCGCCGAGATTTGAAGTTGATCTGCTGTCAAACGGTTGCGCGCTAAAAGTTTTTTTTTTTTCTTGAATGAAATTGTGCGTCAGATTTTTGTAGGTAGTCACCTCTGTGAGTATGCCCAGTCTATAAGCTGTTAAGTCACTGTTGTATTTATGATATCTCGTGTCGAGATGTCAGCTCAAGGTTGGTTTTCGACTGTAGCTAGAGGTGATATGTCATTATGTCATTGAACACTATGATGTGTCAATGTCAAATGTCAATTCAGAAGCATTTATTAAAGTTATTGGGTCATTAGCTTAGGATTAGATAGAGTGATCTCCACGAATACCACATAGGTTCTGTTGAGTATTTTGTGTGTACCTATTAAGAAAGGAAACAACGTTGCCCAAATTCACTTATATTTAATGTATAACTAAAATAGACACTGTAGTTTCTAACTTATAAAAATAACTATATTAATACATTTAGCAATTTCGACGATGCAATAATGATTTTACAGATAATAATATAACCAGGATCGCGAATCAGGAAGTTAGGAATGACCGAACAGCTCCGTAGTCGAAAGCAAAAAGGGCAGAGGTGCGCCGCTGCCGCCTAGTTGTCGCCTCGCAATCGCCCTCTGTCGGCGCCTTGGTTAGTTGGAGGCCGAATAGAGTTGCCAGCGACAACATCCGGCCGTCCTGCACCACGCCTTCGTCCTCGATGGCGTCATAGTCTGGTGCAAGTGCTGAAAACAACATATTGTTTACATTAGTATTTTATATATATATTTTTTTTTCAACAACCTAAATCATTGATTATAGCCATTTTCATCCAGTACAGCTAAACTAAATGATTTTTATAGCCATTAACTACAGTGTTCAGAATTCTTAGTCGTAGCAACCTCTGGTTGACATCAATAACCAAACTAGCCCGTGATTTATCCGTACACTAGGATGTATATCTCCACTTTTGCTTATTGGTTCATTGATCTCAAGAGTCCTAATAGCACAATGCATACCCACATAATATATACCCAGTCAGGATATACATATTTGCAGGCATGCACAGTACCGATAACAAACCCTTTACCAAATAATCAGCAACGATGTTCATCACAGATATTCGTCACTGATTTACCACCAAGAATTTGAAAACCATAAATGACTCACTTGCACTAGACACATTAACACTTAGATTAAAGGAGTGAATCACCGGAGTGCATCGGTTGAGAAACAATTAATAAATTGGGGTGACGGGTGACAACTTTATCCTTAATGCGCAAATAATCCAAAATCTAAAATAGTAATTAATTGTTCAATATACCTGACAACATCCGGTATCTTCATCTAGTGTACCCAAGCAACTAGTCATCACCTTCAGAGAACTGTATCCAAGGTTTCATGTTTTCGGTGCATGTTACACCTTCGTAGTGCTTGGATGTACGCTCGGCACCTCGCATATCGGCCACTTTGTATCTGTCGTGGCCCAAGACCTCTTTAACCTGAAATGGGCCTTTGAACAACGGCAACAACTTTTTGCTTTGCCCGTCGTTGTTATGGCTAGGAATTTTAATTAGAACAAGGTCTCCTACATCGTATTTAGGCGCATCTTTACGTTTCGAGTCAAAAGTTAATTTTGCGTTTTTAGCAACCTTTTTAATATTATTGTCTACATTTGCCCTTAATGAAGTTACATCAACTACTTGTTCTTCACTATCACTGACTATTTTATCTGAATTCATTCGTAGCCTATACCCAAAAAATACTTCACTGGGAACAGCCGCAGTGGATTTATTAATAGTACTATTAATCCCTTGCTGAATTTGGTCAATATGCATATCCCATTTGTTACAGTCAGTGTTAGCTCCCATACTACGCAAAGATTCTAATATAGTTTGGTTGAACCGCTCAACTTGCCCGTTAGATCTTGGCATAGCTGTAGCAATTACATGATGTCTAATAGCACTATCTTTACAATACGTAACAAACAATTTAGAAGTGAATGCGCTCCCTGCATCACATATCAATCTCTTAGGGTTCCCGAATATTTTAAATATTTTGTTTAATTCATTTATAACAATTTGACTCTTTGTGTTCTTAACAGGTGCAATGAAAACAAATTTCGTAAAAGAATCTACCAAAACTAATAAGTAAGTGTTTTTTAACGTTGTTTTAACAAAAGGCCCTAAGTGATCCATATGCAACGTATGGAAAGGCCTCGCATATTTAGGAATTGGAAATAGTTTCCCAGCCTTTTTACCATGTACATTTTTATAATATAAACAATTCAAACAATTTTTTATATACTTAGTAACTACTCTTTTGATGTGCGGAAACCAATACTTATCTCTAATCCTATCAATTGTTTTATCAACAGCAAAATGACCTATCTCATCATGATTGGCTTTAATTATTTGCCAAATACATTGTTTTGGTACTACCCATCGTCTACCATATTCAGTTCTTCGATATACTTTATTGCCTAGTAGTTCATATTCAGTAAACACTTTTTTATGCTCATCGGCCTGTCCTGACTCTAAAATTTCCCGTATTTCACAAATATTAGGATCTTGTAATTGTACCGACAGTAACCAATCGCATTCTGTAATGGCCATCACACTTTCGTTAACTATGATAGAAGTATCGATAATAGGGTTTCGTGATAAAGCATCTACATGCTGCATCTGAGATCCTGCCCGATGTACAACCTCGAAAGTAAATTCCTGTGTCTGTAGAACCCACCTACCTATACGCGGATTTATTTCTTGTTTATTAATAGAATGCCTAACTGCACTGCAATCAGTGACTATTTTAAAAATAGATCCTAACAAATAATGTCTAAACTTTTGAAGGCCAACAACTATAGCTAAAAATTCTAACTCGAATGAGTGATACCGCTTTTCCTCTGATGTCGTTTGCCTACTATAAAAATGCACAGGTCTTTCACCATCTGCCGTAACTTGCACTAAGACACAACCTAAACCATCGCGACTAGCGTCTGTATAAAGGATAACTGGAAGCCTAGGATCAAATATTGATAATAGAGCATTATTAATCAATCTGTCTTTTAAAGTATTGACAGCATTAATTTGTTCCTTTCCCCACTGCCAAACAGAATCCTTTTTCAAGAGATTAGTTAACGGTCTACAAATTAAAGCACAGTTCTGAATAAATTTCCTAAAATAATTGACTAAACCAAGAAATTGTCTAACCTGATGCACGTTTTGAGGGATAGGGTATCTTTCAATTGTAGCTAGTTTTTTTGTACCCGGTCTAACGCCTTCAAAAGAAACATGGTACCCTAGAAAAGCTACACTTGGTTGAAAAAAATAACACTTGTCTACATTAATTGTGAGACCGTTATCTTGTAACACCGACAAAACCTGCTCTAAGCACTCGATATTCATCTCAATTGTATCAGTTGCTATCATCAAGTCGTCCATATAACATATTACATTTTTAAAACGTAGCTGACCAAGCACTGTATTCATTAAACGCTGAAAAACTGAGGGCCCATTGCACAACCCGAACGGCATCCTCAAAAATTCATAATGCCCATCGTTAGTTATGAAAGCGGTTTTATTAATTGAGTTTTCTGCCACGCAAAGTTGGTAATACCCGCATTTTAAATCTAAAACTGTAAAGTACCTACACCCTTTTAATCTGTCTATTAAATCCTCAACAAGAGGCATGGGGTATTTTTCCTTAACGGTAATTTTATTCAAACTCCTATAATCAATACACAATCTCTTTTCCCCGGAAGGTTTGTCTACCAGAACAACTGGGCTTGCATAAGCAGAATTACTATTCCTAATAATACCGTTTTTTAAAAGATCATCAACTAATTCCCTAATTATAACACGTTGCGCGTCAGACATCCTGTAAGGACGCTGCGAAACCGGTTTATTAGTAGTCAATTCGATCTCCAATTCTACACACGAAGCTTTCCCTAAATCAGTTAAATCTTTTGATATACATTTTGAATACCTCGAAAATATTTTATTTAACTTGTCTTTACACACACTTGATTCGCAATTTAACATAAAACATTCTGAAACTATCCTATTATCTGAAACTAATTGGAATTTCAATTGATTTCCTATGCGACTGTACATAATACGCGTATCTTCTGTAAAATTTCTGCCGATTAAAATATCACAATTCGTTAGCGTGTCCGTGACATAAAAATCTACCGGAAGTTGCACACCGTCAACATTAAGTTCAACCGAAACTACTTCGTTAACTTCTGAACATGAATTATTATTAAAACCTACTAGTTTTATTGGTACACTTAATTTTCGTGGTTGCAGTTTAAATGTATCTAATAAAGAAGCTAAAAGTAAAGAACAGTCACTTCCCATATCAACGAAAGCCTGATGTTCACAATTATTCAACTTAACATTTTTATAAAATTTTTCTTTACTATACGTATTTTTACTACTCACGAGTTTCACCTCCGCATCCTTTTCGGCCTTTACTTTATTTTTAGCAAAACACACTTTTTCTACATGTCCTACCTTATTGCAATAATTACACTTCGTATTATTAGGCAATGTGCAACTGTTACGTTTGTGTCCGCTTTCTCCACAACGAAAACAAGTGAAATTTTGATTACTAACAGAATTTGATTGACCGTTAATGTTTGAATCAATTTTTTTATCTATTGTAGCAAAAGGTCGAGAAGGGTGTCTAGATGTTACATTTTTTGACCTACTTTCCGCCTGCATGGATGTTTTACCATGTAAGAATGACGCTAATTCATCGCAATATTTAAAACTACCTGCCTCTGCTGCCATACAAATACTTTTATCACCAATTGAACCGACAATTACAGAAATAATGTCTTTTTCGGAAAAAGAAAGCATTAACCTATCAATCTTACTTTTTTGAGTAAAATAAAATTCATACAATGATTGACCATCTGTGGGTTTTGATTCCATTAAATCTTTCAACAAAGTGTACATATTACGCCTAATCTCAAATGTTTCTAGCAATATGCTTCGCCAGTCATGCCATTTCCAAGTAGTCCACTTAGTTTCCGTTTTTAACATAGAATCGTACCACAATTTGGCTGTATTACGCAATTTTTGCAATGCTTGGTACATAATTACGTTATCAGACCAACAAAAAGCACGAGCATTTGCATCGACCACATTTAACCACATATATACATCATCAACTAACGGATCAAACTCGGGAATTACAGATGATAAAATTGAATTTTGGCTCACCGGTGACCGCTTTGACCTCTTACGTTTTTGATTTCTTCGTACCCGTGTGTCCGAACTTGAAGTACTGCTTGTGCTTGAACATGACGTTGAAGAGGAGCGTCGCCGACGTCGGCGCCCTTGTTTCTTCTTCTCTAAAGTATTTGACTTTCGACTACGTGGCATCGCGGGTATGAGAAAAAAAATAAAATAAAAAAAAAGCAACAGTATCTCACTTCTGATATTAAGAAAGGAAACAACGTTGCCCAAATTCACTTATATTTAATGTATAACTAAAATAGACACTGTAGTTTCTAACTTATAAAAATAACTATATTAATACATTTAGCAATTTCGACGATGCAATAATGATTTTACAGATAATAATATAACCAGGATCGCGAATCAGGAAGTTAGGAATGACCGAACAGCTCCGTAGTCGAAAGCAAAAAGGGCAGAGGTGCGCCGCTGCCGCCTAGTTGTCGCCTCGCAATCGCCCTCTGTCGGCGCCTTGGTTAGTTGGAGGCCGAATAGAGTTGCCAGCGACAACATACCTACATACATAAATGAATGAATGAAAGGCATTTGCATGTGGCAGAGATGAGAAAGCTAACTGGGTTATGTGGTGTTACGCGAATGGATATAATAAATCTAAACTTCTAAACTAATATTATAAAGAGGAAAGATTTGATTTGATTGTTTGTTTGTTTGTTTGTATGTTTGTTTGTTTGCATTGAATAGGCTCCGAAACTACTGGTCTGATTTGAAAAATTCTTTCAGTGTTAGATAGCCCATTTATCGAGGAAGGCTATAGGTTATATATCATCACGCTACGACCAATGGGAGTGGAACAGCAATGAAAAATGTTGCGAAAACGGGGAAAATGTGACGCAAACGAAGTTGCGCCGGTCAGCTAGTGAGTACATAAGAGGAAGTCCGTGGCTCCGGAGACTGAAAAGCTGTGTGGTAATCTGTGGTCTTGCACGGTATGGGCATGTGATGCGGAGGAATGAGAAAAATGTCGTGAGGAAACTTTTGAGTATGAATGTGGATGGTTATAGGAGTAGATGAGGACCTAAGAAGGATAAATAGACTGTATTAAGGATTAAAATATGGCAAGTAATTAGGTGTCTCATGAGATGACAATTAATAGAGAATAATCGAGCATAACCCTCTCCTCTTTAGTAAAATACTTTTTAAACAAAAAAGTACATATCTCAGGTTTGTAAATGTAACTGGTCACCTCAATATCCGTACCAGTTGCTCAGATTACAAATTGGTTAATTTAATTGCAGTATACGTATCGCTGGATATCTATCTACAGACATAAATTAAAAATAATATGCTACGATTTATTAGTATTAAAAGTTTTGGTGTATTATCAAATCTATGAAAACAAGATTTATTTATAATACAACGTAGAGCTTTAATATTTTACTGTTATCGCAATATTTGATATTGCATTTCCTGTCTTTTTTATTTATGAAGGACGCCTGAGGGGTCCTGGGTTCGATTCCCTGGTCGGGTAAAGTGTTAAATATTGGGTTTTTCTATTCCAAATTATTTTATAATAATACTTGCTGTCCCGCGCGACTTCGTTTGCATCACATTTCCCGGTTTGCGTTTCGCAACATTTTTCATTGCTGCTCCGCTCCTTTTAGTCGTAGCGTGATGATATATAGCCTATAGCCTACCTTGATAAATGGGCTATCTAACACTGAAAGAATTTCAATTCAAATCGACCAGTAGTTCCTGAGATTAGCGCGTTCAAGCAAACAAACAAACAAACTCTTCAGCTTTATTATAAGTATAGGTGACCAAAACTTGGTAGGAAGATTATTACTTACTATGTCAAGTTCATCGCATCATCATCTGTCTAGCCTTTTCCCAGCTATGTTGGGGTCAGCTTCCTGTCTAACCGGATGCAGCTGAATACCAATATTTTACATAAAGCGTCTGCCTATCTGATCTCTACAACCCAGTTCATCATCATCATTTCAGCCAAAAGATGTCCTCTGCTGGACAAAGGCCTCCCCCAAGTGTCGCCACATTGACATTTTGGGGAGTTTTGCCATAATCGCCACGCTTGGCAGGCGGGTTGGCGATCGCAGTACGGTTGTTACAAAAGCACAGAGAACGCTGCTGCCGATTCTCTGGCAAGTTCCTTAGTTGCCTCTTACGACACCCACGGGAAGATATGGGATGGTGCTATTCTTAACGTCTGACACCATACAGAGCAACAACCTAGTTAGTACTGGGTAATACGATAATCTTTGCTAAGACTGGTTGTCAGACTTTCGGGCCACTGACTACCTGTAACGACTGTCAAAGATCTACAAATGACAGCCGGGACCAACGGCTTAACGTGCTTTCCGAGGCACAGAGGAAACTTGTTATACTTATATGGGTGGTTACCCGTCCACGGACCAACCTTGGCAAGTGCTGCTTAACCTGAATATAGATAAGACAACGATGTTTTTAAAACGTTTCACGCTAATCGCATTTAGTGATTTGATCTCAATTCAGGGGCGTAGCTACCGCCGTATCTGCCGTATCAATTATACGGGGCGCCCGGGGTACGGGTGCCCCCAAAGTGCGGAAGCAAAAACTAATAAATCTTCAGAAAAACTGAAGTTTATCATCATCAGCTATAAATGATATAAAAAATCAGTTTGCGGAAAAAAAGGCAAGGAGAGTGTAATATTTAATTTAAATTGTTTGTAAAATTTTTGAAAAAAGTGAAAGATAGATAATTATCTTCTATACATATAATAAATCTGTTGAAAAATCGTTTTTGTACATCGAAAATATTTCCAAAAAAAATAGCCAGGGTGTTAAAGGACAACCAACAGAAACCATTTCCAGCATTTTTAGAATTTTTGTCTGTTTGTCTGTTTATTTGTTCGGGCATCACGTAAAATGTACGAAAGCAATGTAGATAACTTTTATACACAACAATTGTGCGTAACTTGAAGTAACATTTAGTTTTTGTTTCAAAAACGAAATGCGAAATGAAAAGTTACTAAAAAACATTTTCGAAATGTCTTTTAAAAATGAAGATAATTGGAAATTTCGGTTTCTATAGATAATTAAAAATCGGTCTAATTTAGCTGTAACATTGTTTTTAGAAAATGTTTTTAATAACTATTTAGACCTATGTATACTGCTTATGCGTATGAACTTTCAATAAAATCTGTTCAGTTATTTCGGAAAATAACGACTTGAAAGTTTGTATGAAATGCCGTAGGGTATAACGCTCTTAACACGATCGCTTGAAGATAACCCAAAAAAACAGAAAAGTTGACCGATTAGTATACAAAAGTTAACTTAAGTGCTAGGTCAGTAACAATGACTAAACGTTAAGTGATTGTTGGAGTTAAAACACGTAACTAACCAAGGTTTTACTTTTGTAATCGGTGATCATTCACTGTTAGTATCCGTGACCTTCAGGGTTTTAAGAATAACTGTTATATAAGATACTCGATCGGAGTATCTCGTGGCTTTTTGTCCGGTTAAGCAGTAGCCAGCCTCAGAGGCTGAACTGAGAGATGCCATTCAAAAAAAAAAAAAAAATCGTGGTTGAATAGTAACAGCCGATCTTCACGTTAAGCCGCTCTTGTCCAGGTTGGTTCGTGGATGGGTGACCACGAATTACATACTGAGTTTCCTCCGTGCCTCGAAAAGCACGTTAAGCCGTTGGTCCCGGCTGTCATTTGTAGATCTTTGATAGTCGTTACGAGTAGTCAGTGACCCGAAATTCTGACAAACAGTCTTACCAAGGGGTATCGCATTACCCAGTACTGACTGGGTTACGATCTACTCGTATTTCCGCCAAACGGACCCATTCAAGCTCCGGACTGAATCGAACCCGGGAGTACATGCTCAACAGTCGCTCTTGTGACCACCAGACCAACAAGGTGTTTTATCTAAACTAATATTATAAAGAGGAAAGATTTGATTGTTTGTTTGTTTGCATTGAATAGGCTCCGAAACTACTGGTCCGATTTGAAAAATTCTTTCAGTGCTAGATAGCCCATTTATCGAGGAAAGCTATAGGCTATATATCATCACGCTAAGACCAATAGGAGTGGAGCAGCAATGAAAAATGTTGCGAATACGGGGAAAATGTGACGCAGACGATATTGCGCCGGACAGCTAGTTATTGTATAATCTATTAAGCTTCACCAGGGTCACGGTGAATGACCAACAACGGTTACAAAATGGAAACCTTGTGATTACGTGTTTGTTGCAACCACGTACGTACTCTTTATTTTTATGGTGGTCGGCAGGGCTTAAAGTACCTACGTAGCATTTTAAGAAGAAAAAATTTTTTTTTTTTTTTGGTATTCGGCCTTATCACGAACGTGCAGAGTTAACGTAACCTAAAATAAATGTAAAAGGCTAACACAATTCATTCCATTGTAACGATCTACAAAAAGCAACTTATAACAAAAAGTACTACAGCGCCATCTATGATATAACTGAAGAACTAATATGGTCTGAATCTCGCAAGCAAAGTTTACATCGACTTAAGAGTATCCAGAAACCCGACAACGACTGTCGGGCAGCTGCCCACCAGACATAACACCTATCCGGTCGGAGAATCCTCCCTTTTCTACAGGGGATGAGGAACTTTACACCCTGTTCCTCATACCCCTAAACTGGTGAACCAGACGTGATTTTTCTAAATTTCTTAAAAAAACCTGTCGTAGCCCATTGCTAGTTATATGGTAGAAGTTCCACCGACCCGTACAAAGCGCTATGCTTCCACATCTATTGTGCGAAACCACCAGTCTGTGGAGTTCATAGCCGGCTTCTCTGTTCCCTGATCCTTTTAATCTGGACTCTTCAAAGTTCCAGTGAATCGGTTTTTTCTAGGCAAGCGAGCTCCACGCTAAACCGCGTCATTTCTACTTAAGCAAGTAGCGTTGGTTCTGTATGGTGTCGGAGTTCTGTATGGTGTCGGACGTAAAGAATAGCACCATCCCATATCTCCCCATGGGTGTCGTAAGAGGCGACTAAGGGCTTGGTGCTTTTGTAACAACCGTACTGCGATCGCCAACCCGCCTGCCAAGCGTGGCGATTATGGCAAAACCCTCCAAAATGTCAATGCGACACTTGTGGGAGGCCTATGTCCAGCAGTGGACGTCTTTTGGGCTGAAATGATGATGATGATGATGAATCAGCGTTGTAAGACTGCGTTACTGCGAAAGAGCGTTTTAGGCATGGCACCTCGTATTTACAATAAATTACCTGATTTAATAAAAAATTTGAATGTCACACAATTCAAAAACAGATTAAAACTGTTATTAATTGATAAATGTTATTATACGATTGATGAATTTTTAATTATTTATTATAATTAATGTAGACTTATGTATTAATTGAGTGATGGAGAATACACACAATATACAATTTCTAATTGATATTGAGACTAATGGTAATTTATAATTAATTATTTGAACATTGACTGTACTTTAATGTATTGTGTTTTTGTGTATACTTCATATTGTGACATTTTATCATTACTGTTTTTATTTATTTTTCATTATTCTATCAATTTTGACATATCTACCAAATAATTTGTATTTACCTCTCGCATGATTTTTTTAATTATTTATTTTATTGATTAATATTTTTTTATTTCGCATGAAACCCTAAATTTGTACGCCTCTTGGCATAACATAGCGACCTATGATCTTTAATTTAAGAACTGTATTCACTATCTATGTTACACAAATAAAATTGATTTTGATTTTGATACTGCACATCAGGCAGGTTTCGCCCAAACGCAAGCCACATATTCAGAATTAAAAAAAAAATAGAGTCTGTCATAAGGACTGCTGATCGAAGTGAAAACTCAAAACGTTGTGTTCTTTTTTGAATTTTTTAATCAATTATTGTCTGAATTATTAAAATTAATGCTTTGTAAATTTAAACGATTAAGTCTGGTTTTAACAATCCGAGCAATAATTATGTACCTACATTTTTAGTTTACTAATTAATAAAACATAATGATGGGCAGCACAAGCTCAATACAAAATACCAGGCTGCTATACTACGCGCCGCTATTTTGGTGCAATACGTCACGTACATGTCAAGGTCATCGGTGACGCGAACCTATAGGCTTTTCCCCTACCAAAAATTGCTGAACATGGCTAAAGAAGTTTACACTTCAAAATAGTACATTGTTTCCCCAGGGGTGAAACTAACTTATTTAGTCCCGAGACGGGGTTTGGCGCCTGAACGAAGTGAGGGCGCCAATGGTTCGAGGGACTAAATAAGTCTTTAACCCGAGGTAAACACTGTGCTTTTCATTACGAATACAAGGAAAGTAAAAATAAAAAAATGAATTAGCTAAAAGAAACAAATAGTAAAATTTATTTCGGATTGCCGCTTTCAAGCCTGTTTTGTTTTCTTTTCTGTGACCAGCTAGCTATTCAGACATTATTTTTCATTTTCGTCATTGAAAAAATGGTAAAGATTTTGCCCATCATCATCATTTCAGCCGAAAGACGTCCACTGCTGAATATAGGCCTCCCCCAAGTGTAGCCACATCGACATAACATGGGGGGTTTTGAAGATTTTGCCCAACTCTATGTTATTTTAAAGAAATTGTTGAAACTAGATTATAATAAAGTTATTTAAAAAATAAATATTCATTAATCAATACTTAACTTTAAGTTATTTCAATTTTACATCGTGGCTGCATAGAAAGTTGGAACATGGTTCAATAAACATGTGTAAATAGAACTAGTTTTTTTTAATAATTTGACATCTGTCAGTTGAAAGCGATTTTCCCTAGGGATGAAAAGTATTACTTTCATCCCGCTCCTCAGGCTACTTCAGACCTACTTTCAGAGTATGAGTAATGAAAAATTCCTTTTCAATTCCGTCATCCACAGTCGCTGGTTATTCACTTTTACCATGACCATACCCAAGGTTCTCAACTTCTCAAACAAACTTATGTAACGAAATAGTTTTGATGAGTCAAGGTCAATTATTGTCGAGCGAATGGTGGATGACGTCACGTTTGACGTCAGAGAGAGTTGCGTGAGGTTTTGAACGTGAGGAAATGGGGCGTTATTTGATGTCGGTCTGTGATGATGAATGAAAATTAGAAAATACTAGCTTCTACCTGCGACTTCGCTCGCGTTAAAAAATGTTCTATATATAGCATTCGGCGTAAGTGAAGCTTTCAATCAGTAAAATGATCTTTTTAAATCTCAAAAATTGTAGCCTGGAACAGGGTCCGAGCTACCGGTGGTCAGGGCTCTTCAGAGAGGAACCTCCTAACAATACGCGCCGTATCCAGAAGTACTGCTCTTTGAATCAAGCCCTTGGTTCAGCTGCCAAGCGAGAGCCTCCTCAGATGTTGGTCGACGCTTTTGGCTATTAATAAAGGCATTTTATTATTGTAACATTTCTTAGCTATCGCCATTTATATTGCAACTTCAGAGAAACTTAAACAATGACTGCCGCTGCAGAAAACACAGACTGTTTGCTGTGCTGTGCGTGTCGCATTATAGAGAGCCCCTCTCGCATTCTGGACGCTCTTATTTGTGTACTCCTTAAGTGTATCACGGTTCTCGGTAATACAGTTACCGACAAAATGCTTTCGTGTAGTTACGCAGTAGGTATTGGCCAACTCAACATCCGTTTTATGTGCAAGGATATGGGGAAGGAGGTCATTTCCTGTAAATATATTTAAAATTAAAAGCCTTTATGACTTTTTTCAAAAATGCTGAGTGAGTTCAGGCCTTGCCACTTATGAAAGTGCCTTAGATTTTGCGTTCTTTCGATAAAACTACATGATTCAAGTCAGGCCCCCTATTCACAAACGCTCGGTTTCGATTTCGATGCGATAATGTATGTATGATGATTGTATGTCTATCTTAATTTGGCATTACGAAAGCGAGCGAGATCGACATGCGACTTTCCAAATCGAAATCGAATCCGAGCGTTTGTGAATACAGGGGCAGGTCCAGATTTTGGGAGACTACTCGCCAAGTTCGTCAACGAAAACAGTTCTGTTCAAACTTTAGGGCGCGGGTGGTTTGACAGTTAGCTGCGAGTGACAGTCTGCGCATTATACAGTCAAGACGATGCATCGTGTGCGCCCCGCTGACAACTAAAATTGTGCGTTGCGCAGATTTACGTTAGATTAGAGTTCAAAGTTTGAACCGTTATACCTGTGCAGAACGTCACTCACAGCTAACTTCCGAGCAGCCATGAAGATGGAACGTAACTATGAGTATACGGGCCTGTCCGAAAGTATTTCGAAACTTCGGGATGAAATCTACTACTACTCCCTATTAATTTCGGATTCAAGAGTTCCACTTTAGAATAGAAAATTAGAGTATGCAAAACGACCATCTTTCACCAGATCCTAGTTTTTGAAGTAGGGAGAAGTGGCGCAACAAACACCTTTGCTGTGTCGTATTTTTCGGCCATCTTTAAATTATGACGTAACTATGCTTTTACTGTATTTTTTTTTCTAATATCATTTTTTCTTTGTTCCAGATCAAAATTGCCAACCAAAAGAAAAAAGATTATGCAAAAATCTTAAAAATGGCACCACAAGAAAGAAACTCATACGCCTCCGAGGATAACACCCAAAACACGACGAATAATTTATCAAACATAGATTTAAGCGGCGGTTTCGTCAACAAAGCATACGAGAATGACAGTTCCGATGTTGCCACCCCAAAAAATGTGTCAGCGACAAATGTTGACAAGAAGAAGAACACAGATTTTGACGATTTGTTGCCATATGTTGGAGAATTTGGACTTTACCAGAAGATATTGTTTTTATTGATGATTCCTTTTGCATTTTTTGTTGCATTTGTTTATTTTTCACAAATTTTTATGACACTCGTTCCTGAGCAGCACTGGTGTTGGATACCTGAGTTGGCGAATTTGACTGTGGAAGAAAGGTGAGTCGATTTTTAAACTTCATCTTTTTTAAAGTGAAAATTTCATTACCCGCGGTGTGCGATTTATGGTAGGTAAAAGTTTCAACTATAGGTTCGCGTCACCGACGACCTCGACATGCTCGTGACGTATTATCTTAAGACTGCGTCTTTTCTTTTTGTCTTTAAGTATATTTTTTTTTATTCAGGAAAAATAATTGAAACAAAATGAACTTTATTTGTTTGCCAGAATATATGTAATTGTGTACCTATATGGTATAACATAGTAAAATAATTCAAGACTCACTATATTTATTTATTTATTTAATGCTAAATGCGAATAATCATTCTTACCAGCTGGGCTTAAAACCTGTTAGGGCACAGCAAATTAACTTAAAGCTAACTTAAAAATAACTTAATAATATTGCAGCGAGCAAAAATTGGACTTAACAGTCGTGCAAATATAACAAGTAGGTAATGACATGCTTAATAAACCATCATGATTGATTCATCACTATTCCAAGTAAAGAGAAAAAAAATAACGTTTATTTAATAGAGTTGAAAGAAACACTTCAAAGAACCAACACATATAAAATACAAAATTATGCATTGTTTTCATTGTTTATGCATTGACTACAAACTTAAACTATCCTTAATAAAACTGTATTTAGGAACTGTCATTGTTTCTTTGACAATTATTTGAAATGGCAAATTAGCCTTAGGTGTGTGTCAATTTGAGATGCAGTTAACTTCTTTGACAGTTTTATAAGCTTTGTTTTTCTATGCTTAGATAGGTAGGTAGGTGGGTGATAGGCATCGTCCTAATAGAACTCGAATGCGCGATCATCGTAGGTTTGCGCGAATTTTACTCGTACGAACGCGCGATTAAACATATTGAACCCGAATAGGTGTCCTAACTGACAATAGCACGACGCGGTCGTGCGATTCAAATGTTTGTAAATCTATTCGCACGAACGATCGCGCGTTCGTACGAACTAAGTTCGTACAAACGCGCGATCAAACATATTGAATTCGAATAGGCGTCCTAATTGAAATTCGCGCGATAATTGCGTCGGAGGGCCGCTGTGCCCGCGCCCCTCGCTCGCTCGCGTCGTCAATTCGCGCGATTATAGGACACCCGGTTTTTGCCATCGCGCGAACACGTGATGGTCGTATCGTTTACTCGCGCGATGATACGCGCATTCGCGTTCTATTAGGACGATGCCATAGGAAGGTGATTTTTGTTACTGGCAATATTACCCTATTTAAAATAGTGGGCTTTTTGCAAATTATTACAAACTTTACAGAATTTAGTATGTTATAGTTTAAGAAACGTAAATAGTTTAAACGCGAAAGTTTGTGAGTATCAATGGATGAATGTTTGGTACGGTCAGCAACGAAAGTACCTATACATATCCAAAATTATAAGACATCTTAGTTATAGAACGATCCATATTAACAGACTGGAGAAAAAGACATAACAATATTTTCATCAATGGTTACACAAATTCGCAAAACAATATTACATCAGATCACACTGATCAGCACAAATCTTGGTGTAATACTGATAAGTGTTAACCGACTTCTGATGCCGACTGTACTCTTTCAAGAAAAAACTTCTAAGCAGATTTTAATAAAACTTGACCGTAAAATAGCTCATACATCAGACTAACACAGTCAGAGGCGGAAGCTAACTAGGAAAGGAAGTTAAGTATAAAAAATCGTGGCTTATTTAAATATTTCATGGTTTTGTCAAATTGATTTGACATTAAAACTACTTAATGTCAACAATTATATCAAATCAATTTGACCATGTAAGTCCGAAATTGGAACATAAACATTAAAAGAATAAAACCGGCCAAGTGCGAGTCGTACTCGCACACGCAGGGTGCCGTAGCACTAAAAAATATAATACCTTAATAAGGAACCTCGATATATTTTTTAATGACTGCCGATAGCCACCACTGACAGTAATATAAGTAGATTTTTTTGTCAACCCTTAGTTACGTGTATGGAGGGCCAGCCCTATTTTCACTTTTTTATTATTTCACAACATATTTGTGTAGCGGTTCATAGAAGGCACCTATTCTCCAAATGTATGGTGCCATACACAGTTGAATATTATATATCATCATTCTCTTGCCCTTATCCCAATTAATTTGGGGTCGGCGCAGCACGTCTTCTTCTTCCATACCTCTCTATTACTTGTCATCTCATGGGATACCTCATTTCTTGCCATATCATTTTTCACACAGTCCATCCATCGTTTCTTTGGTCTTCCTCTACCCTTATACCCATCTACATTCATACTCAAAACTTTCCTCACGACATTTTCCTCATTCCTCCGCATCACATGCCCATACCACGACAACCTATTTCCACGCATCTTTTCAGTCACCGGCGCCACTTTCAGACTTCCTCTAATAATAAGTTGAATATTATATATGTAGGTATATAATTATAATAGTATCAGAATGAAAACTCGGTGACATCGGACGGACAGACAGACGGACAGACCGAATCCATAAGGGTTCCATTTTAGCCATTTGCTAACGGAACCCTAAAAATATAAATCTATGTGAACTAAGTACCTGTTTTTATCTCATGCCCCATACGTAGACACTTAGATTGCGGAAAGTCCAAAATTGTCAACTAATCTGTGTCATCCGGTTTAGTTAAGTTACAATTTTAACTATTTCAATATACAAGGTTATGTCATTTATTGTAATGTTATTTAAATGAGAAGACCAATCAAATAGCGGACTTCGCCATAAAATCGTTGACATAACCAAATTAACCTTGTCATGTATTTTTTTTTTGTTTTTTGTTCATGACCATAGATAAAAGTATTTCAGTCGCATACATAAAAATGTCAGGCAAAACAAAAATTTGTGTTGTCGTTGGCTGATAGTCTATGGGTTTATGACACTGCTAAGGGCGAACTATTATAAATACATTATTGGTGAACTCAAGCAGCCACGAAACTAAATAATAACAGCCGCACAGTTCGACGTTCAAGGTTAAGCGGTGCTTGCCGAGGTTGGTCCGTGGATGGGTGCCTATCTTTACATACCGAGTTTCCTCCGTGCCTCGAAAGACACGTTAAGCCGTTGGTCCCGGCTGTCATTTGTAGATCTTTGGCAGTCGTTACGAGTAGTCAGAAGCCGAAAGTCTTACATCCAGTCTTACCAAAGGCTATCGTATTACCCAGTTACTGGGTTGTGGAGGTCAGATAAGCAGTCGCTTTATGTAAAATACTGGTACTAAGCTGCATCCGGTTAGACTGGAAGCCGACCCCAATAAAGTTTGGGAAAAGGCTAGGCAGATGATGAATGATGAAGTAGCCACGAGCTCCAACACTTAGCAAAAAGTATAGAAACAAAAACAGGCCCAAGGCGTCGCTCACAAAGCACCAAACCGTAATACAATATTTTTATATACACTATGTCAATTTGCACTCAACAGCAAAACTAAATATATTAACGAAAAGCAAAGGCACTGCTGCAGTTTGATGAAAAAATATCATCCATACTAATATTATAAATGCGAAAGTCACTCTGTTTGTTTGTTTGTTACCTTTTCACGACTAAACGGCTGATCGGATCTTAATGAAATTTGGCAAGAAGATAGATTTGAACCTGGGAAAAAACATAGGCTATATATCATCACGCTACGAGCAATAGGAGCGGAGCAGCAATGGAAAATGTTGCCAAAACGGCGAAAATGTGACGCAGACGAAGTTGCGCGGGACAGCTAGTATTTCATAAACTTAATATTTCAAATCTTATTCAGATAAATTTACATTGTTTTTTTTTTACTTTCCTATTTGTTTACTGTTTTTTCCTTCATATAATTTTTGACACAATTCATCCATCTTTTCTTTGGTCTTCCTCTCCCTCTACATCCATCCACTTTTATATTTATCACTCTTTAAGTCTCATGTGTTCCATCCCTCCTCATCACATGTCCATACCAAGACAGACGACTCCCCTTCATCTTTTCTGTAACAGGCGCCACTTTCAAACTTCCTCTTATTCTTCTTCTAACTTTATCAATTTTAGTCACTCCACACATCCATCTCAACATTCTCATCTCTGCTGCATGCAATCTTTTTTCATCCGTCTTGTTCACTGTCCAGCATTCTTTCACTTGAGGGGCATCCATGGCTCGCAAGTTGTTCCCGTGACCTGTCGCCATTTTATCCATCCTGAGTTGATTGGAGGGGGATATAATCTTCAAAAACGTGGAGATTCTATGAGGAGAATGGATTATAGGCAATCTCTAGTTGTTATCAACACTCTACGTCACGTGTTTCAAATTATTATTAGTTACAGTTAATGAACCATAAAATCCATGTTAAATCTGGTTAAAGAATCATTAAGACCGTTTATACCTTACGACATTTCATGCAAACTTTCCAGTCCTTATTTTCCGAAATGACTGAATCGATTTTAATGAAATTTCATACGCAGAAACAGGATAAACAGGATAAATAGGTCTAATAAGTTAATAAAAACATTTTCGAAAAATAGTGTTACAGCTAAATTAGACCGATTATAAATTATCTATAGAAACAGAAATTTCCAATTATCTTGTTTTTAAAAGACCTAAAATGTTTTTAGTAACTTTTTTTGCTTTTGCGTAATAAGTTTAATTAAAGTCGGTTCAGTCATTTCGAAAAATACGGACTTGAAAGTTAGTATAAAGTGCCGTAACGTTTACACCTTACGGCACTTTATACTAACTTTCAAGTCCGTATTTCTCTTAATTATCATTATATGAGAATGGCTCTAAGAAAAAAAATACTTTACAATAAAACACATTAGAGTTTATAATTGAATTATGAAACTGTGAAGGCCATTACTAGTTAGCAAGAGTAGGTCATTAACTTAATTATAGATTAGGGTAAAAAATAAGATTATATAATTTGGATTATGTAATTTTAAAATTAATTAATAAATATTCATTTATGCAATTTATTCAGGTTTTCTGTCAAATAAGACATTACAGTTGCGTCTTAAATCTTTGGAATAAACGAAGCAAAACCGATCAGATTTTTTTGTCTGTGGTTATTACAAAAATATAACTCATAATTATACAAACACCTACTTTAAAAGCAATCCACACTACGTTGATTTGAAGTATTGAATAAATTTTATATTACATAACAATTTTTATTTATTACATACTAGATGTCCGGCGCAACTTCGTTTGCGTCACATTTTTCCCGTTTTCGCAACATTTTTCATTGCTGCTCCACTCCTATTGGTCGTAGCGTGATGATATATAGCCTATAGCCTTCCTCGATAAATAGGCTATTTAACACTGAAAGAATTTTTCAAATCGGACCAGTAGTTTCGGAGCCTATTAAATGCAAAAAAGAAACAAAAAACCAAATCTTTCCTCTTTATAATATTAGTTTAGATAACATTTTTATTTATTACATACAACGAAGCATTCTGTACATCAACTAAGTAATTCTGCGCAAAAATTGTTACTGGGAAACGAATTTTATTTTTTCGGGATGGAAAATCACGTTTTACATTAAGATAAGATATGATGAGATATGGTAGGACTCAAAGTTATCATCAACATCATTCTCTTGCCATTATCCCAATTTATTGGGGTCGGCGCAGCGTGTCTTCTTCTTCCATACTTCTCTGTTACTTGTCATCTCATGGGACACCTCCTTTCTCGCCATATCATCCTTCACACAGTCCATCCATCGTTTCTTTGGTCTACCTCTACCCTTTTATACCCTTTTTTTTTTGGGAATGGCATCTCGCAGATCAACCTAGGAGGTTGTCGTCTGCTTAACCGGACTATCCTGTGGGTGCCTTAAGAGTAAGGCCTCCAGCCAGGGCATAAAAACTTACAAACTAAGCGACTACACGCTAAGGGCACCCCCTGTGGGGTACGAGCCTCGGCTCAGGGCGTCGCTAGGGGAGGACTGCATGGGGACAGGCTGGATCTGAGTGAGCTTTTATACCCTTATACCCATCCACATTCATACTCAAAACTTTCGTCACGTAATTTTTTGGTAGGACTCAAAGTAATGCACTTAAAACATTATGCTTATGTATGCATTGATTTGAATAGTACGGGAATCGTTGAGGTGTTAAAATTAAAGTAATAATAACGTTAAAACTTGCATTAAAAAAAAACCAGCCAAGTGCGAGTCGGACTCGCGCACGAAGGGTTCCGTAGGTACCATTATTTATAATGGTGAGGTATGGGAGCCCCCTCAAATATTTATTTCATTCTGTTTTTAGTATTTGTTACTTACTGTTCGTAAGTCGGGGCTGCCACCACTGGGCCACCGTTGCTCTCACACATAACAATAAATTCAAAGAATTGCAAAGTGAAAAGAAACGTATAAATAATGATAAAAAATTGAAATAAAGTACCTACTTAAAAATAACAAGAATGAGTCATATTTCATGCATCCTCCCAAAGAACAAGCACAAGAAAAAGTCATCGTTCATCCTCTCACAGAAATTCAAACATCCACGACAAACGGCAAGCCATTATGTAATAATTAAATCCGTAGAGTAAAATAATTACCATTCTAATAATTAACCCATTAACTCCTTATCTAAATAATTATTGCAAAAAACGTTTCGGTAATGTAAATAGTTGCTTCGAAGGGCGTCCATGCAAGAACAGGCTTATTCTCAACAAAAAAATATTTTATTATAATTAAAATATTAAGGATTTCCGCAGTATATTATACGTACTTATCTCCATGCTGATCTAGATTTTCTATAGATATACTTACTGAGAGTGCTCAATCTGTTACTAATTGAAAAAATATACTATTGATGAATTTTTGAATGACAAATTAATGTAGACTTAAGTACTAATTGCCTGGATAATACACACAATAGACAATTTTTAATTGATATTGAGACTAATGGTAATTTATGACTAATTATTTGAACATTGACTGTAGAAATTACTTTATATTGTGACATTTTATCATTATTGTTTTTATTTATTTATCATCATTCTATCAATTTTGACATATCTACCAAATAATTTGTATTTAGGTAAGTACCACTCGCATGATTAATATTTTTATTTTTTTTTATTTCGCATGCAACCGTATATTTGTACGCCTCTTGGCATAACATAGCGACCTATGATCTTTAATTTAAGAACTGTATTCACACCTATGTTACACAAATAAAATTGATTTTGATGTCGTACCCAAAGGGTCAAATAGGACCCTATTACTGAGACATCGCTGTCCGTTCGTCCGACCGTCTGTCACCGGGCTGTATCTCATGAACCTTGATAGTTAGCCAGTTGAAATTTCTACAGATTATGTATTACTGTTGCCGCTTTAACAACAAATACTATACAGTGAAAACCGATGGAGGTATATCATCTGTTCCCGATGCAATCTTCAAGCTGACCACGATCCTCAGACATGAGGGACCGACCCCAGAGAGACATACAGTGAAAATAACATATAGTTTTTATAAATAATGGTACGGAACCCTTCGTGCGCGAGTCTGACTCGCACTTGGCCGGTTTATCCAAATGGTGTCATGATCATAACGTCACTGACGTCACTGTCAATTTCAAGTAAAATGACATCACTTAAAATCCACAAGCTTTTAATTTAAATCTGATACAGATAAGTGTGCAATGCGGATATTTACGAAAACGATTGTAGTTCAATTATTTTTAGGAATCACCTTGATAAGTCGATTACTTTCAATTATTTTCACGTAATTGGGTGTCGATTGGAAATATCAATTTATTTGTTTGTGTTGCGGATCTTATTTTTTTTATTTCACTGTTCTACTCAAAACAGTAGTTCCTATGAACTACTGTTTTGAGTGAGACGAAATAAAAATTTTAGAACTAAAGGCTAGGCACGAATCATCATCACGTATGCCTACCTTTTACCAATTTTATTAGGGTCAGGTGACCCTGGGCTCTGCATGGTGTCGGACGTAAAGAATAGCACCATCCCATACCTTCCCGTGGTAGTCGTAAGAGGCGACTAAGGGACTTGCCAGAGAATGGGCAGCAGCGTTCTCTGTGCTTTTGTAACAACCGTACTGCGATCGCCAACTCGCCTGCCAAGCGTGGCGATTATGGCAAAACCCCCCAAAATATCAATATGGCGACACTTGGGGGAGGCCTATGTCCAGCAGTGGACATCTTTTGGGCTGAAATGATGAATGATGACCTGGTAAGACTGTAAGGTTCCAGTCTTACCAGGTGTAGCTGAATACCAGTATTTTATGGCTATACACGAATGTAGTTTCGAATCTTAATTGCGATTCACAGGCAGATACACTTTATTTGTTAGAAAAAGATGCAGGTCTTAAAATTATGGTGGTTTTGACACATATCGCTTACTATTCGACATGCAAACCTTTTAATTAAAATACAAAATTATTTAACCACAATTTTATAAGTAATTCACAGTAACAATTTTGTAAGTGATGTAAGTAACTTTTTAGACCTATGTATCTTGCTTATGCTTATTAAGTTTCATTGAAATCGGTTCAGTAATTTCGGAAAATAACGATTTGAAAGTACCTATGTATGAAATGCCGTTAGGTGTAAACGCTCTTCATCATTTCAGCCCAAAAGACGTCCACTGCTGGACATAGGTCTCCCCCAAGTGTCGCCACATTGACATTTTGGGGGGGTTTTGCCATAATCGCCACGCTTGGCAGGCGGGTTGGCGATCGCAGTACGGTTGTTACAAAAACACAGAGAACGCTGCTGCCCATTCTCTGGCAAATCCCTTAGTCGCCTCTTACGACACCCACGGGAAGAAATGGGATGGTGCTATTCTTTACGTCCGACACCATACAGAAACGCTCTTAATCAATCACTTGAATCCATTCATAAATTACAGTTTTTTCTATTCTAAGATCTTGACGAAGAAAAACATTATTTGAAGTGCCCACCTATAATTGACACAATTTGCGCACTATGTCAATAACCATGGCAATAAATAATTCATCACGAAGCTTGCTTATCTATAATTAACCAATTTAATAAACATTTAGGAATAGCAATGTTATCTTATTATTTTAATTGACGAGTTTTCAAGGATGTAATACAAGGTGTTGTTTTGCATCCTCGTCAAAATTCCGGAGGTTGTCACAAAAGACCAATTAAAATTACGGTACCTAGTTAATTATTAATAAACGTTGATTTTTTTGGTTTTAATGTTTGTCAGTAAATCAGAATAACACCCTTAACGTTGTTTAGAGAATAAGAAATTATTGAATAAACGTTTGAGATTGCGCGATGTGTGGAAGCGCGGTTATAGGGCAAGAATCAGACGGGTAGCGTTTAAACCCGGGTGCTTCACACTTACCGATTTCCGTAAATAAGAAAAAAAAAACAAAATGACCTACCCATTTTATTAATGATTTGGGTCGAGAATCATTAGCATAGTTACCTCCTTGAATTTGACGAGGATGCAAAACAACACCTTGTATATTGTTTTTTTTTTTCTATGTCTGATACGCGAGATGGAAGCTTGGTTGTTTAAAGAATGTATAAGGAAAATACTTGAATACGTATCAAAGTCAATCCATAGGAAATTTTTATATATTACTATATATAGTTCTATGCGTCTTGTTACATTAAACATATTGAATGTCGCATTCTTTAATTTTTATCCGGCTCGAAGTACCATTACTGGATCTCTGTCTAGCCTTTTTCCAAAAGTTGTTGGGGGCGGATTCCTGGCAAAAGAATTTGAATAGGGGCTCCTATTCAAATTCTTTATTTGCATGATAAATGGTACATTATGGCTTTATAAATAAAAAGGTTTCGCTTATTCGCTGACTTATTTCAGCATGCAAACTTAAAATTAAATAAAAATACCTAACAAAATGTATTCGTAATTTAGATTTCAAACTTTTAGACCTAGTACAAATTTTACTTTACTTTAAAATTATTATTATATTCTTCTTCTTCCTCATTTCCTTATCACTGAGGGTCGTGACCACGTGAGGCCGTTGCCTTATCCACCAACTCTCTTTATGCTGGTCGGTTTTCGGACATGCGGACAGATGCCAGGAAATTCCCTCTGCAGGCATTTTCTTTTTCACCGCATCTGCCCATCAGTTTCGTGATCTTCCAACACCCCCTTTTCCTTCCACGATACTGTTCTATGTAATTTTTTTATTAATTAAAAAGCAATCTTCGACACTAATTTGTTCGTCGAATCTCAAGCTGTTTATAATCAACAAATTATTTTTAGTCCTGTTAGTGTACAAATGGTCCTGAGCACAAACACGTATAGCTGTTTTTCCCGGCTGTCATTTATACAAGGTGTTGTTTTGCAACCTCGTCAAATTCAAGGAGGTTACTATGCTAATGATTCTCGTCCCGAATCGATAATAAACTGGATAGGTAACTTTTTTTTTATTTCTTATTTTCGGAAATCGGTAAGTGTGAAACTCCCGTGTTTTAAACGCGGCCCGCCTGAATCTTGCCCTATAACCGCGCTTCCACACATACAAACAATCTCAAACGTTTATTCGATAATTTCTTATTCCCTAAACCACGTTAAAGGGGTTATTCTGAAATACTGACAAACTTAAACAACCAAAAAAATCAGCGTGTATTAATAATTAACTAGGTATCGTAATTTTAGCCTATTATTTATGTCTTTTGTGTCAACCTCCTGAATTTTGACGAGAATGCAAAACAACACCTTGTAGATCTTTGACAGTCGTCACAGGTAGTCAGTGGCCCGAAAGTCTGACAAGCAGTCTTATCAAGGGGTATCGTGTAACCCAGTTCTAACTGGGTAGTGGAGGTCACATAGGTAGTCTCTCCATGTAAAATACTGGTATTCAGCTGCATCCGGGTAAGTTGGAAGACAATTCAGATGATATACAATGATGATACAAAAAATATTGCAATAATAACTTTAGTCGTGACCAAAATTAGTTAAGATCGTGACAAGAACAATATTTTTTTTTCTTTCATGAATACAGATCAATTCTATTGATAATAAATCCTCTAACAGCCATCAAAGTATGACGTCACATAATGGACAGGCTAAACCGCAGTTGAATAAAAAAAACCCTACAGTCGGTCACAGAAATCGATGATTATTGAATTTAAAAGTTAGTTTGTTTGGAATACGTTTTTATTTTCATAACCAAAAACATTCCTGTGAGCAGACGAAAGAACAACACAAGAAAGAATGAAAAAAATATTGCGAATTTAACAGAACAGTATGAAAACAAAAAATTACCACCACGATCATGTTTTTAGAACAAATCCGCCCATATGTGGCAATCCGTCCAAAAAAGTAATAACATTTTTGTGCCAGACAGAACATTTGATCAAAAATTGCTTTGAATTAAAATAATCGAATCGGGGGCATCGGCCACAGGTGCCTCGACCACTGGGGGCCTAAGCCACGGACCCATTATCTAGGTTTATCAAGTACAAGCTTTTGTCAACGGCTTCGCTCTAGAGGATGGGAACATACAAGGTATAAACGGACCCTTGGACGGTTACTTGGTTTGTTGTACACATCAAACTACAGCTTGGCAAAAAAGAGTCTGACACGGTGACAGTTGGAACTAAAATTCGTACTGGACATTGAAGCCTTCTATGGTGTTTGCGTAGCGTCCGAGGGACTGAACCACCCACTTGGAATTGGGATCGTATCCCTAAAAAAACAAGTATCAAAATCTATTGAGTTGTAGCAATAGGGGTTGCCACAGTTGCGATACTGGCGACCTCATTTTATTCCACACTCTTTTTTGCCAAGCTGTAAGTAACTCCACGCAAACATAATTGCCGAGAAAGGACTATTTTTTGCGATGAAAATCACTTTTATGGTAGGACTCAATGTAACGCACTCAAAACATTGTGTTGACAGATGCATTGAATAGTATAGGCGTTGTGGTAAGTATATAAAGCAAAGCTACACACAAAATTTGGTTTAAAAAAAATGTGAAAAAGTTGGAGTTTTGACCCCAATATCTCAGCAATTAGAAAGTAGTTCCCAGGTATGGTGGCTACTGCGGGACTGTCCGAAAGAGATACCGTGGCCCTGGAACACAAAGGGCTAAAAAGGAACATGGATGGGTTATAGTCAGTACTAGTCTGACGCTCCCTTCCACTCCGCCCAGAGCGGGAGGTGTCATTTGATTATTTTCTATCCGTAAAAAAGGTGTGGTAGCTACATCTGGTGGAACAAAAAAATATAGCAATGATGAAGAGAACCTGTGCTTTTCGGATTCTTTAACTTTTCCAGCCATTATTACAAGGCTAAAACTATCTAATTAATGTACTAAGGTCATGGTATTCGTTTGACTTTTTTACCGAAATATGTTCAGTCGCATATTCGTTAAAAGATAACAAGCAGACGGTGAGTTTATTTCGCATAAATAGTATCAGTTTGGATTTCTGATATACCTATAAAATACTAGCTGTCCCGCGCAACTTCGTTTGCGTTAAATTTTCCCTGCGACTATAAATTGAGATGTAAGCTATCCTATCTTTCAAGTTGGATCAAACTGCACACGGTGTGCAAATTTGATTAAAATCGGTTAAGTAGTTTAGGAGTCCATCCCGGTCAAACAACGTGACGCGTAATTTATATATGTATAGATTTGAAATCATAATAATCGTTTGGATATTATGTTAGAATAAAGTTCTTATTTATAGAAATAATTGATGATAATTGTACAGATTATCTTACTTTTTACACAGGTATCTTTTAATTATAGGTTACGTTAACACTTCTTAGAAGAATGCATTTAAAAAGATTATGTTAAAGGTTTTTTTTATGTAGGTATGCGAATACAATATTGTTTGTTAGGTCTGTATCCGGTTCCATGAGATGTAGAGCAAAAAGTTAAGTTAAGTATCTTCCAAGTATGATATTGATTTAAACCAACAATGGCCTTAGTGTACTTCCCTGGGGTATCCCCGATTTAGGATCTTAGCTCCAATAGAGAATTTCAACTTTTGTTTACGGTGAAGCTTCTGTACCTAGTACTTTTTTCCAAGTTTTCGTTAATGTTGCCCTTCTGCTCCATACTTGTCTAAGACTTAATAGTAGAAGAGTATATTCCTATCAACAAAGTTAAATGCTTTGGTCAAGTTCAAACAAGTTCAAATTGAACAAAACAGCGGCTGGAGACGTTTTTTTTTTCATAATTTTGAAACATTTTTTTATTTTTCAACATACTTATGAACCTTTTAACTAATTTCTATGATATTAAAGTATATGGTAGAAGAAAAAGACATGTTGCTGACCTGAAATTAATTGCGATAAATGCTGGAAAGGGATGAAAAAAGACAATTAATTTTAAAGCTACTATTTTGACATACAATGAGGCCTGACCTCGTCATCATCTGCTCAGCCTTTTCCCAACTTCACTAAGTTTGGCTTCCAGTCTAACTGATACAGCTGAATAGGTACTATTAATTTACATGGAGCGACTGCCTATCTTACCTCCACTACCCAGTTAGTGCGGCATAATACGACATGTCTGGAGTCATCATCTGCCTAGCCTTTTCCCAAACTATCTTGGGGTCGGCTTCCAGTCTGACCGGATGCAGCTGAGTACCAGTATTTTACATGAAGCGACTGCCTATCTGACCTCCACAACCTAGCAACTGGGTAACACGATACCCCTTGGTAAGGCTGGTTGTTAGACTTTCGGGCCACTGACTACCTGTAACGACTGTCAAAGATCTACAAATGACAGCCGGGACCACGGAGGAGACTCGGTATGTCGGGTCCAACCTGGGATCGTCCCGACCAGCTGTCATAATTAAAAGCTTGACCTACTGTTATTGAAATAACATTATAAATAGCACAATACCCCTTTTCCTATAAAAAAGACAATACATCCGTAGTGATGCGGACGTCCGTCGCGCAGAAGGCTGTAAGTGTATTTAAGTGGTACAACTACCGGAACAATTACACGCTTGTTAGTTACGTCTCTATTCGCGGAGAGAGACAAAAAGAGCGGAATTTGTTAATTTAATTGTCTTTTGGCGTGTCAGCATATACTGTATGAGAAGCATGCCCTTACTGGTTTAGTACAGTGAACATGGTTGTTGAGTAATAGTGTTAACAGTGGCAATTAGTTTGATTTCCGGTTCTTAAAACCATAAATATCTGACGCAGCGATCGGAAAAAGGTGAGCTAAAATACCTAAAGCTCGCAAAAGAACAGAGACAAAAGAGACGCCCTACGACTAAATATTTTTGGGATTAATTTTCCGGGTTTCAGGTGTAACAAATGCAAAAAATTGCATATAAATTCATTATTTGGCGTGCGCTGAGAATCTTATTCATGACTAGCTGTCCGGCGCAACTTCGTTTGCGTCACATTTTCCCCGGTTTCGCAACATTTTTCATTGCTGCTCCACTCCTATTGGTTGTAGCGTGATGATATATAGCCTGTAGCCTTCCTCGATAAATAGGCTATCTAACATTGAAAGAATTTTTCAACACGGCCCAGTAGTTTCGGAGCCTATTCAATGCAAATAAACAAACAAACAATCAAATCTTTCCTCTTTATAATTTAAGTTAAGATATATTAAACTTTGCAAGCTGCTGTGTTGCATCCTCGTCAAATTCAATGAGGTAACTATGCTTATGATTCTCGACTGAAATGACTCGAAACAATAATAAAATGGATCGATTACAATAATCGATTTAAATTACACATTAAATTCGATTAACATCACCAACAACGCTTTACAAATATTTACAAATACAGAAGGACGGAACAAAAAATTTGACAGCTTAGACGTCGCGTCGTGACTGCGAGAAGTAAACTCAGCATTATTTCTCATGCATGATTATTCTGTTCATTTGTTCCTACCATTTAAAAAGATCATTAAGGGGCGTGTCGCCCACGCACAGTTTCGCTACAAAACAAAGTAATATATCTTTTTTTATAAACTTAGATTATAAAAACATCCTACAATCGAGTTTTTGCCAATTTAAAGGGCACGAAGACGTTAGCAAAACCAAGGGCGATCTCATCACGAAGTAGAATGTGTGTTGAGGCATAGCAGGTTGTTGTTTGCGAATATATCAAAAGCTGTTGTCATCATCATCTGCCTAGCCTTTTCCCAAAGTATGTTGGGGTCGGCTTCCAGCCTAACTGGATGCAACTGAATACCAGTATTTTACATGGAGCGACTGCCTATCTGACCTCCACAACCCAGTTAGTACTGGGAAATACGATACCCCTTGGTAAGACTGGTTGTCAGACTTTCGGGCCACTGACTAGTTATAATTAACTACTGTCAAAGATCTACAAATGACAGCCGGGACAAACGGCTAAAGAGCGTTTACGCATTACATCATTTCATACAAACTTTCAAGTCCTTATTTTCTGAAATGACAAAACCGATTTTAATTAAACTTCATACGCATAAGCAGGACACATAGGTCTAAAAAGTTACTTACAACATTTTCGAAATGTCTTTTAAAAAAAAAACATAATTGGAAATTTCTGTTTCTATGGATAATTTATAATCGGTCTAACTTACCTATAACACTATTTTTGATAATGTTTTAAGTCACTTTTTAGACCTATGTATCCTGCTTATGCGTATGAAGTTTCATTAAAATCGTTTCAGTCATTTCGGAAAATAAGGACTTGGAAGTTTTTATGAAATGCCGTAAGGCGCAAACGCTCGTAACGTGCTTTCCGAGGCACGGAGGTAACTCGTTATGTAACTCATCCACGGATCAACCTCGACAAGCGCAGCGCGGTTTAACCTGAAGATGAACAACATTTTAATTCATTCATAAATAAATTACATCAATTTTTATTATATAAATGCTATTATACTATTAATGAATACCTAAATGACAAATTTTAAATTAATATGGTTCACTGAATAGTATGTTATTATTATTTTTTATTTTATTTTTGAATATTGTTGCCTTTGTATACCAACTAATTAATAAAAATAAAGCCCTCTCCTAGTCTCCTAGTAACTTTGCTGTGCCCTTACAAGGTCCATATTTATGTACCTAGCTTTAAGCCCCTTGTAACATCTCTTTCTACAATATGGAATGCAAAATAAATGAATATGAATATGAATAAGATGGACCCGAGCGGCTGTTTTTTGTATTTATTTTATTGTATTGTATTTATTTTATTGTATTGTATTATTTGCCTGCTCTGTATGTGGTCGGACGTAAAGAATAGCACCATCCCATATCTTCCCTTCGGTGTCGTAAGAGGCGACTAAGGGACTTGCCAGAGAATCGGCAGCAGTGTTCTCTGTGCTTTTGTAAAAACCGTACTGCGATCGCCAACCCGCCTGCCAAGCGTGGCAATTATAGCAAAATCCTCCAAAATGTCAATGTGGTGACACTTGGGGGAGGCGTATGTCCAGCAGTGGACGTCTTTCGGCTGAAATGATGATGATGAAACTTAGATTAGTTCAAGTTATCACTTCTGTCGATTTCGTATGGTGTCGGACGTAAAGAATAGCACCATCCCATATCTTCCCGTGGATGTCGTAAGAGCCGACTAAGAAACTTGCCAGAGAATGGGCAGCAGCGTTCTCTGTGCTTTTGTGACAACCGTACTGCGATCGCCAACCCGCCTGCCAAGCGTGGCGATTATGACAAAATGTCAATGTGGCGACACTTGGGGGAGGCCTATGTCCAGCAGTGGACGTCTTTTGGGCTGAAATGATGATGATGATGTATTATTTAGTCATGAGCTCCTCCTAAGACCAAGGGCGATCTCATCACGAGTTAGAATGTAGTCACTTGTTGAAGGTTGTTCTGTTTGCAAATAAATCAATCATTTTTAGTTGTTGTAATGGCTGTCCAAATGCTTTAAGCTAAATAATTTAGTTTAGATTATTGCTCTTGATAATAAATTAAAGTCTGCCAACCAGTCTGGGTCAGTTGGGCCACTGGTGGCTGCCCCGACTTACGAGCAGTAAGCCGTGGGTTCGAACCCAGGCAGGCGCATTCATCATCATCATCATCATTTCAGCCGAAAGACATCCACTGCTGGACATAGGCCTCCCCCAAGTTCCGCCACATTGACATAACATGGGGGGTTTTGCCATAATCGCCACGCTTGGCAGGCGGGTTGGCGATCGCAGTACGGTTGTCACAAAAGCACAGAGAATGCTGCTGCCCATTCTCTGGCAAGTCCCTTAGTCAGCTCTTACGACACCCACGGGAAGATATGGGATGGTGCTATTCTTTGCGTCCGACACCATACAGAGCAGGCGCATTACTTTGTTTAATTCATTTCATTACCGCTGCCCTCAAAAACGGTGAAGGAAAACATCGGAGGAAAAAGGCATGATCTAGAACTAAAAATTCGAAGACATGTGACATTCATCAACCCGCACTGGGCCCGCGTGGTGGATTACAGCCCACTCCCTCTCATAGAGAGGAGGCCTGTGTCCCAGCTGTGGGAAAATTATAGGCTGATGATGATGATGGTGAGCCAGTCTTATCAAGGAGTATTGTATTACCCAGTATTAACTGGGTTATGGAGGTCAGATAGGCAGTCATCATCATCATCAGCCTATAATGTTCCCACTGCTGGGACACAATAAGAGCAAACCCAAAGCAAATAAAAAAAGAATTTTTAGTATACGGGTATTAGGGACAACTGCGCGAAAACGCTTACCTCGTATTCAATACATTATGCTGAAACCCAAATAGTTTTTTTTTATCGGTAATTAAAAAAAAGAACCGTCCAAGTGCGAGTCGGACTCGAGCACGAAGGGTACCATTATTTTAAAAAAAAGAGCATAAAAAATCACTTTTTTCTATGGGAGCCCCCCTTAAATATTTATTTTATTCTGTTTTTAGTATTTGTTATTAGAGCGGCAATCTATAGAAATTACAACTGGCCAACTATCACGGTTTATGAGATAAAGCCTGGTGACTGACGGACGAATGGACAGACAGCGAAGTCTCAGTAATAGGGTCCCGTTTGACCCTTTGGGTACGGAACCCTAAAAATCTGCTGGTCCATATACCAGGCCCCTCAGAAAGTATTGCGAAAAAAAGTTTTTATATGTGGGAGACTGGCCAGTTATTATGTTTTTCGAAAATATGATTATTTATAAGTAAAAAAAAGTAAGTTCCAATTTCAAAATTTCCCTCCACATTTTTTGCGAGTTAATTCAAAGTATTGTGTCTCACTGAAATATGGATCTGCGCCGGGAACATTTTAGAGCTATGATTTTATACGATTTCAAGTGTCGCCTGAAACCGGATGAATCGTACGATAGACTTCAAATGGCATTCATGGATGAAGGCCCTTCCAAGGCAACCGTGTATCGTTGGTATAACGAATTCAAGCGCGGTCGACCAACTTTGGGGGATGACGAAAGAAGCGGTCGCCCTTTGACGGCTGTTACCGAAGAAAACGTGCTAGCAGTGAAAAATTTAATCCAAGACAATAGGCGAATTACATATCAGGAGATTCAACACATATTGAAGATTGGATCGGGAAGCGTTCACGAGATTCTACACAGCCATCTTCGCGTGAGGAGGATAGTATCACGCTGGGTGCCGCACAACCTCACCGATGCTCAGAAGCAGGCCCGGGTGGAATGGTGCCGTGATATGCTTAACAAATTTGAAGCAGGCTCGTCTCGGCGTGTTTACGACATCGTTACAGGTGATGAGTCCTGGATTTATCAATACGACCCAGAAACCAAGCGCCAGTCGACTGTTTGGGTGTTTCAAAATGAGCCAACGCCTACCAAAGTGAAGCGATCTAGAAGCGGGGGTAAGATTTTGATCGCTAGCTTTTTTAATTTGACTGGCCACTTGGTATCAATTCCCTTACGGGATCAAAGAAGCATTAATGCCGAATGGTATACTTCCAAATGTTTGCCAGAAGTTTTCTCTGTTATAAGCAACAAGCGACCAAACACAGGGCTCCGCGGGCTACTGCTCCACCACGACAATGCACCTGCGCACACCGCACTCAAAACGAGGGACTTCCTGGACAGCACGCCAGTCAAACTCCTGGGTCACCCTCCTTACAGCCCTGATCTAGCACCGTGTGACTTCTTTTTATTCCCAAAAATAAAAAATCAGCTCAAAGGGATACAATTTTCGTCGCCGGAAGATGCGCTGGCTGGGTTCGAGCAGGCTGTAAACGAGGTGTCTGCGGCGGACTGGAAAAAGTGTTTTGAAAACTGGTTTAGGCGCATGAATCTTTGTATAGAGGCTGGTGGAAAGTACTTTGAAAAGATTTAATAAAAATATATGTACGTATAGAACAATTTTTTTTAGTTTCGCAAAACTTTCTGAGTGTCCCACGTATCTTGACCGTGTAGATACCTATAAAACTTTTGTCGGTGTCGTTTACACCCACCCTGTATGACACCGATCCGTTAAAACCTAACCGGCCAGCTTTAAAAAACCTTTTTTCATTACTCATACTCTGAAAGTAGGTCTGAAGTAGCCTGAGGCGCGGGTTGAAAGTAATACTTTTCATCCCTAGGGAGAATCGCTTTCAACTGAAAGATGTCAAATTATTAAAAAAAACGAGTTCTGTTTTCACGTTTTTATTGAACCATGTTCCAACTTTCTATGCAGCCACGATGTAAAATTGAAATAACTTAAAGTTAAGTATTAATTAAAGAATTTTTAAATAACTTTATTATTATTTAGTTTCAACAATTTATTTAAAATAGCATAGAGTTAGGGCAAAATATTTACCATTTTTTCAATGATGAAAATGAAAAATAATGGCTGATTAGCTGGCTGGCCACAGAAAAAAAAAACAAAATAGATGGGAAAGCGGCAATCCGCAATAAAATGTACTAATTTTTTCTTTAGCTAATTCATGTTTTTATTTTTACTTGCCTTGTATTCGTAATGAAAAGCACAGTGTTTACCTTGGGTTAAAGACTTATTTAGACCCTCAAACTATTGGCGCCCTCAGTCTCGGGACTAAATAATTTACTTTCACTCCTGGGGTAACAATGTACTAATAAAAGAGGACTTTTGGCCGAAAGGTGTCGTATATCGACGTTTCCGAGGACGGTTACGCAACACCACGCAGCGGAACACGACGCCGTCAACATTACGTGTATGTTATAGTTTATAAGGTTTTAATATCATCATCATCAGCCTATAATGTATATAATATATAATCTATGAGAGGGAGTGGGCTGTAATCCAGCACGCGGGCTCAGTGCGGGTTGGTAGATGCCATGTCTTTGAATTTATAGTTCTAGGACATAACGGTTTCCTCACGATGTTTTCCCGCACCATTTTTGAGGGCAGCAGTGATGAAATAAATTACACAAAGTAATGCGCCTAACTGGGTTCGAACCCACAGCTTACTGCTCGTAAGTCGGGGCTGCCACCACTGGGCCACCGCTGCTCCCGGCCCTCTAGGTTTTAATATGTATTAGTTCATTAATCATTCAGATCCAGCCTATCCCCATGCAGTCCTCCCCCAGCGACGCCCTAAACCGATGATCGTACCCCGGGGGTGCCCTTAGCGTGTAGTCGCTTAGTTTGTAAGTTTTTATGCCCTGGCTGGAGGCCTTACTCTTAAGGCACCCACAGGATAGTACGGTTAAGCAGATGACAACCTCCTAGGTTGAACTGCGAGATGACATACACAATCAAAAAAATTGTTTATTTTTACGTAACATTATTTTGTGTATTTTATCTATGGGCCGCAGTTGCCTGATAATAAAATGTTTATGTATTTATTTACATACTAATTAAATTAATAATTAAACATTTATTTAATTAATCATTAATAAAATGTTTATTTCCTTTATTCATTTTACAACATTCAATTAACATTTTCAAATATTTTTATAAAATTATATTTAAAAAAAAACATTTAAAAATATAAAATGTTGGATATTATTATAACCTAAATCTTCCTAATCACAAGTCTGTGACCTTAGCTAGAGGTCACGAGAACAATAGTAAAAGGTCATTGTATTCTTTTCACGGTCGGAACTGATGGAGCGAACAAGAAACCGACAAAACTATTGGGAACTATTTTGTTTCCTTAATTAATTGTTCTCCAATCATTTTTAGGGTTCCGTAGCCAATTTGCTAAAAGATAACCCTTATCTGTCTGACACAGCCATTTTACTCTGATACTGTTGCTACCATACAGTTGATATTTATTAAAGCGAGTGCCTTTTATGAACCACTACACAGAAGTCATCATCATCATCATCATCATCATCATCATCATCATTTCAGCCGAAAGACGTCCACTGCAGGACATAGGCCTCCCCCAAAAGGGGAGGTTTTGCCATAATCGCCACGCTTGGCAGGCGGGTTGGCGATCGCAGTACAGTTGTTACAAAAGCACAGAGAACGCTGCTGCCCATTCTCTGGCAAGTCCCTTAGTCGCCTCTTACGACACCCACGGGAAGATATGGGATGGTGCTATTCTTTACGTCCGACACCATACAGAATACACACACACACAGAAGTGTTATGAACTTATGAAAAATATAAAAATAGGGGTGGCTCTCCATATTTGTAAAAAATATCAAATAACTGTTTGTCTATACAAGGTGTTGTTTTGCTTCCTCGTCAAAATTCCGGAGGTTGTCACAAATACATAAATAATCAATTTAAAGTACATCATCGTCATCGTCATTTCAGCCGAAAGACGTCCACTGCTGGACATAGGCCTCCCCCAAGTTTCGCCACATTGACATAACATGGGGGGTTTTGCCATAATCGCCAGGCTTGGCAGGCGGGTTGGCGATCTTAGTACGGTTGTCACAAACGGTTGTCCCTTAGTCGGCTCTTACGACTCCCACGGGAAGATATGGGATGGTGCTATTCTTTGCGTCCGACACCATACAGAGCATTTTTTATTTAAAGTACCTACATAATTATTAATAAATGCGTCTTTTTTGTGTTATATGAACTGGACAGTATTTCAGAATAACCTCCTTAATGTAGTTTAGGGAATAAAAAATTATGAAATATAGGTACGTTTGAGGTTGTTTGTATGTGTTAAAGCGCTGTTAAAGGGATAGGGACAGACGAGCCTCGTTTAAAAGACGGGAGGTTCACACTTACTTATTTCCGTAAACATGAAAAAAAAACTTTTTTATTCCATTATTGATTTGGGTCGAGAATCAGTAGCATAGTTACCTCCTTGAAGTTGACGAGGATGTAAAACTACTGCTTGTAGATAGGTGTTAAAAAATGATATCGAGTTTTTAATGATACTTTTTGTCTTAATTAAGTAACTAAATAATTGATAACATGCGGGGTCATTACGAAGCCGTCAACCAAGCATTCTGTACATGAAACTAAGTAACTTTACGCAAATATTATTGCTGGGAAACGACTTTTTTTTTGGGGGTGTAAAATCATGTTTTGTGGTAGAACTCAATGTAACGCACTCAAAACATTGTGCTGATGGACGGATTGAATAGTACGGGGGTCGTGGAGGTGTTTAAAGTAAAAATCTTACATAAAAACCTTGTATTTAAAAAAATACTTGTCAAAAAGTTTTAACTTTGACCCCTAATATCTCCGTTACTAGAAGGTTCCCAGGTATGGTGAAGAACAAAAAAATGATCGCAATGACGGGGAGAACCAGTGCCTTTCGGCTTCGTTAAGAGGTGTTTTACACCTTTTATTTGGTTCCTAAGCCGTAAAATTGATGATGATATTTAGTTTTTGATACATGCGAATTTTTCATCAAACTACAGCAGCAACTTTGTTTTTCATTAACATACTATGAAAAACAAATTTAGTTTACCTGTTGAGTGTAAATTGACGTAATTGTTCATTAAAATATTGTTTGGTGTTACGGAACCGGCACGTTCGTGAGGCCGGCTCGCACTTGCCCGGTTTTTTTGTATGAACAAATTATCGATGTTTGATATCCGTTTTTTTTTCGTAAAAATTAATAGCGTAATGGTTTGTTGATTTTGCGTGTTTTTTCACACGATATATCTATTAAAGCTTACCAATAGATTTCGTGTTGTGGAGGTCAGATAAGCAGTCGATTCAAGTAAAATACTGCTATTCAGCCGCATCTGGTTATGACTGGCTCGTTAAGTGCATTTTACGGCATTTCATACAAACTTTCATGTCCTTATTTTCCGAAATGACTGAACCGATTTTAATGAAACTTAATACGCATAAGCAGGATACGTGGGTCTAAAAAGTTATTAAAAAAACAATTTCGAAATGTCTTTAAATAAATGATAAGTAATTGGAAGTTTCTTTCTCTATAGATAATTTATAATCGGTTTAATTTAGCAGTAACACTATTTTTCGAAAATGTTTTTTGTAACTTTTAAGACCTAAGTATCGTGCTTATGCGTATGAAGTTTCATTCAGGTCGGTTCAGTCATTTCGGAAAATAAGGACTTAAAAGTTTGTATGAAATGTCGTAAGGGGTAAACGCTTTTAATCGCAAGCATACTGAACGTGAGAACTTACAGGGTTGGTAAAGGGTCATTAGGTTTTTTATTAGGAAATTCTTTGTATCTGTCTAGGATTCGGATTTGTATTCTTTTTACCCGACTGCAACAGAGAAGCGTCATGCTTTTTTACTAAGGAAGTCTGCCGATCAGTAATTTGCAACCAGACACGATATTAAACAAAAAATAAACGTTGACAAAAAATGAATCAAACGTCTTTTTTCTACAAGAAATGTTTTTTTTTTTCGTAAATAAATCGTGCGCTTTTCTCACGCGTTTTATAGGAAAAAACAGGCCAAGTGCAAGTCTTACTAGCACACAGGGTTCCATAGCCCGATTTCGATAAACGAAATCTGGCTACGAGATTCGTAAACTTCCACTAAACCGCAAAACTAAATTTGTTTTTCATAGTAAGATAATGAAAAACAAAGTTACTGCTGCAGTTTGGTGAAAAAGTCCCATATATCAAAAACTAAATATCAAATCCTATTCAAACCAATTTTCATTGAAAGTTTTTTTTACGTTCTACATCTCAATATTTTTTCAGAATTTATCTCCTCTTACTTTAGAAATTATAGGGAGGGGCACACGTTTTACCACTTTGGAAGTGTCTATCTTTCAAACGATTGACTTTGAAAAAAAATGGTTTTAGGTACCTCAATGTCAGTTTTAAAGACCTATCTATAGACACCCCGCACGTATAGGTTTGATGGTTTTTTTTTTGTTTTTTCCCAAAAATCGTAAAGCGGTTCACAGAATACATCTACCTACCAAGTGCCAGCTGTGTAGTCCTAATAGTTTCGGAATAAAGTGGCTGTAACATACGGCCGGACAGACAGACAGACAGACAGACATGACGAATCTATAAGGGTTCCGTTTTTTGCCATTCGGCTACGGAACCCTAAAAATGGCGATGCGTGAAATTACTTTATTGCGAAAAGTAAATAAAAGTTTATCATCATCATCATCATTTTAGCCCAAAAGACGTCCACTGCTGGACATAGGCCTCCAACCAAGTGTCGCCACATTGTCATTTTGGGGGGTTTTGCCATAATCGCCACGCTTGGCAGGCGGGTTGGCGATCGCAGTACGGTTGTTACAAACGCACAGAGAACGCTGCTGCCCATTTTTTCAAATCGGATCAGTAGTTCCTGAGATTAGCGCGTTCAAGCAAGCAAACAAACAAACAAACAAACTCTTAAGCTTTATAATATTAGTATAGACTAGCTTATAAACGCGGGTTTTCCCGCGTGAAGGTCGGTTATTGTCCCAGTGGATAGTACTACTAGAGTACCAGGGGTTACCTACCAAAGTGCCAAATCCAGTCAGTTCAGTAATAACGCGTGAAAGTTTTTTTATTTTTATAAACTTTTGCCCCACAATGAATGTCTCCTGTTTCGTGGGTGCGTTTACAAACATTTAACAGCCAGACCCGGTACAACTATCTGTAGGTCATACAAATATTTGTTCTATGCGCGGATCGAACCCGCGACACACAGCACAGCAGTAGATCGCTCAACCACTGCGCCAACAGTGTCCTCTAAATTAAATACCAACGCTTGAAAACTTTTAGATTTCTAATATAAAATCGGTTGACATAGCTGTCATACTTAGGATTTTATGTTCTTATACTCATCCTGTTTCATACACTGCCTTAGGTAACAAATCAAATAGTAGAATACTTGTACCAAACGGTAATAAATCCTGCCGAGCGTTTTGGGGGACTGTCACATTATAACATTTTTGACGTTCAGTCAGCAGAAAGTGCTAATTCATAATCCCTTTGAATAAATGACATTAGATTGTAACGTTATTTTATGTTTTATTTATTTATCTACTTCGGTTTCGTTATATTCGAATTACAAAATTGACAGCTGTTTCATTATGATACCCATAACGACACAAGTTGAACATCCAGCCAGGTACCTATAATATTACTTCGAAATCGAGACAACATAAATGATGTTTTTAAAAATGGAACAAGTTTAGAACAAAAGTATCGTATACTATTTGGCTGTTGCGGCTACAAGACCTTTGCCTTATACTTAATAAAGACTAAATAAACAAAATAAAAAAAATGGACGCGCGTAAAAATTTCTGAGTGAAATTTTATTAAAAATGTCTTCAACATCAAGTGTCATTGAAAATACACCACCAGATATAACAAATAGAGCAGTTGCGGCTACTAATAATTGACTACCAAAATCGAGAAATGTTATGAAACCGAAGTAGATAAAAATACTTATTTATCTATTTCTGTGTTTTATTCTTTCCTTCGTAGATAAAATCTTGTATGCAACTGCACGTTATTGGTCTTTTAATAACTCGTGCCCACCTATTTCGGTACGCGCTACGCTTGTGCCGAAAAATGGCAATCGTATTAAAAGACCGTCCATAACGTAACAGTTGCATAAATAGCTATTATGTACACACAAAATACTCAAAATCAAACAATCAATCCAATCAATTTTAAATCATGCTTTATCTTTACAGACGAGCGCTCGCCATACCACCATCAAATGGCCCCTACTCGCATGACCGATGCAAGATGTACTCCGCAGACTTCAGCCGCGCTCTGGCTGAAGGCAGAACAACTCCTGATGATGAATGGGCCGTGGTGCCTTGTCAACATGGGTGGGAGTACAACAAAACTGATGTGCCGTATGATACTATTGCTTCGGAGGTGAGTTGATACTTCTTCTTTATTTATTAAAACTTCATGTGCAAGAGTGGTACATAGGCGGACATAATGCAACAAAGCATTCTCTACAAGTCAATATTTGGGTTTAATAGAACAGCTCCTATGCAGCGCCATCTATTGAATACTTACTCAATCCAGTCAACAGATACCGCCATCTGTTAGAATCGTTTGGAGCTACAGATAATTGTGACTTAATTTGCAATAAAATAATATTGCGACTATAAATTGAGATGTAAGCTATCCTATCTTTCAAGTTGTATCAAACTGCACACGGTGTGCAAATTTGATTAAAATCGGTTACGTAGTTTAGGAGTCCATCCCCGACAAACAACGTGACACGTAATTTATATATATTTGTTTCTTCTCAAACATTGTGTCTTACATAAACTGAGCCTCAGTAAGTTACAATAGTACTTGTGTTGGGGCTGTCTCGCACTTCGTTGCACTAAGTTGCGGGCACTGGCTATTTATCATAAAATATTTGAGTCAAAGTCCACCTGCAGTGGTCTGCAATATAATTAATAATTAAAAGCATTCATTGGCAGTCCTTACGAGTAGTCAGAAGCCAAAAAGTCTGACATCCAGTCTTACCAAAGGATATCGTTTTACCCAGTTACTTGGTTGTATAGGTCAGATAGGCAGTCGGTTCATGTAAAATACTGGTATTCAGCTGCATCCGGTTACACTGGAAGCCAAGACAAGATAGTTTGCGAAAAGGCTAAGAAGATGACGATTAAGGCATTCACAACACGGGATGATGTTGATACACAATTCTAAAGTCTGACTAACCTAGCTGATACTGGTATTCAGCTGCATCCGGTTAGACTGGAAGCCGACCCCAAGATAGTTTGGGAAAAGGCTAAGAAGATGATGATGAAGGCATTCACAACACGGGATGATGTTGATATACAATTCTAAAGTCTGACTAACCTAGCTGTCTTTAAATTAGATTCCGAACCCAGTTTGGCCTTTGGAAAACCTTTGGTTTGGTTTTTGGAAAACCTGCTAAGTTTGAGATTCATTGATGACTGTGCCCTGGAGTTTAAATGTTTGCGGCACTTAATATTGTGCCCTGCGTGTCCAGTTGTTTGTTCATTACAGGAACCGATGAAAGCTACTGAAGGCGCCAAATCCGTGTCTCAATTCTGGGCTAACACAATTTAGATTGCCATCAAAGAAAAATAACTCTAAAGTCAATATCCTTGTGCTTTCAGTTGGACTGGGTTTGTGAGAAAGACAACTTGGCAGCGACAGCTCAAGCCATCTTCTTCTGTGGAGCTATAGTCGGTGGTCTGGTCTTCGGCTGGATCGCTGATAAGTACGGAAGAATACCTGCTCTAGTCGGTAAGTCATAAGCGTATATCGGAGTACGTAGATTATATGGACATTCCTCGGGAATTGGTTGATTTGATTGAAATTTAAGTGTAATAATTTATAAAACGTTGTCGCCATAAAAAGGCTAAAAATAAAAATTATTATTAATGCTTCGATCGGAATGCGATTGTTTTTATTATTCATCAGATAAATAATAAATTAACTTAGTTTTGATACCTTCCTTTATTAAATTGAGTAGTAATAATATCACTACCAACATTAACAAAATATTTAATTGAATCCGGAAATACCGCAATTACTTTCCGGAGAAATGGCTTATCCATGTTATTCTTTCTGTGTGCATTTATGAAACAAGTACCAAAAATCAATTTACCTACTACGATCACTGGTCATAAGGTTTAATTTTGTTTTCTTTCTGACTGGCTGGACAGGCCCACTGAAATCTGTGTGGTTCTTTCTTCAGAAGACCATGTCAGACACTTATCTGCATAGTACTCATGTGAGTTCGCCAAGATTATGTCTGGACCTTAAAAGAGACAGTGACCTCTGAGTTTGTTTTGGCTGTTTCTTCTCAGAGTAGTCAGGTACGAAACACCGGCCTCATCTAGTTTTAAAAAAAGGAAGACGTTAGAGCGTTTGTAAAATCCAATTTTTGCCAAATAAACATCATTTTCACTTCAGTAGCTCAAACATGTAGGTTTTGCTGCCTGAAATCATGAGCAAAATGCGATTTTGCTCACTGAGTGAGACCAAGTAACTTTTTAATTGTTTTTTTAGAAAGCCGCGAATATCTTATTCAGCCTTGGGTTTATCATACAATTCGAAACATTCACACTCTATCTCTTTCCCGACATTAGAAAGAGAGAAAGATACAAAGACCAGCCCTTTCGAAGTTCCTATTTTGAATTCGACCTCAAAGACAAACACGTGCGGAATTTCGTACTAACTAAAGAAATTTTGCAAAAAGATAATTATGTCTTTCAAATGTAAATTCTTGAATTTTTAACTTATTGTTGTATTTAAACGAAAATAAGTATTTACTGCAAATAAAACTACTATTTAACCTGTAAATATTTATTTCAAATAATGTTACGAAATATATTTTGAATAATAAAACATTATGGGTGCTTTTTCCGAACACGCCATAATTTAAATAAATAGCAGGAATAACATTTCGTGGCTGGCGTAAAGAGTTGAATAAGTTAAAAAATATTAAAATAATCGTAAAATATGAGTGAAACCAGCGACGAGAACAGTACCTCTACCTACAATGTTAATTATTTTGATTACAATAAATAATTATTCCTGTTTATTATTTTATCCCCTAAAGTGTTCTCGCTGCTGAAGTGAAAAGTTATGTGTGTTACACGAGAGCAAAGTTTTATGAATCTCGTGCCTTTGAATCCCTCGCCACAATTAGGATTCAAGATCAGCACTCGCAGCAAAAAAAGGCTTTGCTCTCTTGTTGCGCAAATAACTATTATCATTCACAAACGTTTTCAGTGCATCATTCATCATCATATGCCTATAATGTTCCCACTGCTGGGACACAGGCCTCCTCTCTATGAGGGGGAGTGGGCTGTAATCCACCACGCGGGCCCAGTGCGGGTTGGCAGATGTCACATATTTTCGAAGTTTGAGTTCTAGGGCATGCCGGTTTCCTCACGATGTTTTCGTTTACCGTTTTTGAGGGCAGCGGTGATAAAATAAATTACACAAAGTAATGCGCCTGCCTGGGTTCGTACCCACGGCTTACTGCTCGTAAGTAGGGGCTGCCACCACTGGGCCAACGCTCCTCTCTTCAGTGCATCATTGTGCCCTTTTCAGGGCTTAATGTACTTCCCTGTACACGTGTGGCCTGTGGGTGAATCACACCCAAAAAGCATACCAAGCCCTCCGCGTTCGTTCAATATAACAACGCATTCAGAGCGTTGATGGGGCTGCCGCGACACTGTAGTGCTTCGGGCATGTTCGCTGTCGCTCGTGTCGACTGTTTCTATGCAACGATGCGTAAGCGTAGCGCGTCCCTGGTGCGCAGGGTTCGCGGCAGCCCCAACAGCGTACTGATGATGATAGCCGACAGGCTCGACTGTCCATACTTACGACGCTGTAGTGACTTGCACGTCACATGCAGTCGTCGGATGGGTACTCGGAACTATTTGCACCGCCAATGTATTTGCCCCCCAGGGAAAAACCGCCTACCGCTATGTCGATTCACGAAACAAATGACATCTGTTAAAAGATTACACTTGAGTTCGAGTTTACAGTTTATAGTAATAATTCATTTATTTATCAGAGTGACAAGGACTCACAATTCAATTAACAAAAAATACACATAATTCAATAAATAACACAAATAATACATTAAGCATACACAATAAAAAACCACATTACAATTTACGGTCACAATTATGCTGATAATTGTGACCGTAAATTGTAATGTGGTTTTTACTATAAACTGTAAACTCGAACTCAAGTGTAATCTTTTAACAGATGTCATTTGTTTCGTGAATCGACATAGCGGTAGGCGGTTTTTCCCTGGGGGGCAAATACATTGGCGGTGCAAATAGTTCCGAGTACCTCAAAGCTGACTTGCTTTTGTTAATACTAATTCTATCTACTCCTTCTTTATCTTCCAGGCACCAATCTCCTGGGCTTCATAGCCGGTGTGGGCACATCATTCTGCGACAGTTTTCTGACCTTCGCTCTCTGCCGATTCTTCGTTGGCCTGGCTTTTGATAACTGTTTCACCATGATGTATATCCTTGGTAAGTTTTAATGACATGACTTCTAAAAGTTCGTAATGTAGAAGCTTACTAATGTCCAGATACAGGTTGGCCGAAGCAAGGAAAACCTGATCAGGTTGAGATTCATAGATGACTGTGCCCTGGAGAGTAAAAGTGGTGCTGTTCCTCAAACTATGGAGCATTGATATCGTGTCCTGCTTGTCCTGTTGCTTACACATCACAGGAGCTGATGGGCGCTACTGAAAGTTCCAAACTCGTCGCCAAATTTTGGGCTGACTCAATTTGAATTGTCATCGACACGCTAAGAAAACGAAGTAAGGCCTGCCTTCGTCGAGCCTGTGGACGGTGAGTAGTGGGCTAGCTCACCGTCCGTCCTTCTTATGACGACAGGCCGTGTCGACGGCGCGTTTGTGTTCCACGCGCGCCTCATGGACATGTCAGCAAATCGGAAGGGGTCCGAGAGGGCCGATGCCTGCCAGGGCTGCGGGACTGTTCGAAAAAGGTACTGGGGCCCTGGAACACAAAGGGCTAAGAAGGAACATGGATGGGTGTAGGGTCATGGTTTTTAGTCAGTACAAGTCACTGGTTTTTAGTCAGTACAAATCATCAAATGACCCCTCCCGCTCCGTCCAGAGCGGGAGGGGTCATTTGATGATTTCACATCAGTAAAAAAAGGCCTGTCTTTGTCATTACAAATTTGGCAACAGCAACTCGCTCCAAACGTTACACAGTGCTATCATCAGTTACAGAGACAGCTGTGTATAACTCATTATAATCCATTACAGTCTAACCTCGCTCCCAGGTTACCGAATCATTTTGGTAGCACCTAAGTTAATTAGATATAAAAACTCCTCTTGACTAGTAATCTCCTCCTAGAATTAATTTGATGCATGAATGAGGATAAATCTTTAAACGAGACTCATCATCATCATCATTAACCTATAATGTTCCCACTGCTGGGACACAGGCCTCCTCTCTATGAGAGGGAGTGGGCTGTAATCCACCACGCGGGCCCAGTGCGGGTTGGTAGATGTCACACGTCTTCAAATTTTTAGTTCTAGGACATGCCGCCGGTTTCCTCACGATGTTTTGCACATGCCGGTTTCCTCACGATGTTTTCCTATACCGTTTTTGAGGGCAGCGGTGATGAAATAAATTTCACAAAGTAATGCGCCTGCCTAGGTTCGAACCCATAGCTTACTGCTCGTAAGTCGGGGTTGCCACCACTGGGCCACCGCTGCTACCGTATATATCAAGTTAATAACCTAGCCACCTTGTTGAGCCTAGCAAATTATCTATGTCAAGAAACATAACTAACAGTTTATTCTCTTTTCAGTGTTAGAATACGTTGGACCAAAATGGCGAACATTCGTCGCCAACATGTCCATCGCGTTATTCTTCACTCTGGCTGCCTCCCTGCTACCCTGGATCGCGTTGTGGGCTGATGACTGGCGCATGTTTGCGATGGGCACAAGTCTACCTTTTGCTCTGGCTATTCTGACGCCGTGGTTGGTTCCGGAGAGTGCAAGGTAATTTTCATTTCATTTATTCATATAAAAATTTACCTTGTGTTAAATATATACACGTGCAATTTACTACAGATACAGACAGAGCTATAAATTAACATTCCAAGTAAAAGTTAGGTATAGTGTACTTTTAAAAATAATGTCAAACAGTTTTAAATATACATAATGTCAAAACAGTTTTAAAAGTATAATGTCACACAGTTACCAGTATAATGTCAAACAGTTTTCAATATAATGTCAAACAGTTGTCAAAATAATGTCAAATAGTTTAAGAAATGTCAAAAGATTCTAAATTATTTTCAATGATAGACATGCATGTCATAAAATCACAGAATGCCCCTTGCTATGATCATACGTTCATACATCAGCTGGCCTGCCATGACGGTTTAAAGCAGTATTGTTTTACTCTTATTCCAGTGTGAGAAAGAGACGGAGCTATACAGGATGTCTAGCGCCATCTCTTTCCCACTCTGGAAAAGGAGTAAAACAAAAATGTTTTAAGACGTCATGGTAGGCCATCTGGCGATACACGCACGTGGATTGCGAGTACTACGTACCTGACCTTTGTGAAGAACTTGTCTGTCATGATATAACTTCTGCAAATAATTGTGGCTTAGCCGGTACGATTTAATCTAGAAAACAGTGGTATTATCTTAAAAAGACTCTGGATGTAATGCAGAAAACATTCAAGAGCAAAGAGCAACTTATAACTTTCGATAACTTGTATTATCCATATTTTCTAATAGACTTGTTATGTAGCGACACTTCAAAATGTATTATAGCAACATACAACAAAATGCTGCTCTGTATGGTGTCGGACGTAAAGAATAGCACCATCCCGTATCTTCCAGTGGGTGTTGTAAGAGGCGACTAAGGGACTTGCCAGAGAATGGGCAGCAGCGTTCTCTGGGCTTTTGTAACCACCGTACTGCGATCGCCAACCCGCCTGCCAAGCGTGGCGATTATGGCAAAACCCCCCTTTCTTGGTGGAGGCCTATGTCCAGCAGTGGACGTCTTTCGGGCTGAAATGATGAATGATGATGATGACAACAAAATGTACAAAATGTACTACAGCGCCATCTATGACACAACTGAAGAAATAACATCAAATTTCTATACACCTTACGGCATTTCATACAAACTAAAAAGTCCTTATTTTCCGAAATGACTGAACCGATTTCAATTAAACTTAATACGCATACGCAGGATACATACATATGTCTAAAAAGTTACTAAAAATCATTTTCGAAATGTCTAATAAAAAAAAAAGAAAATCTGTCTAATTTATCTGTAACACTATTTATCGAAAATGATTTCAGTAACTTTTTAGACGTATGTATCCTGCTTAAGCGTATGAAGTTTCATTAAAATCGGTTCAGTCGTTTCGGAAAATAAGGACTTGAAAGTTTTTATGAAATGTCGTAAGGCGTAAACGCTCTTGAAAGCGGTAGTGATGAAATAAACATAAATAAAAGTAGATTAACGCAATTAATGTATTATTTTGCAGATGGTTGGTGTCTCAAGGCAAGATCGACAAAGCTTTGACGATCATGAAGAAATTTGAGAGGATAAACAAGACTAAAATACCGGATAAAGTACTCAGTGATTTCACGGTAAGTTTGTAAGGCCTTCAAGGCAGTAGTGGAACAAAAAAGTTAGTATTCATAAGGTAGCTGCTAGCTTAGGCACAATCAATAAATAATATTTCCTCCCACTGTAGGGCACTTTAGTGACATCATCATCATCCTATAATGTTCCCACTGCTGGGACACAGGCCTCCTCTCTATGAGAGAGAGATGTAAACGTGTGATTAATGACATAATAGTTTTGTATCTCTGATTAATCTGATGTGTTTAGGCCGGAAAGTTTTGGACCTTACCATGTATGTTTTCCGTTAAAAATAAGTTTTTAATACTACAACTAAAAAAACTAATTTCTTCGTAACCTAATGTCAATCCGTCTTACTAATTTTCCAGTTTTGGAAACCTAAACTCAATGACAGATGTCAAAAAGTTCAAATTCCTTCGTAACCTATTGTCAATCCGTCTTACGAATTTTCCAGTTTTGGAAACCCAAACTCAATGACAGATGTCATAAAGTTCAAATTCCTTCGTAACCTAATGTCAATCAGTTCGATCAGGACACGTGACACCTGACGCGAGTTCAACATTTTTTACCCATCACAAAAGTGCACAACGCCGCTAAAAAAGTTTTCACTTCAAAAACTTTCCATTTTCCAGGAATCATCCCTAAAAACCATCAAGGAATCCGAAGCGGAATGCAGAACTTACTCCGTACTAGACCTGTTCAAGACTCCCAGGTTAAGACGCAACGCGATACTCCTCATCGTCATCTGGATGGCCATATCCCTGGTCTTCGATGGCCACGTGAGGAACGTCGGGTCTTTGGGCCTGGATATCTTCCTGACTTTCACCATCGCTTCGGCTACGGAGCTGCCTGCTGATACTTTCTTGACAGCAGTTCTGGATAGGTAAGTGCATTTGTTTCTTTACTAGTCATGCCGACAGCTTCGTTCGCGTTTTTTGCAGTTATTTTCCCACGGGATCGTACTTCTAGAATAAAAAGTATCCTTTATGCTGTAGTACTTTTAGTAGTAAGTTGCTTTTTTTAGGTACAAAAAGCAACTTACTATTAAAAGTACTACAGCGCCATCTATGATACGACAGAAGAACTAACATCAATTCCCTGCATCTCGCAAGCAAAGTTTACATCCTCTTAAGACTATATGAAGAAACCCGACAACATCTGTCGGGCAGTTGCCCACCAGACACAACACCTATCTGGTCGGAGGATCTTCTCTTTTCTAAGGAGTATCGAGGAACTTTACGCTCTGTTCCTCATACCCCTAAAATGCTATTCCAGATTATTAGCTATCCCTGAGCCGATCCATTCAGTAGTTTTTGCGTGAAAGAGTATTAAACACCCATAAATCGTCACAAACTTTCGCATTTGTAATATTAAAGTAGGATTCGTAAGACAGAACTAGTGGTTAAATAATAACAGGCCTTCAGCCCCCGTATTCACAAACGCTCGGATTCGATTTCGATTCGGAAAGTCGTAAGTCTATCTCCGAGCGAGATAGACATACGGCTTATCGAATCGAAATCGAATCCGAGCGTTTTTGAATAGAGGGCCAGGTCGATCTTCAAGGTTAAGCAGGGCTTTTAAAGGTCAGTCCCTGGATGGCTGATGACCCATAACCCGTCATTGCCGTGGAGAAATATCTTTCAAGCATGCTGGTTTCCTCATGTTGTTCTTTACCGAAGCATGTGACAATTATACAAAAAGCAATTGAATCTGAAAAATCAGAAGTCCGTGTCTTGGGTTCGAACTCGAGACATTTGACTTGGAAGTCCGACAGTCATACCACTAGGCTATCACTCCTTATCAACATAACATAGAACATCATCAAATATCATCATCTGCCTGCCTTTTCCCAAACTATCTTGGGGTCGGCTTCCAGTCTAATCGGATGCAGCTGAGTACCAATATTTTATATGAAGCGACTGCCTATCTGACGTCCACAGCCCAGTAACGGGGTAATACGTTACCCCTTAGTAAGACTAGACGTCAGACTTTCGGCTTCTGACTACTCGTAACGACTGTCAAAGATCTACAAATGACAGCCGGGACCAACGGCTTAACGTGCTTTCCGAGGCACGGAGGAAACTCGGTATGTAATTATGGTCACCCATCCACGGACCAACCTTGGCAAGCACGGCTTAACCTTAAAGGTTGACCCGTGCTGTTGTTATTACTTAGCCACGAGCATCATTAAATGTATTTTTTTTTTTCTAGATGGGGTCGTAGATGGCTGGCTTGCGGTTCCATGGTCATCAGCGGTATCTTCAGTCTCTTAGCTACCGCTGTACCTGTCGGTAAGTCTTCATCGATCATCATTATTAATAGTATCACACCTGTAATCCCCGTAGGGCTTCGCAGAGGTGAATCTAATGGTACACACACATTTCGGCAGTTATGATTAAGTACCATGTAATAGGGGGTGAGCCTATTGTCATCAAGCGGGCACGAATCCAGACTCCGTGGCAGCAAATTATTTATTTCAAATAGACCGTTGAAATCGACTTTTGAATCTCAAAAACCTAAGGATGAAGCTACAGTCCCAGTCACAAGGCATAATAACTTTTGAAAGTACTGTCGTTTCCAATTCCAAAGCGTAGATCTCTATGGAGAAGAATGGGCAAGGAATTCCATGGATACTCTATCGAGCGTTGTAACATCATTCATGTTGAGATTATACAGATATGTATGTGAGAACGATGTAGAAAGACATGCACATTAACAGCGTTATTATTTGCCTACAGGTGGTCCCTCAGCCTCTCTAGCCATCCTCGGGCGTTTCGCCGTGAACATATCCTACAACATAGGACTCCAGTACGCGGCTGAGCTGCTCCCCACCGTGGTGCGGGCTCAGGGCGTCGCCTTGATACATATCATGGGATACGTGGCTTCCATTGTGGCACCTTTTGTTGTTTATTTGGTAAGTACATTTTTATCCCATATCTTCCCGTGGGTGTCGTAAGAGGCGACTAAGGGACTTGCCAGAGAATGGGCAGCAGCGTTCTATGTGCTTTTGTAACAACCGTACTGCGATCGGTAACCCGCCTGCCAAGCGTGGCGATTATGGCAAAACCCCCCAAAATGTCAATTTGGCGACACTTTGGGGAGGCCTATGTTCAGCAGTGGACGTCTTTTGGACTGAAATGATGATGAATGATGACATTTTTATCGTTAATGGGGAGAAGGAGGGAAGAGCTCGTGGTTTAATAACAGCCACTCGGGTCGATCTTTAGGTTTAGCCGTGCTTGCCTAGGTTGGTCCGTGGATGGTAGACCACTCATTACATACTGAATTTCCTCCGTGTCTCGGAAACAACGTTAAACCGTTGTCACGGCTGTCTTTTGTAGATCTTCGACAGTCGTTACACTAATGGAACAAACGTCTGACAACCAGTCTCACCAAGGGGTATCGTAACGTATTACCCAGTACTAACTGGGTTCTGGATGTCAGATAGGCAGTCGCTCCATGTAAAATACTGGTATTCAGCTGCAGCTGGTTGACTGGAAGCTGACCCCAACAAAGTTGGGAAAAGGCTAGGCAGATCTTTATCTTTGTCATTTCATCTTTACGATGATCTGATGTTTCCTACATTTTATGACAAAAAAAGACTTTAAAACGTTTGACTTATTTTTCCAGGCTAACGTGTCCCAAGCCCTGCCCCTCCTAATCCTGGGCGTGCTCGGAATAGCTGGAGGTCTACTCTGCCTGTTCCTGCCAGAGACAATGGACACGGAAATGCCGCAAACTCTTCAGGATGGAGAGAACTTCGGAATGGACCAGACGTTTTGGGACAATCCTTGTTTTCCCAGGTAAAATCCTAGTTTTTTTTGTAAACAACGTAAATACTCAGAAAATATATTGACTATACATTTGTAAGTTTCTTTAGAGGATATGCAAAAGTTTTCGCGGATCCCGTGGTGGTCTAAATGCTTTAGTGCACATTATTTCATGACATAATATCACGAGTGCAGGCTTCAGCAGAGGTGTGCCTTGGGTATGTGGTTGTAAGGAGTACATTTTGTCAGTTATATTTAAGTTTCATGCGCGTGAGCCTATTGCCATCAACCGGGCACAAATCCAGTCTCCGTGGCTGCTACTGAGAAATTTAGCCAAACCTAGGAATTGTACGTAACTCCCTTCTCAAGCGGAAAAGCATCCCAGAAACGGCTAAAATCAGCACAGTTTTATGTACAGCAAAAATCAAAGATATTATATTTAATATAAAATATTTTAGGGAATTCTATAATTCTAATGTTCTCTTATTGTTTCTCTTTCTCTTTCTCAATTCCACTCTACTCATCTCCTTACAGAAAAAAGCCCGCTCCAGAAGAAGACACCACCCACCCCGACAAATATACCAAAAGAGTATCAGTAACCGCCAACGAGCCTCAAGAGTTCATCAGAGCAGTCCCAAGCGCCATAGGCTCTAGAGCATCCATCAGGGCGTCCATCAGAGCCTCTACGAGGGCTTCCACCAGAAGACGCGAACTCAGCAAAGACAGGAATGTCGTTTGAACAGTTGAGCACAGATGTAGCTTTTAACCAAAAAATTGTACAAAATTTGGGTTTGTGAAGACCCTGTGCCAAGACTGGGTTGGTTGAGAGTGGTTTTTGGAAAAGATTTCGTATGATCTCAAATTGATATTTTGGTGGGTCCTATTTTTTGCAAAGGGAGTTTTAATCAGTTAATCTGCTGGCAATTCTTGTGGTAGTTTTTGTGATTGGTTGATTCAATTTCATGTAAATGATGGTACGATTCCGATAACGATCGCAAGATAACAGGTTTCAGAAACACGGTTTCTGTGAAAAAGCTTTTATAGTTTGCGGCATTTGTGATTTTCATAAAGTTACATAGGAACTTGTGGTGGTACAGCAGTCTACCGCAAGGATTGGTGAGCTATCCGGCTGCGGCCATCTTGGGAATTGTAGTGTAGGTTTGACAGCAGATACATTGAATAGGCTTTTAAAAAATTGAGAATTAGAGATGGCGCTTACGACTGACGTCCCGCGTTTTTTGGTAAATGGAAGAAAGAGAGAAAGCAATAAATCTCGCTCTATCATCAGGGACAAAGCTGTAAGTGCCAAGCTTGAAAACTAAATTGTACTGTAAAAGGAGGGGAGGATAAAAAATAGGACTCCTAAGAAAAGAAATGCAAAAGCATTTGTGATTTGCCCTAGGAATGAAAAGAATCGTACAAGTGCTGCAAGAATCTTTTGGCGTTCAAATGTCTTTGATAGTTGACAGCCATCTTGTTTTGTAAAAAAACAAGATGGCGGTGTTAGTTCAAATTGTGGCCGCAAGCCAAAAGATCCTTGTACAGCTATAAAGACTTTGTCTGAAAAAAGTACTAAAAATTGGCATTTATTAGGACTTGTCTTAATAAACTATTTATGAATATTGGATCTGATTTTTCTATTATTTGTTGCTCAATTCAAGATTTTTTGTAATAGTTAAAAAGCTATTTATTTTTATTTAAAAGCAAAGTACTTACAAAGAAATGTATTTTATAATCTTTATTTGCAACGATGTCAAACAAAATTTAAATTATTCGATTTATTTTAATTGTAAAATATATCGAATAATTTAAATTTTAAATGTTTTTAGTTTGTCAACTGAATCTGGGCTTATTTTAGTTGTTTTAAGGTAATATTTTTGTCATGTCAGACAAATAAAACTAAATTAAAATATTTTTAATTAAAAATCTATAATACTTCGGCTGTTATAAAAACGCTCTCTTTTTATATAAAAATAATTTGTGATTATTTTTCCTGGATTATAATAACTAAATAATGTATTTTGTATTTTTTTTTGTATTTGTATGTATTTTGTAATGATTTATATTTAACCTTTTTGTACATAAATTCTTGCCTAATTAATTTAAAATGTGATAGTTACCAATGTTAATCTATTGTAAGTACATTTCGTCGTGTTTTGGGGCAAGTCTTAGAGTTTAAAATTAGTCTGAAATGATTATTAATTTCAGTTTTTTTTTTACAACTACATGTCCGTCACAGTTATTGTACCTCTTTGACGTTGCATCGCTGTCAAATTGACAGTGGCCTATATCCTCACAAAAAAAGGTGTTTTTGAATTGCAGCAGTCAGCGATACATTATTTATTAAAAGTCTGTGACAGCCATTCCTTTTTTCTCCGTGGCCAGTAATTTAATATTAGAAACGACAAATCATCGATATTTTTTTTTCAGTCCATTCTATTATTTATGGTTCAGACTAAGTTTTTAGCTAAGACGACCCCGTAGGTATAAATCTATAAAATATAGTAAAAGTAAGTTATTGAACTTAAGTTTTACTATAAGTTAAGTGTAAATATTATCAGTTTTAAGTATGAAAATATAATATATATTTTTCTTTTTAAGTTTTCTTTTTTGTTTTATGTTAATTGATTTTCATGTCACTTTCAAAATAGCACTAAATTAAAAAAAGAAATCGAACACCGTAAATACTCGGACCTACAAAAATATCAAGAATCTCTCTTAGAATCTCTTTTATTATTTTTCTAAAATAATAACAGTAGGTAAACAATTTATTTTTCTTAAATTTCCTTGAAAAAATACTCTTAAATAAGTAAAAACAAAAGTTAAAACTAGTTTATGAAAAAGTAAAAAAATATTATCGGTGTCAAAACAGAAAAACAATTTTAAATAAACGATTAAAAAGACCTACACAAGTGACTTAAAATTAATTAGCTTATTTTTTGCAATATTATAAATTTAAATATTGTTTGTGACAATTACCAGTATTTTGTCATTTTATTGCTGCCATTGCTGTACGGTGCAAAAAAAAATGTAATAATAGTGAAAATTCTGTGATAAAAACGGACAATACCTTTAAATAAACAATATTCAAGCATATTTTATGTTTTTTATTTAATATGGATTTGTTCTTGACTCTAGTTAAGTCTAGGTCAGAGATGACAGAGACAAAGTCGTCGATGGTATACGAGCTTACCCAGAAGAAGCCTGTTCACTCTAATTTTGAAGAGATTAAGATTGTAAACGCTCAGAAACACAGACATGTTATTTTATTAAACCACTAGCTGGTCCGCGTTCTTCATCTGCGTCACATTTTCGACAGTTCCAAAGTGCATGTAACTGGCCTACTTGAAATAAATGCTTTGTTTTGAAGAAGAAGAAGACACGCTGCGCTGCTCCGACCCCAAATAAATTGGGGTAAGGGCAGAACAATGATAATGAGTGACAATTGACAAGCCAATGACGCAATACCCCATAAAGTATCAAAACAGCGACGCCAAAACTGACACGCGTTTGAGTTAATATCTTCAAACATTAATTAACTTCATAGACTCAATAAAAACATTCGCGCATCGCATGCACATGATATCACCCATTAAGATTGTAATTATTTTAACTGATATCGGCATGGTAACAGACTGTTTAGCGAATCAAAAAGAAGGAGTTTCTCAATTCGCCTCTTACGACACCCATGTCGTAAGAGGCGACTAAGGGATTTGCCAGAGAATGGGTAGCAGCATTCTCTGTGTTTTTGTAACGACCGTACTGCGATCGCCAACCCACCCGCCGAACGTGGCGATTATGGCAAAGACAAAACCCCCCTTATGTCAATGTGGCGTTGGGGGAGGCCTATGTCCAGCAGTGGACGTCTTTGGGCTGATATGATGATAAATGATGATGATGATAGTAACGACATCAAAAATAACCATGGCAACCAATCCTAAACAAACATTCGGTTGGAGTGTATGTAGCCTTAGGGACGCTTTGGCGCGAGGAAAGAAAAATATTGACATTTTACTCAATATTTTTCGGGTTTTTTATACCATCTCATAGTTTTCCACTAGAGCAACAGTTTCTTTCCAGAAAGACTTTCATCTGAGCTACCATTTTGGAAATATAGATCGTAATAATAATTTAATAAAATTCGGAGGCCCATAATTCGGAAACGGTGCGTTGTGGGTCCATACCTCTCAGAACTTAAATAGTTTCTATGGGTAAGCATAAACCAAAGCAATTTTCAAATTTCCGAGTTTTTTTTTTGTAAAAACCCTACTGCCGAAATTTTTTTTTTACAAAAAAAAATGTTTTTGGTTTTCTTTGCTGCACATAGTGTCCCTAAGCGTATACTTACTCCAACTCCTAAAACTCTCAAAACTCATGTTATTCATCATCATAACATCGCGTGATGTTACTGTTCTACCTGAAGGGTCAGACAGAGGAATACAGACGCCAGCTCATCACTCTACCCGTAACTGTCAAATTTTCCCAATCAACCTTTAAACCTAATTATTTAACGATAAAGTTGAAAATCTATTTAAAAAAACCGGCCAAGTGCGAGTCGGACTCGCGCACCGAGGGTTCCGTAAAAAATTAAAATTAAAAAAAAAATATTTTGTCTATTATTACTATTTCAAACCAAGTATGTCTATAGTGCTTTTAACTTTACTTTAATTAAAGCGGTATGTTATTTGTTTCTGAGAGACATTTTGCTACCTGCAGTCATTTTGAGAAGTGGTCATTTTGCGACAGAGCCGCTCACACCACAAGTTTGTATTTAATGTCTATACGTGAGGATTTGTAATTGGCTCTCTGGTGACTATTGTTCTCTTTCTTATTTGTTTTTATTAGGTGTAAGTCCTCCATGCTCTAAATAAAAATAAAAATAAAACTTTGCCCAAGCTGAGTATTGAACCCTGGACCGCATACTCGGCAGTCTGCACCTGCACCTGCACCTGCGACGACAAGATCAAAAAGGCTGGTCGTCATGGCAACCGGTTACAAACAACATTCAACAAATTGGTCGTCAACTCATCACCCATTTATAGCTCTAGTCCTCGCCTAAAAATAAACAATGACTCAAAATCATATTATTCAAAGATCAATTAGAAAAGGTATAGAGGTGTTAAAGGAGCTCGTGGTTAATACTTACCTAATATCTCCACGACCCCCAATGACTATAAAGCCTCAGGTTTAATTCTCTTTGACGACCCCCGTACTATACTTACAATGCATCCACCAGCACAATGTTTTCAGTGCGTTACATTGAGTCCTGAGAGCTCGTGACTAAATTAACAGCTGCAGGCGTCGATCATTAAGGTTAAGCCGTGCCGGACGACACGGTGGAGCACACCGTAGAGCTCTGCCCCGCGGGCTAAGCACCGCTCGTACTCGTAGTGGCGATTGGCGGCAGCGACCTCTCGCGTCCGGCCCTGGTTCAATCCATGGTTCAGAGTGAGAGGGAATGGGAAGCCGTCGCCTCCTTCTGCGAAGCAGTTATGCTAGCGAAGGAGGTGGCGGAACGTTAAAGGGAGAGAACCTCACGTCCCAGCCGCCGCGGGAAACGTCCCGGGCGTCGGGGGCCGACCAGTGGCCCCCGCGTGGCGCGGGCCTGTGGACGGTGAGTAATGGGCTAGCTCTCCGTCCATTCGTCTTATAACGACAAGCCGTGCTGACGGTGTGTTCGTGTTCCACGCGCGCCTCCAGGAGATGTCAGCAAATTGGAAGGGGTCCGAGAGGGCCGATGCCTGCCAGGGCTGCGGGATTGTTCGAAAGAGATACCGTGGTCCTGGAACACAAAGGGCTAAGAAGGAACATGGATGGGTCAATACAAGTCTGTTACTCCCTTCCGCTCCGCCCAGAGCGGGAGGGGTTATTGGATGACTTCCCATCCGAAAAAAAAAGCCGTGCTTGTCAAGGTACCCGTCCGTGGATGGGTGAACATAATTAAATACCGAGTTTCCTCCGTGCCTCATTTGTACATCTTTAACTGTCATAACGAGTAGTCAGAAGCCAAAAGTCTGCAGCCAGTCTTATCAAGGGGTATCGTTACCCAGTAACTGGGTTGTGGAGGTCAGATAGGCAGTCGCTTTATGTAAAATACTGGTACTCGGCTGCATCCGGTTAGACTGGAAGCCAACCCCAAGATAGTTTGGGAAAAGGCTAGGCAGATGATGATCTCAGGTTAAGCACTTGCAACTTTCAAAATAATAGAAGCGTCAAGAAGGTGATAGGCTCGCCCAATATTATATTATGAGATTATTTACCTCTGCATAACCCTACAACACAGCCATGATATAATGTCATGTTAAGAGTACATTACTATATTTAACTTTTCTATTCTCTGCTCATGCAGTCCTTTGATGTGTACCGTTGTTGTGTCCCCGCTAATAACGGCTGATTGAAAGCAATACTTCGAGTTCAAATAGACACAGATTAGTTGGAAGAGAAGATATTGACAACTGCAGATTGATGTTTGTGTAGGCAGAATACTCTCAGATGCTTTTTAAAAGGGTAAAATAATATTAATCAATATCAGACCAACTAATATTGGAAACCATAGCATACTAAAACGGGACGTTACACCAATAAGCAGATGGCGTAAAACAAAACAGTAGATAAATCTATGTTAACAAAAAACAAAATGAAAAACGTTTAACCTTATGGTCAGGTGAGTAAATGCAGGGTCTGAGTTTGTGTGTGAGTGTAGTGAGTAAGAGAAGGATATGAGTGAGTGGCGCATGTGATGAGTAGGTGTAGGATGTGTGTGGTGAGAAAGAATGGGGTGTATCCATCTATGAGTATCTAATACGAAATCAGGCACTTAAATTACATACATACATATCTTTTTCCATCAGCAGTAGTTTAACAGGGTAAGAAGTCATCAAAAGAGTGGAGGGTATTATTACCCCCCATACACATCATCTGCCTAGCCTTTTCCCAAACTATCTTGGGGTCGGCTTCCAGTCTATCAGGATGCAGCTGAGCACCAGTATTTTACATGAAGCGACTGCCTATCTGACCTCCACATCCCAGTAACTGGGTAATACGATACCCCTTGGTAAATACTAGACGTCAGACTTTTGGCTTCTGACTACTCGTTACGACTGTCAAAGATCTACAAATGACAGCCGGGACCAACGACTTGACGTGCTTTCCGAGGTGCAAAGGAAACTCAGTATGTAATTATGGTCACCCATCCACGGACCAACTTCGGCAAGAACGACTTAACCGCAAAGATCGACCCGTGCGGCTGTTCTTATTTAGCCACGATCTCCTCGTTTCTACTTCCTTGATATGAAATGATATTGGACTGTCTGCACAACAATCAAATCTTAGTCTATGCAACACGCGAATCAATGAAACAGCATCATTAATTAAAACACTTGTGCTCCCTTAGTAACCATGACTTTGTGTGCAGATAGCGTGCATGAACGTGGTTTCAATCAATCAATAAGTCCTTTATCCTGAACTTCCGTCTGTTTTGAAGTTTTGTTTTCCTCCTTTAGAGAATATCTCTAAGTTCAGTGTGCCTCAGGGCAAAGGCCTCCTCTAACATTTCTCATTGTATTATATCTCTGGCAACCCTTCTCCAATAAGGCCCAGCGTAAGCTTCAACTCATCTTCCCATCTCTTAAGTTGTCTTCCCCGCTTCCTTTTTCCATCTCTGGGATACGAGTTCGTCACAATTTTACTCCACTTTTCCTGAGAAGATTTCATAATAAGGTACTTCGGAGCATAGTCAACGCTCCCTGGTACATTAGAAACGAGGACATCCACCGGGACTTAGGAGTGGACCTTGTCGCTAAAGTTATAAAAAATTACGCCGAAGCTCATGAACAAAGACTTCATAAACGTGTGAATGTCGAGGCTATTCAGCTCCTTGACACCACGGACATAGTAAGGAGACTGAAAAGGACTAAGCCTTTTGAATTAGTTTAGTGATTGTTACGGAGTGCAGTGAGTGCTACCTTTTAAGAACACAAGAACTAAGTGTCTTCCCGTCATAATAGAGACAATAAGAAAAGTGCCAATGGACACATTCTTTAGTATAAATTTACTAGGAAATTAAGTTAAATTTAAATTACTTATTAGCCTCAAGGCTAGATTATAATTGTTATGAGGTAACTATTCGGTTACAACATAATGCAAAAAAAAAAACCCGAGTACATGTGGCCTGTCCATCTCCAGTTTAGTTGGTCTATCTTCGTAAGTACATCCATAACTCTTGTTTTGACTCTTGAAGAGGTGTTTCGTTTCCTGTCTTGTTTCTTTCAAGAAACAAGAACGTGGTTTAACGAATAAAATAAAATGGTTATTTTTAGATCACGCTCATGAAGTATTGCGGTCAAAATCATTAGGGCAATCCATACATTGACACAGTTTTGTGTCATCATCTGCTTAGCCTTCTCCCAACTATGTTGGGGTCGGCTTCCAGTCTAACAGGATGGAGCTGAATACCAGTATTTTTCATGGAGCGACTGCGTCCACAATCCAGTTATTATTGGGTAATATGATACCCCTCGGTAAGACTGGATGTCAGACTTCTGGCTTCTGACTCTCGTAACGACTGTCAAAGATCTACAAATGACAGCCGGGACCAACGGTATAACGTGCTTTCCGAGACACGGAGGAAACTCGGTATGTAATTATGGATACCCATCCACGGACGAACCTCGGCAAGCACGGCTTAACCTTTAAGATCGACCCGTGCGGCTGTTATTATTTAGCCAAGCAACCAGAGATAGCTAGACTGATTGTCACTTTCTCGCCACTGGGGTCTACTCTTTTAGTCCGTCCACGAAAAAACGGGTCCGTCCGTAGCTTGCTTTATACTTCGAAATGAACCCTACTACCCAAAATTTTCGGATTCATGAGTTTTGAAAACACAGCGGGAGTAAGGACAACTGTCCAATCTTGTTGACATACATTTTTAGTTCGGACCTCTAACGAATCTTATGTCCATACGGAGTAGAACACGACCGTAACTTCGGCCAAAACTACGGATGTCGTGCTTATAAAGTATACCCCCTGTAATGACTGTCAAAGATCTACAAATGACAGCCGGGACCAACGGTATAACGTGCTTTCCGAGGCACAGAGGAAACTCGGTTTGTGGTGGTCACATCCACGGACAAAACTAAGCAGCTGATATTATTAAGCCACGGGCTCCTATCACTCAGTTCTTATCCTTTGCATCCCTCCTATCCGCGTATTCCTCATGTATGGTGCACAAAGATGGTCTTTGATAGACCATCAGAAGTCTCGGAGATGTGCGAAGCAGGAAGAAGTGGCGTTGCGTACGAGCTACAGTGTATCCAACAAAGCTGTGCGGAGATGCGCAAAGCGGATAAACGAGGAGATGTGCACCGCTCGTAGCATACCGCTCACGTCAATTCTGGTCTCTGCTGTGCGTTTGACCGCTTTTTGCGGAGGCTGGTCAAATACGAGACATCTACTCTCCTCTATTCAACCGTTCCCACTAACGATAAGCAAAGACGAGAACTACGTTTAAGTTTTTGACGGCTCGGTTGGCGCAGTGGCTGAGTGATTGAATGCTGTGCAACGTGTCGTGGGATCGATTCCCGCACGGCAAAAATATTTATATGTCCTACTAACAGTTGTTCCGGGTCTGGCTGTTTGCCGATGTGAGTTTTAATGTTTGTAAACGCACCCACGATACAGGAGAAATTACTAGTGCGGGACAACGTTTAAAAAAAAAAATAACGAAATTCTATTGGTGGTTTACAACACATCTCTTCTTTCGTATCGTTTTTGCTTCGGTGGAGTTCGGCCCTAAACCGAATGAGGTGCACAGAAAGTCGGCCACAGTAAGAAATATTAGGAAATTACCAGTTCTTACTACCAAAGGCATCATTAGCTGAATATGAGAATTTGGTGATGTCACATGATAGTATTGTGCGTATCTATTATATTACAGTCATCAATTCAATTAAATCACTCGACTGCCTTATTGGTCTAATTGCAAGCGCGACTGCGACTGGTCCAGGGTTCGATTCCTGGGTCGTGCAAAGTGTCAAAGTGGGTTTTGAGTCACGAATTAATATAATTTCTGTGTTTCCGAGCGTTTACGATCTTAATCTCTTCAAAGTTAGAGTGAACAGGCTTCTTCTGGGTAAGCTCGTACAGTCATAGACTTTGTCATCACAGTATAATTTTACATGTATAATTTTGACATTTATAATTTTGACATGTATAATTTTGACATATATTATTTTTAAATTGGTTATTTATATATTGGATTGAAAAGATTAAGTAAAAACTCAATTTTACTATTCAAAACATTTGCACGCCATAGTATTTAACAAACATGTCTGAACAATTTTTTTATGATTTTATGTTGCCTTGCATGCACTTTTATTAATGTATGTAAACACATATTTGGGCAAATTAATATATCTTATCTTATCTTGTCTCTGTCATCTCTTATCTAGACTAGAGTCAAGAGCAAACCCATCGCAAAAAAAAAACTTAGTAGCAGCCATGGAGTGTGTATTTAATGGCTGCTGGTAACTCCGACCCGAGGCATCAAGATACTTCGAAGTCGATCTGGCAAGCAGAAGACCAATAAAATGATCAATGTTCACAGATGCCAGAGATGCCTCGGCGGCCGGTGCTGGGAATCGAACACACAACCTTATGCCTGGCAGTAACGCTTACAATCATTAGACCAACCAGGCAGTCTATCGCTCACTCCTTACCACATGTCTATGTTGAAAAAAAAACGAATTATTGTCCTTGAGTCAACCTTTCTATTAAAAAAAAAACCACAAAACCGGACATAACCACACTAAAAAAAACGCTATAATTAGACACCACCATATTCACAGGCATGTGGAAAGCCACATGTCTATGTTAAAAAAAAATAACCGAATTATTGTTCTTAAGCCATCTCTATTAAAAAAACTAGGTAAACCCGGACATAACCACACAAAAAAACACTATAATTAGTAACCACCATATACACAGAACTAGTAAAATCCTACACTTACTTAAACAAACCAACTGACTAGTCAGGAACAATTAATATATCGCTAAATGTTCGAAACAGTTTCATTCTGGCAGTCAGCTCTATCGCCTTTGCACGTTTTCAAACGCCATCTTTTTTTCCCCGGTAATATTTTTAGTCTGTGAATTTGCGTCTTTGGCGGGAACGACGAACAAAAGTTGGTGAGTCATATTGGAAATTATTTATTGTTTTCTTTATAACTACTTAGATGTGCTTGTAGATTTTTTTAGGGTTACGGACCATTTGTCTACGGAGACAAATGGTAGAAACCTTATGATTTAATTAGACCCTTATTAAACAAGTCAAAGTGATTTAAAAGTAATAACTTAATACGGTTTTTAGGGTTCCGTAGCCAAATGGCAAAAAACGGAACCCTTATAGATTCGTCATGTCTGTCTGTCTGTCTGTCTGTCTGTCTGTCCGTCCGTATGTCACAGCCACTTTTTTCCGAAACTATAAGAACTATACTGTTGAAACTTGGTAAGTAGATGTATTCTGTAAACCGCATTAAGATTTTTACACAAAAATAGAAAAAAAAAACATAAATTTTGGGGTTCCCCATACATAGAACTGAAAACCAAAAAGTTTTTTTTAATCATACCCATACGTATGGGGTATCCATGTATAGGTCTTCAAAAATGACACTGAGGTTTCTAAAATCATTTTTTTCTAAACTGAATAGTTTGCGCTAGAGCCACTTCCAAAGTGGTAAAATGTGTGTAATAATAATAATGTGTGTCCCCCTCTAATTTCTAAAGTAATAGTAGGAAAATTCTGAAAATATTTAGGATTGTAGAACGTAAAAAAAACTATCAACGAAAATTGGTTTCAATAAGATATGATGTTTAGTTTTTGAGATATGGGACTTTTTCATCAAACTGCAGCAGTAACTTTGTTTTTCATTAACAAACTACGAAAAACCAATTTAGTTTTGCGGTTGAGTGGAAGTTTACTAACTAATACTACTAAATAATGAATGACAGTTCAAAATATTGTTTGGGGCTATGGAACCCTGTGTGCGAGTAAGACTCGCACTTGGCCGGTTTTTATTTTATAGTTTAGTAATTGCTAGAAGTAAGAACTATCAAAAATAAAGAATTAGATTTGCTTTCTTTGACGGTTCTTACTCTGTTCAAATTCTTGACTAATGATTGCATAAAATGTTTGAATAGTAATTGTCTGTAGATACCAGGGTTAATCCTGTTTATTTTACGTTTTGTGTAAAATAGTGAATGGTCTATACTGTAATACATATCTTAGACTTTAAGGGTGTGCTACAGACCGATTGTCCGATTGTTGTTGTTGTGAGGGACATAGGCTATAGCCTATGTCCCTCCCTGGGTTGAAATCTATCTTCTTGCCAAATTGCATTATGATCCGACCAGCCGCTTAGTGTCGTGAATAGGTAACAAACAAACTAACAAACAGAGTGACTTTCGCATATAAAATAATTTATTAGTATGGATGTATAGTTTTCAGATTTTGCCCTGTACTATAAGACAATATTACTTGCCAAATTTCATACTTCTAGGCCAACGGGAAGCTCGGTACCTTCCCGCGTTTCCGAGTTATAGGATTTTGACAGACAAGCAGACAGACTGACGGACAACAAAGTGATCTTCTAAGTGTTCTATTTTACCTTTTGAGGTACGGAACCCTAGAAAACGCCGTAATCTATACGTAGTTTTTTCTAAACAGAATAAACTCTTTGGCTTCTTACTTTGAAAATCACAGACTTTTACACAACTATTTATCATATACTTACACTTACGCGCGACGAAGCCAAGGGCAACAACTATTATCTATAACATTTAAATGGTTTAATTTGCGAAATCCGAATCTGCGGGCAGAAGCTAATTTAACATAGGTACAGCCTGACTGACATCATCATCATCATCATTTCAGCCTAAAAGACGTCCACTGCTGGACATAGGCCTCCTCCAAGAGTTAGCTACATTTACATTTTGGGGGGTTTTGCCATAATCGCCACGCTTGACAGGCGGGTTGGTGATCGCAATACGGTTGTTACAAAAGCACAGAGAACGCTGCTGCCCATTCTCTGGCAAATCTCTTAGTCGCCTCTTACGACACCCACGGGAAGATATGGGTTGGTGCTATTCTTTACGTCCGACACCATACAGAGCAAACACTGACTGAAACTGACCGGAAAATCGCAAAAAAACGTAGGAAAATTTGAATTCCGCGTGATTGTAATTTAAAAAAAACCGGCTCAGTGCGAGTCGGACTCCTCCACGAAGACTTTGTCACGACCAATAGCCCGCTTTGTACCCTCCTACCTACCTTTTACTTACAACAAGCGTGATATTTGTTACATTTATGTAATAACCCTGTTGTAAAGATAAAAGATGATGAAAGACAACTCACAAACATATTTACTTTAGGGCCATAATCATATTCGCAGAACAATGTTACCTTAATAAATAAATAAGTTTTATGACTGTGTTTTTGCGATTAAAATAGTTTTATTAATGTTCAAGTCATGTCATCATCATCTGCCTAGAGTTTTCCAAACTATGTTGGTGCCGGTTTGCAGTCTTCCCGGAAGCAGCTATATAGCAGTATTTTACATGGAGCGACTGCCTTTCAGAAATCATTTACTCCTGGGCAAAAGCCTTCATGATATGAAAGAAAAAGGAGTAAATGATAGCATGACGAATGACAGAGGAGAATGGAGGAAAAGACGAGTTGCGCCGACCCCAAATAAAATGGGAGAAGGGCAGGAAGATGATGATGACTGCCTGGCTGACCTTCACAACCCAGTAAGGTACAGGATAATACGATACCCCGTATAAGACTGAGGCAGACTTGCAGGCGACCGAGGAGGCTTGTCTACCTGTAACGACAGTCAAAGATCTACAAATAACGGCCGGCAACGACGGCTTAACCCTCTTTCCGAGGCACCGAGGAATCTTGGTCATCCATCCACGACCTTGGAAAGCACAGCTTAACCTTGAAGATAGACCCGTGTAACGGGAAAATACCTGGTTGATATCATTTACCTCTATATAGGTGACAAAACAGACGTATGATAGTGTTTAACGAGTTATTCAAACAACTTTATTTGTGGTTTCCATTCGCGTTAGACTTTATGCGACAAATATAGACGAGACAAATATATTACGAGATAATTTGTTTTGGTCTTCTGGTAACATCAATATAACAGTTTAGTAAGTTCCTAATAGTGTTTTAAAACAGGGTAGAATGGACATCAACGCACAAGTGGTTACCACATGTATAGAATAGAATCGAAAATTCATTTTCATCCCACCATCTCGGAAAGAGTATTTTTAATCTTCAATATCTGAGTGGAAAAGCCGTTTTTATTCTCTAGAGGATAAAGCAAATTGAATTTAGAACATCGTGTGCACTAAGTTTGTGAATTAAAAAAAACATTAAACCTATTTACTGCTACCTCTATGGTGCCGAATATTACATACAACTTTTTTTTAATTTGTTAAAAACTCAGACTCGGAACCTTCTTGGTGTTCTTTTTTCAATTTGCTTTGTACGCGGTTCTTTACGCGGCATTTTTTCACGTCATTGTTAATTATACCGTAATATTATTTTGTTATAATTTAAAGATTATTCTGTAATACTTACCTGTCATAATGTAGTAATTAATACCTAAACTGAAATAAAAGTGTACCTATCTTGTGATTGTAAACGTTTTTTTTTTGCATTTAGTCATTTCCTTGGTGGAATGAAAAGTTACGTGTTGCACTCGAGTGCAAAGATTTTTCCCTCGCTAACGCTCAGGATTCTAATTTTGAATCACTCGCTGCGCTCGTGATTCAATTTTAGAATCCTTCGCTTGCTCGGTCATCAAAATTGAACACGCGGATAAAAAGCAACTTTGCACTCTTGTATAACAAATAACTATTATTTGCTCAGTATGTAGAAGTTTACAATAAGGTTACAATAATATTAAAGAATACTTGTACATTCTACCATTATGGCATGCAGTTGATCATCAAGCATACAAAAATTGGCATGCAACTAAAGTGTGCTAGAAAGTCCGATACGGATTAGTAATTCATTTATTAGATGTTAGTTTATTTTTGAACGTTGTTAATGGGTCCTTTTTTATGGTATTAGGAATGTGGTTAAAAATAACCGGTGCCATACCACAACAAAGCAGTCCTATTGCCACCTGTACGTGTGCTATTTTGGTATTGAGATCCCAAAGTTAGATCTTCGGTTCTGCTTTCCGATAAATTTAAAAACATCAATGTTCAGTACATCATTCTAAACCTATAGATGTTTTATCGGTAATTAAAAAAAACCGGCCAAGTGCGAGTCTTACTCGCACACAGGGTTCCATAGCCCCAAACAATATTTTGAACTGTCATTCATTAGTTAGTAGTATTAGTTAGTAAACTTCCACTCAACCGCAAAACTAAATTGGTTTTTCATAGTATGTTTATGAAAAACAAAGTTACTGCTGCAGTTTGATGAAAAAGTCCCATATCTCAAAAACTAAACATCATATCTTATTGAAACCAATTTTCGTTGATAGTTTTTTTTACCTTCTACAATCCTAAATATTTTCAGAATTTTCCTCTTCTTACTTTAGAAATTAGAGGGGGGGACACACATTTTACCACTTTGGAAGTGGCTCTAGCGCAAACTATTCAGTTTAGAAAAAAATGATATTAGAAACATCAATATCATTTTTGAAGACCTGTCCATAGATACCCCACACGTATGGGTTTGATGAAAAAAAAAATTGGTATTCAGTTCTATGTATGGGGAACCCCAAAATTTATGTTTTTTTTTCTATTTTTGTGTGAAAATCTTAATGCGGTTTACAGAATACATCTACTTACCAAGTTTCAACAGTATAGTTCTTATAGTTTCGGAAAAAAGTGGCTGTGACATACGGACGGACAGACAGACAGACATGACGAATCTATAAGGGTTCCGTTTTTTGCCATTCGGCTACGGAACCCTAAAAAGAAACAGCTGTTCATACCAATACGGTAAAAATGTATAGAATAGCTGATTTCATTTTTAAATATTGAAATTTCCATCCACCCTGTATAGGTCCACCTTTGACCTCGTGAACGCCCAAACAAAAGTAATCGATGAAATTTCGCGAAGCCAAAGACGCACCCAAAACTTACGGAACCCACCTTTATAAAACACAGTTTTACGTCGCCATCCAATCAAATTGACGTAAGCAACCAAGGTCATGGCCAGCTGTCTGTTGCTAACGAAACCATCAGAAACAGAATGTTCTTATTTTAATTTTACGCATGCGTACACAATTTGGTGAGACCAATGAACGCTTTGAATCGCGATACACTGGTTGTTTAGTGGGTATAGTGCACAGAGCGACTAGTCTCCTTTACGCCTCGTTCGGGATTTAAAGGTACACCCCATTTTGCAAAACGTCGACAAAAAGGTGCTCGGTTCGGGTTGGTCGTTTCCTATGGAGAAGAACCGGCAAGAAACTCCATGGTTACTCTTTTAATCCCATTCAAACACTATTTTATGACCAAGTCATTTAATTGGATTAAATGAACTTAGAGGGTGGTATTGATGATTTTAATAATTATAACTCAGTAATTACATTCGTGTTGGGGTAGCAAATCGTACTCAACATACAACCCGACACTGACCTACAATTTGAAGAAAACGTAAGTACAAAAAAATTGAATTTCGGCAAGTTCTGTCATTTGATTGTTTTTTTTTTCGAAGCTGCTGTCAAAAAACGCGCGCAATTTGAGAGTTTCAGTCGTGGCCGTTACAAAACAAACTCTTCTCTCTTTAGAGCTGGCAGCTGTCATTTTCTTTGTGTCAACGGTGACATTAACTGTCACGCTTTATTTGTTTGAAAAAGCTTTGAATTACCGTCTCGGTAACCGGTTTCATCTAGGAGGAGCTCATGGCTAAATAATAACAGCCGCACAGATTGATCTTTAACGTTCAGCCGTTGGTTCCAGCTGTCATTTGTAGATCTTTGACAGTCGTTACGAGTAGTCAGAAGCTAAAAGTCTGACATCCAAATCTAAGGGTTATCGTATTATCCAGTTACTGTTGTGGAAGTCAGATAGGCAGTCGCTTCATGTCAAATACTGGTATTCAGCTACATCCGTATAGACTGGAAACCGACCCCAACATAATTGGAAAAAATCTAGGCAGATGATGAATCGCAACTCAGGTCGATTCTTGGCAACTCTCATCCAGTGACCAGCACCAACCCTATGAAGATCGCTCTACATAGCCTGAAGGGATCCCACCTTACTGATGCTGGGACACAGGCATCCTCTCTATAAGAGGGAGTGGGCTGTAATCTACCTCGCGGGCCCAGTGAGGGTTCGTAGATGTCACATGTCTTCGAATTTTTAGTTCTAGGATATGCCTCCTCTCAATGTTTTCCTACACCGTTTTTGAGGTCACCGGTGATGAAATAAATTACACAAATGAATCCGCCTGATTGGGTTCGAACCCACGGCTTGCTGATCGTAAGTCGGAGCTACCACCACAAGCCCACCACTGCTCTCGCTCTCGCAAACGCTGATAGGAAATAGGAAAAAACCAACTGATGAAATCATAAATATTAATGTACGAGTATGAATCTCAATCGGAACTTCGAGTGTGGTCAATTGAATATCAATGAAAACAATTGATCGATACCTATTCTCGGACAATCGAACTTGCCTTACGCAAGAATCTTTGTGTCATGGGAAGTTTCACATACCTACATATGTCATTCTAGCTGTCCGGCGCAACTTCGTTTGCGTCACATTTCCCCTATTTACACAACATTTTTCATTGCTGCTCCACTCCTATTGGTCGTAGCGTGGTGATATATAGCCTAAGCCTTCCTTGATAAATGGGCTATCTAACACTGAATGAATTTTTCAAATCGGACCAGTAGTTTTGGAGCCTATTCGATGCAAACAAACAATCAAATCTTTCCTCTTTATAATATTAGTTTAGAAGTATCACAACATTAAGTAAATTCACTTTTAAAAAGAAATTTCGCAACCACTATTTAAGTCAGACTAAATATCACAATTAAAGTCTAGTCATAGGATCAATTTGTTGTCCGTCCGTCCGTCAGTCAGTCTGTCTACCTGCCAAGACCCTTTTTCTCAGGAACGCGTGCTATGATGCTCGAATTTATATCAAATACTCAAGTCTTCTGTCCCTTGGAGCTGTGAAAAAATTAATCTTCTAAGCCAACGCAATCAAAACATACAGCCATTTATGCCGCAAATTTTCGACACTCGCAAGGGAATCAAAACCTACAGGATACTTCCCCTGAACTCAGAATCTTGAAATTTTGTACGAAGCAACGTCTTATAGCACAGATAAAGGAAAAATTGCAAAAACCGTGAATTTCTAGTTACATCATATAATTAAAAATCGCGAACCCTCGGTGCGCGAGTCCTACTCGCACTTGGCCCGTTTTTTATTTTGGTATTTGACTTAAATGATATTTATTAGTCAATAATAGTAATAATATTTATTATTTGTATAATGTGTATTAGTGTTTAGGTAAGTATATGAATTTTTGAGAACAAGTAATAGTCGTATTTAATCCAATCGTTGACTGGTAGAGAATGCCTTGTGGCATTAAGTCCGCCTACGTACCACTATTGTACATGAAGTTTAAATAAATAAACTTTAAACATAATCACGCCTATAATCCCTGAGGGGTTCGGCAGAGATGTACCTAATAGTACACCCACATTTCGCCAGTTAGGTTTTAAATCCCATGTAATAGGGAGCGAGCTTTAAGTTTAAGCCGTGCTTGCCGAGGTTGGTCCGTGGATGGGTGACCATAATTACATACCGAGTTTCCTCCGTGCCTCGGAAAGCACGTTAAGCCGTCGGTCCCGGCTGTCATTTGTAGATCTTTGACAGTCGTTAGAAGTAGTCAGAAGTCAAAAGTCTGGCATCCAGTCTAACTAAGGGGTATTGTATTACCCAGCGCCAGGGTTGTGGACGTCAGATAGGCAGTCGCTTCATGTAAAGTACTGGTACTCAGCTGCAGCCGGTTAGACTGGAAGCAGACCCCAAGATAGTTTGGGTAAAGGCTAGGCAGATGATGATAGATGTGACATCTATATGTGGTAGAGAACAGACCATTCCCTCTATCAAAGAGAAGGACAGTTTCCCAGGCGTGGGATCATCATACATAGGCTAATTATATAGGAAGTTCAGTTTTTAGAATCTGTAACTAGTCATTATTTATGATATTTGCCGAACTATGTGCGTCAACTGGTGATAACTGGTTATATACTGATAAGAAGACATACTGAGATATTAACGCGATAGTATTATTTGTACAATTTAATTATAATGGTGCAGTGGCTGATTTTGTAATGATTCTGGTGGTTGGGTTCCGTATTTATCATAATCGTCATCAGCCTATAATGTTCCCACAGCGGGATCATAGGCCTCCTCTCTATGAGAGGGAGTGGGCTGTAACCCACCACGCGGGCCCAGTGCGGGTTGGTATATGTCACATGTCTTCGAAGTTTTAGTTCTAGGACATGCCGGTTTCCTCACGATGTTTTCCTTCACCGTTTTTGAGGGCAACGGTGATGAAATAAATTACACAAAGTAATGCGCCTGAGTTCGAACCCACGGCTTACTGCTCGTAAGTCGGGGCTGCCACCACTCGGCCACCGCTGCTCTCGTATTTATACTTTACTTAAATTAACTTAAATCGATCGTCTTTTAGCGTGTTACTCGATGTCAGGATTTTATTTTGACAATTTTTTATTTCATATACAGGTTCACGGTGCCCTAAAAGTAAGCTAGGTTGTAATGTCTTGTTGGTCTGTTGGTCGCAAGCGCGACAACTGACCGTGAGGTCCTGGGTTAGATTGCCGGGTCGGGCCAAAGTGTTATTGGGTTTATCCATAAGGAATTTTCTCAGTAGCAGCCATGGAGCCCGGATTTGAGACCGGTTGATGGCAATGGGCTCGCCTCCTATTACATCTCAAACATAACTGGAGAAATGTGGGTGTAACAATAATTAGGTACTCCTCTACCTAACCCGTTGGGCATTACAGGCGAAGTGTATGTTTTTATGTTCTCTCTTTTTAACAAAATATTTAAATTGGTTTATGATTATGGCAATTTTTCGCCACGGATCGCTAAAATTCTTTAAAAGTTCTGCTCCCCAACGCAAACCAAAAATATAATTTAAATGTAAAACAAATAATTTATTTGACACATATAATCACTGAATTAAGCCTATGTTTAATGTAGATAGAGCACTTTTTTGAATAAAAGCCTTTAGATTTTGTATTTCTATATCATTTAGATTCCAGAGTTGGATTTGATCGGTGACAAGTTCCTTTTTTTAGTTAAAATTTAGTCACGTAAATAAATTACCGTTGTTTTTTGGCAACTGAATAATTGATCAAGTAAGTTTTTAATTATAATTATTAATTTATACTATGACTTGTTTTAGTATTGATGCTATAAGGTTTACTCATCATTATCATCTGCTTCGCCTTTTCCCAAACTATCTTGGGATCGGCTTCCAGTCTAACCGGATGCTGCTGAGTACCAGTATTTTACATGAAGCGACTGCCTATCTGCCCTCCACAACCCAGTAACTGGGTAATACGATACCCCTTGGTAAGACTGGATGTCAGACTTTGGGCTTCGTAACGACTGCCAAAAATCTACAAATAACAGCCGGGACCAACGGCTTAACGTACTTTCCGAGGCACGGAGGAAAATCGTGTCATGCTCTGCCGCAGAGCCACCATTCTAGAAACCGGTCAATTATATCTTAAAATGATGTACGCCTAACGTACATAATGTACGTACACCGTTATCGCTGTACGTGCATTAGGTAATGATAAAATAGACATTGATTGTGGCTCTGCCGCAGAGCATACTCTCTAGCAGAGCCACACATAACTTGTACTCAGGCAAGATAAACGCTACTGTTTTTTTATGAAAACTGTTGTACGAATAGTGTTTATTGTGTACGTGTTGAAAAATATAATTTTAAGACATTGGTTTTATTAATTTTAACTTTACTAAAATTTTCATAGAAAGCGCCTGATTATTTTGTGTTAGCAAAATGTTTTGTAGCCGTTGCTATATTGACTACTAAGGCCCGGCGCCCACTATCGGTGTGCATCGGTGCGGCTCGGTACAGCTCGGGCGCCTTACGGCGGCTTCGGGCGCCTGAGAGCTGCGTCGGGCGACTTTAGGCTGCAACGGCAGCCGTAAGCATGGCTAAGGACGCCAAAGCTACCTTCGGGGAACCCGGGTGGCATTTTCGAGGCAGACTCGTCGAAGAACAGTCATTTCGATCACCGCAAAAATGAGAACTAAGTCCCAATCCACCATTATAAATACACACGCACAACTGTTTTCACGTAACGTTACGACTGCTCTGCGATGTTTCTGCCGCCCGAACTGAGGCTACCCAAAATCAGCTACGGCGTCCTTAGATGTGCTTACGACTGCCGAGGCAGCTCTCAGGCGCCCGAAGCCGCCGTAAGGCGCCCGAGCTGTACCGAGCCGCACCGATGCCCACCGATAGTGGGCGCCGGGCCTAAATCTATATATATATATATAAATTACGTGCCACGTTGTTTGTCGGGGATGGACTCCTAAACTACTTAACCGATTTAATCAAATTTGCACACCGTGTGCAGTTTGATCCAACTTGAAAGATAGGATAGCTTACATCTCAATTTATAGTCGCAATATTGTTTTATTGCAAATTAAGTCACAATTATCTGTTAGCTCCAAACGATTCTACCAGATGGCGGTATCTGTTGTCTGGATTGAGTAAGTATTCAATAGATGGCGCTGTATAGGAGCGGAGAGGCAATGAAAAATATTGCGAAAACGGGGAAAATGTGACGCAGACGAAGTTGCGCGGGACAGCTAGTAATATAATATAATACTAGCATCTGCATGCTAGCACTAATGGTATGACGGTAGACGTGTGTCGGGCATGCCACCGCTCGGGAGAATCGATCCCTCACATTATTTCTGGGTCAGACGAGAACGTCTGGCTAACGCAGAGTACTTACATAGACACTACCTCGTTGCCAGGATTATCCACCAGCAACTTGCTTTGAAATACAACCTTGTGGAATCAGAAGTGCCATACTATAAGTATGCGCCCGACCCAGTTCGCGATAATGGTAATATCACGTTGTATTGGGATGGACCTATAGTCACTGATAGGACTACTGTTGCCAATAAGCCTGACATTGTGGTGATAGATCGATTGGAGCGTCGCGCAATGATTGTTGATATAACGGTCCCACATGACGAGAACCTCGTGAAAGCAGAGAAAGATCAGCAATTCAAATATCTAGATCTGGCTCGCGAGGTTGTCGACATGTGGGATGTGAATACAGCAGTCATTGTGCCGATAGTTGTGTCGGCCAATGGCTTAATTGCCAAAAGCCTCGACCAACATCTTAGTAAGCTTTCGCTTGACAGCTGGATCATGGGCTTGATTCAGAAAGCAGTACTTCTGGACACGGCGCGTATTGTTAGGAAGTTCCTCTCTCAAGAGCCCTGACCACCGGTAGCTCGGACTCTGTTCCCAATGCTGGTGGGCTACTATTTTTTATATTTTTAAATGTTTTTTATAATATCATTTTGTAAAAATATTTAAAAATGTAATTAGTATGTAACTATATAAATAAAGGAAATAATAAGTTGAATATAATTTATATGCACATTTGAAAAGTAAATAAATCTAGTAATATTATACTATCTTACTAGTATTATAAAAGCGAAAATTTGGATGGTTACTCAACCACGCGAGAAAGGCTCGACGGATCTGGATGAAATTTTGCACATAGATAGATTATAGTCAGAAATATCATATAGAATACTTGGCGAAGCAGTGGCTTCGCCCTCCTGAATGTCCAAAATTACTAACGTATTAATTGCTAACAGGCAGAAGCTAGTATTATATTAGTAGTCAATATAGCAATGGCTACAAAACATTTTGCTAACACAAAATAATCAGGCGCTTTCTATGAAAATTTTAGTAAAGTTAAAATTAATAAAACCAATGTCTTAAAATTATATTTTTCAACACGTACACAATAAACACTATTCGTACAACAGTTTTCATAAAAAAACAGTAGCGTTTATCTTGCCTGAGTACAAGTTATGTGTGGCTCTGCTAGAGAGTATGCTCTGCGGCAGAGCCACAATCAATGTCTATTTTATCATTACCTAATGCACGTACAGCGATAACGGTGTACGTACATTATGTACGTTAGACGTACATCATTTTAAGATATAATTGACCGGTTTCTAGAATGGTGGCTCTGCGGCAGAGCATGACACGGAAAATCGGTATGTAAAGATGGTCACCCATCCACGGACCAACCTCGGCAAGCACGGCTTAACCTTCAAGATCGACCTGTGTGGCTGTTATTATTTAGCCACGAGCTCCTCCTCCTTATGCTTTACTAAATTTAATAAATAAATAATTTTAATTCCGTCATAGCATAGAAGTTAAGAGACCTGCTTTTCAGCATTGCATTAATACACGTTCTGTATGGTGTCGGACGTAAAGAATAGCACCATCCCATATCTTCCCGTGGGTGTCGTAAGAGCCGACTAAGGGACTTGCCAGAGAATGGGCAGCAGCGTTCTCTGTGCTTTTGTAACAACTGTACTGCGATCGCCAACCCGCCTGCCAAGCGTGGCGATTATGGCAAAACCCCCCTTATGTCAATATGGCGTTGGGGGAGGCCTATGTCCAGCAGTGGACGTCTTTCGGCTGAAATGATGATGATTATTACATGAGACCTTAACCTAAAGATAACTGGCTAAATCTGTACTATTAAGTGCACTTCTGCTTAACCCTTTGGGAAATACAGGCACGATGTTATTTTACATAAATATAGTTGAGCCGCAGCAAGCAAAATCTGACGATATTTTTTGACGGCACGGTTGGCGCAGTGGTTGAGCGATCGACTGCAGCGCTGCGTGCCGCAGGTTCGATCCCCGCACGGATCAATTAATTGTTCGGTGCGGAACAATTGTTCGGAACAACTATCTGTATGGCCAACAGATAGTTGTTCCGGGTCTGGCTGTTTATGTATGTGAGTTTTAATGTTTGTAAACACATCCACGATACAGGAGAAATTAATAGTGTGGAGCAAAGTTTAAAAAAAAAATCATGAAAAAGATACAAAACTATTACTAAGTTACTGAAGTTTTCTGAAGTTACCCACAGTAAAAAAGTAATGCAGGCTATTTTTGTTCAAGATAGTGCCCTTGATTTCAATGCATTTTTGTTTGAAACTATATAGAAAAACCCGACAACAACTGTCGGGCTGTTGCCCACCAGACGTAACACCTGTCCGGTAGGAAGATCCTCCCTTTGCTATGGATTATTCAGGATGTTTCCATCCAGTTCTTCATACTCCCAAATGTCTAATGTTTTTTTTCTTTTCCCCCAGCCCAGCGCTCTCAAGTTGAAGTCTTAGGACTCCGAAATCACGTCGAGAAAAGTGTCTTTTAAGGCTAAAACGCTGTTCGAGAATGGAATCACATGAGAAGAACGTCTACACGGTGGGAGCCCCCGAAATGGATCCCACTAGAACTGATATCATGGAAATGAAGACCGGAGGTAAGACTCTACTCATCTCACTCTCATCTGCCTAGCCTTTACCCAAACCATCTTGAGGTCGGCTTTCAGTCGTACCCGAGGCAGCTGACCTCCACAACCCAGTAACTGAGTAATATGATACCTCTTGGTAAGACTGGATGTCAGACTTTCGACTTCTGACTACTCGTAACGACTGTCAAAGATCTACAAATGACAGCCGGGACTAACGGCTTAACGTGCTTTCCGAGGCACGGAGGAAATTCGGTAAGTATAAAATTATGGTCACCCATCTAAATGGACGAACCTCGGCAAGCACGGCTAAGATCGACCCATGCGTAATTCCACGCACTAATTATTGGAATTGGTAAAGATAAAGTCACTCCAACTAAAAATATAATAAGTTACCATTTTATCAATGAGACATTACGTCATTTGTTATGATCTGTAAAACTTTTGTCACTTCCTCTAAAGATAGTAGTAATTATTAATTTAAGTAATTGGCTACTGTATTGCATTTTTTTAATCTAGTGATTTTATTAATGTGTAATGGATTCTATTTCATCAGGTAAAGTTTCTTGTTAATAATAAGCTAAGTCAGGGGTCCGTGGGCAACGCGGCCATAAAACTTACTTTTTTACATAAGTGTAGCCACTAAAATCATCAACACAACGCTTTTATGTTCATTTAATCCGAATGAATCACTATTTCATGAAAAAAGTCATTCTATGGGGTTAAATGAACTTATAGGGGTTGTATAACGTATTGATGACTTTAATGATTATAACTCAGTTAATACATATTAGTTACGGCCGCGTATCGTATTTTATTCAACACTAGCTGTCCGGCGCAACTTCGTTTGCGTCACATTTTCCCCGTTTTCGCAACATTTTTCAATGCTGCTCCACTCCTATTGGTCGTAGCGTGATGATATATAGCCTATAGCCTTTCTTGATAAATGGGCTATCTAACACTGAAAGAATTTTTCAAATCTGACCAGTAGTTTCGGAGCCTATTCAATGCAAACAAGCAAACAAACAAACAATCAAATCTTTTCTTTTTATAATATTATAGTTTAGATAAAAACTGACACTGACCGGCAAAAAGCAAAAAACACCCTGTCGTCCCTATGAGAGGGAGTGGGCTGTAACCCACCACGCGGGCCCAGTGCGGGTTGGTAGATGTCACATGTCTTCGAATTTTTAGTTTTAGGACATGCCGGTTTCCTCACGATGATTTCCTTCACCGTTTTTGAGGGTTTTTTCAACTTAACTTAGTCTCCCTTTATTCCTATCCATATTTGTTTGGATATTAGTCCTTAATTTTATCGTTGAAGCCTTAAACTTCTGGACCTTACCATGTATAATGTAACTATCCAAATGGATGTTCTATTAGGAACACCACTGCCCAACCCTTCGAGAATTCATCATCATTACGGCCCAAAAGACGTCCACTGCTGGACATAGGCCTACCCCAAGTGTCGTCACATTGACATTTTGGGGGGTTTTGCCATAATCGCCACGCTTGGCAGGCGGTTTGGCGATCGCAGTACTGTTGTTACAAAAGCACAGAGAACGCTGCTGCCCATTCTCTGGCAAATCCCTTAGTCGCCTCTACGACACCCACGGGAAGATATGGGAGAATTCTTCGAGAATTACAGGTATAATATTATACAAGGTGTTGTTTTGCATCCTCGTCAAAATTCAGGAGGTTGTCACAAAAGGCTTAAATAATCATTTTATATTATGGTATCTAGTTAATTATTAGCTGAGGAGCTCGTGGCTAAATGGTAACAGCCGCCCAGGTCGATCTTTAAGGTTAAGCCGTGCTTGCCGAGGTTGGTCTGTGGATGGGTGACCATAATTACATATCGAGTTTCCTCCGTGCCTCGAAAAGCACGTTAAATCGTTGATCCCGGCTGTCATTTGTAGATCTTTGACAGTCGTTACGAGTAGTCAGAATCTAAAGCTGACATCCAGTCTTACCAAGGGGGATCGTATTACCCAGTTACTGGGTTGTGGAGGTCAGATAGGCAGTCGCTTCATGTAAAATACTGGTACTCAGCTGCATCCGGTTATACTGGAAGCCGACCCCAAGATAGTTTGGGGAAAAGCTAGGCAGATGATGATTTATTTAATTATTAATAAACACTGTTTTTTTTGTTGTAACCCCCATAACGTGGTTTAGGGAATAAGAAACTATCGAATAAACATTTGCGATTGTTTGTATGTGTGAAAGCGTGGTTATAGGGCGAGGATCAGACGGGCCGCGTTTAAAAGACGGGTGGTTCACACTTACCGACATCAATAATTTAAAAAAAAAAATATCTTCCCATTTTATTATTGATTCTGGTCGAGAATCGTTAGCTTAGTTACCTCCTTGAATTTGAGGACACAAAACAACAGCTTTTACAAATTTTCCAACCCCTACAATTCTCCCACAGCAAACGGCATAGAAGCCGCCGCTCCGGAACTGAAGCCGCAGATAAAAGATCTGGATGATCTGCTCCCGTACCTTGGCGACTTCGGCTGGTACCAACGGATCCTGTTCCTGCTGATGATACCGTACTCCTTCTTCTTTGCCTTCGTCTACTTCGGGCAGATCTTCATGACCATTGTGCCTGAGGAGCATTGGTGTTTTGTGGAAGAGCTGGCGAATTTGACTGTGGAGGAGAGGTGAGGATTTTTTTTGTTATTTACTCCTAACTAGCTGTGCCCCGTGTGATTGTCTCGCTGTTTTTATCATTTCAGCCGAAAGACGTCACTGCTGAACATAGGCCTCCCACAAGTGTGCATAAGGGGGTTTTGCCATAATCGCCACGCTTGGCAGGCGGATTGGCGATCGCAGTACGGTTGTTTTACAAAAGCACAGAGAACGCTGCTGCCCATACTCTGGCAAGTCCCTTAGTCGCCTCTTACGACACCCACGGGAAGATATGGGATGGTGCTATTCTTTATGTCCGACACCATACAGAATGAAATAATCTCGCTGGTTTAGTGGTTGCAAATTATTTATAATAATCGTATAGTTTTGTGTGTATTTATTGTCTCTGATTTTTGCATAACTAACATTATTTTTAAGTGTACCTACTAACAGAATTATGGATCAACGTGTCTGAAAATAAATGAAATTATTATTATTATTAAATGCAACTGCTGACCATGAGGTCCTGAATTAGATTCCCGGGTCAGCCAAAGTGCTACCGATTTTCCATTGGGAATTTCTCAGTTGCAGACACGGAGTCTGGATTTATGCCCGATTGTTGGCAATAGGCTCGTTTCAGAATAACATGGAACTTATAGTTTACTGGCTAAATGTGTTTAAGGTACACTTCTGTCTTACCCTTCGGGGATTACAGGTTTGGTATTAAGTTATTATGTGTTATCTTAGCTATACCCCGCTTTTTCAACCACCGTGTCTCTTTTCACTCGGCTCCTAAGAGTCGTATCGTGATGTTAAAACCCGCTAACAACTAAACATCGCAATAGCGGAAAAATTATCAGCTGCCCCATACAAAATCTCAATACCTCATCATCATCATCATTTCAGCCGAAAGACGTCCACTGCTGGACATAGGCCTCCCCCAAGTGACGCCACATTGACCGGTCCCGTGCGCCTCGCATCCTGCGGATCCCCGCAACCTTCACCAGGTCATCGGTTCACCTAGTGGGAGGCCTTCCAACGCATCGTCTTCCGGTTCGCGGTCGCCATTCCAGAACTATTCGGCCCCATCGGCCATCCGTTCTGCGAGCAATGTGCCCTGCCCATTGCCACTTAAGTTTGGCAATTCTTCGGGCTACGTCGGTAACCTTGGTTCTCTTGCGGATGTCCTCGTTTCTGATTCGATATTTTTTTTCGCTATTACGATGTCTGTCCTCTAAATTCTCATTTTTTTTCGAGTTTAGGAACATTTTCGGCTGCAGGATAATGTATCTAAAAACATCTTAATCTTTTTCACCCACAGACGCCACCTCTCAATCCCCTTCATAAACAATAAATACGACAAATGCTCCGTCTACGATGTGAACTGGACTTCAATACTGCAGAACGGAACCCTGGAGCCCAATCCTGAGTGGAGCATCAAGAAGTGTGTGGAGAGATGGGAGTTCAACTACTCTGATGTGCCGTATGAGACTATTGCTTCGCAGGTAAATATTGCTTTGAATGGGGAAGACCGTTAAAAGCTAATTGTAGATGGCACGACTATAGCTGGGTCTCAATCTGACCAATGAGGTCGAGCAAATTTGATATATAAAATGACATTACCGGATTTTCAACCAATGACGATGCATGGAACCAGCTATGCTAGCGCCATTAGTTCCGCAGTTTCCCTCCCCATTAAATAAAACAGTGATAGCCTTGGTGATTGTTGGACTGCCAAGTCCAAGGGGTCCAAAGGGTCTCAAGTTTGAACCCGAGACACGCACGTTTGATTTTTCGGATTCAAATCAAATCAAAATCATTTATTTCAAGTAGACAATAAATATTAAGCTACAGTCCCAGTCACTAGACATAATAACTGTGAAAGTACTGTAGTTGCCCATTCCAAAGCGTAGATCTCTATGGAGAAAAATGGGCAAGAAACTCCATGGACATTCTTTTAAATTAGTAGCTTGTTACTAAAATCTTGGTTACATCATTCATGTTGAGATGGTAAATTATGTGAGAACGCAATGCAAGTTAAAAGTGTCCACAGTAAAAACAAAAAAAAAGACAATTCAAAAATAAAATAAATAGTTCGAAATAAGCTGTGGCAACTAAGAGATGAGCAAGCACAACTGACAGCGCCCGTTCACGAACATCACGCATTCAGCACGATTCATGTGCGTATTGTATAATGGATTATATAGAGAGCAGTAGTGGCCCAGTGGTGGCAGACCCGACTTACGAGCAGTAAAGACGTGGGTTCGAACCCAGGCAGGCGCGTTACTTTGTGTATTTTAAGTGAAGGAAAACATCGTGAGGAAACCGGCATGTCCTAGAACTAAATATTCGAAGACATGTGACATCTACCAACCCGCACTGGGCCCGTGTGGTGGATTACAGCCCACTCCATCTCATAGACAGGAGGCCTGTGTCACAGCAGGGGGAACATTATAGGCTGATGATGATTGTACACACATCAAAAGTGTCTAGGGATCAAGCATTTTTATGCGGATTTCTTGAGATTGAGATGTGGCTTTGTAATAAATTTATGATTTTATAAATTTATATGGATCCTTTTTGGTGCATTTCATAATTTGAATCAGGAACTGTGAATCAAATTCGAGTAAAAGATGAAAATCAGCTGTCAATATTTTCCCTATAAAAACATACAACGCATTGAAGACATTATTAGTGCTACTGTTTCCCTACTACTGATTAAAACCAACGTTATTATGGAGCGGCGACGTCATTTAAGCAGGGAAGAAATGCTCAGAGCCGTGGGAATGATAGAAGCTGGTTCCCGGCAACGTACTGTGGCTTTAGCTCTGAATACAAGTCAGAGTGTTATCAGTCGACTTTGGACACGTTACCGAAGCACTGGTACCGTGGCTGAGCGCCATGGAGGACGGTATCGCTGCACCACACGGAGACAAGACCGATACATTCAAATCTTAACTCGAAGAGCTCCAACAATAACCGCCATGATGTTAGCCGTGAGGCTTCATCACTCTTCAGGGAACTTAATTAGCGACCAAACAGTCAGAAACCGCTTGCATGAAGTGAACCTTCATTCCCGAAGACCGCTACGGGTACCACCTATAGCAATGCACAATCGTAGGATTCGATATCAATGGCCTCTTGAACACAGAAATTGGGCAGAAGAACAATGGCGTTTCGTGTGCTTTTCTGATGAGTCTCGTTTTGGTATGAGACCGGATACAAGACGTATACGACACTGGAGAACCCCTGGACGCCAACAGCGATTAAAATCCTGCCAGGAAGTCCATCCTTATAGTGGTGGAACCATCATGGTATGGGCGGGTATTTGGATCGGCGGAAGAACTGAGTTGATTTGGATCAGAGGCAACCTCAACGCTCAAATTTATGCTAAGATGATTGTATCAGACGTCATCGTTCCTCTACAAGTGCAAATCGGTCCCTTATTTCAGTTAATGCATGATAATGCACGACCGCACACCGCAAGAGTTGTAAGACAGACTCTCGCCGCAGCTAACATCAATGTCCTGCCCTGGCCTGCTCAGTCGCCAGACTTGAACCCGATTGAGCATGCATGGGATATGCTACAGAGAAGAGCTCTGCCGAATATGGAGGGTATCCAGTCGCAAGAAGACCTTTTTTTGTTGTTGCAACGAACATGGGCGGCCATTCCTCAGCGTGATTTGGATGAACTCATTTTGAGTATGCCAAACCGATGTTCTTGTGTTGTTACTGTTCGCGGTAGAAACACGGATTATTAATTGTTTAAGTTACCCAATAAAATTTTAAAGAAAACTGTTATTTCAGTCTTTTTTTCGAACTTTAATGTTAGTGGTTCAAATGTCAAAAATCCCTTTATTAGAAAATGGCAAATTTCTTTATTAATGCAAAGGTGACTTGGTTTATCGTTACTGTGACAAACGAAAACACTTTATTTGATGAATCCTTAAAGAAAATTTTAATTAATATCAATCAGGAGAAAAGTTATTGCAAAAATATATGTTGATCCCTAGACACTTTTGATGTGTGTATATAAATAATCACTTGCTTCGGTGAAGGAAAACATCGTGAGGAAACCAGCATGTCTGCATAATTTGGGCGGCATAATAACTCTGCCACCAGGGTAATCACACGATAAAAAAGAATGAACACTGATATGCTGGTGATAAATCAGATTTTACTAACAATCTCGTTGGTCCTGTGTCATCATCATCATCTGCCTAGAATTTCCCAAACTCTATTGGGGTCGGCTTCCAGTCTAACCGGATGCAGCTGAGTACCAGTATTTTACATGAAGCGACTGCCTATCTGACCTCCACAACCCAGTAACTGGGTAATACGATACCCCTTGGTAAGACTGGATGTCAGACTTTTAGCTTCTGACTACTCGTAACGACTGTCAAAGATCGTCGGTCGGTTGGTCGTTGGTCCTATGTATTTTTATTTAATAATTCCTTCTCTTTCTCTCCTTACAGCAAGGATGGGTGTGCGATCGAGACAACTACCCTGCAACAGCTCAGGCCGTGTTCTTCTGTGGTGGTATCACTGGAGGCCTAATATTTGGATGGGTGGCTGATAAATATGGAAGGATCCCGGCTTTGATTGGTAAATCCATAAAACACAGTTGATTTATATTTTTAGCTGACTACGGTGAAGCAAATTGTCCCACCTACCCTAAAAAAACAATACATTATACTCGTACCGTTACAATGTATTGTTTTTTTTTTTAGTAAGGGATCATAAACTTAAGGGCACAGTGTCATACGACCACGGCTTCGCCCGGTACATCACTATGAACATTAACTAAATACATTAAAATAGGCGCATTACTTTATATAATTTATTTCATCACCGCTGCTCTCTAAACGGTGAAGGAAAACATCGTGAGGAAACCGGCATGTCCTAGAACTAAAAATTCGAAGAAATGTGACATATACCAACCCGCACTGGGTCCGCGTGGTGGATTACAGCCCACTCCCTCTCATAGAGAGGAGGCCTGTGGGACTGCCTGACTGACCCACTGCTGGGAAGCAGTGGGAACATTATAGGCTGATTATGATGATGACATTAAAATATATACACTGTAAGTTGTTTACGAGTTGCTTTTGAGACGATAAAATATTGAATGGTTTGTAAGAAAATAACAATTTCAGACGAGAATATTTTCTTGTTTCCTACTTTTTAAAACGACGTTTTTCTGTAGTCGGGTTTTCGTTTTCTTCTTGGACTTTTAGAATTAAGAGAAATTTTCTTTCTTTGAATAGTCTTGTCGAAATCCAATCTAATTCAGTTAGGACCTAAACATTACCTTAGGTACTTGAGTTTTGTAGTTTACTCTTTTTGTGTCTTCATAAAGACTTTTAGAATTAAGAGAAGTTTTCTATCTTTGCATAGTCTTGACGAATTCCTCTGTAAATCTAATTCTGTTAGGACGTAAACATTAACTTTACTTGTCTTCTTCCAGGTGCCAATCTAGCTGGCTTCGTGGGCGGTTTAGGCTCGGTGTTCACCAACGCATTCTGGTCATTCTGTCTGTGCCGCTTTATAGTAGGCTTGGCCTATGACAACTGTTTTATCATCATGTATATTGTTGGTAAGTTCTACTTAATTTAATTCTGCAGCATTATACCGCCAAAATGTGGAGGAGCTTAAAAATAAATAACAACAACCGCTTGGGCCGATCTTAAGATTAAACCGCGATTGCCTAGGTTGGCCCGCGGACCACCACCACCACCACCGCGGCCACCCATTACATACCCAGTTTCCTCCTGCCTCGAAAAGCCCATTAAGCCGTTGTCATTTGTAGATCTTTGCCAGTCATTACAGGGAGTCGGTGGCCCGCAAGTCTAACAACCAGTCTTACCAAGGGGTATCGTATTACCCAGTACTATATGGGTTGTGGAGATCAGATAGGCAGTCGCTCCATGTGATAATACTGGCATTCAGCTGCATCCGGTTAAACTAGAAGCTGACCCAGTAAATTTGGGAAAAGGCTAGCAGATAATGCACAAATGGTCCTTCGACCCAGTAAATTTGGGAAAAGGCTAGCAGATAATGCACGAATGGTCCTTCGAGCCGGATTTAAATGATAGAATGCGATGACAAATATTTTTAATGTATATACAAGACTAGACACATGATGGTGGATATTAATTGTTTTATTATATTTCCAGTTCTCGAATACGTCGGCCTAAAATGGCGTACCTTTGTAGCCAACATGTCGATAGCAGTCTACTTCACCTTCGCTGCTTGCCTTCTGCCGTGGATTGCGTTATGGGTTGCCGATTGGAAGATATACACGTTAATCATCAGCGTCCCTCTGGCGTTAGCTGTGCTCACACCTTGTGTGGTTCCGGAGAGTGCAAGGTTAGTTCTAGTCGGTTCCCTTAGATTTTGGCGTGAATAAATGAAGTTGGTTATTTGGAGAGCAGTTTTAGTTGTTAACCTCATTTATTTCCTTATGGACTGTGTGAAGGATGATATGGCAAGAAAGAAGGTGTTTTATGAGATGACGAGTAATAGAGAAGTGAGGAAGAAGAAGACATGTTGCGGTGACCCTAAATAAATTGGGGTAAGGGAATAATAATTATGACGATGAATTTATTTCCTCAATAATAGAAATAATCTGCATCTAATCCAAAATGATGAGTTCAAAATTGAGTTTGGTACAGTTTTTATTTTTTTTATTTTGATCTCTTGACGAAAGTTGAGTTTACTTTTATAGTTTTTTACTTTTTTTAGTTTACATTTTCAACCAACCATTGTCATTTTAATTAGTTCTTGTAATAATGTAGTAAGTACTAGTTGTGGAGGTCAAATAGGGAGTCGATCCATGTAAATTACTCGTATTCAGCTGCAACCAGTTAGACTGGAAGTGATGATGATAAACAAGCCCTATTTTTTTTCAGATGGCTCATATCTCAAGGACGAATAGACGAAGCAATCAAGATCATGCAAAAGTGTGAACGCATCAACAAGAAAAAGATTCCAGATGAAGTTATTGAAGAGTTCAGAGTAAGAACAATTTATTATACACTATCTTTACTTCAGGCAATTGTGTTAGAGAGACTTCTTTAGTCAATACTCTTGTAGTGGCCTAAAAAAACAACTTATAAAAGCAAAAGCAAAGTTTACATCGACTTATGAGTATATAGAGAAACCAGACAACATCTGTCGGCTAGTAGCCCACCAGACATAACAGCGTCTGGTTCGAGTACCTCCCTTTTCTTTGGAGTATCGAGGAACTTTGCACCCTGTTCCTCATACCCCTTACTCTCATTTTGGTTTTTCTCGTGATCATAAGCGCGATTGTTGTCCGTGAGGCTTTGGGTTCAATTCCTAAGTGGGGCAAAGTCTTGGTGCTGTTTTTTCAAGCACATTATAAAGTACTTTAACACATACTGTACTATCCCATATCTTCCCGTGGGTGTTATAAGAGGCGACTAAGGGATTAGCCAGAGAATGGGCAGCAGCGTTCTCTGTGCTTTTGTAACAACCGTACTGCGATCGCCAACCCGCCTGCCAAGCGTGGCGATTATGGCAAAACCCCCCAAAATGTCAATGTGGCGACACTTGGGGGAGGCCTATGTCCAGCAGTGGACGTCTTTTGGGCTGAAATGATGATGATGATAAAGTACTATTAAAAAAAAAATGTGAAAATGTTTGAGCTTTGACCCCCATATTTCTCAATAATTAGAAGGTTCTCAGATATGGTCTAGACAATATTTATTTGCATAAACATGTGTCATACATATAATAAAATACATGCATGCAAGATGATAGAAACATTATTAGGTACAGGTAAACTGGGTTTCTTTTGTCTAGTTCTAGACAAAATAAATTATCGCGTTAGTTAATTATGACAAGTGCCTTTCGCCTTCTTTAAGGGTACTCTTACACTTATTAAGCAGCGCCGTCTATAACCAATAGGAGGCCCTGGGCATTTGAGAATAATGGGGCCTTTGTTTGTCTATTTGTAATTTTTTTTGCAACCCGTAAATTTTAGTATCCTATGGTCCTGCCTGGGATAAGTTAAGTTTCTTTTAACAGCCTCTAGCTTGACAGGTGCAGTTAACTTGGGGCCCCTTTGGATCGTGGGGCCCTGGGCAATTGCCCAGTGTGTTCAGTGGAAAAGATGGCCCTGTTATTAAGACAAGAACTGGTGAGGGATATCTCAACTACAAAACACATAAGTCAGATAACTTCACGCCTGTAACCCCCGAAGTTTTAGGCAGAAGTGTCTAATAGTACACCCACATTTTGCCAGTTTAAGTTAAGAGCGTTTATACTTTACAAACTTTCAAGTCCTTATTTTCCGAAATGACTGGTAATACACAGGTCTAAAAGCTTACTAAAAACATTTTAGAAAAATAGTGTTACAGCTAAATAAGTACGATTATAAATTATCTATTGAAAAAGAAATTTTCAATTATCATTCGAAAATGTTTTCAGAAATTTCGGAAAATAAGGACTTGAAAGGTTGTATGAAATGCCGCAAGGTGTAAACACTCTTAAGCTCCCACGTAAAAGGAGGCAAGCCACATGGATCGGACTCAAATCCAGACTTCGGGGCTAAGAAATTCCTGATGGACACTATGACCCAACGTGGGAATCGCACCCAATGACGTCATGCTCAGCAGTCGCCCTTACTTTTTTAACATGTATAAAAAAAAAAACAAATAATTCTCCCACAGGAAACCGCCAAAGAAATTCATCGAAAAGAACAAGAGCTAAAGAGCTACAGCGTCTTAGACCTCCTTCGAACTCCTAGACTTCGGCGGCACAGCATCCTGCTAGTCGTCATCTGGATGTCCACAGCCATGGTCTTTGACGGACATGTCCGGAACGTTGGGTCTTTGGGTCTGGACATGTTCAAGACATTCACTGTGGCTACCTTCACGGAATTCCCAGCTGATGTTCTGCTGATCCTGATTTTGGATGTGTGAGTACAAGTTTTTAGTTTAGGTTATGCCGCGTTGGTCGAGTGGTTGCAAGAGCGACTACTGACCAGAAGTTCCCGGGTTCGATTCCCGGTTTGAGCAAAGTGTTATTGGGTTTTTCCATCAGGAATCTCTCAGTATGTAATTGGGCCCGGTTGATGGCAATAGGATCGCCCCCTTACTACATGAGACTTTATATTTATTTTATAGTTTTGTTTGTGTTTTGTCCACAGCCTCGGTCGTCGCTGGCTTGCATTTTTGACGATGGTCCTCAGTGGGGTATTCAGTCTGCTAGCAACCGCTGCACCTGTCGGTTAGTACTGAATTATATTCTATTCTAGCACTTCTAAACTGTAACACAACTTCTCTCTTACAAACAAACTGAGAGCATCTCAGGTCACGAACAACACATAATAAATGTGAAAATCAAACAGCCATAAATCGTCAGCCAGTCTTACCAAGGTATATCGTATTACCCAGTTACTGTGTTGTGGAGGTCAGATAGGCAGTCGCTTCATGTAAAATACTGGTACTCAGGTGCATCCGGTTAGACTGGAAGCCGACCCCAACATAGTTTGGGAAAAGGCTAAGCAGATGATGATTTGTGAAAATCAACAATATTAATTACCCTGCACGGCCAATATTTCCATTGGAAATTCGAAAGAGAACTCGTTTTTTATTTTTTCACAGGTAATTAAAATTCTGTAAATATTTGATACTAAACCTTGTAAGGAGAGCAGTAGTGGCCCAGTGGTGGCAGCCCCGACTTACGAGAAGTAAGCCGTGAGATTGAACCCAGGCAGGCGCATTACTTTGTGTAATTTATTTCGGTGAAGGAAAACATAGTGAGGTTACCGGCATGTCCTAGAACAAAAAATTCGAAGACATGTGACATCTACCAAACCGCACTGGGCCCGCGTAGTGGATTACAGTGGGAACATTATAAGCTGATGATGATGATATAAGCTAATATTTATTTCTTAATCTCACCCTATTTTCCATCCCTAGGAATTGCCTCAGCCTCTCTAGCCATCGTCGGCCGCTTCGCAGTCAATATATCATACAACATTGGGATGCAGTATGCAGCTGAACTACTGCCAACCGTTGTCAGGGCTCAAGGCATAGCGCTGATACATATCAGTGGCTACGTGGCTACTATATTAACGCCGTACATCGTTTACATGGTAAGTGATAGTAAAAGTGTGTAGCGATACAACAAAAAGTACTACAGCAACAAAAAACAAAAATTTACTACAGCGCCATCTATGACACAACTGAGGAAGTAAGATGTTCTGAATCTCGACTATAGCACCATCTATGACACAACTGAAGAACTAATATGTTCTACATCGCGCAAGCAAAGTTATCCTCGACTTAAGAGTGTATAGGAAAAGTCATTATATGGGGTTAAATGAATTTAAAAGGGTTGTATTGATGACTTAGTGATTATAACTCATTAAAAACATATAAGTTACGGCCGCGAATTTTATTTAATTCAATATAAAAACTGACACTGACCGGCAAATTTTAAAATAACAGAAAATTTGAATTTCTCAGCCACTCTGTGGCTTCCACCTAAACAACCAAGAAAGCAGTCAATGTAATGACGTTAAAGTGACATGTAACATCTTTAGCATCAATTTAAGCAGAATGCAAGAATGTGATGATCAGATGGTCATCATTCATCATTTCAGCCCAAAAGACGTCCACTGCTGGACATAGGCCTCCCCCAAGTGTCGCCAAATTGACATTTTGGGGGGTTTTGCCATAATCGCCACGCTTGGCAGGCGGGTTGGCGATTGCAGTACGGTTGTTACAAAAGCACAGAGAACGCTGCTGCCCATTTTCTCCTAAGTCCCTTAGTCGCCTCTTACGACACCCACGGGAAGACATGGGATGGTGCTATTCTTTACGTCCGACACCATACAAAACCGATCAGATGGTTGCGTGTTCAAATCACGTCGGGATCATCAGTTTAGGATATGAGAGGAATAGGATGTAAAGTTCCTCAATACTCCATTGAAAAGGGAGAATCCTCGGACTGTCCGCCAGTTGTTGTCGGGTTTCTCTATATACTTTTTAGTCGATGTAAACTTTGCTTGCGAGATTCAGACCATATTAGCTCTTCAGTTTCTATCATAGATGGCGCTGTAGTACATTTTGTTAGCAGTTGCTTTTTTGTAGGTTTGATAAGAACAGCTTTATGCGGCAACGTACATAATACCGAGGAGGTAGTTTATAAACATACAAACAAATGTGTGTACTTGAAAAAAAAACACAGTAAAGATCAAAGTGCAATACAATTTGTTAAAAAGTAATAAAAAATACGTGCTGTGGCCCTTTCAATATAATAAGTCGCAGTTATTTATGAAGTTCTAGAACATCATTGGTAACAAGAATTTGAATTGATAGTAAATACTATGTGAAATGTGTTTTTTTTTTTAACAAAATACTATAGTAATTAAGTATTTTAGAAGAGTTTGACTTGATCTTGTTCTAACTTTTGTAGTAAACAACGACTTATTGTCGGGCCTACGCTGTCCTCCCATACTTAAGTACTAACGCTGTAACATACAAGTATAGTAAAACCAAATGATTTTAAAAGAGTAACCATGGAGTTTCTTGCCGGTTGCTCTCCATAGGAAACGACCAACCCGAACCGAGCACCTTTTGTCGACGTTTTATAAGTGCCCATGTAGGCCTATGTGAAACAAAATATTTTGATAATAATAAAATATTAATTTTCATCATTTCCAGGCCACCATAGCAAGAGAAATCCCTCTACTTATTCTGGGCGCATTAGGCATCTTTGGCGGTTGTCTATGCCTATTCCTACCTGAGTCTATGGGCAAGGAAATGCCGCAAACTATCCAAGATGGCGAACAATATGGACTGGACCAAAAATTCTGGGATTTCCCGTGTTGCAATAGGTAAGTTGCGTAATATTAAACCGTAAACTGTCAGGTTATACCTAGCCAGAATAATTTTAACATAATTATTAACCATTCTTAAGAGCGTTTATACCCTACGGCATTTCATACAAACTTTCAAGTCGTTATTCTCCGAATTGACTGAAGAGATTTTAATGAAACTTCACACGCTTAAGCAGTAGACATAGGTCTAAAAAGTTACTAAAAACATTTTCGAAATGTTTTTTAAAAATTAAGATAATTGAAAATTTCTGTTTCTATAGATAATTAAAAATCGGTCTAATTTAGCTGTAACATTATTTTTCGAAAATGTTTTTTAGTAACTTTTTAGAACTATGTATACTGCTTATGCGTAGGAAGTTTCATTAAAATCTACACATTATGTATTCCTGTTGACGCTATAACAACAAATAATAAAAACAGAAAAAAAATATTTAAGGGGGGCTCGCATACAAAAAGTTTTTTTTTCGTTTTTTATAAATAATGGTACGGATCCCTTCGTGCGCGAGTCTGACTCGCACTTGGTTTTTAAAAGACATTTCGAAAATGTTTTTTAGTAACTTTTTAGACCTATGTATACTGCTTATACGTATGAAGTTTCATTAAAATCTGTTCAGTCATTTCGGAAAATAACGACTTGAAAGTTTGTTTGAAATGCCGTAGGGTATGAACGGTCTTAAGGTATAAACTCTAAGAAAAAAAAAGTTGAAAAAGCATGAAATAAAAATTAAATTAATAATTGAAAAACCCCAGACACCAAAAACCTCTAAAAAACCAAAATTTTGTTATTTTTATTTAATATTTATACCAATGAGGAGTTCAGAATGACGTGCTGAGTGATGCACCTCGCATTTATTTCAAAACTTCGAGTAAATTGTTTGTAAAAACTAACCGTATTTTAAAATAAACATCGTTTACTTATATAAGTGCTATCCGATTCTTGCTTGGAGTGTTTTAATAAACATTAGCGCTTTATTAATTTTCCCATATACTCGTATTGTGGGATTTGTCGGATGTTTACCTTATGTAAAATACGGGTATCGGGTTAGACTAACGCGAGTCCGGATGCAGCTGAATACTAGTATTTTACATGGAGCGACTGCCTATCTGACCTCCACAACCCAATTAGTACTGGGTAATACGATACCCCTTGGTAAGACTGGTTGTCAGACTTTCGGGTCACTGACTACTTGTAACGACAGTCAAAGATCTACAAATGACAGCCGGGACCAACGGCTTAACGTGGTTTCCGAGGCACGGAGGAAACTCGGTATGTAATGGGTGATCACACTTCCACGGAGCAACCTCGGCAAGGCTGAGTCTTAAAGATCGACCCGTGCGGCTGTTATTATTTAGCCACGAGCTCCTCCTAAACAAGCAAACACTATCAAACCCACAGTTCAATACTTCTTAAATCAATGGTAAGAAGTAAGAAAGAAGAAAGAGTGGCTGTTTTATTTAGCCACGAGTTCCTCAGTTTAAAAACTAATATTACTTTTATTTTTGTTAATAGGAAGAAGGACAAATTGGCAAAGGAAGAAACCCGATTCTGAAGATCTGAAAATCAACATCATCTTCCTCTGCAATTTCCCAACTGTGTCGGATTGGAGATCTGAAAATACTGTTGTTTTCTTTTTCTGAATGATCTGTGTAGTTCTGTTTTTTTTTTTACTTTTTGGTTGACATTTTTTTTAAATAAATATTATTGTGGAATATACAAATGAGTGTCATAAACGTCTGAATTTAATTGATTTTTCTGCCGAGTGTATGAGTTGTGCTGATAAGCATTGTAATGACTGTGGTAACTCGCGTACTCTGGACAGTTTGTACTATGACATTGTGTCTGCCCTTCGTGGTGCGTCTTTGGTGAGTCGAGGGGGCACCAGGGCGGGTGGAAGTGGTCCGCGTGTAGTGGGATGGAACGAGCTTGTTAGAGAGGCTCACAGAAAGGCTCGGTTGAAGTTTTCAGATTGGGTAGCGTGTGGTAGGCCTAGATCTGGCATCATGTATGCAGAAATGTGTGAGACCAGAAGGGTGTTTAAATCACGATTGAAGACATGTCAAGATCGTGAAGTACAGATTAGGATGGATACCCTTGCTGAGAAGCATTCTGGTGGTGACTTCCGTGGGTTTTGGAAACACACGAGCAAAGCAAACGGTAGGCCGAGTCTTCCTGTGAGCGTTGATGGAGTTAGCGACCATAAGGAAATTGCGAACGTTTTTAGGGAGCATTTTTCCATACAATCCCCTCTGGGGGCGGCAAGTGGAGTGTTCAGTGCTGGGTTGTCTAATGAGGTTGTTGGGGTTCGATATTTGGCTAAAGACGTGGCCACAATTATCAAGAATATGACGCGAGGCAAATCGCCTGGGCATGAAGGCCTCAGCGTTGAACACCTGCAACATGCTGGCCCACATATTAATCGCGTCCTCGCGATGTTTTTCTCACTGTGCGCGAGCCACTCTTACCTGCCCTTGGATCTTATGAGGTCTGTGGTGGTGCCTGTTGTGAAAAATAAAACCGGTGACCTTGCTGATAAAGCCAACTATAGGCCTATCACGCTGGCCACCATCATAGCCAAAGTGTTTGACGGTTTGCTTAATACACAGTTGAGTAAGTATGTAAACCTGCATGATAACCAATTTGGCTTCAGACCACAACTATCTACGGAGAGTGCCATACTGTGTCTTAAGCACACCGTCAGATACTATACGGACCGTAGGACCCCGGTATACGCGTGTTTCCTCGACTTATCCAAGGCTTTCGACCTGGTTGCGTATGATATCCTGTGGGATAAGCTCGCAAGCATTAACCTGCCTCATGAACTTGTGGCTATCTTTAGGTTTTGGTATACGCATCAGGTCAACAGTGTCAGGTGGGTGGAGGCAATGTCAGAGCCGTATCGGCTGGAGTGCGGTGTGAGGCAGGGCGGCTTGACTTCGCCCACCCTTTTTAACCTCTACATGGATGCACTCATTGTCGCGCTCTGTAGTGAGCATGTTGGATGTCATGTTGACGGGGTATGTGTCAACAATTTAAGCTATGCTGACGACATGGTTCTGCTGAGCGCGTCGGTTTGTGGTCTGAGGAGGTTGGTACAAATCTGTGAGGATTACGCGGGTGAGCATGGTCTAAAATATAACGTATCAATAAGTCAATGCATGGTCTTTGCAGCCAGTGGTGCTAAGTGCCCAGAAACGGTACCTCCGCTTTTTCTGAATGGTGTTCCTCTGGATAGAGTGGTTCAGTTTAAGTACCTGGGGCATTTGGTCACGTCTGATCTCGGGGACCATGCGGACATCGAACGGGAGCGGAGGGCGTTGTCGAAAAGAGCAAACATGCTCGCTCGTAGGTTTGCACGTTGTTCTAATCCAGTTAAAATCACCCTTTTCAAGGCGTACTGCACCTCTTTATACACGTGCAGTCTGTGGGCTCGCTACACAAAAGCTAGCTACAATACCCTCCGCGTCCAGTATAATAATGCATTTAGGGCAGTTTTGGGGCTGCCTCGTTTCTGCAGTGCCTCGGGCATGTTTGCGGAAGCGCGCACCGACTGTTTCCACACCACCATGCGCAAGCGGTGCGCGTCCTTGGTGCGCAGGGTGCGAGCCAGCTCCAACGCTGTCCTGGCAATGATTGCGGGCAGACTAGATTGTCCCTATATAAGGCACTGCTGTAACCGACATGTAGTTAAAGGGTTATTAGCTATTATTTAATTTAATTTAATTGATTTGAAACTAAATATATTAATTTCTTTTTAAATTGTAATTTCTTATTTTGTAATTAATGATGTAATAATATTTCATTTGACATTTATTCCAACTTGACGTTAATTCTAATTTGATATTTATTCTTATTTGACATTTATTCGAATTTGACATTTATTATAATTTTACTTTTAACTTTTAATTGAATTCAATAATGTAACTTTGCAATCTGGGATAATCAAGCCGACCAATAATGTATGTGTGGATTTTTATTTATTTTTGTTTTATATGGGTCACGGACCTGAAATAAATGATTATTATTATTATAACAAATAATTGGTTGTTTTATTAACTTCGCCGATTGCTGGGCCATAAAACAAACTACTAAGTTTGTTAAAATTTATTTCATCATCATCATCATCATTTCAGCCCAAAAGACGTCCACTGCTGGACATAGGCCTCCCCCAAGTCACATTGACATTTTGGGGGGTTTTGCCATAATCGCCACGCTTGGCAGGCGGGTTGGCGATCGCAGTACGGTTGTTACAAAGGCACAGAGAACGCTGCTGCCCATTCTCTGGCAAGTACCTTAGTCGCCTCTTACGACACCCACGGGAAGATATGGGGTGGTGCTATTCTTTACGTCCGACACCATACAGAGCTATTTAAAGCTAAAATAGGGTCCCGCTAAAGGCGAGCTAAAATTTATTTATGGCATTCATAATATCATTTTGTTATTGTAGCCCGAAACAACCATTAAACGGCCAAGTGCGAGTCGTACCCGAACACACAGGGTTCCGTCGCACCAAATCATATTTTAAGACAGATGTGTTGCTGGGGAGTTTAGTTTCGCCACTTCTTCTTCCCAGCTAAAACACTAGGAAGTGGCGAAGGGCGGGCGTTTCGGGGGACTGTCTCTTGTAATTTTGACGTTCAAAAAGTGCTGATTATCAGCCTAATTTGAATAAATGACTTTTGATTTGATTTGATCGATTTGAATATCAATATTTTTAACGCTCATCCATATTATTATGTCAATTTGCACTTACCAGCAAATCAAAAGGAGATCATCCAGCCTCCATACATTTCTGGGCTAATTTCAAAAGTGCCGGCTGGCCAACAAAAATAAACTTATTATTTGAACAGAGCATAACATAATACACATTTTTATTATCACACCTAATTCGTAAGTCAATTCATAGACAAGTTATTCGACCACAAAATATCTGAGATCACCCAAATTGGGTAAATCTAACCTTTTTAGTACCCAAAGGGTCAAACGGGACCCTATTACTGATACTTCGCTGTCCGTCCGTCCGTCTGTAAAAAAACTTAAGAAAGTTAGAATTTCGAGGTCTACCCTGGCTCCTCCCCTTTGACGATGCAGCTGGCACAGGAACGTAGAGCTTGACACAAGCAAAGAGAAGCCTATACCTAGTAGTGGCTGAAGTCGGGCCGTGGATGTTTTTGTATGTGATTCTTCTTAGTGTGTCGATGGCAATTCAAAATGAGTCAGCCCTATAGGGGTTTGGCTAAAAGCGGCATATTTTTTTTTAAGTCTGCGGAAAAATATTTTTACACAATAAGACATTGTTAATTTCGTTTTTATAGTACCCGGAAGGCCAAATCTGAAACTTTGAGGAATAGCGAAAAAAACTGAAAGGAGTCTCGAGCTCGATTTTAATACAAACTTAAACTGCATCATTGGTTTTTTGAAAAATCAATATTCCTAGCAGGATCAAACCCGTTAAGTTAGAAAAAAAAATTGGTTGTCTGTAGGTTTCGGTAGGTTATCGGACGATAGTTTAACGTGACAACGTCATAACAATAATAAAATGGAAGAGAGATAGATGCGGCGCAAGCGTACAATGAGCGTAACGGGATAATGAGCGTAACGGGCCAATGAGTCATCCTTTTTCGTGCCTGCAGCCGGCGTTCATCGATTTATTAGACGTTGTCTCGTCAAAAAGCACTATATTATTACAACATTCGATAGTGTCGCTGCTAAGGATCGAATTCAGGGAAGTAATGACAAACGGCAAACGATAGGAAAGAGAACACAGTTCATGTTTGACAAAATATATACATAACAGTAGCGAAAAGTTAGCAGTAATCAACGAATAACACAACTTTGACATAAAATAATTTATCATTTATTTTCTCTTCACAAAGTTTCCTTAATGTTAAACTGTACAAATTTTTCTCAGCTGTATTCCACCTCTGTGAGAGACTGGTGCCTGATATAGGTTTTTTTGGAAAAACCTGTGTTACAGGTCGCCAGACCCCTTCCATGGCTAGAATTAGCTATTACAGAGATACCGTGCAAGAGTCGATGTTAAAAAAATTATAATAATAATAAATACCTAACTACAATTATGCAGAAGTATTGAGTCATGTAGTGAGACCTGCTGAAAGTCTTCCACCTGGACATGAGTTGCCATGGCTGACTTGGAAGTCTTTAAATAGACTTCGGACCCAGGTTGGTTGCAGCAAGGAAAATGTAGTGAGACTGTGTGTGAATGAGAGTGTCTTATGTGAAGTGTTAGGTAGTAGGAGATGTAGGTGAGTAGTTCAGATGAGAAGTGTATGAGTGAAGGTGACTTTTGTGGGGTAAGTGCAGCGAGAGTAGTTTTCAAGGAAGTGAGGAACAGCTTTGTATGTGTGGTGTTGGTCAAAATTAGCTTTATTTCAGAACATCAGATATTTAAGCTCCGATATAATTTTGAGCAACATTCTTTTAATAATAATAAATGACATGTCGACATGTACTGTTGGGATTTTATCCGGATAAATACTCAAAATGGATAAATACTCAATAAATGTCCGTTTTTACTCGAGTATTTATCCAAAAAGCGGATAAATACTACCTATAGTTTTAGTTACGTTATCTTACTTAAATGTTGTTATTTTACAATCAAAAGGATTGAAATAAATGAAAATCGGAAAATATAGATTTGTACCGTGCTTTATTAATCACTTTAATAATAACAAAAAGCCCGTAATACTCAATCATGGATATTTTCGTCAAGCACTGTCTAAGTTAGATAAAGTTATTAATCACAAAATTAGTTACTTAAATCATTGTATTAGGAAAGTAAATAATAAGTAGAAAAAAATACTAAAATAAAAAAAATACAATAATAATCTTTTTCGTGTTAAAATATAGATTAGTGCGTTACTTTAATCACTTTAACAATAAGACAATATTGTAATAACAGTGGCTTCACTTATGAATATTCTGCCAATTACTGATATTTTCTTAAATTAACTTCTCACTATTAGACGCTTGTTCACCATTATCAGAAAAGCAATTTACAAACTTGAACTCACTTTCGATTCTCTCAAAACCAATGATTCTTTATCAGTATGTACTGGACATGGTGATGGAAAGTCTTTATCGTTACTGTCGCTGTCTGCACTCTCTTGGATAAAAATAAACATACAACAATCTACACTGATTGACACAACTGTAAATTGTATTGTCATCTAATTCTAAGTTATGTTCGAATTTACAAGTTTCTAGCTAATCGGGAATAAAGCAGGATACAAATTGGTAACAGTTTGTAAAAGTATTTTTAATTACACAATAAACATAGGTTTTCAATCACTATAACACTTCCCAAGTAACCATTTGGATTAGCACAATTCAAATTATTTAACTTACCTTGAAACGTTATAACACAACTTCAAAAATAATAAACAAGCTAGTAGATATTATGTCAAAACTTACATGCGTGTGCGCTCTTTATGACGCAAACCTGGGCGCGTATTGCCAAACTGTATTTTATCACAGACACGGGTTGCTCTGTGCTCGCAGGTAGTTTGCTTTAATGAATGAAGAGCATAGTACATACTGGCACAGACAATGTCTGTGTTGAAAGACATTTTGCTTAAGAGTATTAGAGCGAAATACATACGAGTACAGACAACCACAATGTCATTTTAATGTGAAACTAGAAACAAAAATTGTATGCAATCCTGTTAAAGCAAACTCCAAACCACAGCTCCAAACTAAGGCGTTGTCGACGTAGCCCCGCTACGCGGGGCTTCTATTTCAGTCTGCGGGGTTTACAGTAACCTAACACAAAGGGGATGTCGGGGTCTTAGTTCGCTCGCTCCGCTCGCTCACTAGACCCCGCAATCCCCTTCGAACCTAACCTGTCCGAGTCGGGGTGCCCAAAGTCCCGAGCTCGTTTCGCTCGCTCTTGAATCCTAAGTTCTCCTTAATGTGTTTCACGACACTGCCAAATCCTTTGCTCTGCACTCGTACGTAGTTTGCTTTGAAAATGACGAGCATAATGTACACTAATACAGAGAATGTCTGTGTTGAAATACATTTGGCTCTTTAGTGTAACGGGCACTAAGCGGTCCAGCACTGACTTTGGATGTCTGTGGTAACATACAGTTTGGCATTACCCAACCTGGGCATTACACGGACACTATGTGGCGCGGGGGTGGAGGGCAAGATAAGCAAAACAAAAGAAACGGGACAAAAGGTGGCTGGGATAGGGTATAGTAAGAACCACGTTGTTGCGTTTTGACATCAAAAGTAATAATGTAATAGTGTAGTATTTTGGAAAGCCCAAATAACAATACTAGTCATTAAATTTTAAAAAATAACCAACCGATTCGCAAAAAATATAAATATCCATCATTTTGAGTAAATATCCGATAAAAATAGTTGAAAACGAGTATTTATCCATTTCGGATAAATACTCGAGTAATTATCTTCCGAGAATTTATCCACCGCCCATCACTATCGACATGTGGGATGTGGGCTCGGCGATCATTGTGCCGATAGTCGTATCAGCCAATGGCCTAATTGCCAAAAGCCTCGACCAATATCTGATGAGGCTCTCGTTAGGCAGCTGGATCAAGGGCTTGATTCAGAAAGCGGTACTCCTGGAGACGGCTCGTATTGTTAGGAGGTTCCTCTCTCTGGAGCCCTGACCGCCGGTAGCTTGGACCCTGTTCCCGATACCGGTGGGCTACTATTTTATATTTTTAAATGTTTTTTTTTATATAATTTTGTAAAAATATTTAAAAAAATAAAGTATGTATAGAAATGAATAAATGAGAATAATAATAATATAAATTTATTTCAGACCAAGAAAATCCATATTTAAAAACATAATAATTTTAGAAAACTACACATATTTTAAGAACTTATTTTAAATATATGAAAGACGCACGATGAGTGGTCATTACACACACACACTATTGGACTGTCCATCCTGTCGGCCACGATAGCCACCAGTCGGTTAGAGCTACCGCGCACTCGCCGCATCAGGGATGCTATTCGTGTCCGCATAAGACAAGAGTCCCTATTATTTTATATTGGAGTAAACGTTAGCAACAATTATCTTTGCGGCCGCTTTGAAAAAAAATAATGGCACTGGTACGTACAAAGTTACCCAATCCCCTTTGCCGACGAGTTTGGCACTTTCAGTAGCGTCCATCAGCTCCTTTGATGTGCAAACAATAGGACAGGCAGGACACGATATCAAGTGTACCATCGTTTATGGGGCAACCACACATTTGCATAGGTTTTCCTTGCTTCGGCCAATCTGTGGTGAGTATGATTTTAAGAGCGTTAACACCTTACTGCATTTCATACAAACTTTCATGTCCTTTTTTCCGAAATGACTGAACCGGTTTTAATGAAACGCAAAAGCAGGATACATAGGTCTAAAAAGTAGGTAACTAAAAACATTTTCGAAACGTCTTTAAAAAAAAAAGATAATTGATAATTTCAGTTTCTATAGAAAAATTATAATCAGTCTAATTTAGCTGTAATACTATTTTTCGAAAATGTTTTTAGTAACATTTTAGACCTATACAATGTGTAACGTTAAATGCGCAAATGCGTGTTGTTTCCTGCTTTTGTGTACGAAGTTTCATTAAAATTGGTTCAGTCATTTCTGAAAATAAGGACTTGAAAGTTTGTAAGAAATATCGTAAGGTATAAACGCTCTTAATAGCGCAATCACCGACTATGCCTTCAACGTCAAAGGTTAACAGCTCAACCTTGAAAGCATATTTTGAGAACTACCAATCGACACCGAGGCAGTTCACTATGTTTATCAACTTTTATCTCACCAAATAAGGTTAAAACGGTGAGAAACCGTAAAAAAAACCGTCGTAAATGTTGTTTATAAAGAAATTAATAAAAAATGTGAACTATAATGAATATCTGAACTCGATACGACGGTAAACGTAAATATTGTGGTTTTGAGAAGTAGGGCGGGGAAAAACGTTATCGATAGTTTGGAAAATGTCGTTTGGAAAGTTTTGAGTATAATTAATGTGACTGGCTCTAAAAGCGGGGGAAATTAAAAATAAATTGGGAACGGACGGGACAATAATAACGTTTAGTGTCTGGAATAAAGAATAAAAATGTATATAAAACGAGTAGTCTGCCAAGGGATATGCTTTTACCTAGTTACTATGTTGTCAAGGTCAAAAAGCCAGTTGCTATATATAGTGGTATACAGCTGCACTCTGATAAAGTAGAAGCCGACCCCAACAAAATTGGGAAATAAGCTACGCCACGTGGTTATATAGCTTATTTCCAGCGTGGCTTAACCAACGTGACCAACCCGAACCGAGCACCTTTTTGCCGACGTTTTATAAGTGCCCCTGTAGGCCTATGTAAAATAAAAATATTTTGTTTTTTTTTTTGAAGATGATAGATATTTAGGCACAAGAAAAATACAGAAAACATCGATAAAACGCAACCACACAAAGCACAACACTAAACCGACAAAAATTTACAAACAAAACCGATCAATTTTCACTGAACACACAAAAGTGGAATTCCTTTCATTCATTAACCAGTTGCATTCAAGCTATGTCCTGAATATGTTGACCAAAATAATAACACTGGTCGTTCTAACCAGGGCAATCCGGGGCAATATCTTAAAGTCCGAGACGAACTTTGACAAGCCAAAGTTAGAGCGAAATAACATCTTAAACAAAGGGATCTGGGTTCGTAATAAGTTGAAGGAGAACTTATTCGATAAGACCAGGACTGGAGACTTTATTTTCCGAGAGAATTCTTTGGATGTCGATAATTTATTGCAGAACACTTTTGATCCGTTCAATGAAAATTATAAAGACGATGGGCCGGCTGTGACTAATTACATTAAAAGAGCTAAGAGGGCGATACGGCGTAAGTACCAAATATTAGTTTTTCTATCATCTTTGTTTGGTTTCCAAACTAACATTCTTAACTATCAATTCATCATCTGCCTAGCCTTTTCCCAAACTATCTTGGGGTCGGTTTCCAGTCTAACCAGCTGCAGCCGAGTACTAATATTTTACATGAAGCGACTGCCTATCTGACCTCCACAACCCAGTCTCTGGGTAATGCGATACTCCTTCGTATGACGGGATGTCAGACTTTTGGCTTCTGACTACTCGTAACGACTGTGTTATTTGGTTATTTATTTAGTTTATTATTAACTAGCTGTCCGGCGCAAGTTCGTTTGCGTCACATTTTCCCCGTTTTCGCAATTTTTTTTATTGCTGCTCCACTCCTATTGGTCGTAGCGTGACGATATATGGCCTATAGCCTTCCTCGATAAATGGGCTATATACCACTGAAAGAATTTTTCAAATCGGACCAGTAGTTTCGGAGCCTATTCAATGCAAACAAACAAACTTACAAACAATAAAATCTTTCCTCTCTATAATATTAGTTTAGACTATCAATTAAGTAACATTAACTAACAACAAAGTTATCATCATTGTCCTAACCTTGTCCCATATTACTTGCGATCGGCGCAACACGTTTTTTTGTTCCATTCTCCTCTGCCAACCGTCATGCTATCATTTACTCCTTTTTCTTTCATATCATTTCTCACGCAATCAATGCATCGTTTCCTTGGTATTCGTGTCCCTCTGCACCCATCACCATTTATAATCATTACTCTTTTAGTCACATAGGATTCGTCCTTCCTCATCACATGTCCATACCAAGACAGTTGATTTACTTTCAACGTTTCTGTAACTGGCGCAACTTCAAAACTTCCTCTAATGTACTCGTTCCTCAACTTATCCATTCGTTTCACACCACAAATCCACCTCAACATTCTCATCTCTGCTAAATGCAATATCGCTAACACCAAAGTAAAACATAAAAAATCTGATCAAAACATCAATAAATTCTTCGTCAGCGCTGACAACTGATAATGTGCCCAAGAGACTGCTTAGTTGACGTCTTCATGAAAGGACCGTGTATACCGTGTATACTAGCAAAGTACTATACTTTTAAAAACTAAATTACCAGTACGAACTAATTTATATTATTTTAACAGGCATACGAGCACAGAGATTTGGAAATAATCTAAAAAACTGCATCGGCAAAGAATGCAAAACCTTAGAACAAGAAAAAGAAGAACAAAGCAAAGGAGCTCTAAAGCGAGATGATAGTGATGAAAATGAAAAGAAAACCTCTACGGTCAATGACTACCCTTATGAGGTGGCCATCTTACTAAAAAATAATAAGAAAGAAGCAAACACACTTACTACGAATAATGATACGACACACAACTTAGAAAATGAAGTAAATAACAATAATTCAAGCAACAGTAATGACATCGTTCAATCCACTATGCTTTCTAGAGAATCAGATTTCATAGAAAATAAAACACGATCTCATAAAATTCTATCAAATATAAACTCACCAAGAAGTAAAAAATATGATTTTGAAAGTGAAATAATCAAAAAGTTTGAAATGACAGAAGATGTAAATAGAACTCTCGAAAATAATGATGATAATGGAAACAAGGTTAACGATAGAAATATATTTGATAAAGACAACACTGTTTGGCACCAGAACGCCCCAATTCCAAATGTCAATGTCTACAAAGTCGTACCTAAAGAACCTCAAAAGAGTAAAACTGTTACTGAAAGAGGACTTATTAAGGTGATCTCAATGTTAACAAAGACTTTTAAGAAGATTATTAAACAACATAACGAAATCAAAAACATTCATGAAAGAATAACAGATGTAAATGACCAATTTATCAAACACTCAGCTGCGATAACCAATAAATTCCAAGACTTTGATGTTAAATATCTATATCTTTTAAAATTACATGAGAAGCTAACAAATTTCGAACTAAAACTTGCTAGTAAGCAGGAATATTTCCAAAACAAAGAAAGAGAAATGGCCAATAATTTCAAAGAATTTGAAACACAGCAGAAGAAATTCTTGCAGCAGCAGCGACAATTCTATAATATACAGAAGTTGATGCTTGCACAAAACGAGAAGGTCAACATTAAACAAAACGCGATATCAAAGACTCAAAGCGAAATATCTCACAGGCAGAACAACTTTGCAAGGATCCTGAAAAAGGCTAAACAACTATACTTGGAAACAAAGAACCCTATATCCAAACTGAGTTCGAATTTGATAAAGCCAATCCAACACCCGAAACCAGTTACACAAATTGCACCCATCAGTACGACGACTCCGTCTACAGAATCTGTAAAAATAAACCTGTTTTCAATCCCAACTTCAAACAAAATCGAAAATCAAGACGATATGATAATCAAAGAAAAAGACGACCAAACAATAGATGATTTAGTTTACAAATATTATTTCAATAACACTTTCATCGATAATATAATGAAGAACAATGTCCTGTCAAGTTTGATGGGAGTTTCAAACCATCCCGGTGTTCCTAGGAATGTGAAAAGCAAAAGAAATGAACTGGAAACTACTATTTTACTTCCAGTTTTTGAGAACAATGATTCAGAAGCGATTGTTACTAAGAACAGAGAGCGAAGATGGATTAATCATCATTCAAGGCACAGGAGTAAAAGACGGGAACGTGGCAAAGGAGCAACTATAATCAATGCTACAGATGCTAAACCTATCAGAAGGAAGGTCTTTAATAATAAGGGAATAGTCGATGAAACTCTCAAATCAAAGAACGAAGGGGATGTAAAGATAAAATACGATCCTTTTTTAGCTATGGCGACGAATTTTTGCAATGAAATTCGTCAAAATACAACTGCGCAAATTTTACAGTGGTGCGTTGAAAAGGCTTTGAGGAGACTGCGAATTCTTGGTGAGTGTTTTGTTTATTTTAATTCATGTGCTATATGACATTACGCCTGGAGCTTCAACGGTTTAGGCGTAATATTTGTGGCAGAGGTGTACCTAATGGTACACCCGTGTCCCATGTAAAAGGGAGCGAGTCTATTGCCATCAAACTAGAAGTTTCTGATGGTATAACGTAATAACACTGTGCCCGACCTGTGTGTCGAAACGAGATCCTCACGCTCAGTAGTAGTGCTTGCTTAACGTGTTGCAGGAGATTTTTTTTAAAGTTATTCTATAGTGGGAGAGAGATGACGCTAGACGTCCTCTATAACTCTACATTGGGGTGGCATTAAAATAATACCCCTTTAAGATGTCATCAACCCCCTGACAAAGATATTGACTGGTTTAGAAAAGAGACTGTGACCTCCGAGTTTCTTTCGGCTGCTTCTTCTCAGAGTAGAAAAAAGACGTGTTAAAAAAGTTTTTAGCCTCCTTGCAAAAACAAATACCGATACACTACGAGGAAAATACTGCACAACGACATGGTTGGCGCAGTAGGCTGAGCGATTGGTTGTTGCGCTGCATACCGCGGATTCGATTCCCGCACGGAACAAACATTTGTATGGCCTACAGGTAGTTGTTCCGGATCTGGCTGTTTGTGTATGTGAGTTTAAATGTTTATATAGTGGCCAAGTGCGAGTCGGACTCGCGCACGAACGGTTCCGTGCCATTATTTATAAAAACGAACAAAAAATCACTTTTTTGTATAGGAGCCTCCTTAAATATTTACTTTATTCTATTTTTAGTATTTGTTATGATAGCGGCAACAGAAACACATAATCTGTAGAAATTTCAACTCGCTAACTATCACGGTTCATGAGATGCAGCCTGGTGACAGACGGACGGACGGACAACGAAATCTCAGTAACACGGTCCCGTTTGACCCTTTGGGTACGGAACCTTAAAAACTAACGAAAACTATATTCATTTCAGACAAGGACGGCTCAGAACACGTTACAGAAAGAACAGTAGAACCTCCAATAGACGTCCCGAAAACGACAGAGGTTAATCAATGGAAACCAAGGAAATCAAAAGAGCATACTCGATTGAAGTCTTTATCTATCGAAATGAATAATGAACCAAGTACCCAACGATTTACCGAATCGACTACGGAACCAAAGAAAAATACTGTTGAAACAGAATCACCAACATCTACTACTAGCACTGAACACGCTACTGCAAGTACATTTACTGGTGAGGAATGGAAAGAACGACAATTTACGAGCGTTTACGCCTTTTTGGCATTTTATACAAACTTTCAAGTCCTTATTTACCGAAATGACGGAACTGATTTTAATGAAACTTCTTACGCTTATGCAGGATACATAGGTCTAAAAAGTTACTAAAAAACATATTGGAAATGTCTTTTAAAAAAAAAATTATGTGTCTATTGATAATTGAAAATCGATCTAATTTAGCTGTAACACTATTTTTCAAAAATAGGAGGAGCTCGTGGCTAAATGATAACAGCTGCCCAGGTCGATCTTTAAGGTTAAGCCGTGCTTGCTGCTATTCTTTACGTCCGGCATCATACAGAACAGTCATATAAGTAAAATTATGTAACTAAAAGATTATCTTTATTTTTAGATACTCCAAGTACGCAAACGCAATTGCCATCGACTCAAACAACTTTGGCACCAGTAACGCAACCTGAAATCGCATCGTCAATATCGGATGCCGCTGCATTCTTCCCAGGTATGTTAATAATTTCCCATCATAATTTATTTGAGGAGCTTGTGGCTAAATAATAACAGCCGCCCAGGTCGATCTTTAAGGTTAAGCCGTGCTTGCCGAGGTTGGTCTGTGGATAGGTGACCATAATTACATATCGAGTTTCCTCCGTGCCTCGGAAAGCACGTTAAGCCGTTGGTCCCGGCTGTCATTTGTAGATCTTTGACAGTCGTTACGAGTAGTCAGAAGCTAAAAGTCTGACATCCAGTCTTACTAAGGGGTATCGTATTACCCAGTTACTGGGTTGTGGAGGTCAGATAGGCAGTCGCTTCATGTAAAATACTGGTACTCAGCTGCATCCGGTTAGACTGGAAGCCGACCCCAAGATAGTTTGGGAAAAGGCTAGGCAGATGATGATGATGAATTTATTTGACACAAAGCATAATCAGCGTATTAAGTTCCCATTGCTGGAAAATTGACGGCACAATTGGTGCAGTAGCTGAACGATTGGTGCCTGTGCTGTGTGTCGCAGGTTCGCACGGAACTAATATTTGTATGGCCTACCGGTAGTTCCGGGTCTGGCTGTTTGTGTATGTAAGTTTAAATTTTTGTGACGGAACTCTTGCCGAGGTCAATCGGCGGATCCAGGGCTGCGGGCTGTTCGAAAGAGATACCGAAAGAAAAAAACAAGTGAATCCGCAGAGAGATGACCAGCCATTTCGTAACATGACCACGCGTTTTATTTTTCGTATTTTCTAATTTCTTGTTTTTGTTTCCAGACAATGATTTGCTTGAATCAAATTTACAACATTTTGGTAAGTTTTTTAATTCAAATTCGTTGGTGTAGCGGTCGCAATCGCAACTGCTAAACGTGAGGTCGTGGGTTCGATTCCCGGGTCTGGCAAATAGTTTATTTAACAATGATTTGTGTAGTGGTTGGAGTGTAGCCTTAGGGGCGCTATGGCGCGAGGACTTAGATTTTTTTTTCTATAATTTTCGGATTGTTTTACACCATCTCATAGTTTTATATTAGAGCAACAGTTTATTTCCAGAAAAAAAAATCATCTGAGCTACCATTTTTTTTTTTGGAAATTCCACTAAGTCCCAAAAAATATTAAGAATTTTTTTTTTGTTGTTTTCTTTGCTTCTCATAGTGCCCTTAAGCGTATACTCCAATTCCTACAAAAATCACCCCTAAGGCAACCCACTGTACACCGTGTTCTTTATGTTATTGGGGTTTTCATCAGGAAATTCTCAGTAGCTGCCACGGAGTCTAGATTTGTGCGGGGCTCATAGCAATAGATTTTCCTCTATTATGTTTCCATTGACACGAATTGGTGGTTGAGTGAATGTCATGCTCACTTAAATGTCTCACTGATGGTGGCGGGTGTGTCGGGTCATTTAGGTCCCTTCAGAATGGTTAAGTTGAGTGATGGCTGATACACGCGTCATGTTTGTGAACAGGCGCTGTCAGTTGTGACTGGTCATCTCTTAGCTGCCACGGTTTATTTTAATTACTTTGTTTTTAAATTGTTGATTTAATATTTTACTCTGGACGCTCATAACTTACACGTATTTCTACATCGTTTTCACATATTTTTAATTCTCAACATGAATGATGTCATCAAGATTTTCTAAAATTATTTGATTTAAAAGAGTGCCCATGGAGTTTCTTGCCCATTCTTCTCTATAGAGATCTATGCTTTCGAATGGGCAACTACAGTACTTTCACAAGTTATTATGTCTAATGACTGGGACTGTTGCTTAGCTTAGCTCAGAATCTTGAAATTTGGTACGAAGCAACGTCTTATAGCACAGATAGAGGAAAAATTGCGAAAACCGTAAATTTTTTGTTACATCATGTAATAAAAATATTTTTACTAATTATTGTACGGAACCCTCGGCGCGCGAGTCCGACTTGCACTTGGCCGGTTTTTTTTTACTTTCAAAAGTGCATGTAATGGTCCAATTGAGATATGCTTAGAGTTTGAGTTTATTGCATTGCACTTAACCATAACTGACAAAATGTGGGTGTACGATTAGGCAGACCTCTGCCTAGCCCTACGGGGATTTCAAGCGTGATGTTATGTTATGTTATGCATGTTTCAGATATGAAGGCCGACACTGAAGGAAACGTTTACTACGAGGGGAGTTTGCATGCCAGTGACTTAAGTAAGATGTAATATTTTAAACTATTATTTTGTCAATAATGGGTGTATAAGTCCCCATAAGGAAGCCAAAAGTCACTTATTCTCCTCGTCATAGCGATATTTTTTTTGTTATAGACCACCAGTACGCGTAACATGACCGCCGTAGAAACGGGCTATGTCGATGGAATAATCAACAAACTAACACATTGTCATTGTCTATCTGTCATTACCAGAGGTCGGAATTAGGTAGAGTTATTTGTGTACTTATATTGATTTCATACAGCAAAAGAATAAAGTGCATTTACCTCAAATCCCTAGGTTAATTTTAAAGAGCAGAAAGCTCCCGTGATTTATTAAATAAAAAAGTTATTTACTTTTCACAATTTAAACCTTCCGACATCGGATGTCCGAATTTGCATAATTCCAATGCGCACACGCAAGGGAAGATCCATATTAATTATGAACATTTCGATGCAAGTACAAAAATAACTGTACCTAATTCCGACCTCTGATCATTATGTCGATTCTTCCGTAGACAAAACTCGTTTCTATAGTGGTAATGCTACGCGTGCTGAGAGCCTTCTAGATGCGGAGATATTGGGGTCCAAGTTCCACCCTTTTCACAAGGTTTCTTTTTTTAAATACAAGTTTTTAATCTTATAACTTCACTTTAAATACCATCACGATCCCCGTAATATTCAATGTATCCTTCAGCACAATGTTTTAAGTGCTACCGTAGAACGTGATTTTTCACCCCCAAAAAAAAGGAGTCTCCCAGCAATAATTTTTCCGTTGAGTTACTTATTTTGATGTACAGAATGCTTTGTTGCCAGCTTCGTGAAGGGTCTGTGTACAACTTGTTTAATCATTTTGTCAGTCTTTTAACCACCTGTAAATAATCGATTCCTATGTCTAACGAAACGTTGTAACTTATCATCATCATCAGCCTATAGTGTTCCCACTGCTGGGACACAGGCCTCCTCTCTATGAGAGGGAGTGGGCTGTAATCCACCACGCGGGTCCAGTGCGGGTTGGTAGATGTCACATGTCTTCGAATGTTTAGTTCTAGGACATGCCGGTTTTCTGACGATGTTTTCCTTCACCGTTTTTGAGGGCAGTATGTAACTTATACATCTGTCTTAACCACTGATATGTTGCAAGTAGAAATAGAAAAATAGCTAATTATTGCAAATAACCATAATGTGGAGCCCTAACACAGCCAGAAGGAGTTGTAACAGACCTCGTACTAGAAATAAAGTTAACATATTACATTAATTTTGCATTTACAGGGTTTTTGGTAAAAAACCAACAACCTCTAAAGAGGTTGTACGTTGTGTTGACGTTGTACTCATCATTATGAACAACATTTACCATGAGACCAAAACTAAAATCGCAAAAAAAAAAGTTCTTCCGTACTTTATGTTCACATAAGGGGTCGTTCATTAATTACGTGAGGCAACTTCGGCAATTTTTCGACCCCCTCTCCCCCTTTGGTGAGATATCATGAGACTTGACTTGACCCCCTCACCCCCCCCCCCCTCTAATCTCACGTGAGATGTATCAAAATTCGTAGTTAAGTGTAAATACGTTAACCTGTGCTTGATTGCGTTGGATTGATTAAAAAAAATATAATTTGCTTTCATGACAACATCTAAACATAAGTACAATGTTTCTTACAGCAAAAAATTACTTGATATTTGCCGAGACCTCCGCTCTCTCCCTAGTGAGATTAGGTGAGATTTGGCTCGACACCCTCCCCCCTCTAAACGCCTCACGTAATTAGTGGACGCCCCCTAACTAGTGAATGTAGGGGACAGCTGATTCTTTTCACGATTTCGTTTTTGGTCTTATAGCAAAAGTTGTTCATAATGATGAGTAGAATGACCTCTTAAGAGGTTGTTGGTGTTTTACCAATAACCCTGTATACCATTGTACAAACGAACTGGTTTAAGGCCCCGCCCCGTTGGTAGTACGTAGCTTAATAATTGTCTTCCACAGTCGACAGCGACAGTCAGGGTATTGATGACATCATGCCAGGAATTGAAAGTAACTCCAGAATAGATATGGATCCCATGGCCTTTGATCTTCAGGCTCAAAGACGAGCTATTGTCAGAAAGTAAGTATGCTTTTATCATCATCTGCCTAGCCTTTTCCAGACGGGTCAGCTTCCAGACTAACCGAATGCAGCTGAATACCAGTATTTTACATGGAACGGCTGCCTATCTGAACTCCGCAGCGTGGTAGGTAACACAATAACCCTTTGGTAAGACTGATTATCAGACTTATGAGCCACTGACTCTTGACTACCTGTAACGACTGTCAAAGATCTACAAATGACAGCCGGGACCAACGGCTTAACGTGCTTTTCGAGACACGAGGGAAACTCGGTATGTCATATCCACGGAATTACCTTGGGAAGCGCTGCTCTACCTTGAAGATTGAATTGAAAAATATGAATGCGGCTGTTATTATTTAGCCACGAGCTCTTTCAGTAGGTATGTTGTCATGTTCCTTTAAAATAGTATGGGGTGGAGTACATATGTAGATGTTGTGTGTTTTGTTTTTTTTTTCGTTAAATGTTATGTCCACTGTCTAAATGTGTTTTAAATTAAGAGCGTTAACACCTTACGGCATTTTGAATGTATTTTGAAATAACTCAACCGATTTTAATGTTTTTTAGTAACTTTTTAGACCTATGTATCCTGCTTATGCGTATGAAGTTTCATTATGTGAACGGTGTGTAATGGGCTAGCTCACTGTCCGTCCGTCTTATGACGACAGGCCGTGCCGACCGTTCGTGTTCCACGCGCGCCTCAAGGAGATGTCAGCAAATCGGAAGGGGTCCGAGAGGGCCGATGCCTGCCAGGGCTGCGGGTTACCGTGGCCCTGGAATACAAAGGGCTAAGAAGGAACATGGATGTCAGTCAAGTCTGACACTCCCTTCAAGTCATTTGAGGATTTATCATCCTAAAAAAAAAAGGGAGGTTTGTGCCATAATTGCCACGTTTGGCAGGCGCTGCTGCCCATTCTCTGGCAAGTCGAATCCCTTAGTCGCCTCTTACGACACCCACGGAAAGATATGGGATGGTGCTATTCTTAACGTCCGACACCATATAGAAGACGTCCGACACCATACAGAAGACTGCTTAACTCTTCATGACTAACTAGTATTCTTTTCCCTTATTTCAGATTGAACGAGAAAATAAAAATGTCTCTCGGTTAAAAATTAAGCCTAGCTTAGACAGTAAAAAATAAGCTGAAAACGATACTGTAAACTGTAGGTAGTGGTAAAGTAATGAAAATCTCAAATTATTTATAAGTTTTGTACTTAATATTTAAGTTAGAATTAATTGGAAGAAAACTAAGATGAGTGTTGAGAAAATATATGATTAGGGAAGAGAAAGGAGACATAGATCGAATATAAAGGAGATATAATTAGAAAAAAGCAGTGCTCTGTATCTACAAGAATTACAGAATACATTGAATATATATATATATATATATATATATCTATAACGTGTGCTGAGAATGCTTATGAATTGGAAACTTGGAACTTCAACGAGTCGAGGTCAAAATTACAAAACAGTATTTAATAGAACAGAACAGAGACAGAATTCAAGCAACTGAAGGTCAGTAAAAATGTACAGTAACGGTGATGGAAATTTCAAAAATATATTTGATGAGGGTTATCGTTTTTGAGCTCACCAGATGGCGTCACTGGCGAGTTTGATCATTTCTAAAGACCTTATTTTACACGAACGCCTCTAGCGGCGAATTAATGTGTGATAGCCCATATTGAAATTAATTCACAAAAAGCTTTATGTCAATTCGTTCTAGATCAATGACTTAAAAACTAATGGACTGGACATTCCTACAGAATTAGTGTGAATACCTATAAAAATCTGGCACACAAAATGGCGTTGCGGTCACGCATAGATAAGCTTATGACGTCACATGAAACTTTTGCCAAAATAAGCAGTTGCAGACTGTAGTTGTCTCTCATTTCTAATGCAACTACTGCTTTATTAAAAAGAGACATAACTTTTTTCTCATGTTTGTGTCGTCATTAAAGATATTTGTAAAACTTTTCTTTCTATAGTAGAATATGCCGTCTCCATAGGTACGTCCTCAATGTTCTAGATATAAACAGAACGATTCTTACTGGACAAAACCAAAAACATGTGCTAAATGATCATGGTCCTTATGTCCTCAGCTGGCAAACGCAGCTCAGGACATGACAACCTGGCTTATGTATTATTACTAATTATAGTTAATTTATAATGTTACCAATGTAAATAATTGTTGGATATGTTTAATTTACCACCAAAAATAAAATTTTAAAAAATGCTGTGGACATTTTGTGTTAAGGGGGGTATTTCTTGACGTCACATTACAAAATCTAAAATATATCTAAGTATTAAAACATGTTAGAATTATTGACGAAAAACTTAAAAATATTTTCAAATCTATCAGTATGAACATGTGAAATTGAAAGATATGTGACGTCACATAGGGAGCGGGGAGTCTCACAAATGTCAAATAATCATGAAATTCGTGACACGTAATTTATGGATGACCCCTAAGAATTTAAGGGATAAATAAATCGAAAACTTGCCTAAAGAAACTCTAGCGCAAAATGTCATGCTTTTAGATCAGAGATTTTGATTAAGTGATAAAAATAGTTGGTAAGTTGTAATTTGTACAGAAAGAAAAATGCAAGCAGTAAGGTTATTCAAGTATTTTTAGTGTTTTGTATTAGTGAACAAAAAATGCAATTTAAATTTAGTTATTTATCAACATCTGAAACTTTGTTTTTAATAAATCTAATGCATAATATTTTGTTGTGTTTCAATTGTTTTTTTTTTTTTAGATATATAGAATCATCATCATTCCCCTGCCTTTATTCCAATTTATTTGGGGTCGGCGCAGCATGTCTTCTTCTTCCATACTTCTCTATTACTCGTCATCTCTCCAGTCACTACCTTTCAAGCCATAATCATCCTTCACATAGTCCACCCATCGTTTCTTCGGAAATATAGAATATTCTTTATTATGTTCCTACACCGTACTTTCAATTAACATGAAAGAAAGTAGTCCAGTATATCTAAATCTAATCTAATCTAATCTTCTCTAATAATAAAGAGGAAAGATTTGATTGTTTGTTTGTTTGCATTGAATAGGCTCCGAAACTACTAGTCCGATTTGAAAAATTCTTAGTGTTAGATAGCCCATTTATCGAGGAAGGCTATAGGCTATATATCATCACGCTACGAACAATAGGAGTGGACCAGCAATGAAAAATGTTGCGACACGGGGAAAATGTGACGCAAACGTAGTTGCTTCGGACAATTTAATTTAAAAAAGCTATTATTACTCATTAAACGAATGTTTTACGGATAAATTCAGTAAAAATACATAATTATGAATAACAGACACTTAATATGTAAAATAACAAAAAATGTAGTAAATTATAATAATTAATTATTAATATATTTAAATAAATAATGAATGAATAGATGTATTCAAGTCTAAGTGAACGGAAATATAAATTAATAAATAGGATACCTACAAAATACTTCAAAATTATAATAATTGTAATATTTGTAACATTTTTGTAATAATTGTATAATTACTCTTCTTTTGACAAGGAAAATTAGAGAAGCACTCTTCCTCTCTCTCTTCTTATTTAAAACTTGCTGTGCCCGACAGGGTCCATAATTGTGTCTATTATTTTTTATTCGACCACCTGTTATATGTACATTATGGATGCAATAAATGATTTGATTTGATTTGAAAACATTTAATACAGGGTAGCACAAGGGGCGGTCTTATCGCTAAAAGTAATCTTTTCGAGACAATCTTTGGATGGATGAAGAGAGAGGAGAAAAATACTGCAGGTAGTCTGTGGTGTACTATAATAATAAACATACATAATGCGCCCGACCCAGTTCTCGAAAATGGCAATATCACACTGTATTGGGATCAATCCGGATCATAACTGACAGGATTATTGTAGCCAATAGTGGTGGTATATCGATCAGAGCGGAGCGCAATGATTGTTGACATAACGGTTCCACACGACGAGAACCTCGTGAAAGCCGGGAAAGATAAGCAATTCAAGTATCTTGACTTGGCTCGCGATGTTGTCGACATGTGGGATGTTGACTCAGCGATCATTGTGCTGATAGTCGTATCAGCCAATGGCCTAATTTCCAAGAGCCTCTAGGCATATCTGATGAGGCTCTCGTTAGGCAGGTGGATCAAGTGCTTGATTCAGAAATCGGTACTCCTGGACACGGCCCGTATTGTTAGGGGGTTCCTTTCTCTGGAGACCTGACCGCCGGTAGGTTGGACCCTGTTCCCGATACCGGTGGGCTACTTTTTTATTTTAAACAGAAATATACAGAAACAGATACAGAAATATTTAAAAATGTAAATTAAATGTATAGAAATAAATACATTTGAACAATAAACATACATAGGTAATGCGCCCGACCCAGTTCTCGATAATGGTAATATCACGTTGTATTGGGATCGACCTATCATCACTGATAGGACTATTGTTGCCAATAACCTGACATTGTGTTGATAGATCGATTGGAGTGTCGCGCAATGATTGTTGATATAACGGTTCCACATGACGAGAACCTCGTGAAAGCAGGGAAAGATAAGCAATTCAAATAGCTAGATCTGGCTCGCGAGGTTGTCGACACGTGGAACGTAAGTACAGAAGTCCTTGTGCCGATAGTCGTGTCGGTCAATGACTTAATAGCCCAAAGCCTCGACCAAAATCTGAGGAGTCTTTCGCTTGGCAGCTGAATCAAGGGCTTGATTCAGAAATCAGGACTTCTGGACACGTCGTGTATTGTGAGGAGGTTCCTCTGACAAGAGCCCTGATCACCGGTAGCCCGGGCCCTGTTCCCGATGCCGGTGGCCTACTATTTTTAATATTTTTTAATGTTTTTCAATTAAAATTTTCTCAGTTTCGGGTAGCTTGACCTGCGGCATCTGCACATGATAAAACATATACTAATGTATACAATATGATAAAAATTAGGTCCTGCAAGGGCCGGACCAGGAGTATTTGAAAGAGATACCGTGGCCCTGGAACACAAACGGCTAAGAAGGAACATGGCTGGGTTTTAGTCAGTACAAGTCTGGCACTCTTTCCGCTCCGCCAAGAGCGGGAGGGGTCATTTGATGATTTCCCATCCGTAAAAAAGGGTATTATTAGGTATCAAGATTAAATTCTATACGATGTAGTTTTATTTGTGGATAATAAGTGACTCACATCAGCTGCCAGCTAGAGCTAAGACCACGAACTTATACGCTCCGCGCGCACGTGTGGTGCGCATGATAATTACAAGTTAAAGGAGGCAAGGATAAAACAAAAATACCTCTAGGTATTTTTGTTTTATCCCCAAACCACTTAAACTCTTAAAAGCCAAAATCAACAGTAGTGACCACCAGAAAAGCTTCGAGACATTGAAGCCTGACGAATTCACAGAGAAATAATCTAACTGTCTTGGATCCCGCAACGAAAATAAACAGAAAAGAAAAGCGGAGGAGTAGGAAAAGCCATCATTTCCATGTAAAAGAACGCACACGCACAGGGGTGTAAAGATCTTCATACCCCGTAGAAAAGGGAGGATCCTCCGACCAGACGGGTGTTGTATCTTGTGGGCTACTGCCCGACGACAGTTGCTGTAGAGTTTTTCTATATCGTCTTGAAAAATCTACTTCTGGACACGGCTTGATAAGAGGTTCCTCTCTCAAGAGTTCTGAACACAAGTAGCTCAGACCCTGATCCCGATGCCGGTGGGCTACTATTTTTTTATTTTTTTTTAAATATTTCAAAATGTCAATGTTATGTATACAACGTGTAACGTTAAATGCGCAAAACCTCAGACACCCCAAATGATATTTAATTCAATTGACCTAATTCTGAGAGAAAAAAAATCATTAAAAAGAACGTAAAGGTTTTATGTGCTGTTTTAGTTTTACTGGCAATTCTTCTATCGTTTCTTTCTTTTTTTCCCGCATATGAGATAATTTAAATTGGACGACAAATATTTTTGTTTGTTTACCTATTTTGGCGGGTTTGCGCACTTTATGGCTTGACCTATGAACAAATAGACAGGGCAACATTTTTAATGAAGATTTTTTTGAAAAATTGAACTATATTAAAAAGTGGTTCAATTGATTCTGCTCGTTATTCTGATCAAACTATTTTCAGGTTTTGCGCATTTAACGTTACGCGTTGTATAAATGTCATGTCATAAACATACCGCACAAACTATCGCGGGTTTAACAGGGTATGCCAGACACGGCAACTCTATAACAGAACAGATAAGTAATAGTTCAGTAAAGTATAGTATTGGTATTAAAAGGCACTTCATACTAGATTGTACCACAATCCAAAAAGTCTCTCAGTAAAACAGTTTTTAGATGACAAATCGACTCATCTGCCTAGCCTTTTCCCAAACTATCTTGGGATCGGCTTCCAGTCTAACCGGATTACATTAAAAGAGCTAAGAGAGCGATACGGCGTAAGTACCAAATTTTAGTTTTTCATTCATCTTTGTTTGGTTTACAAACTAACATTCTTAACTATCAATTCATCGTCTGCCTAGCCTTTTCCCAAACTATCTTGGGATCGGCTTCCAGTCTATCCCGATGCAGCTGAGTACCAGTATTTTACATGAAGCGACTACCTATCTGACTTCCACAACCCAGTAACTGAGTAATACGATAGCCCTTAGTAAGACTGGATGTCAGACCTTTGGCTTCTGCCTACTCGTAACGACTGTCAAAGACCTCTCTTAGCTTCAGAAGTTGGTCACTTTTGTTTTTTTTTACCAGTTTTTTTTGCTACTGACTCCGGATTATTTTTGCATTTTATTTTTATTTTTAGTTGTAATATCCAGTGAAAAATAAGGACCTCGTTGGTTAATAAAAATAATAACAGCCGCACAGTTCGATCTTAAAGGTAAAGCCGTACTTGCCAAGGTTGGTCCGTGGATGTGGACCTTAATTACATACCGTTTCCATAAGAGTTTACTCCGTGCCTCTGAAAGCACGTTAAGCCGTTGGTCCCGGCTGTCATTTATAGATCTTTGACAGTCGTTACGAGTAGTCAGAAGCCAAAAGTCTGACATCCAGTCTTACCAATGGGTATACTCAGCTGCATCGGGATAGACTGGAAGCCGACCCCAAGTAGGTCGTTTAGGATAAGGCTAGGCAGATGATGATGATGATTACAGATGTCTGACAGTGCCACTAGTTCTGATGAAGACCTTATTCAGCGTACTTGAAAATTAATCAAGTTTTCTATCATACTACTTTCATCTACATTCTATCAATCTACAACAACATTCAATGAAGCCAAAATTACAAATAAGTAAGTTACTGCGTCAAAATCGAAGCTACAATGTTATCGCTTGGAAACTTCTTTTTTTACGATAAAACCCAAGAATTTGAGAGACAAAGAGAAGTAAAAAGAAAGCGATAACGCGATTGTTTACGAAAAAATTTACACTTCGGACCAAACCATCGGCCGTGGCGCACGATTTTAATGTAAGTTGAAAAACAGTTAGTACATTAGTACTAACCATATTATTTTAGCAGCTCGTGGCTAATGGCCGCTCGGGTCGATCTTATGGCTAAGCCGTCCTTACCTAGGATGGTTCCTGGATGGGTGCCAACCATTACATATTGATTACAGCCTTTTCCGATCTTTGTTTTGGAGTCGGTTACCAGTCTGTGTGTGTGTGCGCCTTTTGTCGACGTTTTATAAGTGCCCATGTAGGCCTATGTAAACTAAAATATTTTGATTTTGAGTCTAACCGGATGCAGCTGAATACCAGTATTTTACATGGAGCGACTGCCTATCTGATCTCAGCAATCCAGTTAGTACTGGGTAATACGTTTACAACCAGGACCAATGGCTTAACGTGCTTTTCGAGGTACGGAGGAAACTTAATATGTAAGGAATGGTCACCGACCTGGACAAGCGCGGCTTTACCTTGAAGATCGACCGGTACGGCTGTTATTATATAGCCAAGAGCGTAATAACAATTGATGTTAACAATGTTAAATTAATGCATAGCAAAAAATTTTCATTGGATCATCATCATTTGCCTAGTCTTTTTCCAAAACTTTCTTGGGGTCGGCTTCCAGTCTAACCGGATGCAGCTGAGTACCAGTATTTTATATGAAGCGACGGCCTATCTGACCTCCACAACCCAGTACTGGGTAATACGAAACCTCTTTAAGACTGGATGTCAGACTTTCGGCTTCTGACTACTCGTAACGAACTGCCAAAGATCTACAAATGACAGCCAATGCTTTCCGAGGCACGGAGGAAACTCGGTATGTAAAGATGGTCACCCATCCACGGACCAACCTCGACAAGCATCGACCTGTGCGGCTGTTCATAGTTAGCCACGAGCTCCATATTTTTCATAGGATATTACAACTAAAAATAAAAAATTGCAAAAAATATTTTTTGCAATCAATCATCAATCTTAATATCGTACAAGTAAATATTTTATTTGTCTTTCTTTCTTGCTATTAAAAAGTTAACAAGCGTGGGAGACAGCTCACTGGTGTGATTCATAAACTAAAACGGCTCTACTCGGAATATTGTCATTTGTCACCGACTCCAAAGAACAAAGCTCATTACAGAGAAAACCTCACAATGGCATTGTACGATTTCCTGAAAAGGTTATTGAAAACAAGCAGTGTGCTTTATATAGGCTTTCCGAATGAAAAAAATGTCTAACTAAAGAACAGAGTCAGAATCTGAGGATATTTTTTAAGTATATTTGTTTTTATTAGTGTTAATTTTAGTTACAATAATAAGGAACTCTTGTGACGTGAACTGGGTCTACCCAATGGTTTAAATTGTACATTGTAAGTCAATTTGAGATTTTTCTTTCACTCAAAACGTCAGTTAAACATAACTGGCCAAAAGTGGGTGTGCTTTAAATTCGTTTTACTAGTGTAATACGTGTCGGACGTAAAGAATAGCACCATCTCCCCGTGGGTGTCGTAAGAGGTGACTAAGGGATTTGCCAGAGAATGGGCAGCAGCGTTCTCTGTGCTTTTGTAACAACCGTACTTACTGCGATCGCCAACCCGCCTGCCAAGCGTAGCGATTATTGCAAAACCCCCCAAATTGTCTATGTGACGACACTTGGGGGAGGCTTATGTCCAGCAGTGGACGTCTTTTGGGCTGAAATGATGATGATGATGAGTGTAATAAATATCATATTCATATAGTAATAAAAGTTCACATTATATTACTAAAACATTGCGGATATTTGCGTAAATACGCCAATAACTACATTTAATATTTGTGTGGATTGTTTTAACAAAGCTCATTTTCTTTTATGGCAATAAAAGGGGAAAACATCATGTTTAGCAACCTCGAAGAGTGTCGCCGACAAATATCTGGAATTTCGAAGCTGTTAAAATTATGTTTATTTCTGTAATTCATCATCTGCCTAACCTTTTTTCCCAACTTAATTGGGTACTTATCTGCCTAACATGACAGCTGTGACGTTATGTCAAAATCCAATAAAATTTTGAAGTTGTGGTTTGTGATAAATAGAGACCGGATTATATGCATATTTGCATAATTATGCATTATCATCATCATCATCAGCCTATAATGTTGCCACTGCTAGGACACAGGCATCCTCTCTATGAGAGTGAGCGGGCTGTAATCCACCACGCGGGCCCAGTGTGGGTTGGTAGATGTCACATGTCTTCGAATTTTTAGTTCTAGAACATGCCGGTTTCCTCACGATGTTTTCCTTACCGTTTACCGTTTTTGAGGGCAGCGTTTGCGTTTGCTTATTATGCCGAATGTATCAATGTAATCGGCTAATCTTGCTTTTTTTAGAAAACTGGGTTTATCCCAATTGTAAACGTCCCTTTGTGCCTAGTGGCCTTGTTTCGTTCTGTCTCCTACTGATATAGAGGGAAGTGCAAATTATGTTTTTTCCTACTCCTCCACTATTATTTTCTTACTAGCTTTCCCGCGCAACTTCGTCTGCGTCACATTTTTGCAACATTTTTCATTGCTGTTCCGCTGCTGTTGGTCATAGCGTGATGATATATAGCCTTCCTCGATAAATAGGCTTCCTGAGATTAGCGCGTTCAAGCAAACAAACAAAGTCTTCAGCTTTATAATATTAAACAAAATATATAGTATAGATTAATTTCGTTGCGGGATCCAAGACAGTTAAATTGTGTCCTTGGGGCTTTGAGCTTCATTGTCTCGGGCATTTTCTGGTGGTTGCTAGTTTTGATTCTGGCTTATAGAAGTTGCACTGGTTTGGGAATATTGTGGCGGGCTTGATCTTGATTTTTTTTAACTGCATCTAACTGAAATTATACGGCAGAAGTCATCTCATGATCTGCCTAGCCTTTTTCCAAACTATCTTGGGGTCGGCTTCCGTTTTAACCGGATACAGCTGAGTACCAGTATTTTACATGACGCGACTGCCTATTTGACCTCCACAACCTCCATAACTGGATAATACGATACCCCTTGGTAAGACTGGATGTCACACTTTTGACTTATGGCTACTCGTAATGACTCTCAAAGATCTACAAATGACAGCCGGTACCAACGGCATAAACGTACTTTCCGAGGCACGTTGGAAACTCGGTATATAATTATGGCCACCCATCCATGTACCTACCTTGGCAAGCACGGCTTAACCTTAAAGATCGACCCGTACGGCTGTTATTTTGTGGCCACGAGCACTTCCACGAGCTCGAGAAGTGATACTCGCAAAAAAGTACTTTAATTCAAATAAATAGATCGCAATGGAACGAACTTTTATAATTTTAATTAAATTAATAGACAACTTAGTTTTCGCGGGATTTTTCTGTCAACCATTTAGGTGTTCCATTCATATCCGAAATTCATCATCATCTTCCTGCACATGTCACAAGTTACTTAGGGTCGGCTTTTATCTTCCACTAAAAAATAAGTCAAAAAAAGAGTCAATATTGGCGTGACGGTTGACAGCTCCTCTGTCTACCGTCACGCCAATATTGACTTTTTTTTAGGGTTCCGTACCTCGAAAGGAAAAAACGGAACCCTTATAGAATCACTTTGTTATCCATCCGTCTGTCCGTCTGTTTGTCAAGACCCAAGGAATTTATATCAAATGCTCAGGTCTAATGTCCCTTAGAGCTGTGAAAAAATCAAACTTCTAAGCCAACACAATCAAAAGATTCAGCCGTTTATGCCGCAAATGTCCGCAAATTTTCGACACTCGCAAGGGAATCGAAACCTACAGGGTACTTCCCGTGAACACAGAATCTTCAAATTTGGTACGAAGCACAGATAAAGGAAAAATTGCGAAAACCGTAAATTTTTAGTTACATTAGTTTTTTTTACATATTTTTTATATGGAACCCTCGGTGCGCGACTCGTACTTGGCCGGTTTTCTTTCATATTATTCCTCACACGATCCATCCATTGTTCATTTTCAATTAAATTAAATAAAACAAAAGAATCCACAAAATCGATTGAACACAATAGGCTGAACAACACGCAAAAAAAGCAATTGAATTGTGAAACTCTTCTTTTCATATTTTTTTAATTGCTTTGTTAGTTAGTTACCTGCAACTAAATTTCCAACCAGCTACCCTCCACAGATTGAGCTGAAACTTTGCACACACCTTTCGTTCTGGTGACAATACATTTTATTACTGACATGACTTGATCCTGCAGCCAGGATCGCTTCCTCACGAAAGATCTCATCTTCATCATCATCATAACGAAAAGATCTCGCCAACGGTTAATAGCACGGACACGAAACTTTGTGAACTTGTTGTGTATGCGATTAGTGTTTATTAATAAACCTGTAGCGGCACTACATTAAGTACTACAGCGCCATCTATGACACAACTGAAGAACTGATATCTTCTACATCTCGTAAGCAAAGTTATTCTCGAATTTGTGTAAATTCGAGAATAACTTTGCTACTGCCCGACAGTTGTTGTCGGATTTTCCTATAGTCATAAAGGAAAATCCGACAACAACTGTCGGGCAGTAGCCCACCAGACATAACACCATTCTTGTTCAAAGCACATTCAGCTGAATACCAGTATTTTACATGGAGCGACTGCCTATCTGACCTCCACAGCCCAGTTGCTGGGTAATAAAAATCTTGTACCATAAGCATGTTTAGGGGTATGAGGAACAGGGCATAACGTTCCTCGATACTCCTTAGAAAAGGGACCGAACAGACAGGTGTTATGTCTGGTGGGCAACTGCCCGACAGTTGTTGGCGGGTTTCTCTGTATACTCTTAAGTCGATGTAAACTTTGCTTGCGAGATTCAAACCATATTAGTTCTGCAGTTTTATCATAGACGGCGCTGTGGTACATTTGTTATGAGTTGTTTTTTGTAGGTCGCTACAGCATGTAATGTGAAGGAATGAGGAAATTGTCGTGAGAATAGTTTTGAGTATGAATGTGGATGGGTATAAGAGTAGAGGGAGACCAAAGAAACGATGGATGGACTGTGTGAAGGATGATATGGCAAGAAAAGAGGTGATTGATGAGATGACGAGTAAAAGAGAAGTATGGAAGAAGGAGACATGCTGCGCCGACCACAAATAATTTGGGTTTGGCATTATTTAAATCTTCTAATAATTCTGACTTTTGAATTTGACTGCGTCGTTGGTCGAGTGGTCGCATGTGCGAATGCCCATATGATTCCCAGGTCGGACAGTGTGTAATTGGTTTCTTCCATCAGGAATTCCTCAGTAGCAGTCACGGAGTTTGGATTTGTGCTGATTGATGGCAATAAGCTCTCCCCTATTACAACTTAAAATACAATTGGCGAAATGTAGGTGTATTATTAGGTACAATTCTGCCTAACCCTTCGGGGATTTCAGAGGAGATCGTACGTAAATATTTTAACAATTCCTCCATTATTTTCCAGAAACACATAAAAGCAACACCCTCTATATGACACGATGCGACTACGACGCGATGTTCTACAGGGTGTTCTGCATCACGCTCCTGGCCATAGCGTTCACGTTTACTGTCATACTGACCAGTGTGTTCATAGACATTGATGGGATGCTCGTTAGTAAAAAAGGTAAGCATTTAAGAATAAGAATAACGGTCCCGAATGACGAGAACTTCGTGAAAGTAGAGAAAGATAAGCAATTCAAATATCTGGCTCGCCAGGTTGTCGACATGTGGGATGTGAGTACAGCAGCCATTGTGTCGATAGTCGTGTCGGTCAAGGGCTTAATAGCCAAAAGCCTTGACCAACATCTGAGGAGTTTTTCGCTTGGCAGCTGGATCAAAGGCTTGATACAGAAATAAGAGCAGTACTTCTGGACACACCGCGTATTGTTAGGAGGTAATATCACGTTGTATTGAAGTCAACCTTCACTGACAGGACTATTGTTGCCAATATCATGACATTGTGTTGATATATCGATTGGTACGGCGCACAATGTTTGTTGATATAACCCGTCCCGCATGACGAGAACCTCGTGAAAGCAGAGAAAGTTAAGCAATTCAAATATCTAGATCTGGCTCGCGAGGTTGTCGACATGTGGAATGTGAGTACAGCAGTCATTGTGCCGATAGTCGTGTCGGACAATGGCTTAATTGCCTCAAAAGCCTCGACCAACATCTGAGTAGGCTTTCGCTTGGCAGCTGGATCAAGGGCTCGATTCAGAAAGCAGTACTTCTGGACACACCGCGTATTGTTAGGAGGTAATATCACGTTGTATTGGGGTCAACCTATCATCACCGACAGGACTATTGTTGCCAATAAGCCTGACATTGTGTTGATATATCGATTGGAGCGGAGCACAATGTTTGTTGATATATCCCGTCCCGCATGACGAGAACCTCGTGAAAGCAGAGAAAGGTAAGTAATTCAAATATCTAGATCTGGCTCGCGAGGTTGTCGACATGTGGAATGTGAGTACAGCAGTCATTATGCCGATAGTCGTGTCGGACAATGGCTTAATTGCCAAAAACCTCGACCAACATCTGAGTAGGCTTTCGCTTGGCAGCTGGATCAAGGGCTCGATTCAGAAAGCAGTACTTCTGGACTCAGCGCGTACTGTTCCCAATGCCAGTGGGCTACAGTTTTTCATATTATTAAATGATTTTAATATCATTTTATAAAAATATTTTAAAATGTAATTAGTTTGTAAATAAATGAATAAACGAGAAAAGTATAAGCATAATTTATTTGCGTAAAATACAGGTGTTCGTCATCTGCCTAGCCTTTTCTCAAACTATCTTGGGGTCGGCTTCCAGTCTAATCGGATGCAGCTGCGTACCAGTATTTTACATGAAGCGACTGCCTATCTGACCTCCACAAACCAGTAATGGGTAATACGATACCCAGTATATAACAATTTTTATTATGACACACTTTTTTTTTAATTTATTTCCTCTGTTTGCTTCTTTATATCGCAGAGGTGAAAAGGGTGCCTCTCGAGTTCGTCAAGGGTACTTTTTACAACCATTATGTGATGTGATATTTCGAAGTAACAATCCGTTTTTTTTGCAGAAAACCTCAATGATAACTTCATTCGTCGTAAGGAATTTACAACCGAGGCTACAGATAATGATGATATGAACTACGGTGACAATGAAGATTCTTACAGAACGAAACGATCTATAGGTAAGATTATTTTGATTTTGTATCAATATATCAGTAGCACTAAGTCCTGTAAAGTTCTTATTTCTAAAAGTAGGAGGAGCTCGTGGCTAAATAATAACAGCCCCACGGGTCGATCTATGAGGTTAAGCCGTGCTTGCTGAGGCTGGTCCGTGGATGTGGATGTTGACAGTCGTTACGAGTAGTCAGAAGCCTAAAGTCCATTCAGTCTTAGTGATATCGTATTACCCAGTTACTGAGTTGTGGAGGTGAGATAGGCACAGGCAGTCGCTTCATGTAAAATACTGGTACTCAGCTGCATCCGGTTAGACTGGAAGCCGACCCCAAGATAGTTTGGGAGGAGGCTAGGCAGATGATGATACTAGACTAACAGTAACGTATCATGACATCACGCCTGTAATTCCCAAAGGATTAGGTTCACCCCCTTTTACATCAGACCTAAACATAAGTTGCGAAAGATAAAACCTAAAAAAAGCCTAAAACTCCAGTGATTATAGACGTGATTTCATGATATGATACGCGTATCAATCCAAAAACCTTCTTTACAGAAACCCAAAGCTTCTTATTCCACATAAAAAATCCGAAAGTGAAAAACATACTAGCCAATCGGCTATCAACATTATTAGAAGAATTAGAAGCTGAGGAATCTACAGGCATGAAGCTCACAGATAAAAATATAAAGAAAAGAATAGAAGAAACTCCGAAAGTAGCTGAAACACAGAAGCTGGCAGAAGATGACAGCAAAGATAAACTGCTACATTTGAGTATGCATAATATTCTTCTGCAAGGAATTGAGAGAAACATGGATTTGAACGATGTGTACAAAAAAATGTTTTCTTCAATGTCTAATTTTAACAATTATGATGATGCAAAAGGTATTCTGCAATTTAAAATGTTATTATTTTTATTTATTTATCTAACAATTTATGTAGACACTTAGATAGAGCAGCGGCAGCCCCGACTTACGAGCAGCAAGCCGTGGGTTCGAACCCAAGCAGGCCCAATACTTTTTGTAATTTATTTCATCACCGCTGCTCTCAAAAACGGTGAAAGAAAACATCGTGAGGAAACCGGCATGTCGTAGAACCAAAAATTAGAAGACATGTGAGATCTACCAACCCGCACTGGGCCCGCGTGGTGGATTGCAGCCCACTCTCTCTCATTGAGAAGAGGCCTGTGTCCCAGTAGTGGGAACATTAGAGGCTGATGATGTAAACACTTAATACGAAAAGAAGAAAGGAACAGAAAATAGATACAAACAAGATGCTTATTTCTATACATATTTTGTTTTTGAAGGGTGGCAATGAATGGATTTGATATAGTACTTTGGCCTTCAAAGATTTCAATCAGATTAAGTAGAAACAGCCGAACTGGTTGATTTTCAAGGTTAAGCAACGCATGCCAAGGTGGGTCCGTCGACGGGTGACCAACCTTCTTCTTCTTCTTCAACCTTTGGCCACCCAATGCTGAGTGTGGGTCTCTTCCAAATCTCTCCAGTTTTGGCGACTAAGTGTCATGGCTATCCAGTTTCTTCCGGCCACTCAACCATTTTATACCATCATCATCTGTATATTATTGTGTTAGCTTCCAGTCTTACCGGATGCACATAAATACCAGTATTTTGCTTGGAGGTACTGCCTATCTGACCTCCACAACCCAGTTGGTACTGGATAATAATTATTAATATGTACCTCTTGGTAAGACTGTCAGACTTTTGGACTACTGACAATCTATGACGATTGTCAAAGATCTAAAGCCAACAGCCGGGACCAACGGCTTAATTTGCTTTCCGAAGCACGAAGAAAACTCGGTATGTAATGATGGTTGCCCATCCACAACCTGACCTTAGCAAACGCGGCTTAAACTTGAAAATCGACCCGTGCGGCTGTTATATTTAAGCCACGAGCTGCTCACCAACCAATACCTACCAATGGGTAAAATACAGATGGAGAGCAGCGGTAGGCCCAATGGTGGCAGTCTCGACTTACGAACAGTATTTTAAGCCGTGGTATCGAACCCAGGCAGGCGCATTACTTTGTGTAATTTATTACATCACCGCTGCCCTCAAAAACGGTGAAGGAAAACATCGTGAGGAAGACGGCATGTCGTAGAACTAAAAATTCTAAAACATGTGACATCTACCAAACCGCACTGGGCCCGTGTGCTGAATTACAGCCCACTCCTTCTCATAGAGAAGAGGCCTGTGTCCCAGCAGTGAGAACATTATAGGCTGTTGATGATGATGATAGGTAAAATACGGACAGATTTACACTCAGTTGTGAACATGTAGACAAATTGAGTTTCCTTTAAATCCATTTTACCATGTACTACTTTTTATCATTACAGACCGAGCAAAATTTCAACCAAATGAAATGGTGAAGAATAGTGAAGATCCGAAGTTACCAAAACCTTTTGAAAGATTTTTCAATGAAATGCTAAATCATAATAAGTTACAGGAACAGATGATGCAAAGTAATACTGCGAAACCTGTGAAAGGTATTTATATAATTTATTAGTTAACAATACCTCTGCGCGCATTGTTATAAGGTTCCTCTCTCAAGAGCCCTGACCACTGGTAGCTGAGCTCACCACTCAAAAATATAAATTAGAATGAAATTCCTATTTCGACCGGACCGGACGAAACTCAGAGGAAGAAACGCCTACTAACCCGGTAGATCAGCCCTGTTCTCGATACCGGTGGGCTACTATTTTTGTTTTTAATGGCAATGCTATGTATGCTGCTAATCATAAACAACTTATTTCAGCTCCTCCAAACGTTGTGATTAAAACTGTCATAGATATTACATCTAAAGACCATAATAAGGTCGAAGAAAATGATACCAAGTAAGTAAATCTTATGTCCTTTTTACATCACGAAGAAGCACGATGCTCACAGAAGCTGTAGTAGCAATGGGCCTGCCGTATTAGCCATAGAACCGATGACCGTTGAGGTGGACGTGTTCTCGAGTGGAAACCGCGAATCGGTGAGCGTGAGTTGGGATGTGCTCAGGCTCGGGGAAGCGATAATACTTCGGGGTGGCTGGTAGCAATAGCAACTGGATGAGAGTTGCCGAGAATCTAGTTAAGTGGCGTGCGATCGAAAAGGCCTATGTCTAGCAATGGACTGCTGTAGGGTTATGACGATGACATGACGAAGTCTTCTTTTGTTCCTCCAATATTGTACAAGAGAATGATGTAAATTGATGGCGATAGGCGCGTCTTCTATTACATAGGACTTAAACATAACTGGCGAAATGTAAGTGTACTATAAGGTACACCTGTGCTTTACCCTTCAGGGTTTACAGGTGTGATGATATGTCATGAATATTATTGTGAGGACGAACTCTTTTAGGTGTTTGTTTACCAGTATTCTTTGTTTCAGAAGTTCAAACGAAAACATCCAAGGCGATGTAGAACTTGTCTATAATGGTAAAGTTATAAAATTCACACATTCAGATGCAGAAATGGCACAACCACCACCGGAGCAAAAACTACCCGTCGCTCATAAACCAAAGAGAATCATAGAAACAACCACCACAGACTACTTCAATACGATACCAAAATCGTACATGAACAGATTCGTCGAAGAGTATTTCAAGCATTTCCCTCATGATACGAAAGAAAGTACAAGCAATGAAATTAACCAACATTTTCAAACAAAACGTTTGAAACGTCACGTCAGAATCAAATATGAAAATGAAAATTCAAGAGAACCAAAGAAAACCTTTAAAAAGAACACGGAAGAGGACGAACTTTATGTTGAAATTGAAACACATTTTGACAGTAAAGGCATGAAAGGCGAAAAGAAAAAGAGACTTATTAAAAGCCTGATTGAAAAGATACAAAAAGCTATACATTCTGATATGTCAGGCAAACTAGTGGCTACTGGTAGAAATAACACAAAACAAATACGAAGGAGTGTACATTTCAGGAAACGTACACAAAATCCGTTGGAGCATAGCTTCAAACATTATTTTGTTGACAAGCACAATCTTCCTACTGGCAACGTAAATCACAGAGAACTACACCCTATTAGTAAGACAGTTCCTTTTGAAGACCTCACCGATGGCTCACCTGCCATCGGTACAAAATCAGGAGAAGAGTGGAGAAAACCATACTTAGGTCCTGGATTCTTAGACAGCACCAAAGCGATCAATTCAGCTGAAATGAGTGAAGTTAATGTGGACTACAGCAAAATATTACAAGTGAATGGTATACCACAAAGACTTCAACAGCCTCTGAATACTGAATTGAGTGAAGAAACTATTAAAACAAATTCTTATTACGATATGGGGAAGATGAAATTCTTTATCAAAGATATAGATGGCTCTGGTTTCTCAGTTGGATTCAACCAGTATGTTGATGAACCTCCAGATAAAGAATCAATGAAACTGTTTTCTGGTTTAGAAAATATCATTAAATCTTATCATCAAACTTATGATCCCACTGCTGAGCCTGTAACTACAACAGAAGCTATGTTAGAAACAGATGAAAGGCGCATGGAACCAACTAGTAATGAACATATAATAGAACGACGTTCTATCGACAAAACACATGACTACCATTCCAACGAATACAAGGTCATTTTTAATAACGATTTCATGCCTTACAAAGACTATCGCGACATTTATAAATCAAAAGTAGAGAAGCATAAACATACTAAAAAGAAAAGTAAAAAGTTGCCGTTAGTTTTGGACGAGAACATTTTTGAAAAAAACTTGAAACCATCTGAAATTTTAAGCTTAGCGGACCTGTTTGATCGCAAGAAAAGAGAAATTCATCAAGAAAGAGTAAAAAAATTTAGTACCTTAAGCACGAGACGCAAGCTCAATAGATTTCTTAACACAAATACTAGGTCAAAGACAATATTTTTAAATACAAAAAACACAAAACATAAGAGGACTAAGCGACAGATTAATAAAATAAGAATCATCGCTACGGACCTCCCACATATGTCACAAAATTCTGACGAAAACGTTTTCATTGTATCAGATGAAAATGTAATGGCTGATAGGGCATTACTAAAAGAAGTTGAAACATCCGATGGAGTGGAAAAACAAGAAGAGGCCGAATACATTAATACCTATCCAAACGAGGAATCCAACACTTACATTACAAAGATATTTAATGGAAGATCCAGACATAATCCTCTTATGTCGAAGTATCCCCATATATTCATGGAGGAAGTATCAAGATCACGGGAAGATTATATCCCAAACAACGCTTTACTTTTCGGTAAATTGCCCGGACTTGGCAAAAGAAACACTGAAGCAGACAATAATGATGATGAGAAAATTGACATTGAACAGTTCATGACTCCAACCATAATGAATGATACTGATACTGAAACACGAAAACAATTCAATGAGCAAGATATGATAAACGCTTTAATAGCGTCGCCTGTTAACAAACCCAATTACAAAGTAACTGTGAAAATAACTCCGAAAAACATAACAAGCGGTGTAAATTCAGGATTTAAAGAAATACATACTAGTATCAACAAAAGTTTTAATAGGAACGGATTGTTATATTCTTCTTTAGTAAACGTGTCAGAGATATCGAAAGTTGTTAAACTTAACAGGACAAACGATGAAATAAAATATGATGACCAATCTTCAAGAAAAGGAGAATCATTAATGACACAGAAAATCCATGATCAACAAGAAAAAATGCAAGTTTTACTGAAACAACATGCACAACATATTAACGAGCAGCTCCACCGTTTGCATGAAGAGAAGATGAATCTGGAATCATTGTTAAACAGTGACAATAATACTGACATTTATAACTATGCATTGAATTTAACAACAAGACGTTTAAAATTGGCAGCAGCTAAACTCTCACTTACCACAACGACTACAGAGGCTGTTAACGAAGTTCAAACTACAATTGTACCACCTAAACCACTTCTAGTGTTTCTCCCAAGTACAACAATGCCAACACATACCACAAAACTACAGAATTTCCAAGAAAAAGTAAGAAACAGTAACATAATAACTACAATTGAAAGAAATGGCAACTTGACTGATCAGATTCTAAAAAAGATTGACAGAAACACAGAAATACTGCAGATGTTCTTACAGAAATTGACAGAAAGAATAGAAGCACCACCTACACCTAGTCCTAAGCCAGTAATCGTGAAAGACCGGGATTATGTCGAGAAAGAAAATAAGAAAGATGATCCGCCAGATTGGACGAACCAAGGGCCAGGATTCACCCAAAATATGGTTATAAGGAAAAATGATTCACATATTTCTATACCATTTACTTACTCGTATCAACCGCCTACTTCTCTGCCAGTTAAGAGTAAGACGCAAGTTGCCAGTGTGGTCTACCAAGGACATATAAGAAATGCAGTCCGCCATAAACCAAATTCTGGACCAGAGAACCAACTTCAGAAAATCCAAGAAGCGAACAACCAATCAAGGTTTTTTATTGACGAATTAGAGAATGAGTATAAAATAATTCAAATGGGAGGTTATAAAAAGGACATTGACAATTTGGTTAGGAATAATACGTCGACGTAGATTTCTTTAAGCGTAATTATTTATCTATTTATTTTGTGCTTGTTTTTTACTAAATAAAGGATTTTTCTAAGTTTGCATGTTTTTTTTTATGTGGTAACCTTACAAGTTTTTTCAAAATAGGGAATGTGGAACTTTACACCCTATTCCTAATACCTTTTTGTTGCTACTGACTCCTCGTTATGTAGCAGTCTAGGAGTTAGATCATCCATCATTTGTTATACCTCTTCATAAAAAAAAACCGGCCAAGTGCGAGTCGGATCGCGCACGAAGTGTTCCGTACCATCTATATATATAAAAGAAAGTCGTTTTAGTTACTTCGCTTATAACTCAAGAACGGCAGAACCGATTTAGCTGAAAATTGGCAGGGAGGTAGTTTAGAGCCAGGAGAAGGACATAGGATACTTTTTATCCTGGTCTGCGCGGGTGAAACCGCAGGGCGCAGTTTGTTATTATCATGTTCTTGGCGAGCGCCACGCGCTTCAGGGGAGGCGTGGTCGGGATTGAGGTACTAGGAGAACATAGCTTACCGGGAGATATATTATGTTCTTGGCGAGCGTGTCTGAGCGGCGTGTTCGGGATTGAGGTACTAGGAGCACATAGCTTACCTCGAGATGGTTGAGCGTAACCTTACCTACCTACCCATGAAATCAGAAAAATGAAGGAATAGGGTAGGGTTGTGTAGGGTGGTAGAGTAGGGTAGAGTAGGGTAGAGTAGGGTAGAGTAGGGTAGAGTAGGGTAGAGTAGGGTAGAGTAGGGTAGAGTAGGGTAGAGTAGGGTAGGGTTGGGTTGGGTAGGGTAGGGTAGGGTAGAGTAGGGTAGAGTAGGGTAGGGTAGGGTAGAGTAGGGTAGAGTAGGGTAGAGTAGGGTAGAGTAGGGTAGAGTAGGGTAGAGTAGGGTAGAGTAGGGTAGGTAGAGTAGGGTAGAGTAGGGTAGGTAGGGTATGGTACGGTAGGGTAGGTAGGTAGGTAGTAGGTAGTAGGTAGGTAGGGTAGGGTAGGTAGGGTAGGGTTGGGTAGGGTAGGGTTGGGTTGGGTAGGGTAGGGTAGGGTAGGTAGGTAGTAGGTAGGTAGGGTTGGGTAGGGTAGGGTAGGTAGGGTTGGGTAGGGTAGGGTAGGTAGGGTTGGGTAGGGTAGGGTAGGTAGGGTTGGGTAGGGTAGGGTAGGTAGGTAGGAAAAGTGCATTGCTTTAACTTTTGACAGAACGAAGTCTGTCCGGGCAGCTAGTTATTTATAAAAACGAGCAAAAAATTCACTTCTTTATATAGGAGTCCACCTTAAATATTTATTTATTACCTATCCAAACGAGGAATCCAACACTTACATTACAAAGATATTTAATGGAAGATCCAGACATAATCCTCTTATGTCGAAGTATCCCCATATATTCATGGAGGAAGTATCAAGATCACGGGAAGATTATATCCCAAACAACGCTTTACTTTTCGGTAAATTGCCCGGACTTGGCAAAAGAAACACTGAAGCAGACAATAATGATGATGAGAAAATTGACATTGAACAGTTCATGACTCCAACCATAATGAATGATACTGATACTGAAACACGAAAACAATTCAATGAGCAAGATATGATAAACGCTTTAATAGCGTCGCCTGTTAACAAACCCAATTACAAAGTAACTGTGAAAATAACTCCGAAAAACATAACAAGCGGTGTAAATTCAGGATTTAAAGAAATACATACTAGTATCAACAAAAGTTTTAATAGGAACGGATTGTTATATTCTTCTTTAGTAAACGTGTCAGAGATATCGAAAGTTGTTAAACTTAACAGGACAAACGATGAAATAAAAGATGATGACCAATCTTCAAGAAAAGGAGAATCATTAATGACACAGAAAATCCATGATCAACAAGAAAAAATGCAAGTTTTACTGAAACAACATGCACAACATATTAACGAGCAGCTCCACCGTTTGCATGAAGAGAAGATGAATCTGGAATCATTGTTAAACAGTGACAATAATACTGACATTTATAACTATGCATTGAATCTAACAACAAGACGTTTAAAATTGGCAGCAGCTAAGCTCTCACTTACCACAACGACTACAGAGGCTGTTAACCAAGTTCAAACTACAATTGTACCACCTAAACCACATCTAGTGTTTTTCCCAAGTACAACAATGCCAACACATACCACAAAACTACAGAATTTCCAAGAAAAAGTAAGAAACAGTAACATAATAACTACAATTGAAAGAAATGGCAACTTGACTGATCAGATTCTAAAAAAGATTGACAGAAACACAGAAATACTGCAGATGTTCTTACAGAAATTGACAGAAAGGATAGAAGCACCACCTACACCTAGTCCTAAGCCAGTAATCGTGAAAGACCGGGATTATGTCGAGAAAGAAAATAAGAAAGATGATCCGCCAGATTGGACGAACCAAGGGCCAGGATTCACCCAAAATATGGTTATAAGGAAAAATGATTCACATATTTCTATACCATTTACTTACTCGTATCAACCGCCTACTTCTCTGCCAGTTAAGAGTAAGACGCAAGTTGCCAGTGTGGTCTACCAAGGACATATAAGAAATGCAGTCCGCCATAAACCAAATTCTGGACCAGAGAACCAACTTCAGAAAATCCAAGAAGCGAACAACCAATCAAGGTTTTTTATTGACGAATTAGAGAATGAGTATAAAATAATTCAAATGGGAGGTTATAAAAAGGACATTGACAATTTGGTTAGGAATAATACGTCGACGTAGATTTCTTTAAGCGTAATTATTTATCTATTTATTTTGTGCTTGTTTTTTACTAAATAAAGGATTTTTCTAAGTTTTCATGTTTTTTTATGTGGTAACCTTACCAGTTTTTTCAAAATAGGGAATGTGGAACTTTACACCCTATTCCTAATACCTTTTTGTTGCTACTGACTCCTCGTTATGTAGCAGTCTAGGAGTTAGATCATCCATCATTTGTTATACCTCTTCATAAAAAAAAACCGGCCAAGTGCGAGTCGGATCGCGCACGAAGTGTTCCGTACCATTATTTATAAAAACGAGCAAAAAATTCACTTCTTTATATAGGAGTCCACCTTAAATATTTATTTTATTCTGTTTTTAGTATTTGTTGTTATAGCAGTAACTGAAATACATAATCTGTAGTTTCAACTGGCTCACTATGACAGTTCATGAGATACAGCCTGGTGAGAGACGGACGGACGGACGGACAGCGAATTCTGCTAAGTCTTAAGTACCAACATAAAAGAACACCAACATTGTACACTTAGTACGCAATAAAAATTTAACTTTGACTTTTAGGGTCCCGTTTGACCCTTTGGGTACGGAACCTTAGAAATCGACTTAAAAAATTTCAGTTTCAGTTTTTAAGTCGGTGACTTTTCTTTGTTTGACTGATTATTTTTGCCACCGACATCCGAAAATAAAATTATTTTTGGAAGTCCGTTGTTTTTTTTCTCGTTTTTTTATTGGAAAAAAGTTACCCTATTTAGCTTTTTAGATAAATTATAGCTGTAGTATTATTTATTTCATTAGTTACTAAATATTTATTTAGTATATTACCTAGGTACATTATTTACAAACTACAAATAAATATAAAATAAAAGTTGTAGTAGTATATAAATGTATAATTAGTGTCGGATAGCCCATTTATCGAGCAAGGCTAAAGGCTATTTAACATCACGCTACGACCAATAGGAGCGGGGCATCAATTAAAAAGTTGCAAAAACGAGGAAAATGTTACGCAGACAAAGTTGTGCTAGTGCTAGTAGTGTAGTCATATTCACAAGGTGGTGTCTTCTCCAAACTAATATTATAAAGAGAAAAGATTTGATTGTTTGTGTGTTGCGATTGAACTCAAAACTACTCGACCGATTTTAATTCTTCCAACATTAGACATCTATACCGAGTAACATAGTCTATATTATATCAAGATTTTAATTCTTTCAACATTAGAGATCTATACCGAGTAACATAGTCTATATTATGTCAAGATTTTAATTCTTTCAACATTAGACATCTATTCCGAGTAACATAGTCTATATTATATCAAGATTTTAATTATTTCAACATTAGACATCTATACCGAGTAACATAGTCTATATTATGTCAAGATTTTAATTCTTTCAACATTAGACATCTATTCCGAGTAACATAGTCTATATTATATCAAGATTTTAATTATTTCAACATTAGACATCTATACCGAGTAACATAGTCTATATTATGTCAAGATTTTAATTATTTCAACATTAGACATCTATACCGAGTAACATAGTCTATATTATGTCAAGATTTTAATTCTTTCAACATTAGACATCTATTCCGAGTAACATAGTCTATATTATGTCAAGATTTTAATTCTTTCAACATTAGACATCTATTCCGAGTAACATAGTCTATATTATGTCAAGATTTTAATTCTTTCAACATTAGACATCTATTCCGAGTAACATAGTCTATATTATGTCAAGATTTTAATTCTTTCAACATTAGACATCTATTCCGAGTAACATAGTCTATATTATGTCAAGATTTTAATTCTTTCAACATTAGACATCTATACCGAGTAACATAGTCTATATTATATCAAGATTTTCGCGGACGAAGTCGCGGGCGATGTGCTTGTGAATCATAAAACAACTAAACAAGTTTAAAATCGATTGCTTTTAATAATTAACTCATTTGTCAACACTAAATTAATTACTTTAATCATTAAGTGGTACAATACTATTAATAGTTTATCAAGCTAAAAATATTCTAAAACTTTCATATTATCACGCCACATCCCCGAAGGGTTTGGCAGACATGTCCGTACAGTAGGTACGGGTGTACATTGCGCTAGATATATTAAACTCTAATCTAATAAGGGGTGATCCTATTACCATCAGCGGGACACAAATCGAAACTCCAGCCTACTGACCTAATCCCGGTAGAAATACCTAAAAAATTACTTTGCCCCAACTGAGCATAAAACCGAGGACCTCTTGTTCACCAGTAACGCTTGCGACCACTGGACCAACAAAGCAGTTATTCTTAACCAAGACAGTTACTATAACTGTCGCCAAAACCTCAAATATGGGAAAGTAATAAAAAAAGATAAGATAACAATTAATTAACAACTATATAAAAGATTGATGATGAAGAAACGATGCCATTAAGTTCTGTGCGGTGTCAACATGAAGTATTTGTTGGTAAGATTCGATTTTATTTTTATTTTTTTCGCAACAAAACATCACTCATGTAGTTCCCGAAGGGTTTTTGCAGAGGTGTACGTAAGTGTACCTACACCCACATTTCAATCAATCAATCAAATCATTTAATTCGGATAACAAAGACCCATAGCATAAATACCTTACAAACTAACATACATATTTATAAAAACTACGAATGAAACTTTTGTACACGAAGTGACGGCGTCGTGTTGCGCTGCGTGGTGTCGCGTAGCGTTCCGCGGAATCGCCGATACATGACACCCTTCGGCCAAAACTCCTCCTTGAGGAAGGTCTCGATATGATGAGTCGGAACTCGCACCACGAACGACTTGAAATTCGTGTTGTGGCGCGACTCCGACTTGTCGACCCTCAAGGTTCAGCTGGTTTTCACTCGTACATACTTCCCGATCTCCTCAACCTTTGTGGTGTGATGTAGCCGGGACACAGAGCTGCGTCGTTGGTATTGCCGGACGCAGCATTATATTGGGTCGTGCCGGCGCGGTCCCACTCAGGTTCCGACTAAAAGACTTCTTCTTCTCCACCTTCACGAAGCCATCCTTGTCACACGTTGCTGCAGCTGGGCCTAGCTGTTTTGAACCCCTTTTGGCAGGTTCACAGCAGCTCTTCTCACCCCCTTTCTTGGTCTGCGACACAGGTTTATGCGTGTCGGCAATAGTAGCGTAGGCACGTTTAGGGGTCGACGTACCTACACGAGTCACTACTTCGACCGGCCTCGAGTCCGCGGCGGCGCAAGTAGCAATGCGTGCAATATCAGCAGCGGGGTGACGCAGTCGAGCTCGCCGACTCAAAACTGCCGATGCTAGCGTTTCTCGCTCCGCAACGTGGGCTCACGTTGTAGGCATCAGGTGACCTATTTACCTTGACAGAGTTGCGCAAGTCTACTTCAGCACTTAGTTCACCAATGGTGTTATTCGACACCTCCAATATGGACTGTACCTCGGCCAGGCTTGCTTTGAGAGTTGTAATGTCCTTCTGCAACCTGGTGACGTCGTCGTGGTCAAACGTGACTAGGGGCAACTTATGTACTTCCTTCGCCACAAAAGCGAGCACGTCGTCCGGGTCGGTGCTCTTCAACAACGTTATGATGTCTTGAACACATTTCTGGCCACCATCCCTCCGACGCGACTGCATCTGCTCGACTTCGCCGAGCGACTGGAACAGCAGCAGCTTGGCACTGCTGATCTTCTCCTCCTTGAAACTGGACTTGCAGATCTGCAAGATGCTGACTTCGTTCATGTAGTCGATGACATGGTTGATAAATGCCAAGTCCTCGTTGGCTGAGTGGTTATGAACTCATAGCGACGTTAACCGGGCATGAAAGCCACGCGACACGCGAATATAATCTTCGTATTGAGTAGCGCAAACACGTCCGTATTCGACCGCGCTTAGGTTAGGCAGTGAGGAGACTAACTGCCTAACCCTTGTAGCGTGATACCTCTTGGTAAGGTTGGCTGTCAGATTTTCCGGCTTTTCGGGTTATCTGTAACAAGTGGCAAAGATCTACAATTGACAGGACCACGAGTTCAGCGTCATTTTCTATGAATTAAATTGTCTCGTCATGTTATGATTGGTCACCCATCCGCGGACCTATCTAGCCTCTTATGCATAAATGATGTTCATTTTGCAAAGGGGTATTTTTCAATAACATTTAATTTAAACGTCATCTTTTTTTAAACTTATGTGGTCAGTGTGGTATTTGACGGCACGATTGGCGTTGGCGGTTGGCTAAGCAATTGACTGCGGCGCTGCGTGTTGCGGGTTCGATCCCCGAACGGAGCAAATATTTGTAAAGCCTACAGACAGTTGTACCGGGTCTGACTGATTTTGTATGTGACTTTAAATGTTTGTAAACGCACCTACAATACAGGAGAAATTCCTAGTGTGGTGCAAAGTTTTAAGAAGAAAAAAAAAAGGTGTTTCGTACCTGACTACTCTGAGAAGAAACAGCCGAAACAAACTCAGAGGTCAGTCTCTTTTAAGGTCCAGACATAATCTTGGTCAACTCACATGAGGACTATGCAGATAATGTGTCTGAGATAGTCTTTTAAATAAAGAACCACACAGATTTTACTCCAATAACTCTGAATATTCAAGCAATTTGTATTTGCAAGACGAAAGCAACGAACTATGCAATTAGTGATACTTAATATGCAATTAATGTTATTTAATCATGCGGTTAATTGTACAGACCCGTTGTAAGAGTTAGCTAATAGTGTAGGTACTTATTTGTGTGTTTAACACAAATTTTACGCTTAAGGAGCTCGTGGCTAAATAATAACAGTCGCACGGGTCGATCTTTAAGGATAAGTCGTGCTTTGTCCGTGGATGGGTGACTATAATTACATACCGAATTTCCTCCGTGCCTCGGAAAGCACGTTAAGCCGTTGCTCCCGGCTGTCATTTGTACATCTTTGACAGTCGTTATGAGTAGTCAGAAGCCAAAAGTCTGACATCCAGTCTTACCAAGGGGTATCGTATTACAAAGTTACTGGGTTGTGGACGTCGGATAGGCAGTCGCTTCATATAAAATACTGGTACTCAGCTGCATCCAGTTGGACTGGAAGCCGACCCCAAGATAGTTTGGGAAAAGACTAGGCAGATGATGGTATTTATCATATTATTATGATTGCCTCGTTGGTATGGAGTAGTCCCAATCGCGACTGCTGAATATGAGGTCAAAGGTTCGATTCCCGGGTCGGGCAAATTGTTACAGAATTTTTCCATCAAGAATTTCTCAGTAGCAGCGATGGAGTCTGGATTCGTGCCCGGTTAATGGCAATAAGCTCGCCCCCTATTACGTGGGACTTAATCATGGCGAAATGTGGATGTGCTATAAGGAACACCTCTACCTAACCCTTCGGTGATTACAGTCGTGATGTTTTGGTATGTAAGTACGCTTACAAAGCTAGAACACAGCAAGCTTTACTTTACTTTTGTTTTTATTTTACTTTATTTTTATTTTATTTATTTTAAATTATTTTTTTTTTTTTTTTTTTTTTTCTTCTATATGCACGTTTAAGCAGGCTCGCGCTTTATGTCTGGAGGCTTTATTTATTATTGAGTATGTTTTTTTTATTTTATTTTTTTATTATTGGTGTGTGCTAGCTGACATGTGACATTAATTTGATGTAATGGATTCTTTGTTTATATAAACTTGAACACTATTGTATAGAATCTGGTTCTTCTAACCTAACAGACAGATGTATTGCTGGGGAGTTTGTTCCGCCACTTCTTCTTCCCAGCTAAAACACTAGGAAGTGGCGAAGGGCGGGCGTTTTGGGGGACTGTCTCTTGTAATTTTGACGTTCAAAAAGTGCTGGTTATCAGCCTGATTTGAATAAATGACTTTTCATTTTGGAACACCTCTACCTAACCATTTGGGGATTCCAGTTGCGATGTTTTGGAATTTAAGTACGCTTACAAAGTTAGGAGATAATGAGGGTAGAGTATTGCATTATTATCTAACTAAAAATACTTTTCTTTCACAGTTATGCATATCTGTACTTTGGCTGGGGGTGCATTGGTGTTCTGGACATTCGCTATCAAAAATAGAAGTAAGTATTAGACGACATACTCATCATCATCAGCCTATAATGTTCCCACTACTGGGACACAGGCCTCTCTATGAGAGGGAGTGGGATGTAATCCACCACTGGGGCCCAGTGCGGGTTGGGAGATGTCACATGTCTTCGAATTTTTAGTTCTAGGACATGCCGGTTTCCTCACGATGTTTTTCAGCGTTTTTGAGGGCGGTGATGAAATAAATTACACAAAGTAATGCGCAGTCTGGTTTCGAACCCTCCGTTTATTGCTCGTAAGTCGGGGCTGCCACCAATGGCCCACCGCTGCTCGACATTCTAAATAACGTTATTTCTACAATTACGAAATCTTATTAAGTTTTTTGCAATTAGTAAATTGCAAAAAACTTAATAAAATTTAATAGGTCATTGTTAGGTTGTATGTTGAATAAAATATAATTCTAATCTATGACTTTTCATGAAATTGTCATTCGATAGGATTAAATGAATTTACATGGGCGAATTGATGATTTTGTATCTATTTATATATTTACTTTATGGCACTTCAACGACTTACTCACTAAAACATATAGGCTAAGATCCCGCTATACAACGACCTTCACCGAGCTGGTTAATGGATGAAACTTATTTGATATTAAATTTAATATGTCCAGATATCAGTCCAGGATATGACCAATTAATAATTAAAAAAAAATTTTTTTTGAAACTTTTCACTGGTTTGGTTAATAAACAAATTCCATACCAATAGAAAGTATAAAGCCCATAAAATATGCAAACGTTAGGTTGCCTTTTTTTATTCATTTACCAAACCAGTGAAAAGTTAAAAATAAAAAAATAACTGACTGATATTTTTTAGACAACCCATATGCAATATATTTATTGACATATTAAATTTAATATAAAATAAGTTTCATCCATTAACCAGCTCGGTGAAGGTCGTTGTATAGCGGGATCCTATACTAATACATAAATATAAATCACACAAAACAGTAAACAGTTTAAGGTACAGTCAATTCGTCACTCAGCTCAGAATCTCAAGCCGTGTGTGCGATATCAGGCCGTTCATTTCTTTAGTTTTTATTTTACTTGTATTCTTTTATTATTTCCCACCGGCTTAGTGTACAAAACCCATTTTAATATTTTTATTATCTGTTCATTGTAAAACTTAAATTGTGTAGTTGTTTCTAACTTGTTCATTTATAATTTTGCGAGTGCTGTGCACTTCTAATTGCAAAAACGTAAGAAAATTTGAATTCCCTGGCGCTGGCTTATTCAGTTGAACGTCCACTCATACAAATATAGTATGCATGGACGTTCAAGCGTTCATACAAAATAGGCTTACGTTTTGCTGCAACTCGCCTGATGTCAAGCGATGAATGCAGCCTAGGGTTAAGCACGCTTGCCTAGAAAAAAATTAAAATCATTCAGAGACTCCCCGCCTAAAAACGACAATCCTATTCTTTTGTTTCCAGCTAAAATCCCCAACAGAACTGGTCTACAAAGTACAAGAAGATAAAGATGGGAAGTCTCTGACGATTTCGAGCCCGAACTTGAAGAAATCGTTACGAGAAATCATCTATTATCATATCATTGAGAAACCTTTTGGGAAGACTGAGGATTCGAGTGATGAGGTAAATACAAAGATGTGTTTTTTACAGTATGTAGGTATTGTTATGAATTGTATAATACAAGCTGTTGTTTTGCATGCTTGTCAAATTCAAGGAGGTAACTATGCTAATGATTGTCGACCCGAATCAATAATAAAATGGGTAGGTATTTTTTTTTCTTATTTACGGAAATCGGTAAGTAAGTGTGAATCACCCGTGTTTTAAACGCGGCCCGTCTGATTCTCGTCCTATAACCACGCTTTCACACATACAAACAATCTCAAACGTTTATTAGTTAATTTCTTATTCTCTAAACCACTTTATGTGGGTTATTCTGAAATACTGACAAACTTTAACAACCAAAAAAATCTGCGATTATTAATAATTAACTAGGTACCGTAATTGAAATTGATTATTTATGTCGTTTGTGAGAACCTCCTGAATTTTGACGAGGATGAAAAACAACACCTTGTATAAGGTATCAGCGGGGCGCGAGGACGCATCATCTTGACTGTATAATGCGTAGACCTTCACTCGCAGCTAACTTCAAAGCCGCCATAAAGTTTGAACTTAACTATGTCGCATTTCGTATTTCTCCAATTAGAGATAGGCTCTTTCTTTGCTTTTTGCTTTACAGCAAATCAGGCAATAATAATTAGTGTTATTATAGTACCCACTATAAAAATGTAACAAAGCAAGTTATATTTTGAGGGACCAAGAACAGAAAAGTCTAAGAAAGTTCTAAAATAATAGGCATGTTCTCCGACCAGACATCGGGTGTAGTGTATGTTGGGCTACTGCCCGTAACTTCACGTACAATAGAAGAATGCGTTGTGGCATTAAGTCCGGCTATGTACCATGCATAGGTTGACTTAATGCCACAAGGCATTCTCTACCAGTCAACCTTTGGCTTAAATAGGCCAAGATTGTGATAAGGTACAAAATGATATCTAAACCTAAATTGGCGCGATACAGAATTTGGATATTAATTCTTAATTTGTATCATAGATGACGCTGCAGTAGTAGAAGTAGTAGTAGAGGAGCTCGTGGCTAAATAATAATTCCACTCGGGTCGATCTTTAAGGTTAAGCCGTGCTTGCCGAGGTTGGTCCGTGGATGGGTGACCATAATTACATACCGAGTTTCCTCCGTACCTCGGAAAGCACGTTAAGCCGTTGGTCCCGGCTGTCATTTGTAGAGACTAAAGCCTTAGCCAAGAACACCTTATCAAAACTCCTCCAATTTTAAAGGAACCTCAAGATGTTGTGACTCCGGATTCCAATGAATCTCACCGGACATTCACCAATGGACAAGGTTTCCAATTTTACCCAGGCGAAGATGAGAATGTAAGAATTTACGTTATTCTTCATCTTCATCATCATTCTCACTCATTCCTTGTCACCATTACATTTTCATGTGAGGGCTGACAGGTAGTATACTTGACGGCACGGTTGGCGCAGTGGATAAGTGATTAACTGCTGTGCTGCGTGTCGTGGGTTCGATCCCCACACGGAAAAAATATTTATTTGGCCTACAGATAGTTGTTCCGGGTCTGGCTGTTTGTGTATGTGAGTTTAAATGTTTGTAAACGCACCCACGATACAGCAGAAATACATAGGGAAAGTTTAAAAAAAATAATTACCCGGAAACTCAATAATGCTCAACGCATGTATAAGGCTGCTAAGTCTTAAGTACCAACATAAAATAACACCAACATTGTAGCTACACTTAATACGCAATAAAAATTTTGTCTTTGACTTTTGACTTTGACAAGAAATCTGCGTTGCCTCATGATCCAAACTGTCGTTCTGCTAATCGGTTAATTTCACATTTGTTCATGTATCCGGATGTAAATCCATACACATAAAATGATGAATATTCTCAATTAGGTAATTCATCATAGCAAGCTTTCGAAGTTTTGTTTATGAACATTCTGTATTAAGTAATTCATAGCAAGCTTTCAAAGCTGTGTACATCGCGTTGACGAATATTTTCTAATTAAGTAATTCATACCAAGCTTTCGAAGTTTTATACATCACGATGACGAACATTCTCAATTAAGTAATTCATAGCAAGCTTTCGAAGTTTTATAGGTCTCACGATGACGAACATTCTCAATTAAGTAATTCACAGCAAGCTTTCGAAGTTTTATACATCACGATGACGAACATTCTCAATTAAGTAATTCACAGCAAGCTTTCGAAGTTTTGTACATCACGATGATGAACATTTTCTATAACTTTTAACGTTATTCTTTTATTTGTACAGTCGGACGAACCGGTAGACGAAAACCCAAAACTTGATGTCCGGAAAGATGACACCCAGGATAGCGGACACAGCCAATCTAATGAGGTAAGACAAACTTTCCTTTTTTTTAGTTAACGCCTAACCTGATCTCCGAGTTTTATGCTGCCATGGACCTCTCACTTGGCTTTACTACATGCCTTAGAAATATCTCTCAGGCATGCCGATTTGGTTTCTCCACGATGTTTACCTTCACCGAAGCAAGTGATAATTATACAATACCTACGCACATGCATCATGGTCACACCGTGTGACCATCGGACTTCCAAGTCATAGGTCTGGAGTTCGAACCCAAAATTCCTGATTTTCCTGGAATTAATTTGCGTATTGTATAATTATCACTTGCTTCGGTGAAGGAAAACATCGTCATTAAAACAGCATGCCTGCAGATATTTCTCGACGGCATGTAAAGGCAAGTCAGAGCCCGTGAACGGCATGTGAAATCTCGTTAGGCACTACGCCACACGATGAAGAAGTAAAGAATGTTTTTTTTTATTTTTTGTGGAGAAAATTGTTCTCTTCATTTGATTCAGAATGGTTATGAACATCTGCAATATCAGAGGGTTTGAAAATGCGTTGCTATACCAGAAACAAGACGAAAAAAAACATGTACATTATATACACGGTCCTAAAAATACATAAGACACTTCTTTCCGATACAAACATCATACCTAAAAGACGAAAATACATGATTGCTCAAATCCCACGACCTAAAACGAAATTTGCTGCGCAGAGCATTCGTTGAGCAGAACCTTTGTGGTATTGTATACCACAAAGGTACTGCTCAACTGTACGAGTATAACAAGATACACAAAGAGATATACATATACACTATACAAGCACATGTTTGTAAAAAAATAAATTGGACGCATGCACACACATTTTTTTTACGTTTTTTTTTTTTACTTGCTGTGTAAGAGCGGAGTCTCCTAATACAGGCATTTTTTTGCTTACAAGGATCCTCCAATGACTAACGTGTTTTTTTTAAATATGATTACGAAACTAACAATTTTTAATTTTAATTTAATTAATTGCATGTAGACGAAAATTTGTGAAGTTTCCAAAAAAGTCACCAGATTCAATTTTGAACGAATTGTGGAGTAGTTATTTTATAAAGTATCCCACGTTACAGGATCCAGCAGAAATCACTCACTCGGAAGAATCAGCAGATAAGGTAAGATTTTATTTATCCCTAATCCAGTATTCTAAAATTAATATTTTTTTCTCATCTATTAGTAACAAAACATCTCGCCTGTAACTCTCGTAGGCTTAGACAGAGGTTTATGTCCCAAATAAATAATACTTTACACCACACAACATTTCATACAAATCGGTTCAGCCGTTTCGGAGGAGTATGGTAACTAACATTGAGGCACGAGAATTTTATATTTTAGATAGTATTTTTTTTTCCAAATACAACAGGTTCGATTCCTTGCTAGGAATGCTAATTTAAAAAAAAAATCTAATGATCCAGTTTTAGTTTCCATCAAAATCTGGCCCGAGACTCCTTTGAGTATTTTTCGCTATTTCTCATGTGCGACCTACAAAAATCAACTTACAACAAAACGTACTACTACAGCGCCATCTATGAGAAAACAAGAGAACTAATACGGTCTGAATCGCGCAAGCAAAGTTTACATCGGTTTAAGAGCTTTATAGAGATACCCGACAACAACTGCCGGCTAGTAGACATAACACCTGTCTGGTCGGAGGATCCTCCCTTGTCTATAGGGGATGAAGAAGTAGTAGTAGTGTAGTGGAAGTGGTATTTTTTGGTTTTGGCAATCCCCGACCACTTGCAAAATTCATCCTGCATTCTTAATTTGTGTCGTTTCAGGATGATTCTGAAAATGCACCCGAAAACAGACGCAAACGGGAAGTCTCTGATACAGATGAGGTGAGTTATTAGCATAACTTTACGGTTGTAATCCGCGTAGGATTTGGCAGAGGTATACCTAATAGTCTCTGTATGGTGTCGGACGTAAACAATAGCACCATCTCATATCTTCCCGTGGGTGTCGTAAGAGGCGACTAATGGGACTTGCCAGAGAATGGGCAGCAGCGTTCTCTGTGCTTTTGTGACAACCGTACTGCGATCGCCAACCCGCCTGCCAAGCGTGGCGATTATGGCAAAACCCCCCAAAACGGGGGAGGCCTATGTCTAGCAGGGGACGTCTTTTGGGCTGAAATGTACAGTCGCCAAAGGAGATAAGTTACCAAATTCTCATACTAGTAGTATAGGAACTTGGTAACTTATCTCTCTCTTTGGAGACTGTACCTAATAGTACACCAACATTTCGTCAGTAATGTTTTTAAGTCATATATAATACGGCCTATAGGCATCAACCGAGCACAAATCCAGACTCCGTGGCTGTTAGTGAGAATTTCCTGATGGAAAAACCGAATAACACGTTGCCTGACTCGGGAACCTAGGACCTCTTGTTCAGCAATCGTGCTTGCGTATACTGTGCCAAAGAGACAGTTTTTTAAATTAAACAGGCCTCCCCTTTTTCTGCCACACTTCCCGGGTCTGTGCGTCCCTTTGTGGTCTTATTTTTAAATTAATGACTGAAAAGTTTTATGTAAAAATCCGTTTTATTCTTGTCCACAGGAACCTGAAGAAGAAAAAGAGTTGAAACGGGTGAAGAGACGGTCTCATCGTGCGGTAATAACCACCTTTATTTTACTCCAAAAGACACCAACACAATATCACCCCTTCTCATCGTAAACCCCATCTCATAGTAGACCCCATCCCATAGTAGACCCCATCACCGTAGACCCCATCTCATAGTAGACCCCATCCCATAGTAGACCCCATCACCGTAGACCCCATCTCATAGTAGACCCCATCAGTATTGATGGCATGGTTGACGCAGTGGCTAAGGGATTGGCTGCTAAGCTGGGTGTCAAGGGTTCGATCCCCGCACGGAAAAAATATTTGTATTACCTACAGGTCGTAGTTCCGGGTCTTGCTGATTGAGTTTGTGACTTTAAATGTTTGGAAAACGCACCCACGATACAGGAGAAATTCCTAGACTGGTGCGGGGCAACGTCTTATTAAAAACAGAAAAAAGTTGGGAAAAGGAAGGCAGGTGATCCTCTGACTCTGCTTTACTGTCAAAATCAAAATATTTTTATACTGCGTCACTTATAAAACGTCGACAAAAAGGTTCTCGGTTCGGGTTGGTCGTTTCCTATGGAGAAGAACCGGCAAGAAATTCCATGGTTACTCTTTTAAAATCATTTGGTTTTACTGTCAAAATCAGAGTGACCTCTTGCTACATAGTCAGAGATAAACATAAGGGAAAATAACTGTAGTGTTTTGGTGCATGCATGTGACTAAAAGAGGGATGAATCTAAATGTTGATGGATGGAGTGGGAGGAGGGAGCAGACTAAGTAAAAAATAGATTGCGTGAGGAATTATATGAAAGAAAAAGGAGTAAATGATAGCGTGGCGGTTGACAAAGGAGTATGGAAGAAAAAACGTGCACCGCAAAAGAGATGGCGCTAGACATCCTGCATAGCTCCATCTCTTTCCCACACTGGAATAAGAGTAAAACAATACTGCTTTAAGACGTCATGGTAGGCCAGCAGGAAGATGATAACCGTTTTGCAGCACTGAACAAAACACAACTATATTTAGTTTTTATTACTTCTTGTTTTATCAGGCTGTCTATATTTTGTTTACAGAGACACAGCGCAAAACCTTCTCGGAGATCGCGTCGGAAACATAAGGAAGTATCAAAATACATAGATGATCACACATCTACGACAACAACACCGAAATATGATAGCTATACGACCAATGTAAGTCCTTTACCATATTTAAATGTAACCAGCTGACCTGCGCAAGTTCGTCTGCGCCGCAATTTCCCCGTTTTTGCATGATTTTTCATTGTGCTCCTGTTGGTCTTATCGTAATGTTAAACAAGGTGTTGTTTTGCATCCTTGTCAAATTTCAGGAGGTGGTCACAAAACACATAAATAATAAATTTAAATAATGCTACCTAGTTAATGGTTAATAAACGCTGATTTTTTTTGTTGTCTTAGTTTGTCAGTATATCAGAATAACCCCCTTAACGTGGCTTAGGGAATACGAAATTATCAAATAAACGTTTGAGATTGTTAGTTTGTGTGAATGCGCAGTTATAAGGCGTGTTTAAAACACGGGTGGTTGACACTTACTGATTTCCGGAAAAAAGACAAAAATAATAATTACATACCTACCCATTTTATTATTGATTCGGCTCGAGAATTATTAGCATAGTAACCTCCTTGAATTTGACGAGGATTCAAAATAACAGCTTGTATTGAGAGCGGCGAATTTCACCAACATAAAACTGAACGCGATAAACATTGTAGTGAAATTTAGAAGTTACTGCTCTTGAACTGGTTTTAGATGTTTTAATTCTCTTAAGCAATCTCTTTTCTTTGTATAGTTTACTTCATAACCATTTATTTTTTCGATATTGTTCGTAGTTGAATATAAAATTAATGTATGTAAGTAAGTATTAAATAAAGTAACGAAATACGTAAAGTAAACCTTTCCATTAATAATAAAAGGCTTCTAAATAAAATTATTGGCAGTTATAGTAAAAATATTTTTAGTCCAACTTAAAAAACGCTGTCCGTTATTTCTTATTTTTCGAGTTATATCATAACATAATTGTCGCCAACCAAGGGGTATCGTATAAGCCAGTTACTGGGTTTTGGAAGTCATATAGGCAGTCGCTTCATGTAAAATACTGGTACTCAGCTGCATACTGTTAGACTGGAAGCCGCCTCTTAGTTTGGGAAAAGGCTAGGCAGATGCTGATGATCATTATTGTCGCGAACAAGCTATGTCATATTTACCAACGCTGAATAACTACCCATTCTCCCTCCCAGAGAGGAGTCCTGTCCCCTCAGTGGGAACATTATAAAATGCTGATTATTCTAAGCGCGTGAAGCCGTTGTTCCCGGCTGCCGTTTGTAGATCTTTGACAGTAGTTACAGGTAGTCGAAAGTCTGACAACCAGTACTACGAAGGGGTATCGTATTACCTAGTACTAACTGGGTTGTGAAGGTCAGATAGGCAGTCGCTCCATGTAAAATAATGGTAGGCAGCTGCAATAGGTTAGACAGGAAGCTGACCCTAACATAGATGGGAAAGGCTAGACAGATGCTGATGATGTCAAAGGGAGTATTGTTAATTGTGGTATTTTCTTTCAGTTTCCAAACAACAATAAGTTCACTTCTTACAAGGACAAAGTACCAGATAGTGAATTAAAAGCCTATGGCATGGAACTTAGCGGTGATGAAGGCACTGTATGGAACGTAAGTATGGGACAGACTAAATATTTTAATAGCTACCTACTCACAACAAAGCGTAAAAAAACTAAATAAAAAGTGTGCTAACCATATACATTATTACAATTAAAAAAACGATCAAATAAACTTATAACAAACGATAAAAGGCCATAAAAAAACTTTTCCTCAACGCTTTCAGCTGGTAATGTGGCCAAGAGACTGGCGGCGTTGCTACGTTGTATGGCCTTTGGTCAAGGTAAAAACAAGCCCTTGGGTTACGGGAAGTGTCAACAAGGCTTTTCGAATTTCCTTAAACAAACTGTGAGCACTCGGTTCCCACGGTCCTAGAGTTTCAACCCCAAATGGCTCGAAAATATAGTGTGCTTAGAAAATTATTTAAGTACTTGAGTTTCGTCGTATTACGTCGAGTTTTAAAATCTGCTTTTGTTGCGTAAAACCCACACTCGGCGTAATGGGCTTAACACTGTAATACTTTTAAAAATTACTATTCTTTATATTCTTTTAAAGATTACTTAATTGTTTTTTTTTAAACAAATTTTCCTCCGCTAAGTCTGTTATAATAGCTAATTTATTAATCCCCATCGGGGTGCGACCCTAATGCCATTCCAATATCCGAAAACACAGGAACTTTACTTACTATATCTTGTATCTTTGTTTTCAGAACCTGAATAACCCCCATATTACTTACCACGTTGGCTATTCAGACAGCAATGAAGATAGTGATGTGGTAAGTATTTATTTATTACCTCGCAGGAGATGGCGGGACGATCCGGACAGAACCAACGACCAGTGGTCCACGTTGGCCCTGGATCGAAGGATTTAGAAGTCATGGGGAGAGGCTTTTGTCCAGCAGTGGGATGACAGAGGCTAACAGTAACTTAAAATGCATAATTTTCTGCCTATCTAGCCTATAATCCAACTTTGTTGGGATAGGCTTCCAGTCTTACCGGATGCATCTAAATACCAGTATGGTATACCGGGTGGAAGGGAAGCCGACGCTAAAGCGGTTATCACGTATGCAGTACATAAGTTTGAACCACACCCCAAACACAAACATTTCGTCGGTTATTAAAAAAACCGTTTTCTACGGTACTGCAATACCTACCACGGCCAGCAGATAAAAAAAAATACCAATGAAAACGTATGAACGACTCTTTGGTTAAAGACCTCCTCCTCCATTTGTGGCCACTTCTTTCTGTCTCCTGATAATTCACAATTGCACATATCTTATTTTCAGTCGGATAGCGTCAGTGACAGCAACGGCGATCAAGACACTTCAATTTCCAGTAATGAATCAACATCTGACTCCAACCAATCAGATTCTGGTACCAAGGAATCAAATTCTGCTTCCAGCGAATCAAATTCTGGCTCCAGCGACTCCAATTCTGACACAAACGAAGCTGTATCAGGCTCTTCCGAAGAAACACTAGTACCCGAAGACACTGCTGATGAAGAAGGAAGTCGAAACCTATCTGGTGAAGGTGAAATTGCCAGTGGATCTAATGAGAATAGTAATTCTGAAGAATCTGGTACTGAATCGAATTCTGGAAACAGCGATGATGTCAGTAGTTTGATAGCTAATATTGTCAGAGGATCTAGTGAGAGCAACAGTGGGTCGGGAGAGAGTAATAGTAACTCTGTAGAAGATATTACTGGGTTGGGAGAGAGTAATAGTAACTCCGTAGAAGATATTACTGGGTTGGGAGAGAGTAATAGTAATTCAGGAGGGGACAATAGTGAGTCGGAAGAAAACAGTAGTGAATCAGGGGCCAACAATGGTGCCTCAGTCGAAAATGTTAGCAATTCTAGTCAAGATGTTAATTCTGAAGAGAGCGGAGATGTCAGTGGTTCAGTAGCTGATGTTGCTAATGGATCTAGTGAAAGTAACAGCGGCTCGGTAGAGAATAACTATGATTCAAATGAAAGCGGATCTGACGAGAATACTGTCATTAATGATGTTGGTCATCATTCTCTTTCCCTTATTCATATGGGGCCGGCGCATCATGCCAATAATGAGGATAAAGACAAAAATGCTGGGAATAACATCGCAGCTAATGATATCATTAATAAATTCAGTCAGATACTCACTGATCTACACGACATATTTGTTAAGGGAAACGCTACCATCGTTTTACCAAAGCCAGACAAAGATACAGCTGATAGTGTTGATGTACCTAGTATGCTAGACCACATATTCAGTGACGTCAGCAGTAATACTGAAATTCTCAAACCTGGTGTTCAAATTGAGAGTGGAGATCCTAACAATCCTAATATGGTGAACGTCTTAGAAGGTTTGTTCACAAATATAATTAAAAATAAAATCGTCATCAACAACAATGTTCCATCAGTTTCCACCGAATTAAGTGCCGAAAAAGAAAAGAAAAAAAAATCTAAAGCGGACACAACAGTAACATCCGAAAAAAATACAACGGTAGCTGTCGGAAACGGCGAAACAATTACATCTGAAACAGATAAAACAACGACTTCTCAAAATAATGAGAATGTAACTTCTGACGAATCCAAACTCGGTGGAAACATACCATCTGAGAATATTCCGGGTAACGATAATAATGACATAACAGGAAACCCGGACATAAATGTAGAAACGCAACCTACTGAAACTCCTGAAGATAACAGAAATTCTCATGGAGGTATCGAAACCCCCGATGACAGCACACCTACGATTTCTTCTTTTAAAGAAGACGCTGAGAATCCAGATGAAATTTCAACAGCATCACCGGATGAACCTAACAATAATTATGGCTCAGGTAATTCAAATGAAGATAATGACGTTACAGGTAAGGAAGGTGACAACCCTGAAGACCATGAACCTTCTATCGAAACAGAAGAGCCTGACAAACCGAATGAAACTGGCAGCAACACCGATCACGATTCTGAAACCTATGAACCTACTGGTGAAACAGCAAAACCTAACACATCTAATGAAACTGGGGGCAATTCACATGATGATCATGACATTTCAGACGAAGCAAGTGGTAACAATGAACCTAGTAAGGAAACAGAAGACCCCAACCAGCCTAATGGATCTGGTGCACAAGAACCTTCTATTGAAACAGGAAAACCCGATCAGTCTAATGAAATTGGAGACCAAAACCCATCTGATGAACCTTCTATTGATATAGAAAGGCCTGACCAGTCTAAAGAAACTGGAGACCACAAATCTTCAGATGAAATAGAGAGGCCCAATGAACCCCATGATAGTGCAGAAGTGATTGAACAACCAGTTGAACATCATGAGGAGTCTCCAGTAGAAGTTACAAAAGCGCCAGTTGAAGAACCGAAGGAAAAATGTCCTGTTGAAAATAAAGTAAGTAACACAGTTTATTTTTTCTTGATGTGACTCGCTGTTCACCATCACCACTAGAAGGTTGGTAACTGCTCAACCGGACTATCTTGTGATGATCTCAAATGAATTTAAAACCCCCAGCTAGGGCTTACAAACTAATAAATCTAAATGACCCCTGTGGGGTTCGGACCTCGACTTAGGGCGTCACTGAAGGCAGGGTCATAATTTATGTACACACAGAACACGTGACAGTACAATACATTAAGATACAAGAGCACAAAGGTACTGCTTATTTCAAAAGAAATTTCTTCCAGCAGACCTGCGATTAGAAATGTAGACTCAGTGTGTAGAAAATATAAAAAAGGAAAAAAAATTAAAGCTTAAAACAATGATTATAGCTATTTAAAATGAACATACATACAAATAAATACACATTACACATATAAAAATAAAAGTATAATTATGATTATTTGGAGAATTTACTGACTTGCTCATTGTAAAAGGGTCGGGCGTTATAACATTGTTATAACAAGCAACAATACACAAACATAACATCACGACTAATCTCCAAAGGTTTAGGCCACCTAATACATAGTACACCCACATCCGACAGTCACGTTTAAGTCCCATATAAAAGGGGGTGAGCCTATTGCCATCAACCGGGCACAAATCCAGACTCCGTGACTGCTGCTGAGAAATTCCTAATGGAAAAGCAACAATAATGCTCTCGTTTCCTGTGATGATACGTGGTATAGAATCTTTGATTTTAATAGTGACGCTGTTCACTAAAGGTGGTCATTGTAAATGTTTGAAAAATTTGTAGCCGTGTCCACCAGTGGTGGTTACAGTGAATTGTTTTTATAATGATTCTCAGTGGCCCCCCGTGGACAGTGGGAATTATTTTTAAAAGTTGTGGCACGGTCCACCCGGGGTTGACAAGCAAGGGGTGGACAGCGGTGATAATCCTTGTGGCATTAAGTCCACCTATGTACCACCAATGTACGTGAAGTTTAAATAAATAAAATAAACGGTTTGTTTTGATTTTTATGCTATTTTTTCTGTTTAGGGCAACACTGATTCTGAAAAGGATACGAAGATGGACTACTTACTCGACCTCATTAATAACGTAAGTATTATTTTTACAAAATTATTACTTACATTGTCATTAAACTAAAAGTACTCTTTTCTTGTTCGTGTGGTTACTGCCTTAATTGGTGTCAAAGTTTCTATGCCGACCTTCCTTTCATCGTTTCCTCACGATGTTTTCCTTCACCGAAGCAAGTAATAAGTACAAATACGCGCGTGAATCCGAAACATCAAAAGTTGGGTTCGAACTCGAGATCTATGACTTGGCAGTGCGACGGTAACTACTAGGCTATCACTGCTTTATCTTTTATAACTCCTGACCTGCTGGCCTACCATGACGTCTTAAAGCATTATTGTTTTACTCTTATTCCAGTGTGGGAAAGAGACGGAGCTATACAGGATGTCTAGCGCCATCTCTTTTTGCCACACTGGAAAAGGAGTAAAACAATAATGTTTTAAGACGTCATAGTAGGCCACCTGACCTTCTTCTTCTTAGCGTGTCGATGACAATCTAAATTGTGTCGGCCCAATCCTGGCCTAAGACTGGAAAAGCAAAACTTGCTTTCGAACATGGATTCACTGTTATGTTTTGGTTGATGTAAAATACTAAATTAAAAAGTTAATTCATGTTTTCTGTTGCAGGAGAAGTTCTGGTCTTTCATGGGAGACTTAGGTGCAAAATACATAGCATCGTTGTCAGAGGTAAGAACCGATTATTATATATCCTAACAGTCCCTTTTATTGTCCCAAAAATCTTTAAACGATTCATGCTGTAGAACTAATTTAATCGTTTTACAATAAATAACACGAAGTTCATGATTTTTTGGACTGGAGGGGCGTCCTTGTCACAGCTGGACACAATGTGGGATTCCCCCTTCCTTAGTTTAACGTCACATGTTTTAATACTTAGGTATATAACATTTTGAAACGTGATATCACGCAATTTGGGGACCCCACCCCTTGACACACAATTTCACACTTCGTCGAGCCCTTCCCACACCCCCTTTACGTGTGACGAAATTTATAGATGGTCCCTATTCAATATAAGCGGACTATGTATAGTTTCTTCTAACCCTATATTACTTATTACAGCGGACCACAAAATTCATTAAAGACGAAGTGGCAGCTCAAGTAAGCAAGTATTTCGAAGAACATCCAATCAATATGGAACCAGCTCTAAACGCTAATAAAGATCCTAAAGACAATAACAAACAGGAAAACGACACTGACAAACCTCAAGTCGGAGACGAAAAGGTTACCGAACCTAAAACTCACGAACAAGGTGCAAAAGGACCTAGTAGTCAGGAACAGGATGCAAAGGTACCTAGTAGCGGTGAATATAATGTAGGTGACCATACAAGTGGCGAAACTAAAGTAAAAGAACCCACTAGTGGTGAAAATAATATAAAAGAACCTCACAGTCACGAAGAGGCTGAAAATGAACCTGGTAGTCACCAAAATCATAATAACAAACCTACAAATGAAGACAACAAACCGACTACTGAGCAAACTCTAGAACCAAAACATGACGAAATTGATACTACCGCTGTAGAACCTAAACGCAATGAGATTAATACTCCTGAGAAGCCCAAAAGCGAACCATCAGTACAAGTAAAAGCTAACACAGTTTACGGTAACACTGTAGGTAACGACAAAGTAACGAACGTATACGTTTTCTACGCCAGTAAGAACATGGATGACATTATGAAAAATATAAAGAATCTTGTCAATGGAAATAATAGTACTAACATCTTTACATTCGGTCCAAACAGGGCTAAACCTGGTCATAAAAACAAGGGTAAGAAACCAGGCGAAAACGTAAAACATAAACCTACGGAATCTCCTAAAGTTACTGATGGAATGACTGAACCAAGTATAAATGATGAAGTAACGGAGGGCAATAACAATGATCTTGACATTACTGGTACTGACAATGTACATGGAAATGACGTTACAGGCCCTAAAATAGACGAACCCGGTACAAATGACAACAGGGATAATTCTGATGAAGGATATAGTACGGAGACTAATAATGGTAAAGGTACTGAAGGACCTAATGATACAACAGAGAGTACTCCTACAATTGAAGACCAAACTGAACCTAATACTTCAGGAGATGATATTACTGATTTCAAAGATAAAACCAGTACTGAAAATCCTCCTAAGAACAAAGGTACCTCTGATGAGATCAACCACTCTGGTGAACCCATCGGTGAGCCTGACAAACACTCTGAAGAACCATCTGGCGTGCTCGACAGCCACTCTGGTGAAGCCAATATCTCTGGCGAGCATAAAGACAACTCTGATGGGTCCGAAAACAACTTAAGAGAACCAGCGGGAGAGCCCAGTGCCTCTGAGGATCACAAAAATACTTCGGGAGGGCCCAATACCTCTGGTAAGCACAAGGACACTTCGGGAGAGCCTAATATTTCAGGTGAGCCCAAAGCCTCTGAGGAACACAAAAAGTCTTCGGGAGAGCCCAATACCTCTGGTAAGAACAAGTACACGTCGGGAGAGCCTAATCCCTCTGGTAAGCACAAGGACACTTCGGGAGAGCCCAATGCCTCTGATGAGCATAAGGAAACTTCGGGAGAGCCAAATGTCTCTAGTGAGCACAGGATCACTTCCGGAGAGCCCAATGCCTCTGAAGAACACAAGGACACTTCTGGAGAACCCAATGCCTTTGGGGAACACAAGGAACCTTCAGAAGAACCCAATGCCTCTGAAGAACACAAGGACACTTCTGGAGAACCCAATGCCTCTGAAGAACACAAGGACACTTCGGGAGAACCCAATGCCCCTGAAGAACACAAGGACACTTCTGGAGAACCCGATGCTTCTGATGAACACAAGAATACTTCCGGAGAACCCGATGCCTCTGACGAACACAAGCAAACTTCCGGAGAACCCGATGCCTCTGACGAACACAAGCAAACTTCAGAAGAACCCAATGCCTCTGAAGAACACAAGGACACTTCTGGAGAACCCAATGCCTCTGAAGAACACAAGGACACTTCGGGAGAACCCAATGCCTCTGACGAACACAATGAAACTTCGGAACAACCCAATGCCTCTGAAGAACACAAGGACACTTCTGGAGAACCCGATGCTTCTGATGAACACAAGAATACTTCCGGAGAACCCGATGCCTCTGATGAACACAAGAACACTTCCGGAGAGCCCAATGCCTCTGAAGAACACAAGGACACTTCGGGAGAACCCAATGCTTCTGATGAACACAAGAACACTTCGGGAGAGACCAATGCATCTGAAGAACACAAGGACACTTCGGTAGAACCCAATGTCTCAGACGAACACAAGGAAACTTCGGAACAACCCAATGCCTCTGACGAACACAAGGAAACTTCTGGAGAACCAAATACCTCTGAAGAACACAAGGACACTTCGGGAGAACCCAATGCCTCTGACGAACACAAGGAAACTTCGGAAGAACCCAATGCCTCTGAAGAACACAAGGACACTTCTGGAGAACCCGATGCTTCTGATGAACATAAGAATACTTCCGGAGAACCCGATGCCTCTGATGAACACAAGAACACTTCCGGAGAGCCCAATGCCTCTGAAGAACACAAGGACACTTCGGGAGAACCCAATGCCTCTGACGAACACAAGGAAACTTCAGAAGAACCCAATGCGCCTGAAGAACACAAGGACACTTCTGGAGAACCCGATGCTTCTGATGAACACAAGAATACTTCCGGAGAACCCGATGCCTCTGACGAACACAAGAATACTTCCGGAGAACCCGATGCCTCTGATGAACACAAGAACACTTCTGGAGAACCTAGTGCCTCTGACGAACACAAGGAAACTTCAGAAGAACCCAATGCCTCTGAAGAACACAAGGACACTTCTGGAGAACCCGATGCCTCTGACGAACACAAGGACACTTCGGGAGAACCCAATGCCTCTGACGAACACAATGAAACTTCGGAAGAACCCAATGCCCCTGAAGAACACAAGGACACTTCTGGAGAACTCGATGCTTCTGATGAACACAAGAATACTTCCGGAGAACCCGATGCCTCTGATGAACACAAGAACACTTCTGGAGAACCTAGTGCCTCTGACGAACACAAGGAAACTTCAGAAGAACCCAATGCCTCTGAAGAACACAAGGACACTTCTGGAGAACCCAATGCCTCTGAAGAACACAAGGACACTTCGGGAGAACCCAATGCCCCTGAAGAACACAAGGACACTTCTGGAGAACCCGATGCCTCTGACGAACACAAGGACACTTCTGGAGAACCCAATGCCTCTGAAGAACACAAGAACTCTTCAGAAGAACCCAATGTCTCTGATGAACACAAGAACACTTCTGGAGAACCCAATGCCTCTGAAGAACACAAGAACACTTCTGGAGAACCCAATGCCTCTGACGACCACAAAGAAACTTCGGGAGAGCCTAATGCCTCTGATGAACACAAGAACACTTCTGGAGAACCCAATGACTCTGAAGAACACAAGAACACTTCTGGAGAACCCAATGCATCTGAAGAACACAAGGACACTTCGGGAGAACCCAATGCCTCTGACGAACTCAAGGAACCTTCAGAAGAACTCAATGCCTCTGAAGGACACAAGAACACTTCTGGAGAACCCGATGCCTCTGAAGAACACAAGGACACTTCTGGAGAACCAGATGCCTCTGACGAACTCAAGGAAACTTCAGAAGAAACCAATGCTTCTGACGAACACAAGGCCACTTCGGGAGAACCCAATGCCTCTGACGAACACAATGAAACTTCGGAAGAACCCAATGCCCCTGAAGAACACAAGGACACTTCTGGAAAACTCGATGCTTCTGATGAACACAAGAATACTTCCGGAGAACCCGATGCCTCTGAAGAACACAAGGAAACTTCAGAAGAACCCAATGCCTCTGACGAACAAAAAGTAACTTCGGGAGAGCCCAATGCCTCTGAAGAACACAAGGACACTTCGGTAGAACCCAATGTCCCAGACAAACACAAGGAAACATCGGAAGAACCCAATGCCTCTGACGAACACAAGGAAACTTCAGAAGAACCCAATGCCTCTGACGAACACAAAGAAATTTCGGGCGAGCCCAATGCCTCTGAAGAACACAAGGACACTTCGGAAGAACCCAATGCCTCTGACGAACACAAGGAACCTTCAGAAGAACCCAATGCCTCTGAAGAACACAAGGACACTTCGGGAGAACCCAATGCCTCTGAAGAATACAAGGACACTTCGGGAGAACCCAAAGCCTCTGACGAACACAAGGACACTTCAGAAGAACCCAATGCTTCTGATGAACACAAGAACACTTCGGGAGAGCCCAATGCATCTGAAGAACACAAGGACACTTCGGTAGAACCCAATGTCTCAGACGAACACAAGGAAACTTCGGAAGAACCCAATGCCTCTGACGAACACAAGGAAACTTCTGGAGAACCCAATGCCTCTGACGAACACAAGAACACTTCTGGAGAACCCAATGCCTCTGACGAACACAAGGACACTTCTGGAGAACCCAATGCCTCAAAAGAACACAAGAGCACATCGGAAGAGCCCAATGCCTCTGACGAACACAAGGGCACTTCAGAAGAACCCAATGCTTCTGATGAACACAAGAACACTTCGGGAGAGCCCAATGCTTCTGACGAACACAAGGAAACTTCGGAAGAACCCAATGCTTCTGATGAACACAAGAACACTCCGGGAGAGCCCAATGCCTCTAAACAGATAGAAGACTCTGGTGAAAAGAGTGCCTCAGGTGATAAATCAGTTGAGCAGAAACATGTCTCAGAAGAAAACTCAAATGAACACAAATACACCTCGAGAGATGAATCTGCTAAGCATGAGAAGGCCGCTGCAGAAAAATCTGTTGCACAGAAAGATGGCTCTGGCAAAAAAACTACTAAGCGTAAACACCACTCTGGTGAAATATCAGTTGAATAGACAGATGCATCCGGATTAAAATAAAAGATACTTCGTGAGAATTAAATACAGTTAGAAAACATTGAAACCGAGAATCCGACTTAAATCTGAACTGATTCTAAAGCATTGTAGTCAGAGAGTTTAATTTATTATTTGTGATATGACAGAGTAGAATATAAGGAGCAATGTAACAGTACTTTCTACTAACTAAAGGTCAATAATAAATTAATTTCAGAAGCTTGAAATTTCTTAGTTAGCTATTAGAATCATATATCATTCTCTGTTCCCTTATCCCAATTTATTTGGGATCGGCGCAGCATTTCTTCTTCTTCTATACTTCTCGCAGGCTATAATTATAAAAAAGTAAAATATTACAGATACATCCTGAATTTGAAACTATACTACTTTATTATTAAAAAACACACTTTTTAATAGTCCTAGTCATCGTTCAACACTAACATTAAGTGGGTTTTCGTAAGGTAGAAACAACATCATTCGGATTTGAGAATAATATAATAATTTATCACTTATTTCGCTTCACAAAGTTGACCTACAGTTAATGTGTACAAAATTGTCTCAGCTGCATTCCACCTCTGTGAGAGACTGGTGCCTGATATAGGTTTGTAGGGAAAAACCTGTGTTACAGGTCGCCTTGCCCCTTCCACGGGTCGAATTAGCTTTTGCAGAGATACCGTGCAAGAGAATGGAATAGGTCCAACCCTAGGTGGGTCTTGACCAACATGACTTCATATTTTTGTAGAAAATTCAACTACCTTTTAAACGGTCAATTATTTTATTTTTAATGTTGTAAATAGTTACCTTTAAGTATGTTTTAAGTTAAGAAAAGTTAAATAAAAACACTACTTATAACGAATAAAATAAATAATCTTTTTTTGTTAACCAATCCCTCGAACACATTATTATCTACATACACTGGTACAAGGACCTCTGACTACTTGATATTTTTTTTTTATCTTTCATTATTTTTGTCAACCCTGGTTGATACGTGTCACTGACTCTGGCAGGGCCACCATCACGGATTTTAATTTTGAAAACACAAAAAAATTGTCGCTAATTTGTCGAAATTTGTCGCCAAATATCAGAATTTGTCGGTCACTGGTTCAAAAGATATAAGGGTTTATAGGTGGCCGATCTGGAGAGAGTCTCCCCAGCAGGGCCACATTTATATCTCAAAAACTATGGCACCTAGAAAAGATCTGTTTTCTCCCATATTTTGTCGCCAATTAGTCGGAATCAGTCGCCAAATATCAGAATATGTCGGTCACTGGTTCAAAAGATATAGGGTTTTATAGGTGGCCGATCTGGAGAGAGTCTCCCCAGCAGGGCCACATTTATATCTCTAAAACTAGGGCACCTAGCGAAGATCTGTTTTCTCCCATATTTTGTCGCCAATTCGTCGTAATTTGTCGCCAAGTTACAGATTTAATCGGGTCTTAGTCTAGGAGATATAATGAGTTCAATTAGTAAGGTATAGTCCAAGAGCTAGATCGAAGAGTTCACGAAAAATTACCAAGAAAAAAAAAATCGATTAATATGTGTAATATACTTCTACTTTTATCGGTCTAAAGTCCTTAGAAATGTCCGAGAGAGATAAATTCTTAATTAAATTCATGTTTTTATGTTTTATATTGCTAGGTTAGAGTGGCTTAAACTTCTTTGAAAACATTAAACCTTGCTCTTGGTCTATTTGGTGTCAAGATGTACAGTCGCATGCAACTGTTTTACCAGTTTACAATGTTAAGCTCTGATTAACGTTAGAATAATAAAAAAATACCGTACCTTTAGTAAAATGTTTAAAATACTTAAACGTTGAAAACGTATTGTCAATTGTTATCAAATTTTATTATATGTAATATAAATTTTATTATATCTCGCTCTTTTCTCCGTTTTTGTATTTTCGGAATACCTAGAGATAACAATACTCGAGTTCGTAACTATTCATAATAAGTCCCACTTTAATTAAACTGGCTGACTTAAACTTACGTGACGGGCAACTCGTACAAGCGCATCTATCTCTTTCTTACTTACCGTAAATGAAACGGAGCGCAGCGATCTATCTGCCTGCGACTAAGTGGTAAGTGCACATTGTGTTAGATAAATAATTACGTATATTTATTATATTTATAGATTTGTTTATAGGTAATGAATACAGCTTCCCTATGATGGGTTGAAATTATAGAATAAGTTTATATTTATTTAATTCGAAACAAACATTCCTCCATAAGACGTCATAGATACTGTCTAGAAACTACATAAAGTATTTTGTACTCGCTTGTACCACTGTATGGGGAAATTGAATTCTTTAATATCTTTTTAATTACACACCGACTAAATCTGTAACTTGGCGACAAATTACGACGAATTGACGACAAAATATGGGAGAAAACAGATCTTCGCTAGGTGCCCTAGTTTTAGAGATATAAATGTGGCCCTGCTGGGGAGACTCTCTCCAGATCGGCCACCTATAAACCCCTATATCTTTTGAACCAGTGACCGACATATTCTAATATTTGGCGACTGATTCCGACTAATTGGCGACAAAATATGGGAGAAAACAGATCTTTTCTAGGTGCCATAGTTTTTGAGATATAAATGTGGCCCTGCTGGGGAGACTCTCTCCAGATCGGCCACCTATAAACCCTTATATCTTTTGAACCAGTGACCGACAAATTTTGATATTTAGCGACAAATTTCGACAAATTAGCGACAATTTTTTTGTGTTTTCAAAATTAAAATCCCTGATGGTGGCCCTGCCAGAGTCAGTGACACGGTTGATACGGGTCGTCAGACACCCGAAAGTCAGACAACCAGGCTTCCCAAGGAGAATCGTATTATCTAGTAAGTGGTTTGTGGAGGTAAGATACGCAGTCCACTGCCTGAAGCAGACCCCAAAATACTTGAGAATAGGTAAAACAAAAAATATGAATAATAAAACAAAGAAATTATTTTAAAACATTTTTTATTATTACTAAATAACAAAGTAATGATCTTATGGCACAAAAGAGATGGAAATATTTCGTTTCAGACTTATTGTAAGACTAAAATCGTTTAAACGCCACTTCGGTCATAATTTTAATTCATTGGACAAACTTAAAACTTAACGCAAGTATCCGATATAAGATATGAGCTCATAATTTCTAGTAATTACCTTTGATAACTGGAATCCTTTGCATTCTAATTTAAATAAAAAACAATAACATTTGTGGTGTGTTATACAAGTTGGAAAGGACGCCAACGCTAAAACCGTAAGTAACCGTTAGTACCGTAAGTAACCGTTAGTACCGTAAGTAACCGTTAGTACCGTAAGTAACCGTTAGTACCGTAACGTACTGTACCGTAAAAAAGTTAGTTAGTAGTATAGTAGTGTTTGTACCGTTAGTACATCATTCTAAATCTCCCAACAGAGAAAATTTTCATCGGTAATATAAAAATAAAATATACTATTTCCTACAAAACTGCAATACCTATACAAGGTGTAACATAATAAACGCAAGACCTCCCGTGTGGTCTCTCGGACCATGAAACTGAGCCACTTTTGTTCTACGAGTTCTTGAAATTCACAACAAAAAAAAATTGGACTTTCCATAGAAACTGACGCGTTCAGCTGACCAACATGTATGGTAAAAGTAAAAAGAAAGGCATGCATTTCCAAAAGTCATAGAACAAAAGTTGTTCAGTTTCATGGTCTGAGAGACCCCACGGGAGGTCTTGCGTTTATTATGTTACAACTTGTATATGGTCCTAGACGGACGAATTTATTTTTTATTTAATTTCCCTACACTTGAACTTTCTCCAGTATCGTGGGTGCTTTTACAAACATTTAAACTCAAATACAGACCCGGAACAACTACCTGTAGGCCTTACAAATATTTTTTCCGTGCGGGGATCGAAACCGCGACACTCAGCGCAGCGGTCAATCGCTTAAACACTGCGCAAATCGTGCCGTCAAATGCCGTCCATTTAAAAAATAAAATACCGATGAAAAATTTCTATGCCGTGTTAGCGTCGGTGTCCTTCCCAACAAATATATTTTTATTTAATAAAAAGATACCGAAATATGACTGACATAGCGTTTATATTTAAATCGATAGATGGCAGTAAGGGAAGTGTTTAAAAATAACTTAATTATGATTGCAAAAAAATCTATGCTACATTTTTCTGACATGCCGTATTTTTATTTTATTATATATCACAAATTATTATTATTATACCTCTTTTTTGGGTAAATTAGAACAAAATTCTTGCTTAGTTATTAGCAGAGGTCGGAATTAGGTAGAGTTATTTGTGTACTTACACTGATTTCATACAGCGAAAGAATAAACTGGATAATGCCTCAAAACTCGAGATTAATTTTAAAGAGCAGAAAAATCCTGTGATTTATTAAATAAAAAAGTTATTTACTTTTACACAATTTAAACCATCCGACATCGGATGTACGAAGTTTCAAAATTCCTATGCGCACACGCAAGGGAAGATCCATATTAATATCAACACTTCGATGAAAGTAAAAAAATAACTCTACCTAATTCCGACCTCTGGTTATTAATCACGTTATTATAACCATGACAATAAAGAATGTAGAGGAATACGTACCTAATAGTAGGTACACACCCCCAAAACTTTTCACCAGTTTTTAGTATGTAGAGGAGCGGGCGAATCCAGACTCCGTGCTACTGAGAAATTCATGAAGGAAAAACCCAAAAACAATTTGCCTGACCCGGGTACCGAACCCAGGAACCACATGCTCTGCAGTCGCACTTCCGGCCAATAGACGAGGCATTATAACTTTTGGGCAAAATTCCATGCTTTTAAACTAGATCAAGTGGTGTACAGTATGACAATTTTAAGTTTGCAGTTAAAGGTGGCGCTGCTTGTCAAGAAAAAATACATCCAAATGTCAAACTTGGTGCATTTATTTTAGTTCTCTGTTTTGCCGCCTGCACAGATAAGTTGGTCGTGCGTTGTCTCTCGGTGAAACTTGTTTTATTTTTCTTTATAAAAATATGGCATGTCAGAAAGAAAACGGGATCCCTTCTTTTTGCATAATATTCTTTGTCCTAATATACTTCGGCATAACGATTTTGGCACAATTTGTTTTGGCATAATAATACTTCGGCATAATGTTTTTAGGCATACATTTTATGTTGGCATAATCATCTTAAAGACTAATTTGTTTTAGCATAAATTTGATTCGCATAACGTTAGTAGGCCTAATGACTATTAGCATAATAATATTTAGGCATATAATTAATATGAATAACAAAATCAATTTTCATGCAAATGATTTATTATACATAACATTATGTAACTTAAACGATTTTTCAATCGCGAGATAACTTTTATCTGAAGAATATATTAGATGTTGTGAGACTTTGGGTGGAAATGGTGGTCGTGAACTTGTAATACATATTTCTAATCAAACCAATTTGCTATAGTTTCTGTAACAATTAAATAATATTGTTAGCTAAAATTTAATATGCTGTGCAACAAAAGTTAGTGACAGAACCGAATTGCTGCAAAACCGACTCCACGTAGTCTTGTTTGTCCTACCCCTAGAGTGTAATTTAAAATCGCGTAGGCGCGGAGGGGCGAGGCGGCCCGCGGGCTGAGGAGCAGGCGGCTGCGAGCGAGCCGCCGCGGCTGAGGCTGGCCGGCAAAGCCGGCCAACAAGCCGAAGCTGCGGTGGTGAGCGAAAGTCGTCTGCGACGATTAGCACGTGTGGGGCCGCCGGAGGCCCACAGCGCCGGAGCCGTGACAGAAACCCTGCCTGCTGCATGTTGCATGCTCGCCTGAATGCTGCATGCTGCATGCTTGCTTGCATGCTGCATGCTTGTTTGCATGCTGCATGCTTTTTGTATTCTGCATGCTTGCTTGCATGCAACATGCAAGCAAGCATAAAAGCAAGCGTAAATAAATTTATGATTTAGGATATTATGCTTAAAAAAGTTATGCTTTAGAACTTTATGCTTAATAAATTTAAGCTTTAGAATATTATGCTTAATCATTATTATGGTTAGAGAAATTATGCTTAAAAAAATTATGCGTAAGCTGTTATGCGTAAATATATTATGCGAAAATATAATTATGCCAAACAAAATTATGCTAAGTTATATTAGGTCTTAAAATTTTATGCAAATGGATAGGGAACCAAAGAAAACATATTATTATGATATTCATACTTATTGATAAAAATACATAAAAGTAAGCATCTATTTTAGAAATAAACCATGCAAACTGTTTAATAGAAAAATTTATTCATGGTAATTTTAAAAAATATATATATATTTTATTAAAATGTAAATGTTGCCAGTTAATTTTGTAGTGCGCAAGCGACACACCCAACATTGTTTTAATAGATACTATTTCATATAATGTTTTTTTTTTTACTTTTCTTCTGCGTACCAGCGCTTTTGGCGGGTGACATACATAGACAAAAAAAGTTCAGAATAGGAGCTAAATAGGGTACAAAAATCTTTCATTAATATCGAGACATTGCCTTGTGTTCAGACTAAAAAAACACTTTTTTAGCTTTTAATTAATATGCTCTTGTTTGTACACAGTTTTTAAGACCACAAAAAGTAAGTATACTCTGTCACTTACGGGATCTATCTTCCGTGATTATTATTTAATGTCTGCGATATTGGCGATTGCACATAGCGTCGAAATATCGGGAGCTTACAATCTATACTAATATTATAAAGCTGAAGAGTTTGTTTGTTTGCTTGAACGCGCTAATCTCAGAAACTACTGGTCCGATTTAAAAAATTCTTTCAGTGTTAGATAGCCCATTTATCGAGGAAGGCTATAGGCTATATCATCACGCTACGACCAATAGGAGAGGAGCAGCAATGAAAAATGTGACGCAGACGAAGTTGCGTGGGTACTAGTAAATAATAATCACGGAACATATATTGTAAGGACAGTGTAAGTTGAGTAGAAATGAATGCATACAAATTCATTAAAAAAAATACATTTCTTTAAATATTATGTAAAATACATACTTCTTAATCTAGTAAATAATAACTATATTAAAATAGAAAATTCATTTTATTGCTTAATCAAGAACATTGCTATAAAATCCATACAACTAGAAGATTTTTTTTATATTAAATACTTCTATAACTATAAATATTTCATATCAAGAAATACTATTTGAAAAATAGAGTGAGTAGGTGAACTTTTTTCGCGACTTTTTTAATTTATATTTCGTTTTGAAGGCCGAGACAACATAACTTTAAAATAAAATTAAGCCCGATAGTCTGACTACCAGTCTTACCAAGGGGTGTCACCCAGTAAATGGGTTGGGAAGGTCAGATAAGCAGTAGCTATCTATGTTAAATACAAGAAAGACTGGAAGCCGACCCCCAATATATTTAGACAAAGGCTAGGGCCTCATTTACGGAGACGCGGCGCGTTTTGTTTTATTTTTCGTTTACGGAGAGGTGGCGCTTGCAGCGGCCCGCGTTATCACACGCGCAAACACTTACATATGACATTATACGATGTTGTTTACGGAGACGCGAGGTGTGAAGCGGCGCGTGCTCCCCCGCCGGGCACGCGTCACCAAGTGTCCTGTGAACAAAGTATTTAAGGAACTGTCCGCAACGTTGCTTGCGTTGCCGCAAGTATCGCTACATTTCAAGCAAACACGCGTAAAACCGCTTCTTCGTAAGCGCTCTCATACATCGCCATATGTTTGAATTTATTGCGGATTGCGCCGCACAACGCACCGCATCTCCGTAAATTACCCCTAAGCAGATTGATCGACTTAAAAAAAATATAAAAATTATTGAAAGGCAAGAGAAACATAAAACGGGCAAGAAAATAGCTTAGACAAATAAATGTAAACTAGCCAAAGACTTAATAGTTTTTGGTTAACAAACATTTATTCATTAAATTAAAATATTATTAAATAAACAAATATAATGATTTTTAAACACATTATTATGTGAGGCACTAAGGGGTAAAATAAACTATCTTATAAATGTAACAGGAACTTATGAAATGGAAAAACTGATTTTATACAGGATGTAACAGAAATATGTAATCATATATAGTGATGAGTTTCCTCCGTGCCTCGGAAAGCACGTTAAGCCGTTGGTCCCGGCTGTCATTTGTAGATCTTTGACAGTCGTTACAAGTAGTGGCCCGGTAAATCTGAGAACCAGTGTTACCAAGGGGTATCGTATTACCCAGTACTGACTGGGTTGTGGAGGTCAGATAGGCAGTCGCGCCTTGTAAAATACTAGTATTCGCCTGCATTCGGTTAGACTGGACGTAGACCCCATCGTAGTTAGGGTAAGTCTAGGCAGATGATGGTTTAAGGGTGTGTTACAGACCATCAAACTGAACAACGGTAATAGTACATCCACATTTCGCCAGTTATGTTTACGTCCCTTGTCCTATAGGGGGCGAGCCTATTACCATCAACCGGGTACAAATCAAGACTCCCTGGCTATCATCATCATATCAGCCTATAATGTTCCCACTGCTGGGACACAGGCCTCCTCTCTATGAGAGGGAGTGGGCTGTAATCCACCACGCGGGCCCAGTGCGGGTTGGTAGATGTCACATGTCGTCGAATTTTTAGTTCTAGGACATGCCGGTTTCCTCACGATGTTTTCCTTCACCGTTTTTGAGGGCAGCGGTGATGAAATAAATTACACAAAGTAATGCGCCTGCCTGGGTTTGAACCCACGGCTTACTGCTCGTAAGTCGGGGCTACCACCACTGGGCCACCGCTGCTCTCACCGCTGAGAGAGCAGCGGTGGCCCTGGCTATACCAAAACTTAATTAAATATGACCTCACATCTCTGATACATCCTATAGAGATTATTTTTTAATTCAATAAATACAATTAGTATAGAAAAACTTCATATTTGATTTAAATCCAATTCATAAAATTATGACACATTTTCAGTCATATTTTTGAACCACCAATAATAATATTTGACATACAAATAAATAAACTGATTTTTCATTCAAAATACATAACCATCCCAATAAATAAAATTTCATTGAAAAAAAAAATGATTTCAAAATATTTTTTAACATTGTAGAAATATACAGGATCAAAAGATAACAAGCAGAACATTACAAACATGACTTATTTGTTGGTGTTGTTTTCCAACATCGTCAAATTCAAGACGGTAACTATGCTAATGATTCTCGACCCGAATCAATAATAAAATGAGCAGGGTATTTTTTTTTCTTATTTACGAAAATCGGTAAGTGTGAACCAACCGTGTTTTAAACGCGGTCCGTCTGATCCTTGCCCTATAACCACGCTTTCACACATACAAACAATCTCAAACGTTTATTCGATCAGAACTTACTCCCGAACCACGTTAACGGGTTATTCTGATATACTGAAAAACTTAAACAACCAAAAAAAAATCAGCCTTATTAATAATTAACTAGGTACCGTAATTTAAATTGATTATTTATGTCGTTTGTGAAAACGTCTTTAATTTTGACGAGGATGCAAAACAAAGCCTTGTATATTTGACCCCATTTTATAGTAAGTATAAATTCCATTCTTATGTATAATGTCGTTTAATGACCCGTAGAAACAATGATCGTTTATAATAAAAGATTTATTGGCTTAAATATACAGTGTTGGTGAAACTAGTAAAATTATGGACATCTTTCATGACTGTCATTATGACTGACTTCAAAGCTGTCATCATGACTGACTTCAAAGCTGTCATCATGACTGACTTCATAGCTGTCATCATGACTGACTTCAAAGCTGTCATCATGACTAACTTCAAAGCTGTCATCATGTCCATATAACTACAAATAAAGACACAGAACTAACACATATAGAAGGCATATTTATGGCTTATTTTTAACCGACTTCAAAAAAAGGAGGAGGTTTTCAGTATTTTTTCTGCTGTGTTTCATTTCATTCTTATCTGGCTTATAATTTATTTTTTGGACATGCAGACACAGTTTTCTTAACTAAAATTATAAAGAGGAAAGATTTGATTGCTTGTTTGTTTGTTACGATTTAACTCAAAAACTACTCGACTGATTATAAAAATTCTTTCACCATTATAAAGCAACATTTTTGTACCGAGTAACATAGATTATATTATATAAAAAATTTCGCGGACGAAGTCGCGGGCGAAGTGCAAACAAACATTTACCATCTACACATGTATGATAAGCCACTGCCAGCTTTTGGTATACGACCACTTTAAGTGTGCAGTTCACGGTGGCGCTGCTTGTCAAGAAAGAATGCATCGATATGTGAAACTTGGTGCATTTAATTTAGTTCTGTGTTTTGCCGCATGAACATATAAGTTTGTAGAAGCGTATAGACGCTAGCACATCAATCGACAACAATCTGTCAAATAATTTTAAACTGTATCGTTTAATAATTAGGTTCAATGTTGATTGGTAAAATTTGACAGTTACAAAATGTCCCTTCGAAATCCTAGCCTCACCAACATACCTACACTAAAGAGTATACAAGACATACTTATTTATCGCTGATCCTCAACTCGGCTAACTCCTGCTCCTCATCCACTTCATCCTCGTCATCAGAACCGTGGACTGATGCGGCCGGGGTTGTACCTCCTGGAAAGTTAAAGGATAGTATAATCATAAGCATATAACAAATAATAACTATTCCACCTATTCGCACTTAGCGTTTTCAAACGTCTTTCATAATGCGCACAGCATAGGAGTGGAACTCTTTGCCTGTGTCTGTGTTTCCGAACGCTTGCAACCCTAATCACTTTAAAGTTTAAGTGCACAGTCTTCTTCTGGGTAAGCTCGTACCATCGGCGACTTTATCTCTGTCATCTCTGACCTAGACTAGAGTCAAGAGCATACCCATAGCAAACCGCGACGATTCATACGTGACGCACGCGCGGACGCTAAGCTAACTTATACGTATACCCTCAGCTTTAATTAAAATGTCTAAGTGTGATAATTGTAAAAAAAATATAACTAAAAGTTCACCGGGGTTAGAGTGCGGTAAGTGCGAGCGAATAGTGCATTTGAACCCAAAATGTACGGGATTAACCAACAAACAGATCGTTGCACTAAAAGCTGCATCCAGCCTGGAGTGGACATGACAAGACTGCCAGCAGGAATCCCCGAGACGTAACTCATCCATCATTATACCTGAAGAGGACGAGGAGGAGGACGATACACCAGTTCAAATTAATGCAAAAACTTTATTAAGCAATATCACTAAAGAGGTTGAAAAAGCAATTAAAAGTGAAATGGCTCAACTAAGCAATTCCTTGCAGTTCCACAGCGATAAACTTGATGAAGCAATGGAGACTATGGAAGCTTTCAAGCAGACTATCAAGGCTCTTGAGCGTAAGAATGCGGAACTAATAAATAAAAATAATAACATGGAAACCCGTGTAGGTGTATTAGAACAACGTCTGCAAGAGATCGAACAGGAGAAGCTTGCAAAATACGTAGAGATCGCCAACGTGCCTAATCAAAACAATGAAGATGTCAGACTTCTGGTGGATAACATTGCAGCTAAGCTGAACCAGCCTAAAGAAGAGATCAAAAGTGCACGCAGACTCCATGGATGGAAAGAACAGTCGGCCAACATACTAGTGGAGCTCAAAGACGAAGACGTACAGGAAAACTGGATCACAGCCGCTAAAAGTGTCAAGCCAACTGTTTCCGATGTCTGTCCTAGCGAAAACAATAACATAAATGTCGTATATGTGAGAGAAGCCATGACAAAACATCACAAGCAACTATTCTGGAATGCCAAGCAGGAGCTAAAAGTCAATCACAACTTTAAGTACGTGTGGTTCAAAAGAGGAATTGTCAAAGCTCGCAAGGAAGACGGTGGAAAAGTTAGTATTTTACGCACCATGAATGATATACACGGACTAGCTATCAACAAGTAGTAAGTCGGCATGGCATCGCATTCGCAAGTAAACAAAGCACTAACAAAACATCTCAATGAAAATGGCGAATTATTTTTGTGATATTAACGAAATTAATGACTGTATAAGTGTTAACGACTTCATAAACTGTACCCCTAACCATCAATTTTTAATCTATTGTGCATGCATATTAATATTCGATCAATAATCTTAAACTTCTCTGCATTAGAACAAATGATCCATAGTTCCAAAAAAATTATCGATGTCATCATTCTAACTGAAACTAATATATCAGAAAACAATAGTGTTCTGTATAAAATTAGTGGGTACCGAATGTACACAGCATTGCGCAATGCCCGAAGGGGTGGTGGTATTATAGTGTACGTGAATAATAAACATAAATGTAGCCTAATAAATGTAAAAACTATACACTTTGAAAGCTTATTCTGTACTGTCATCACCCAATCGAAATATACTGTGAATCTGTGTGCGGTATATCGACCACCAAGCTCGAGTAAAATTCTATTTATTGACGAACTACAAACTTCACTACAAAAATTCACTATAAACACTGAATTGTACTTATTGGGAGACACTAACATAGACTTAAAAACGGATAATCCTGTAAGGCATAAATACAATAACATGTTGTGTAGCATGGGCCTTTTGTGCGGGATCACTGAACACACTAGAATAGCAATATCTAACGGAAAAATAAGTAAATCTTGTATTGATCATATTTATGCGCGATCCCGTACACAAAACCTACGTGGGACACTCAGAAAGTTTTGCGAAACTAAAAAAAATTGTTCTATACGTACATATATTTTTATTAAATCTTTTCAAAGTACTTTCCACCAGCCTCTATACAAAGATTCATGCGCCTAAACCAGTTTTCAAAACACTTTTTCCAGTCCGCCGCAGACACCTCGTTTACAGCCTGCTCGAACCCAGCCAGCGCATCTTCCGGCGACGAAAATTGTATCCCTTTGAGCTGATTTTTTATTTTTGGGAATAAAAAGAAGTCACACGGTGCTAGATCAGGGCTGTAAGGAGGGTGACCCAGGAGTTTGACTGGCGTGCTGTCCAGGAAGTCCCTCGTTTTGAGTGCGGTGTGCGCAGGTGCATTGTCGTGGTGGAGCAGTAGCCCGCGGAGCCCTGTGTTTGGTCGCTTGTTGCTTATAACAGAGAAAACTTCTGGCAAACATTTGGAAGTATACCATTCGGCATTAATGCTTCTTTGATCCCGTAAGGGAATTGATACCAAGTGGCCAGTCAAATTAAAAAAGCTAGCGATCAAAATCTTACCCCCGCTTCTAGATCGCTTCACTTTGGTAGGCGTTGGCTCATTTTGAAACACCCAAACAGTCGACTGGCGCTTGGTTTCTGGGTCGTATTGATAAATCCAGGACTCATCACCTGTAACGATGTCGTAAACACGCCGAGACGAGCCTGCTTCAAATTTGTTAAGCATATCACGGCACCATTCCACCCGGGCCTGCTTCTGAGCATCGGTGAGGTTGTGCGGCACCCAGCGTGATACTATCCTCCTCACGCGAAGATGGCTGTGTAGAATCTCGTGAACGCTTCCCGATCCAATCTTCAATATGTGTTGAATCTCCTGATATGTAATTCGCCTATTGTCTTGGATTAAATTTTTCACTGCTAGCACGTTTTCTTCGGTAACAGCCGTCAAAGGGCGACCGCTTCTTTCGTCATCCCCCAAAGTTGGTCGACCGCGCTTGAATTCGTTATACCAACGATACACGGTTGCCTTGGAAGGGCCTTCATCCATGAATGCCATTTGAAGTCTATCGTACGATTCATCCGGTTTCAGGCGACACTTGAAATCGTATAAAATCATAGCTCTAAAATGTTCCCGGCGCAGATCCATATTTCAGTGAGACACAATACTTTGAATTAACTCGCAAAAAATGTGGAGGGAAATTTTGAAATTGGAACTTACTTATTTTTACTTATAAATAATCATATTTTCGAAAAACATAATAACTGGCCAGTCTCCCATATATAAAAACTTTTTTTCGCAATACTTTCTGAGGGGCCTGGTATTTACGGCGGCACTCGGTACCACACTGGCTGATCATCGCGCTGTGATGCTCGCATGTTCTGGCACGCGTATACAGGTTGTCCAAAAATACAAGACCTGTATTAATAATCATCAACTTAGTAAATGTTTAGATGGAATCCAGTGGGAAAAATCACAGGATATAAACTGTCCTCTACTTTTATATAACTTCATACGTACACAGTTCAAAGAATGTTATAAAAAATCAGAATATAAAACCAAAATTAAAACTAGCGCATCGCGTAGTAAAAATGAATGGGTGAATAAAAAAATAATCAAAGCCTGTGAACATCGGGATAAATTATTCATGAAGTGGATAAAGGACTCCAATAACTTAGTACTAAAACAAAAATATAATAAATCAAGAAACTATGCAAATACTTTAATACACAAAACTAAAAACAATAACATAAAGTCAGAAATTGTATCGAGTAAGTCCAACACTAGACAGTTGTGGCAAATTCTTAATCGGATTACAGGAAGAATAAAAAACTCTATTGATGATGCTATTCAGAATTCATTTAATAAAACTAATTTAACTTCTACAGATATTGCTAACAATTTTGCAGACACTTTCGATAAAAGCGTAAAGCTAATTATTCCTAAGTGCTCGAAACCATTGTTAAATAAAACTGAGTATACAATTCCAGCTAACGTTACTATGCGTTTAAAGCCTGCGGAGCCGGAAGTAGTTAAAAAAGTCATCATGTCTTTGGACAATAATAAAGCCCCAGGAATAGATAGAATTAGAGCCGTAGATATCAAAATGTTGTGCACGACAATCAACTCAGTGATTGCAAAATTAATTAATCTAAGCATAAAGACATGCAAGTATCCATCAACACTAAAAACAGGGATTGTCAGACCGATTCACAAAAAAGGAAGTAGGCTGGATTACAACAACTACAGACCTATCACTATATTGCCTACTATTGATAAAATAATAGAGAAATATATTTGTAAACAAATACACGAATTCTATGAAAAAAATAAAATACTAAACGACAAACAATATGGCTTCCAACCAAAAAAGAATACCACACAGCTGCTATCAACGTTCACAGATAGTATTCATAAACACCTAGATGAACAAAAACACGTTTTAGTAGTATTTATAGACTATAGCAAAGCATTCGATACGCTCAGACATGACCGCTTAATAGAGTGTCTTCATGACAGTGGAATTAGAGGCAGGCTGCTCGATTGGTGCGAGAACTATCTTGAGGACAGAAATTACATGGTCAAAGTCAGTGATGTGACTAGTGAACCGGTTACCGTAACGGAAGGAACGGCGCAAGGCTCGGTCCTTGGGCCACTGCACTACCTCACTTACGTAAATAGCCTTGTAAATGTCATAAAAAAGTGCGAAATCTACCAATTTGCCGATGACACATGCCTTTTAGCCGCTGGAAAGAGTGTTAGTGATGCCCAAATAAAACTACAGGAGGACTTTGTATTGTTGGCTAAATGGTCTCATGACGCCGGTCTAGTATTAAACGCTAGTAAGACCAAGTTAATGTACATCAGTACCAGTCAAAATAGAAGCTCGTCCTTGCCTAAACTAACAACTCACTGCCATGATTGTTTGCATGATAGCTGCACAAATAAAGTAGACAAGCCTTGCAATTGTGACTCCATAGATCTCGTAGATAGCCAAACATACCTAGGACTTACCATTGATAGCCAACTTAATTGGAAGGAGCACATTAACGGGGTGTGTGATAAGCTAAGATGTATATTGGCTAAATTCTCTATTATAAAATGCAAGATTCCATATCAAACTCTGTTAATGCTTTACAAAGCCTTGGCCGAATCAACGATATCTTATGGTCTGTCGAGCTATGGAAGGACATATAAGACTCACCTTGATCAAATTTACGCACTGCAACTACGTATACTAAAAGCAATTGTCCCGCATAACATTAAGAAGAAATTCAAAAATGACTACCATAAATTATTTGAATTCTGTAAGATATTACCTGTACATGAAAAAACAAAATATGTACTGTTAAAAGAAGAGTTTTTCAACGAAAATTTAAAGAAAACCAAAACCTTTAATAATAATGAGATAATAACTCGTAGCGTCCACAATGCTATGCTATTACTTCCAAAGTACACGAATCTGCACGGCAAGAGATCCCTAAAGTATATAATACCTTACCTTATTAATCAACTACCTATATTATTGAGGGATAAATTAACTAAGAAAAACATAAAATACAAATTAAAGCAACATTTTTTATTGAATAGATTAAATTACGAAGATAGATAGTTTGAATATTAATTATTTTTTATTCATTATAAAATAGTCTAACACACAAGGAAGGGAATCGTACAATTATAAAACAAAGCACTAAAGATATACTTCTTGGAACAACCTGTATCTGTCTTTATGAACGGAGGTCGGTTTGGTCACCGAAGTTCGCTCGTTAGCATCAGACTTTTTTGACGAATACCCGTTATAATTCTTTTTTTTTTTGAGTTTTTGTGTATTATTGTTTTATATAAGTACCTACTTAGGTGGATCTAAATATCTAAATAATGTAGTCGATGATCTTGGTGCACGGTAAAACTCGAATGAGTTTATGTTGGCACCATCTCAAATGAAATAAATGTATGTGTACTACTGAATAAATAAATAAGATAAAATAAAAAAAAAATAAAAAAAAACCTTCCCGCTGTTGTTGTGTGTCGCCAATGACGTTGTTTGCTAAAAACCTGACCGATAGTTTTCTTTGACATAGTCATAGGACATTCAGTTATAAAAAAATCAAACAAAAAAAGTATACAGGGATACCCTGACGAGATGGAGAGGTGGAAAATACTGAAAAAGTACGATTTCTCCAAAACAACCCAGTTAGGACCCCAAGTTATTGCAGTCAAAATTGTTGTAAATTAGATTTATAAAATAAATAAAATAAAATCTTTTTTTTTCGCAAATTGAATGATAAATTGCCTGCACCATACGAGTACCAAGAAAAACATAAAAGTACGGTGTATTTAATAAACTCAAAATGTGCATAAATTCACAAAAACCCTAGTGAATAAAAAACACGTGCCGAATTCTCTTGTAATATGTACCAGAACACAAAAAAAGTGCCGAATCCTCTAGTATTGCCATTACAAAAAATACTTTAAATCTACCACAAAAAATCTTATTTTTGTGAGAAAAACCTTTCTAAAGTCCCGCCGAATTGCGACCAAAAACCCGATCGTGTTAAACCAAGATTCAAGGCTGCCATAGTTTCCATTCTCCCCGGATTCATCGTTATATTTAGGCTGGCAACCACCACCACGCCATCTGTCAACAGCGTTTATACTATTTTAGGCGCTATCTACACTTTGAAACAAGGTTGGTATTTGTGTGACCTTATTTCAAAAGTATAGCGCATAATAGTTATTGACAGATGACGTTTAGGTGCAAAAATATCGATTGAAGATAGAATTTTATAGATTTAAACCGTCAAAATGATGTTGAAATAAAGTGGAACATTTAATGAAAGAAACAGGGTGTTTTAAATACGGTAAGCGCTAGAAGTACATATATAGAGTGACTGGTAATTAGTGACCGATACTTGAACACGTGATTATACTCATGATAACAAACTACTTTACCAAAGAAACATTTTTTTTATAAAAATAAAATAAAATCTTTTTATTTCCGACATTGGTAAAACGTCTTAAAAACTATGTTACATTGAAATGTAAAAAAAATAAATAAACAATAATTACATATGAAAATAACAAAATTATTTATTCTCATTAACTTTTATCACAAGCTGATGGGCCACAGGCGCGCGCGCGCGAATTTCATACGGCTGTTGTATTATTGTGATAAAAGCTAATTAGTATAAAAAATGTTTCTTTGGGAAAGTTGTTTGTTATCATGAGTATAATCACGTGTTTAAGTATCAGTCACCGTCAGTCGATCATTACATCTAAACCGCGTCGAAAAGCTGTCAATGTGAATATATCATAGAATAAAATAGGTCTATATTTGCTTAGAATGCGGATACGTAAAAATAAATTGTTCATTACTTATATTATATGCATTTAAAAGGATCCATGTACATTCTGGCTTAATATAGCTTGCAAATATAAAGAGTATTATGGATATTACAAAAAAATATAATTCAAGAAATCCTGCACCGAATAACATTTATTGACAAGGAATCCTGAGAAAGGTTTTTTTTAAATTTTTGCAATGTTAAGTTTTTAATACACAACAACGATAATATTGACAACTTTTGAACGCAGTTTTTGATATGCTGAACGCACTCAGCCTCTTTTGTGAAATATGCCTTTAGTGACTTTTGGTGCACACAAGCCTAAAATCTCAACACTAAAACTCCAAAGGCAGCCCCAAATCCCAAACCTAATTGCCAGCATCGGCACAATCCTGCAACTTCGCAATCAATTGATCGATCTGTTCAGCCACTGCTTCGTTCAAAGGCTCCAAAAAGTTCTCATTCGGTGTTCGGTAATGCTCATGCTCCGATTCGGTAAAGTTCGGCTTTTCAAAGCTGACTTCGAGACCAGGATCGTCTCCATCATCAGTAATGTCGAGGATTTCCAAGGATTTTTGTAGATTTAGCTGGTTTTTCTTCTGTATGTCTGTTTGTTCGGCTGATGTTTGGCTCTGTTCGTCTTTAGTTTCTTTTTCGAGCGATGAATGGCGGTCGCGGCGTACTGGTGATGTTTTTAATATTTCGTCATTTTACTAGTTAAATTTTAAACATAACTAGTTCTACGCAATATGTATGGATGGAGGGGGAGAGGAAGACCAAGGGAACGATGGATGGAGAATGGAAGAAAATCATCATCATCATTTCAGCACAAAAGACGTCCACTGCTGGACATAGGCCTCCCCCAAGTCACATTGACATTTTGGGGGGTTTTACCATAATCGCCACGCTTGGCAGGCGGGTTGGCGATCGCAGTACGGTTGTTACAAAGGCACAGAGAACGCTGCTGCCCATTCTCTGGCAAGTACCTTAGTCGCCTCTTACAACACCCACGGGAAGATATGGGACGGTGCTATTCTTTACGTCCGACACCATACAGAGGAAGAAAATACGTGTTGCGTATATTTATATAATAAAAATGAAGCTACAGTCCCAGTCACAAGACATAATAACTTGTGAAAGTACTGTAGTTGCCCATTCCAAAGCGTAGATCTCTATGGAGAAGAATGGGCAAAAAACTCCATGTATTAAATTTTTTTTACTGCTGTCCGTGGGTTTAGTCTCTTAACCTGACCTAGCACTTTACCTAAAACTGCATTATCAATAGCCTCCATTGATCGGAGTAAGCAGATTGATTTTTGGTACTTGTATCATAAATGCACACAGAAAGAATAACATGGATAAGCCATTTTTCCGGAAAGTAATTCCGGTATTTCCGGATTCAATTAAATATTGCTAATGTTGGTAGTGATATTATTACTACCCAATTCAAAATTTAAAGAAAGGTATCCCAAACTAAATTAATTTATTATTTATTTGTTGAATATTAAAAACAATCGACGAATCAAGAATTATTAATTATTTTTATTTTTAGCCTTTTTATGGGCACAACTTTTTATAAATTGTTGCACTTAAATTTCAATCAAATCGACGAATTCCGGCGGTATGTCCATATTAACATATACGTTTCGGATCAATGACCCCAGTTCAATCTACCTACTCCGATCTATGGTCATTACGACATAACACATCGCATTTGAAGTTGGGTAAAAAAATCAGTAAAGAAAGGTATACTTACTAGAATGCGTAGGACTGGGCGGTTCGGAGATCGGTCGCGGGTAGTTGAATCTCTTCCCTAACTCCTGGTCCATATGGTCCACGTAGTCTGGATACACTATCTTCAGGGCCTCGGCGCGAGCTTGGCGGTAGTACTGCGGATGGGTATGATAGTTTTGTTAATAGTCCCGGTTATTTTATTAACCCCCGAGCAAAAAAAAGGTGTGTTATAAGTTCGACGTGTGTCTGTCTGTGGCATCGTAACTCCAAAACGGATGAACCAATTTTAAAGGAAAGGTGGTTTGAAAGGTGTTTTAATCGAGTGTTCGTAGCTGTTTCGAGAAAATCGGCTCAACCGTTTGAAGGTTACCACCTTTTTTCTAATCGATAAAGGGATAAACAAGTTCCACAGCTCTGGTCGATTCAAAATTTAAAATCTTGTCACTTGTCACCGTGGGCATCGCCAGGAAAGGGGGCGAGGCGTGGCTGTCGCACTGCCACTTTCACACCCCCCTAAAGGCACAGGTTGTTTTTAAAGTAATAATTTTTCCTGTATTCGTTAATTGGCGATAAGAGGCGCAACACCGAGAAATGTAGAAGGCCTGGAGGAGGCCCCTACCCAGGAGTGGGACAGTCGAGGTTAAGAAAAAATAATATAAGCTAAAAAGCATGAAATTAAAATTAAATTTAAGAAACCATCGACACATCGACACGTCCCGTAAGTTTTAAAAGCCTGAAATTGAAATGCACAAGCACAAAACAAAGCGGACTTCCGACGCAAAGACGCTTGAATTAATTTTTTTTTGTTTCTTTTTTTGTGGCGGGGATTTTTTCTATTTTTAATGTTATTTTTAGTAAAAATTGTTAAAGAAAAACATTATCATGCAACAGCCCACTCATGATCCATTCTTTTACTTTTTTTTTTGAAATCATCAAGTTACTCACCGTCCACAGGCCCGCGCCTACGGTGGCCGGGGGCCACTGGTTGCCCCCCGACGCCCGGGGCGTCTCCCGCGGCGGCTGGGACGTGAGGTTCTCTCCCTCTCACGTTCCGCCACCTCCTTCGCTAGCATGACTGCTTCGCAGAAGGAGGCGACGGCTTCGGACGCGAGAGGTCACCGCCGCCAAGCCCACTCATAATACCTAAGATAATAAAATAATTCTGATATACTTACAATGCCCAAATTCCTCCAGTCCAGAAGATCAGACAATCTCTCAGTTCTGTTCCTTTGAATGATACGTTGCCGACGTGACAGTCTGTAAAACGAGAGAATAATCAGTAACCACCGCATCAGTTGAGTATACTCCGGGTCTGGTATGATCATCATCAGCCTTTAATGTTCCCACTGCTGAGACACAGGCCTTCTTTCTATGAGGGAGTGGGCTGTAATCCACCACGCGGACCCAATACAGGATGGTAGATGTCACATGTCTTCGAATTTTTAGTTTTAGGACATGCCGGTTTCCTCACGATGTTTTCCTTCACCGTTTTTGAGGGCAGCGGTGATTAAATAAATTACAAAAATAAATGCGCCTGCCTGGGTTCGAACCCACGGCTTACTGCTCGTAAGTCGGGGCTGCCTCACCACTGGGCCACCGCTGCTCTCTCATCTGTATCCATCATCATCATTTCAGCCCTTTTAACATCCACTGCTGGACATTTTGGGGGGTTTTGCCATAATCGCCACGCTTGGCAGGCACCCGCCTGCCAAGCGTGGCGATTATGGCAAAACCCGCCGATCGCAGTACAGTTGTTACAAAAGCACAGAGAACGCTGCTGCCCATTCTATGGCAAGTCCCTTAGTCGCCTCTTACGACATCCACGGGAAGATATGGGATGGTGCTATTCTTTACGTCCGACACCACACAGCGCTGCCATCTGTGTCCGGTTGATGGTAATAGGGTCACCACTAATTACATGAAACTTGAACATGAAACTGGCGAAATATAGGTGCACCTGACACTTTGGCCTACCCCTCAGGGGATTGCAGTCGTGATGCGATGTTACTTACTTGGTAAAATCAAACATATACTGCGCCAGTTGCTGTACGGAGCCCTCCAAGGATATATAGCGACGGTCTAGCACGTATATACCGTACGACATGGGGTCTGCTATGTGTTCTTGCATGAAGCAACCAAAACCTGGAACAATTATTTTGATCATCATCATAATCATCATCATCATTTCAGCCCAAAAGACGTGCACTGCTGGACATAGGCCTCCCCCAAGTGTCGCCACATTGACATAAGGGGGGTTTTAACTTTAATCGCCACGCTTGGCAGGCGGGTTGGCGATCGCAGTACGGTTGTTACAAAAGTACAGAGAACGCTGCTGCCCATTCTCTGGCAAGTCCCTTAGTCGCCTCTTACGACACCCACGGGAAGATACGGAATGATGCTATTCTTTACGTCCGACACCATACAGAGCATCATCATAATCATCATTTAAGCCCAAAAGACGTCCACTGGTGGACATAAGCCTCCCCCAAGTGTCATTTTGATATTGGAATATAATCATAAATGACGCCGAAAAAAGTGGCCTTAGCTCCATTATTTCCATTCGCAGGTCTGCTGGAAGAAATTTCTTTTGAAATAAGCAGTACCTTTGTGCTCTTGTATCTTAATGTATTGTCCTGTGCTGGGTATTGTGTGTACATAAATAAATAAATAAATAATGATTGTCAATACAATCTGATGCTACTTCATCTTAGCGTATCGATGGCAATCTTAAGAGCGTTTACGCCTTAACCTGCACGGCACCGTGGAACCCATATGGGTTAGTTACATCATCCGCCGTTAAGACCCCGAGGAACCCAAATGGGTTACACTCATACCGGCAAACTTAAACTCTAATCGTACGTGAAGTAGGGATCAATGTCGTAGCGATCACGTAATGCGCGATGCCCAAAAGGGGCCCTCAAACGGGACCAAAGGTTTCGGATGGGGTTAATAAGGTTAAGGCATTTCATACAATCTTTTAAGTCCTTATTTTCCGAAACGACCGATTTTAATTAAACTTCATACTCATAAGCAGGATACATAGGTCTAAAAAGTTAATAATAAACATTTTCGAAAAATAGTTTTACCGCTAAATTAGACCGATTATATCTGTAGAAACAGAAAATTCCTATTTTTTTTTTAAAGACATTTCTAAATTGTCTGGTCTGTGGAGGTCAGATAGGCAGTCGCTAAATGTAAAATACTGATCAGCTACAACCGGTTAGACTGGAAGCCGACCCCAACATACTTGGGAAAAGGCTAGGCAGATGATCTCTTTCACTTTCCTTGGTGTACTCCGTTCGTTTTTCTGTGGTAATGTTATTCAATCAATCAAATCGTTTAATTCGGATAACAAAGACCCATAGCATAAATACCTTCATTTCAACTCGAAAGACGTCCACTGCTGGACATAGGCCTCCCCCAAGAAGGGGGGGGGGGGTTGCCATAATCGCCACGCTTGGCAGGCGGGTTGGCGATCGCAGTACGGTTGTTACAAAAGCACAGAGAACGCTGCTGCCCATTCTCTGGCAAGTCCCTTAGTCGCCTCTTACGACACCCACGGGAAGATATGGGATGGTGCTATTCTTTACGTCCGACATCACACAGACCGTGCACAACAAGTGACGGCGTCGTGTTGCGCTGCCGCGCTGCGTGGTGTCGCGTAGCCTTCCGCGGAATCGCCGATACATGACACCCTTCGGCCAAAACTCCTCCTTGGGAAAGGTCTCGATATGATGAGTTGGAACTCGCACCGAACGACTTGAAATTCGTGTTGTGGCGCGACTCCAACTTCTCGACCCTCAAGGACCTGCTGTTCTTTACTCGAACATACTCCACGATCTCCTCAACCTTCCTGGTTATTACCTGAGAGGTTGGTGGTGATGCTGGGTATACCCATGACGGTGCACTCAGCTGGCGTGTAGCCCCACGGCTCGTAGTACGACGGGAATACGCCAAGATGGCAGCCGCGTACGAACTCCTCGTAGTCCAGGCCGAAGAGAGGGTTGGTGGAGGTCAGGAACTCTGGGTGGAATATTACCTGGAAAAATGACATGTGTGAGATTTTTGAAGTGATAACTTCTTATGAGAGGGTAAACCGCTTCGTAACGTAACGCGTTACGGCGCCACTGTCTGGCTTCCCTTTCTCTCACGCATACGGCAGCAGTAGGCAGGCTCTTTCAACATTAAATAGTTCAATTTAGATTAGTTTAAGTTATCACTTCTGTCGAGCGTCCCGAGACGCACACGTTTTTTTTAAGGATAGGCCTTACTTACGTTTTTTTAAACGTTGAACGAAATTAATATCGATATTGCTAAGCGTTTTCAAACGTCCTTCATAATGCGCACAACAAAGGAGTGGAATTCTCTGCCTGCGTCTGTGTTTCCGAACGCTTACAAACCTAATCTCTTCAAAGTTAGAGTGAACAGACTTCTTCTGGGTAAGCTCGTACCATCGTTGGCTTTGTCTCTGTCATCTCTGACCTAGACTAGAGTCAAGAGCAAACCCATCCCAAAGAATAAAATAAAAAAATACAAAACGACTACTACTTGCACTAACTTGCACAGGATCTTTTGGCTCTAGGCCTTAATCGGAACTAATGTCGTCATCTTATTTTAAGGGTTCCTTTGCGAAATGGCAAAAAACGGAAACATTACAGATTCGACCTGTCCGTCTGTATGTCAGCCATTTTCCACACAGTTGACAGGACACGGAGGAAACTCGGTATGTATTTATAGTCACCCATCCACGGACCAACCCCGGCAAGCACGGCTTAACCTTAAAGATCGACCCGTGCGGCTGTTATTATTTAGCCACGAGCTCCTCCAATAATTCAGAGCATAATTGATGAATAAAAACTAGAAACTTTACTTCATGTAAATTAATTATAGCTAAAGCTTACCTTGACTTTATCATTGACTGTGTTAAATAATTCACATCTTCTGATGGAATTCAGTACGGGATCGCTCCAATCATCCACCTGCACAAAACATTTAAAAAAAATATAAGATAGCTGCATCGACTTTGACCAATAATGCAGTTCGTAATTCGTTCAGCCACTTTCAGTGCTGTTAGAGAGTGTACAGTTAAACTCAAAATATTTTATTTTAGATATGGGCACTTATAAAACGTCGACAAAAGGTGCTCGGTTCAGGTTGGTCGTTTCCTATGGAGAAGAACCGGCAAGAAACTCTATGGTTACTCTTGCAAAAACATTTGGTTTTACAATATTTGAATGTTACAGCGTTAGTACTTAAATATGGGAGGACAGTGACATCAATGTAATCTACATCAATCAAATCCTGTTCCAAGCTACGCCACTGCAACTAGTGGCGGTACTTTCATACAATCCTAAATGCTTGGATGTTAGGATAGGTTAGGTTTGCGGGCTGCTCGCCTTATGGGCTTGCCGTATTGGCACGAAACTTAACTAGTATTTTAGTTACAATCAAGCTGATCTGCAAAATTAGAGGAAAAGTGACAATCACGTTCAAATCGTTTCGTATTTCTATAATGACTTGATTAAAAACCTTGATTAAAAACCTTGATTAAATGACTTGATTAAATGACTTAATTAAATGTCTTGATTAAATGACTTGATTAAATGCCTTGATTAAATGGCTTAATTAAATGACTTGACTAAAAGCCTTGATTAAATGCCTTGATTAAATGCCTTAATAAAATGACTTGCTTAAATGCCTTGATTAAATGGCTTGATTAAATGCATTGATTAAATGCCTTGATTAAATGAATTGATTAAATGCCTTGATTAAATGCCATGATTAAATTACTTGATTAAATGCCTTGATTAAATGACTTGATTAAATGACTTGATCAAATGACTTGATTAAATGGCTTGATTAAATGACTTGATTAAATAACTTGATTAAATTATTTGATTAAATGACTTGATTATATGACTTAATTAAATGATTTGATTAAATAACTTGATTAAGTTTTTAGCTAGCACATTTAGAATGTAACTTAAGCTAGGCTACGAGTTTAAAGTCTTGAGCATGTTAAGGATCTCTATTTTTATTTTGGACGGCCTCTTTAGGCTATCTAGTAGTAGTAGTAGTAAAGTGTGCCTGATAAGCATAAGTCCTTGGGTTCAAATCTCAAGTCAGGCAGAGTAGGTTTTTCTGTTTTTTCTCACTGCCTCTTCGGCTTCAGGTATATAGTTAAAAATCTTTTATAAACTACTTTTCGTCACTGATGTTTAAAAGCTTTCAAGTTTTACTCACAACATTATGCGTCGTGATGGGAGGTAGACCGTCTCGCTGCAGACTGTAGATACATCTCTTTAGACGAACTGTGTCTTCTTTGTGCATGAGATCTGATGTGTCGGGGAGGTGGCCGCTGTAATACAAATATATTAAGTTAGATTTTTAGGAGAATTTACTTAAGATCGGGTCAATGATTTAAACAAATAAATAAAATTGAAGTGTCCGTTTGGAATTTTAAAATAGGAGGTTTTTATTGAATGCATTTGAATAGTAGATTGTTGCATCGAGCGCAAAGTGAGTTATTAATGTACGAGTGTTATGTTGGTGCCCGAGCGTATGCGAGGGCACTAAATTATCACGAGTACATTAATTACTCACTTTATCGAGGTGCGTAATCTGCTTTTCTTTCAACTACCCTGACAAAATATATCTACTCAAAATAAAAACTCAAGTTAATGAAACATAGCTTTCATCTTCCCATCAAACATACAATTATTAAAAGTGCAGTTATTAAAGGTTATTAACACTTTCACTTTTTCTTCCTGGAGTTGATTTCATATCGCTATCGCTGTCAATTTCCATGTATTTTAAACTTTTTTTTTGCTAACTATGAAGTATCAAAGCTTTACCATGTACAGAAGGCGCGCCATTTGTTTTTTTTTCACCATTTCGGTTTTATTCAGCCGATTTTTACTTTCAGCCAGTATCTTTTTGATTTAATGCATCCATTTTAGTAAACTTAGTAGGAGGCAACCTCTGTGGTAAATTCAATACTAAATTTAAAATTTAAAACAGTACAGTAATGAAAAACAGTGCAATAATGAGATTTCATATAACTTTTCTGCACACACTTTTTGGTTCTAAGCAAAAAATACATCCTTTGTGATCGGTTTTGTAGTGATTAATGATAACATTACTGCGTAGTTGAAAGAAAAGTATATTACGGTACTACTAAAAAAAGATAGTTGGAAATCTGTTTCTATAGATAATTTATAATCGGTCTAATTTAGCTATTGCTGTGTTGTTGTATTGTTGTTGTTGTGTTGTTTTTGTTGTTTGTATTGTTTGTTGTTATTGTTGTTTTGTTTGGTTATTCAACATTTTTGGAAAATATTTTTAGTAACTTTTTAGACCTATGTATCCTGCTTATGCGTATAAAGTTTCATTAAAATTGATTCAGTCATTTCGGAAAATAAGGACTTGAAAGTTTGTATGAAATGCCGTAAGTTGTAAACGCTCTTAGGAGGATTAATATTCTTACCTCAAACATATGTCATACATCCGCTTGCCGATCTTCTGCTGTATTTCATTGATGGTGTCTCTTAGCGCTTTGGTGACGGCGTGGCCGCGGAGAGACTCCACGTTGAAGTTGTTGGTTTTAGCGGGGAATATCATGAACGCGACCACTGTCATGTCGGACCCTGATGACTGGAAAGAGAAGAAAGGAAATGGTTAACTAAATATTAATTAATACAAGCACAAACAGTGCACGAAAAATAAGAAATTATTTCTAAAACAGTAAAACATTAACCTTTTTTAAGCCATTGTCACATATACGTGACAAGCAAGCGCGTGCCCTGTACGCCAACGACACAAATATGTAACAAAAAATGTGGTGCACTATACGGTACGTAGGGTAACGGTATTAAAAAAAAAAAACAGCTGTCCCATACATTTTGACCGTGTAGGTATTGCAGTTTTGTAGGAAACAGCTGATTGTTTTTAACTAGCTGTCCGGCGCAACTTCGTCTGCGTCACATTTTCCCTGTTTTCGCAACATTTTTCATTGCTGCTCCACTCCTATTGGTCGTAGCGTGATGATATATAGTCTATAGCGTTCCTCGATAAATGGGCTATCTAACACTGAAAGAATTTTTCAAATCGGACCAGTAGTTTCGGAGCCTATTCAATGCAAACAAGAAAACAAACAATCATATCTTTCCTCTTTATAATATTAGTTTAGATAACCGAAGAAAAATTTTGATGTGACGTGATAAGCGTTTTCGCGTCTTTGTACCCTGTAATGTTGTATATGGCAAATGACAATAATATCTACCTTTAAGTAATGGTTCAACCTCGCCAGCGCCTCAATGAATATGTCAGCTCCTTTGTTACCGAACTCGTAACGACCGGCGATGAAGAAGTAGAGAGTCTTGTCTAGGTCGAAGTTGAAGTGACTGTGGACCAAAAAAATAATGGTTAGTCTTTGGATATTTTTGAATTATTTTTTTTATACCTTGGAGCAATAGCTAGAAGAAACCGATTCAAACGAACTTTTAAGAAATCCAGATTATAATGATAAGGAACAGAGAAGCCGGCAGTGTATTCAACAGAATGGTGGTTCCCACAATAAAGCGCATTGGGTAAGTTTGTATGGACCAGTGGCATGATTTTGTTTCACAGCGGCCACAAAGATAATTATTGCTAACGCATGGTGGAATATATGATAATAATGACTCCTAAAAGAAATTTGCCGTAAATTATATCGGAGCTGAAATATCTGATGTGAAAGTTGTGTTGTTCCTAACAGTTTGAATAGCGTTATGTATTTTATCAAAAATTAACTCTTTCCTATCGTTTGCCGTATGTCATTACTTCCCAGAATTTGATCCTTAGCAGCGACACTATCGAATTGTGTAATAATACAGGATGTTTTTCGCGGCGCGGGCGCAGGTTACGCACCGGGCTAGCGAGCCGCGCGGGTACTCTGCCTACCCACTGTTGAACGGTACGATACTAATGAGACCGAACGGCGTCACGCGGCTAACAGCTGATAGGTCAAAACGCGCGCGCGCGAATTTCATAAGCACAATAAAATCTTCTTTGATATCTTAAAATAACTTTCTGAGGTTTATATACCAGCTTACCCGTAAAAGTGTCCCCTAGCGAACTCATTGATCTTATCCTTGGCCAGCGCGTGCAAGTTCTGGAACTCGTGCAGCGCGGAGAACTTCTTCACGTTCAGACCGTTAGGGGTGATGATGTCTGCCTTACGTTTGAGCAGGTGCTCGGCTTCGTATCCTGAGGGGTAACGGAAATACACGGTTAAGAACAGCCACCGAACCGCGCTGGGCTTGCGTGGTGGATTTGAACTCTCTCCGCCAGAGATAAGGCTTGTATTCCAACAGTGGAAATGTTTCTCTAAATCAGCTGATCGTGCTAGTGTGCTAGATTTAAAACAGCAAGTTTTGTTTTTTTGAGATTGGTTGGCTCTTGGCTCTAGTGTAGGTCAGAGATGACACAGACAAAGTCGACGATGGTACGAGCTTACCCAGAAGAAGCCTGTTCACTCTAACTTTGAAGAGATTAGAGTTGTAAGCGTTCCGAAACACAGATGCAGAGGGTTCCACTCCTTTGCTGTGCACATTATGAAAGACGTTAGAAAACGCTTACTGCGAACTGGTGGAATAGCAATAAGGTAGGGATGGTGATCTTTTTAATGTTTTTATGTTTGTAAATAATTTATTTCGGCATCGGGAACAGGATCCGAACTACTGGCGGTCAGATTTCTTTAAAGAGGAACCTTCTAACAATACGCGCCGTGTCCAGAAGTACTAATTTCTGAATCAAGCCCTTGATCCAGCTGCCAAGCGAGAGCCTCCTCAGATTTTGGTCGAACTATTAAGCCATTGGACCAACGCGACTATCGACACAATGACTGCTTTACTCATATTCCACATGTCGACATCCTTGCGAGCCAGATCATCAGGTATTTGAATTATTTATTCATCATCATCATCATTCTCTTGCCCTTATCCCAATTCATTTGGGGTCGGCGCAGTACGTCTTCTTCTTCTTGAATTATTTATTATTATAGATAATATTGAGAGCAGCGGTAGCCCAGTGGTTGCAGCCTTGACTTAAAAGCAGAAAGCCTTGGGTGCGAACCCAGGCAGGCGCATTACTCAGTGTAATTTCGCTGCCCTCAAAAACGGTGAAGGAAATCATCGTGAGGAAACCGGCATGTTCTAAAACCGAAAACTCGAAAAGATGTGACATCTACCAACCCGCAGTGGGCCCGCGTGGTGGTTTACAGCCCACTGCCCACTCCCTCTCATAGAGAGGAGGCCTGTGTCCCAGCAATGGGAACATTATAGGCTGATAATGATGATGATTATTATAACTTACCAGTAATATCAGAGACGGTAGTGAAGATATGCGTCATATGCGCGGCCGCTCGCTCCATACAGTACCGGTGGTAGATCTGTCGCTTGCCTGCTTCCTCGTCCACTGAGAACTATCAATAACAAACATTGAACTATTAGAAAGAAGGAAAGTCCTGTCAAAATCGGTCCAGCCTTTTCGGAGATTAGTGGGAACAGAGAGTCAGACAGACAAAAGCTAAAAAGTTTTTTTTTTTTTTTGTTATAAATACCGTATAATGTATATACATATAATTTCATATGCATTCCGTAAAAAGCTGTTACTTTAAAAGTACAAACAGACACTTTAATCTTGTTTATTTGTATTGATAAATTTTCACGTTCTCTTGCTAAAATAAACACGTTACCAATCAGTTGCAATGGTGTTACCTTGTCTAAATTGTTGTAGAAATCAGTGTTGCCAGCACACAGGTATCGACCGAGGAGGGTGGCGTGAGTAGTGAATACTGTTGCGACGTCTACGTGACGGGTCCTGAGAAAACAAAGAACACAGGGTTTCTTTTAACTGGATCATCATCAGCCTATAATGTTCCCACTGCTGGGACACAGGCCTCTATGAGAGGGAGTGGGCTGTAATCAACCACGCGGGCCCAGTGCGGCTTGGTAGGTGTCACATGTCTTCGAAGTTTTAGTTTTAGTACATGCCGGTTTCCTCACGATGTTTTCCTTCACCGTTTTTGAGGGCAGCGTTGATGAAATAAATTACACAAAACTACACACTGGGTTCGAACCCACGGCTTACTGCTCATAAGTCGGGGCTGCCACCACTGGGCCACCGCTGCCCTCTTTTCCCAACTTTCCCATCATTGTGGGCCAATCCTTTCGGTGTGTTATAACTTTTTAGTCTCGTATTTGCTCTTCAAAATCATCCCCTGCCTAGCCTTTTCCCAAACTATCTTGGGGTCGGCTTCCAGTCTATCCGGATGCAGCTGAGTACCAGTATTTTACACGAAGTGACTGCCTATCTGACCTCCACAACCCAGTAACTGGATAATACGATACCCCTTGGTAAGACTGGATGTCAGACTTGGCTTCTGACTACTCGTAACGACTGTCAAAGATCTACAAATGACAGCCGGTACAAATGTAAATAATAATATACCTGAGCAAAATGAGACCGATTCCAGCCTGCCACTCGTGGAAGTGAGCGACCACGCGAGGAGGAGTATCGCTGTAGCCTTCAGCTGCTTTGCGGAACTGAAACAATATAATTAAGTATTATTTATTTTTTATTTGCGATGGGTGTGCTCTTGACTCTAGTCTAGGTCAGACATGACAGAGACAAAGTCGACGATGGTACGAGCTTACCCAGAAGAAGCCTGTTCACTCTAACTTTGAAAAGATTAGGGTGTAAGCGTTCGGAAACACAGACGCAGGCCGAGAGTTCCACTTCTAAATAAATGTAGTGTAAATGTAGAAATACGGTCATACAAATAATATAATGTAACCAAAATGGTTGAGATCTACTTCTCTCCAGTCTCATTAGTAGTAGAGAGTCTCATTTGCAGCGAGGCCGCTTTCTTACGCCGTACAGCATCGAAACAGTCGGTACGAGCCTCAGCGAACATAGATGACGCGCTACAGAACCGAGGCAGACGCAACAGCACCCTAAACGCGTTGTTATACTGGATCCGCAGATCATTGTAGGTCTTTTGGGTGTAGCTGAACCACAGGCTCCCCGAGTACAGCGACATGCAATATGCTTTAAACAGCGTTACTTTGACTGCGGCTGTACATCGGAAGAACCGGCGGGCATATTAGCGCGAACCGACAATGCTCTGCGTTTCCTCTCCATATCTGCGTTACCCTCAAAGAAAGATACCAAAAAAAAACATACAACCGAATCGAGAACCTCCTCCTTTTTTTGAAGTTAGTAAAAAATGTGCTAGATAAAAATCTAGTGTTACTACCGACCTCCCCAATAAAATGCGCCACCATGAAGCCCAGTATGACGGCGTCGTTAGCCTCCACGTCAAGGTGAGGGATGCCTATGCCGCAGGTGTCCCATAGCTCCTGTTTGTACGCGTCCAGCTGCCAGGCGCCCGAGCCGATGTCGAACAGTATGATCTGAGGGTTACCGTCTACCAGCCACGTGCCGGTGTGGACCTGGGGAGGAGAAAAAAGGAGATTACTAGTCTTCTTTTAGACTACTTTTTTTCTTCTTTGTGGACAGTAATCCGTGGTTAAATAATAACAGCCGTTCGGGACGATCTAAAGGATAAGCCGCGCTTGAATAGATTGGTCCGCGGATGGGTGACCACGCATTGCATACCAAGTTTCCTCCGTGCCTCGGAAAGCACGTTAAGCCGTTGGTCCCGGCTGTCATTTGTAGATCATTGACAGTCGTTACAGGTATTCAGTGGCCCGGAAGTCTAACAACCAGTCTTACCGAGGGGTATCGTATTAGGTTGTGGAGGCCAGATAGGCAGTCGCTCCATCTAAAATACTGGCACTCAGCTGCATCCAGTTAGACTGGAAGCCGACCCCAACATAGTTAGGTTAGGCAGATGATGAGTAATTTTAATTTACTTGGGCCCAGTGAATCGGTGAATATGTGAACATTCTGAAGCCTACATAAAAACTTTTCCTCAATGTAATATAAAAAGCAAAATAGCTATTCCATACATTTTGACTTGTAAATATGGGAGCGTTCAAGTATTACGTTACGGATTTGGGGGAGGGGGTGTCTTCTAAAACGTTACGATGCGTTACAGGGGCGGGAGGGGGTTTTGAACTACGCGTTACGGTACATTGTTTTAACCCTTCAGAAAGGTCACGTAGAGATTTTTTTTCTCACGCATTTTTTAAATTTCAAATGGAATGACCACTTGATATTTTTTTTTACCTACACAAAATTTATTGCTTTCTTTACAGGATAGTGAATAATTATTAATAATATATTTTTATTTAATCTGCAAATGTAAAGCACGCCACTTTCCGGTACTTTACGCCACATAATTGTGACTTTCACGTAAAAATGGTCACTTGGTGGTGGTTACGTAACGTTTTCCTAGGGGGAGGGGTGGGGGAGGGGGCGCTACGGCGCGTTACATGGGAGGGAGGTAGGGGTCTAAAATCTCCAAAAATTGCGTTACGCAATACTTGAACGCTTCCTATTGCACTTTTGTAGGAAACAGCTGATTTGTTCGTCATCCATCATCCCATATTTTAAACTAAATATAGCCAAGCATACTATATCTTACCTTGTATCCTTGGCTCCTCAAAGCATTAACAGCGGTAGTGAGCGGTGAGTTCGGAGGAAAGTCAGCCTCCTCCACTTCAGTTCGAGCGCATTGTTCCTTGTAGGGACCTTGTCGAAAGAAATAATAATAGTAGTAAATTGTAGCCAATAAGTCTGATATAGTGGTGGTGGATCGATCAGAGCAGCGCGCAATGATTGTTAACATAACGGTTCCACATGACGAGACACACCGGTTGTTCAGACCCTGTTCCCAATGGCTACTATTTTTTTAATATTTTTTTTATAATTTTATATATAATTTTGTAAAAATATTTAAGAAGATAAATAAAGGAAACAAATAGTAGTAATCACAGTTATTAATATTTTCGTTGCCAACTTCAAATAATCCATTTTTACTTGTACGGAGAGCAGCGGTGGCCCAGTAGTGGCAGCCCAGACTTACGAGCAGTAAGCCGTGGGTTCAAACCCAGGCATTTGTGTAATTTATTTCATCACCGCTGCTCTCAAGAACGGTGAAACATCGTGAGGAAACAGACATGTCCTAGAACTAAAAATTCGAATACATGTGACATCTACCAACCCGCACTGGGCCCGCGTGGTGGTTTACAGCCCACTCCCTCTCATAGAGAGGAGGCCTGTGGGAACATTATAGGCTGATGATGATGATGACTTGTATGCTGAAATCTATAGCTAGGTATCGACGTCTCGGGAGCCGGGTTGTGGGCACACTAAAGAATTAGTGCTCGATCGATATGCTGCTGGTTGCTTAACCCCGAATATGTTAAGACATGTCTTGAGTGGCTTCATCGATATAGGTGTCCAGGGCCTCAAGTCTGCTATTTTTATAAACATCGTCATTCCAACACGATCCCATTATCATTTTGCTAAAACTTCGTAATCTGCTAAATTCATAATGGTCTGTCAAATTCTATGCCATTTCTTGTGTAATGAAGTATCAGTGGTTGACCATTGTGAAGTCATAATGACGCCATTATAATTAGTAGATTACCAAACTTGTCAAAATCAACAATTATGAAATCAATGATAGGCCATTCTGACACTATTGTAATAGCAGACTTGAGGCTCTGGAGTTTTCGGTCAATCTATACCAATAAAAAGCTGCAGAGTTTGTTTATTTGTTTGCTTGAACGCGCTAATCTCAGGAACTACTGGTCCGATTTGAAAAAATATTTTAGTGTTAGAAAGCCCATTTATCGAGGAAGGCTATAGGCTAAACAACGTGTAACGTTAAATGCGCCAAACCTCAGACACCCCAAATGATTTTTAATTCAATTAACCTAATTCTGAGAGAAAAAAAAACGTAAAGGTTTTATGTGCTGTTTTAGTTTTACTGGAAATTCTGATCGTTTCTTTCTTTCTTTCTTTTTTCCCGCGTATGAGAAAATTTAAATTGGACGACAAACATTTGTGTTTGTTTACCTATTTTGGCGGGTTTGCGCACGTTATGGCTTGACCTATGAACAAACAGACAGGGCAAATTTTTAATGAAGATTTTTTGAAAAAATGTGACCTATATTAAAAAGTGGTTCAATTGATTCTGCTCGTTATTCAAATCAAACTGCGGAGCAGCAATGAAAAATATTGCGAAAACGGGGAAATGTGACGCAGACGAAGTTGCGCGAGACAGCTAGTTAATAAATATTTATCTTACCTAGCAAGCAGTAGTTTTCTCCCATTTCCTCTGTTGAAACATAGGCTTTCGATCTGATCACAGTGTAAATTCCTCCAACTGAAAAACAAAAAGTATTCATAAATACTCTCCCTAGTTGGTCTAGTCTAGACTCTAAAATAGTGGTCCAAAGCCCGACTGCTGAACATGAGGTCCAGAGTTCGATTCCCGGGTCGGGCAAAGTGTTACCGGGTTTTTCCATCAGGAATTTCTCAGTAGCACCTACGGAGTCTGGATTTGTGGCCAGTAGATGGCAAAAGGCTCGCCCACTATTACATGGAACTTAAAAATAATTGTCGGAATCTGGGTGTACTATTAGGTACAGCTCTGCTTACCCCTTCAGGGATTACAGGCGTGATGTTATGTTAAGTAATAAATACTCATACTTATATAAACTTTAACTGAGGAGCTCGTGGCTAAATAATATCAGCCACACGAGTCGATCTTTAAGGTTAAACGTGCTTGCCGAGGTTGGTCCGTGATGGGTGACCATAATTACATAACGAGTTCCCTCCGTGCCTCGGAAAGCACGTTAAGCCAATGGTCCCGGCTGTCATTTGTAGATCTTTGGCAGTCGTTACGAGTAGTCAGAAGCCAGAAGTCTGACCTCCAGTATTACCAAAGGGTATCGTATTACCCAGTTACTGAGTTATGGAGGTCAGATAGGCAGTCGCTTCATGTAAAATACTGGTACTCAGCTACATCATGTTAGACTGGAAACCGACCCCAAGATAGTTTGGGGAAACGCTAGGCAGATGATGACATATGTAAACTTATTGTCAATAAGAAAAAAAGTAAGAAGCAGTTCACTATCAAAGTGGTCACAGAGACAGACATGAAAGGTCTTTGTTTTATACTATTTAAAGATTTTTGAAGTGAAAACTTCTTTAGCGGCGTTGTGCACTTTTGTGATGGGTAAATAATGTTAAACTCAAAAATTCGTAAGACGGATTGACATTAGGTTATGAAGGAATTTGAACTTTATGACATCTGTCATTGAGTTTGGATTTCCAAAACTGGATAATTATCTTATGCACAAACAAAACCTTCGGTTACTCCAAAGAGGTAAAATTCGTAAGACGGATTGTATTAGTTCACAAGTGTTAAATTTTTAATGTTATATAAATTGTCATGTTTGTGTACGATAGCGCAATAAATGAATATTGTATTTTACCACATAAATGATAGTACTTTTATACTGATAATTAAAGCAATTCGTGCTAAATGATTCCCTAACCATTCCATAATATCAAAAACCGGCCACCACCATTACCGGCCATACCATTATTTATAAAAACGAGCAAAAAATTTACTTTTTTGTATGGGAGCCCCCCTTAAATATTTATTTTATTCTGTTTTTAGTATTTGTTGTTATAGCATCAACAGAAATGCATTATCTTGTGAAAATTTCAACTGGCTAACTATCACGGTTCATGAGATACAGCCTGGTGACAGACGGACGGACGGACAGCGAAGTCTCAGTAATAAAAGGGTCAAACGGGTCCCCGTTTGACCCTTTGGGCACGGATCCCTAAAAATGCACAACGTTAATATTCAAGTTTTCACTTCTGCCGGCACTCCCGGAGTGCAACCCGTTTTTTTACTACATGCTCGAAGTTACAACTACCTAGATCACCATGGCCCACTTCAACTTAAGACACATCTTAGTAATTCCGAGACAAAAAGCAAGGAACTTGTAATTCAAGTATTTGCAAGGACTAAGGACTTGACGCTGGTTGGCCGAAGACAATGGAGCATTGGATTACATGTACGGACGCCGTTTGTTGCAAAATGTAGAGGAATTTTAGAATAAAAATTACAACAGTTTGTAGGATCTAGAAATCTTTTGTAAATATTTTGTATCCAAAGGGATGTTCTGTATGATGTCGGACGTAAAGAATAGCACCATCCCATGTCTTGCCGTGGGTGTCGTAAGAGGCGACTAAGGGACTTAGCATAGAATGGGCAGCAGCGTTCTCTGTGCTTTTGTAACAACCGTACTGCGATAGCCAACCCGCCTGCCAAGCGTGGCGATTTTGGCAAAACCCCCCCTTCTTGGGGGAGGCCTATGTCCAGCAGTGGACGTCTTTCGGCTGAAATGATGAAAGGGATGAAACGCATGTGACTAAAAGAGGGATGGATGGAGAGGGAGAGGAAGGTAAAAAAGTATACAAGCTGTTGTTTTGTATCCTCGTCAAATTCAAGGAGGTAAACATGCTAATGATTCTCGACCCGAATTTGTTTTTGTTTTGTTGTTGTATAGACTATTTTACTTATTAAAAGATTGTTTGTAAATGTGTGGACATTGTAGGCCTTATAGATTCCTAGATCCTTGGTAACTTTTTATCTCGTTCTACGTTTTGTAGTAAGCAACGACTTATTGTCGGGCCTACGATGTCCTCCCATACTCAAGTACTAACGCTGTTACATACAAATATTGTAAAACCAAATGATTTTGTTAGAGTAACCATGGAGTTTCTTGCAGGTTCTTCTCCATAGGAAACGACCAACCCGAACCGTGCACCTTTTTGTCGACGTTTTATAAGTGCCATGCCAACATAGGCCTAATGTTAAAAAAAATATTTTGATTTTGAATAAATAATAAAAACGGTTGGTAATTTCATGTTTTTATTTTATTTACGGAAATCGGTAAGTGTGAAACCCCAGTGTTTTAAACGCGGCCCGTCTGATCCTCGCCCTATAACCACGTTTTCACACATACAAACAATCTCAAACGTTTATTCAAACATTTCTTATTCCCGTAACCACGTTAAGGGGGTTATTCTAAAATACTGACAAACTTAAACAACAAAAAAGCAGACGGTATTAATAATTAACTAGGCACCGTAATCTAAATTGATTATTTATGTCTTTTGTGACAACCTCCTGAATTTTGACGAGGATGCAAAACAACACCTTGTATATGTAGGTAGGGTTACCAGATGAAGAAATCAAAAGTCCGGAGAAACGGCCTGATTTCCATTGAAAAATCCTGAGATTTTTTACAGTTCGAATGAAAGAAACCGACTAACGGGGTCTTCAGTTAGTGCAATACTTTTAATTCAATATAATTTGAAGAGCTTAACATGTGGGGCATTTTATAAATCCATAATTAAAGAAAAAACCTTACTTAAAAATGTATCTTCACATATTAAGTATGATAAAACTGATTAAATACCTACTTGGATAAATAAGTACTGATTTTAATTGTGCAATTATTACTAAAGGAATTTTTTTTTAGTTTGTTTAACTTTTTATTAAAGAGATCTTTAAAATTTAAGCTGTATTTCATTGAATTTAAAAAATCCTGAGATTACATGAGATTTGCAAAATCCAGCCGCAATCCTGAGAAGAGTCCAGAAATCCTGAAATCTCAGGACCAATCCTGAGATATGGTAACCCTATATGTAGGTATAAAAGATGGATGGATGGTGTGCCGAATGAAAGATATGAAAGAGACAGGAGTAAAAGATGCCATGATGTCTGACAAGGGAGAAGGGAAGAAGAAAACGTGTTGCTCCGACCCCAAGTAGAATGAGACGAGGGTAGTAAGTGATTTTATCCAATGACTAAATCTACAGTTATCTAAAACTGGACATGACTTGATATACACAAGGAATTTGGAATCTTTCATGGGGTACTGTAATAATGTACTTTAAAATGTTACAATAAAATACCTCCCCCCATTCTACAACTGAATGAAACGAAATTGAACAATCTGCCAAGCCTTTTCCCAAACTATCTTGGGGTCGGCTTCCAGTCTATCCGGATACCAGTCTTTTACATGAAGCGACTGCCTTTCTGACATCCACAACCCAGTAACTGGGTAATACGATACCCCTTGGTAAGACTGGATGTCAGACTTGGCTTCTGACTACTCGTAACGACTGTCAAAGATCTACAAATGACAGCCGGAACCAACAGCTTTCCGAGGCACAGAGGAAACTCGGTATGTAATTATGGTAACCCATCCACGGACCAACCTCGGCAAGCACGGCTTAACCTTAAAGATCGACCCTTGCGGTTGTTATTATCTAGCCACGAGCTCCTCTCTACCCACGAGCTCCTCTGGCCCTTCTAAAATCTAAACTAATACTATAAAGAGGAAAGATTTAATTGTTTGTTTGTTTCCATTGAATAGGCTCCGAAACTACTGGTCCGATTTGAAAAATTCTTTCAGTGTTATATAGCCCATTTATCGAGGAAGGCTATAGGCTATATATCATCACGCTACGACCAATACGAGTGGAGCAGCAATGAAAAATGTTGCGAAAACGGGGAAAATGTGACGCAAACGAAGTTGCGCCGGACAGCTAGTGTTTTATATTACTATCTTACCTTTATTAGCAACTTCCCAAGCAGTTTCGAAAGACCATCGGTTTTCATTGCTGGCTGCCTGTCCCTTATCCATGTAAGACAGCAGGTCATGTGTAGACTCAGCCCTGTAGAACCGCCTCGATGATCTGTCGCGTGACATTGTGGCCTGTGGGTAAGAGAATAGGGATTACTTTAGAAGATAATTACATTCTTTGATAATTATGGAATCATCATCATCAGCCTATAATATTCCCACTGCTGGGACACAGGCCTCCTCTCTATGAGAGAGAGTGGGCTGTTATCCACCACACGGGCCCAGAGCGGGTTGGTAGATGTCACATGTGTTCGAATTTTTAGTTGTAGGACATGCCGGTTTCCTCACGATGTTTTCCTTCACCGTTTTGAGGACAGCGGTGATGAAATGAATTACACAAAGTAATGGGCCTGCCTGGGTTCGAACGGCTTACTGCTCGTAAGTCGGGGCTGCCACCACTGGGCCACCGCTGCTCCCAATTATGGAATGATTATCAGATAATTATCAATGCTGATTCATAACTAGATTTCTTTAATTATTAACTTAAATCGCTTTTTCTTTTGACGCACTCTAATTCAATTGGGAAGGCCAAAGAAACTAGGGCCGTCCGTGTTATTTAATTTTTTAGGAACTTCTCAATAGGGACGTAGGGGATCTAGATTGGCACGCCCCTAATTACATGGAACTCAAACTACTATAGTTACACCGCTGCATAACACTTCTGGGATTATTGACGTGATGTTATTCTGTTGAGTTGATGACAGATTCGGATCCGATACCAGGGGCGTAGCTACCGCCGTATCTGCCGTATCAATTATACGGGCCCCCCTGGCTACGGGGGCCCCCAACGTGCGTTAGTAAAAATTAATAAAAACTAAAGTTTATCATCTGCAGGTATAAATGATTTAATAAATCAGTTTGCCACAAAAAGGCAAGGAGAGTGTAATATTTAATTTGAATTGTTTGTGAAAATTATGGAAAAAGTGATATATAAATAATTATGATGAATAAATATTTCTTTTTATTTTATGCATTTTTTTTTCTTTTGTGAGAAATCTTTACCCTTCATGAGGGCCCCCAAATAAATTTTTATACGGGGCCCCGCCAAGGCACGCTACGCCACTGTCCGGTACAATGCGCAAACATTCTCATTCTTGTACTTACAACAAACATTTTGTATACGTCAATACGATTAGGTAAGTTTACAGTGTAATAAGAAAAAAACTCTGTTCGTCACATTAACTCAATTAAACGACAATGTATAGACAGACCACGTTTTGCTCATTAAAATGCTAATATATCTAGTTGTGACGTGTTCTGCTCGCGTTAAATAAATTGCAAATACATAACGTAGGTAAATAATCTGGAGAGCAGCGGCGACCCAGTGGTGGCAGCCCAAACTTACGAGCAGTAAGGCTGCAGTTCCACTGAGGCGGAGCGGATGTGGATTTCAAGCCATGTGATTGGTGAATCCCGACACATCTCGTCTCCGCTCTGCTCCGGTCCGCCTCAGGGAAACCGCAGCCTAAGTCGTGGGTTCAAACTCAGGCAGGCGCATTACTTTGTGTAATTTATTTCATCACCGCTGTCCTCAAAAACGGTGAAAGAAAACATCGTGAGGAAACCGGCATGTTCTAGAACTAAAAATTCGAAGACATGTGACATCTACCAACCCGCACTGGGCCTGCGTGGTGGATTACAGCCCACTCCCTCTCATAGAGAGGAGGCCTATGTCCCAGCAGTTGGAACATTACAGACTGATTATTTACCTCATCATCATCATCACCAGCCTATAATGTTCCCACTGTCATCTATACTAATATTATAAAGAGGTAAAACAGTTTGTAAGTTTGAATGTTGAAGATCGCCGTCTGTTTGTGTTCAATCTAAGTAAAGTACAACAAGTCGACAATAATAATACTTGCAAATGTATTCGCGAAATAGTTGACATAACTAGACGCCATTTTAAAGACGATTTTTGAATAAACATTTCTTGAACGCTTCAAGGATAACAGCGTTTGAAAACCGTATTCCGGCGTAATTTTTGACGATATTTGTGTTGGCTTCATTTTACCGTATCCTTGGGATTAAACCAAACCTAATTAATTTCCTATTAATTTTAGTCAGCGCCCCAAAAGTTCAAGGATGACAGCAAGTTTGAAAACCGTATTCCGTACTTTGTGTGGATATTTTTATTTGGTTTCATTTAACCGTATCCTTAGGTTTGAACTAAGCCTATTAATTTTAGTCAGTGGCTCTGGGCCCAAAAGTCTAACACCCAGTCTTATGAAGAGTTATCGTACTACTCTGTACTAACTGGGTTGTGGAAGTCAGATAAGCAGTCACTCCATCTAAACTATAATATTATAAAGAGGAAAGATTTGATTGTTTGTTTGCATTGAATAGGCTCCGAAACTACTGGTCCGATTTGAAAAATTCTTGCATTGTTAGACAGCCCATTTATCGAGGAAGGCTATAGGCTATATATCATCACTCTACGACCAATAGGAGTGGAGCAGCAATGAAAAATGTTGCGAAAACGGGGAAAATGTGACGCAAAGGAAGTTGCGCCGGACAGCTTAAAATACTGGTATTAAGCTGAATCCGGTTAGACTGGAAGCCGACCCCAATATAGTTGGGAAAAGGCTAGGCAGATGATATGGCAGATTTACTAGCAGGCTGAGTTGGCTGGAGCCTAGGGCGGCAGATTTTTAGGGCGGCAAATTTGAGGACCGATTTTTTTTTCTACTTCCTAAATGAAAATGATTGAACAAAATTACTTACGACGATATTGTCAATGATTTTACCAACAACTTTTACTGTAACCTACTTTTATAACTTGAGACTGAGGCGATTATTTTTAACTCTTTGTAAGGGGAATAAAGATTATTTCAAGTTTACCGAATGTACTTACATAATTGTGTAAGAAGCATTACCCCTTGACCCCTCCTTTATTAATCCTACATGATTGAGCTTTGATTAGCTCCAAAATAAACCCAAAAATTATTTTACGTGCAATTTTTACGAAATTCTTGGATTGTAAAAATAATTTAACAAGACATGCTACTTCTCGTTCGAGAAGACGACCTTCAAAGACGCTGGAACCCACTCATTATTAGCAGTCTTCGATGAAAAATCTGTTTATTTATGTCCGGAAGACAGAACGCTACAACAAACATTGATATTGGCAGAGAACTGATCGTGTGACGTAGACAGACGTGCCCCCGAGGCGATATTAAAGGCATATAAGCAGAAGTACAACTCATCATCATCATCAGCCTATAATGTTCCCACTGCTGGGACACAAGCCTCCTCTCTATGAGAGGGAGTGGGCTGTAATCCACCACGCGAGCCCAGTGCTGGTTGGTAGATGTCACATGTCTTCGAATTTTTAGTTCTAGGACATGCCGGTTTCGTCACGATGTTTTCCTTCACCGTTTATGCCAGCAGCGGTGATGAAATAAATTACACAAAGTAATGCGCCTGCCTGTGTTCGAACACACGGGTTACTGCTCGTAAGTCGGGGCTGCCATCACTGGGCCTCCGCTGCTTCCTGCAACTGCACTTTCATAATATAACTATAGATAATTTCACCATCATCATCTGCCTAGCTTTTTCAAAACTAGTTAGTTTTCTTTTTTCAAGTTAAAGGGAATAGTATACAAGTCTGTGATTACACCTTTCGTACTGTATGGGTCGGAATGCTGGGTCTTGAAAAAGATGGATGAAAAAAATTTATAACAGTACTCCCGCATTTCGCCAGTCATGTTTAAGTCCCATGTAATAGGGAGCAATAGGCTCGCCCCGGGCAAAATCCAGAATCCGTAGACCAGACAAAACAACTGCCCCCGTATTCACAAACACTCGAATTCGATTTCGATTTGGAAAGTCGTATGTCTATCTTGTTTTGGAATTACGAAAGCGAGCGGACCTTCTCAATAATCTACTATCAAACGGCACTCCTACGTAGATTCGCGACAGTACAAAGAAGTTCGTTCAAAGACAGCTGGCTTACAGCCAAACACGTGTTTCCGTGCACTTGCATAAGTATCATGTAATATTTTGCGATGAATAATGCATGCAGGATAATTATACAAGTAAATAAACTAATTTTTCGGAAAAATTAAGACTATATATCATGAAAAAGTTATTCGTCATCTGCCTAGCCTTTTCCCAACGGTGTTGGGGTCGGCTTCCAGTCTAACCTGATGCAGCTGAATACCAGTATTTTACAAGGAGCGACTGTCTATCTGCCTCCACAACCCAGTTAGTACTGGGTAATACGATACCCCTTACTAAGGACTGGTTGTCAGACTTTCGGACCACAGACTACCTGTATTAACAAATGACAGCAGAGACCAACGGTTTAACGTGTTTTCCGAGCAGGGGCGTAGCTACCGCTGTATCTGCCGCATCAATAATACGGGGCCCCCGGCCCACGGGGGCCACGACGTGCAGCAAAAATTAATAAAAACTTTAGAAAAACTAAAGTCATCATCAGCTATAAATGATTTAATAAATCAGTTTGCCGAAACAAAGGCAAGGAGAGCACCAATGCTTAATAACCCGTTGGAGAGAAATAAACGTGAACTGTATTTGGGTATAGGCTTGTTATATTGCCGATTAAATTTACAATAATTAAATCTACTTAAACTATAAACTTAAACTAATATTATAAATAAAGAGGAAAGATTTGATTGTTTGTTTGTTTGTACTGAATAGGCTCCGAAACTACTTGTCTGATTTGAAAAATTCTTTCAGTGTTAGATAGCCCATTTATCGAGGAAGGCTATAGGTTATATATCATCACGCTACGACCAATAGGAGTGGAGCAGCAATGAAAAATGTTGCGAAAACGGGGAAAATGAGACGCAAACGAAGTTGCGCCGGACAGCTAGTTTACAATATTACAACTGTTCCGGTCTCCCGACAATAATATTTAATTTGGATTGTTTGTAAAAATTTTGGAAAAAGTGACACATAGATAATTATGATGAATAAATATTTCTTTTCATTTTATGCAAACATTTTTTTTCTTTTGTGAGAAATCTTTACCCTTCCAAAGGGCCCCCAAATAAATTTTTATACGGGGCTCCCGCCAAGGCACGCTACGCCACTGTTTCCGAGGCACGGAGGAAACTCGGTATGTAATGGGTAGTCACCCATACACAGACCGACATAAGCAAGCGTGGCTTAATCTGAAAGTTGATCTGCCACCGTATTCACAAACACTTCGATTCGATAAGTCGTATGTACATACGACTTTCATCTTTTGGCATTCCGAAACCGAGCGAGATAGACATACGACTTTCCGAATCGAAATCGAATCCAAGCGTTTGTGAATAGGGGGCCTCAGCGGCTGTTATTATTTAGCCACGAGCTCCGATATGTTACCCTTTACAATTTTAAATAGTTTTAAATATGTATTATACCAGATATTCACATGAAGATAATAGTAACAAGATAAAATATGAAGATAACACATTTATTTGACATAAGCTGTAGTAAAATGAGCCTCAATGAATAAATGACTACTGATAATAGAGCATATAGGTAGTATTGATAATGATTTGTGGAAATAATTCGCGAAGCTATATATGTTAAAAATTGGGCTTAAAGTGGCAACATATTGGGTTCCACGCAACATAACCCGGCCACGCGGCGTGACTAGCTGGACTCTTACCAAACAGATTGGGCCCAAACAGCCAATGAGAGAGAAAAAAAAACTGCCCAAGTGCGAGTAGGTAAGGTTTCTGTACCATTATTTTTAAAAACGAGCAAAAAAATCACTTTTTTGTATGGGAGCCTCCCTTAAATATTTATTTTATTCATTTTTAGTATTTGTTGTTATAGCATCAACAGATATACATAATCTGTAGAAATTTCAACTGGCTAACTATCACGGTTAATGAGATACAGCCTGGTGACAGACGGACGGACGGACAGCGTCTTAGTAATAGGGTTCCGTTTGACCCTTTGGGTACGGAACCCTAAAAGAGAAAACGTCCCCAAATCCATTTTTGAACTAAGTCGACCATTGTTGCCATGACAACAGGTGAAAACATCAACCAAATCGTATTCATAGAATTTCTTGGCCGCAATCGGTGGATCTTCGAATAAGGTACCTCCTCTATCTTACTGACTGACTAATATTTTTACAACCAATCTCTTCTTTATTTTTCGTTAGGTTAATGCTTTGCTCTGTATGGTGTCGAACGTAAAGAATAGCACCATCCCATATCTTCCCGTGGGTGTCGTAAGAGGCGACTAAGGGACTTGCCAGAGAATGGGCAGCAGCGTTCTCTGTGCTTGTGACAACGGTACTGCGATCGCCAATCCGCCTGCCAAGCGTGGCGATTATGGCAAAGCCCCTCATGTTATGTCAATGTGGTGAAACTTGGGGGAGGCCTATGTCCAGCAGTGGAAGTCTTTCGGCTGAAATGATGATGAAGAATGCTTAACCAGAGTTTTTTGGCCGCCCATGGGTCTCTCTTTAACTTAGCTTTACCTGCCGTCGAGAAATATCTCTCAGGCATGCTGGTTTGGTGTCATAACAATGTTTTCCTTCACCGAAGCAAGTGATAATCATACAATACGCACATGTATTCGAAAAATCAGAGGTGCGTGTCTTGGGTTCGAACTCCAGACCTATGACTTGGCAGTCCGACGGTCACACCACCAAGCTACTTTTGCTGCTGCTACTTCTCTTAAATTAGCTTTAAACACGAGAGTCCCGCCCCGACTTACGAGTAGTAAGCCGTGGGTTCGAACCCAGGCAGGCGCATTACTTTGTGTAGTTAATTTCATCAGCGCTGCCTCTTAAAAAACGGTGAAAGAAAACATCGTGAGGATACCGGCATGTCCTAGAACTAAAAATTCGAAGACATGCATCAAGACATCTACCAACCCGCACTGGGCCCACGTGGTGGATTACAGCCCACTCCCTCTCGGCCTGTGTCCCAGCAGTGGAAAGGCTGGTGATGATAATGACGAGAAACTTGTGAAAGTATCATCAATCAAAATTGGCTGAGAGACGCATGGACTGGAAAGTATGGCAGAAGAAAATGGAGAGCTGAATTGATGATGATGAAGCTCTTCTTGTTTATCGCGTGGTTAGTGCCTAATCTGCTGTCAGAGCTTTTATGCCACCCATGGGCCACTGACTTCGCTTTACATGCCGTCGAGAAATATCTCCCGGATACAAGATATTTATTATGCCAAAACATGAGTATACCCACATACATGCAAGATGTTAAATAATGTTCAATTGAGTGTTTTAGCTCGTGGCTAAATAATAACAGCCGCACTGGTCGATCTTTAAGGTTAAGCCGTGCTTGCCGAGGTTAGTCTGTGGATGGGTGACCATAAATACATATCGAGTTTCCTCCGTGCCTCGGAAAGCACGTTAAGCCGTTGGTCCCGGCTGTCATTTGTAGATCTTTGACAATCGTTACGAGTAGTCAGAAGCTAAAAGTCTGACATCCAGTCTTACCAAGGGGTATCGTATTATCGTATTAACCCAGTTACTGGGTTGTGGAGGTCAGATAGGCAGTCGCTTCATGTAAAATACTGGTACTCAGCTGCATCCGGTTAGACTGGAAGCCGACCCCAAGATAGTTTGGGAAAAGGCTAGGCAGATGATGATGATGATGAGTCACTGTCATGTTTGGCTTAATGGCGTACAAAATATAAAATCAAAATATTTTTATTTTACATAGGCCGCATTTACAGGGGCACTTATAAAACGTCAACAAAAAGATGCAAGGTTCGGGTTGGTCGTTTCCTATGGAGAAGAACCGGCAAGAAACTCCATGGTTACTCTTTTAAAATGATTTGGTTTTACAATATTTCTGTTACAGCGTTAGTCATCATCATCATTTCAGCCCAAAAGACGTCCACTGCTGGACACAGGCCTCCCCCAAGTGTCGCCACATTGACATTTTGAGGGGTTTTGCCACAATCGCCACGCTTGGCAGGCGGGTTGGCGATCGCAGTACGGTTGTTACAAAAGCACAGAGAACGCTGCTGCCCATTCTCTGGCCGCCGCTTACGACACCCACGGGAAGATATAGGATGGTGCTATTCTTTACGTCCGACACCATACAGAGCAGCGCAATAAGTTCTGAACTGTGTATTGTCAAAATTGCCAGGCTGGTTTCTTCACGATTTTTTCTAATCAAATGCATTTGTTTTTTATCAGTACGATTTATATGACATTCAAGTAATAAAAAGTGTGATAAGATCGTATTGCTGCAACGATAGAGTAGATCTTATCATGTGTAATATAATCACAAACAAACGTTATCATATCGTTGCAACTTGATGGGGGACTGCCTCGTGGGTCTAGTGGTGGCAAGCGCGACTGTGCTAAGCATTAGGTCCTGGGTAAGATTCTCGTGTCAGCCAAAGTGTTATTGGGTTTTTCCATCAGGAATTTCTCAGTAGCAGCCACGGAGTCTGGATTTGCAATAGGCTCGCCTCCTGTTACATGGGACTTAAACATAACTGGCGAAATGTGGGTGTAGTATTAGGTACACCTCTGTCTGACGCTTCGGGGATTACAGGCGTGTAATAAAAAAACCGGCCAAGTGCGAGTCGGACTCGCGCACGTAGGGTTTCGTGCCATTATTTATAACTAGCTGTCCAGCACAACTTCGTTTGCTTCACATTTTCCCCGTTTTGCAACATTTTTCATTGCTGCTCCACTCCTATTGGTCGTAGCGTGATGATATATAGCCTATAGCCTTCCTCGATAAATGGACTATCTAACACTGAAATAATTATTCAAATCGGACCAGTAGTTACAGAGCCTACTCAAAGCAAACAAACAAACAATCAAATCTTTCCTCTTTATAATATTAGTTTAGATTAGAAAACGAACAAAAAAAAACACTTTTTTAATGCGAACCACCTTAAAATATACTTATATTATGCTCAGTTTTTAGTATTTGTTGTCATAGCGGCAACAGAAAAACATAATCTGCAGAAATTTCAACTGGCTAACTATCACGGTTCATGAGATACAGCCTGGTGGCAGATGGACGGACGGACAGCGAAGTCTCAGTAATAGGGTCCCGTTTGACCCTTTGCGTACGAAACCCTAAACAAGATAAATGGGCTATCTATCACTGAAAGAATTTTTCAAATCGGACCAGTAGTTTCGGAGCTCATTCAATGCAAACAAACAAACAATCAAATCTTTCCTCTTTATAATATTAGTTTAGATTACGAATAGCACGTCAAATATAATAGCTATTCCGTACTATTAGTAGACAATACGTAATCTTATCGTCGTACGAACACAAATAACGCGTCAATTTTAAGATTACGCGGCAAATGTGTTAGATAAACTCTTTTGTTATTTGTGGTGATCTGCCGATCAAAATATTACGTGCTAGTGCTACCGCGTTTTTTTCTATTAGCGTTATCAGCCTACAACAGTTATGTACCTACATGTAATGAGGCTCTGTATGGTGACGGACGTAAAGAATTGCACCATCCCATATCTTCCCGTGGGTGTCGTAAGAGGCGACTAAGGGATTTGCCAGAGAATGGGCAGCAGCGTTCTCTGTGCTTTTGTAACAACCGTACTGCGATCGCCAACCCACCTGCCAAGCATGGCGATTATGGCAAAACCCCCCAAAATGTCAATATGGCGACACTTGGGGGAGGCTTATGTCCAGCAGTGGACTTCTTTTGGGCTGAAATGTATGTAATGTAATGTATGTAATGAGGAGGAGGAATGAAACGCATGTGACGAAAAGAGTGATTGATATGAATTTTGATAGATCAGGGAGAGGAAGGCCAAAGAAAAGATGGATGTATGGTGTGAGGAACGATTTGAAAGAGAAAGGAGTAAGTGATGCCGTGACGTCTGAAGAGGAGAATGGAAGAAGAAAACGTGTTGTGCCGACCCCAATAAAACGGGACAGGGGCAGGAAGCTAATGATGAGCCTATAGCCACAGTCCACTACTGAATATTTAATATGTCTTCAATTTAAACTAATATTATAAAGAGGAAAGATTTGATTGTTTGTTTGCATTGAGTAGGCTTCGAAATTACTGGTCCGATTTGAAAAATTCTTTTAGTGTTAGATAGATAGCCCATTTATCGAAGAAGGCTATAGGCATATATAGATATATATCATCACGCTACGACCAATAGGAGTGGAGCAGCAATGAAAAATGTTGCGAAAACGGGGAAAATGTGACGCAAACGAAATTGCGCCGGACAGCTAGTAAAATGTCAGGCAAGCAAATTAGTTGGGGGTAGGGATATTGTATTACCCAGTTACTGAGCTATGGAGGTCAGATAGGCAGTCGCTCCAAGTAAAATGCCGCTATTCAACTGCATCCGGTTAGATTGGAAGACGACCGCAAGATAGTTAAGAAAAATAAATGTAAAATTTATCTCTTTAAGGTATTACTGTAGTAAAGATGATATTTGATTAGTACTGTCTTGCTCACACATTTTTAAAATCAATTCTATCATTCTATGCGGAATCACTCAGTGTGCGAGCTCACTCTTCTCAGTCATCATTATCTTGCCCTTATCCCAATTCATTTAGGGTTGGCGCAGCATGTCTTCTTCTTCCATACCTCTCAATTAATCGTCATCTCATCAGACACCTCCGTTCTTGCCATACATATCATGCTTCATATCAGCCTTTCTATCAGTCCGTCCATAGTTTCTTTGGTCTTCCTCTACTATTATACCCATCCACATTCATACTCAAAACTTTCCTTACGACATTTTCCTCATTCCTCCGCATTTTTTTTTACGAATACGAAATCAACAAATGACCCCTACCCCCCCGCTCTGGGCGGAGCGGGAGGGGAAATCAGACTTGTACTGACTAAAACCCATCCTTGTCCCTTCTTAGCCCTTTGTGTTCCAGGGCCACGGTATCCCTTTCGAACAGTCCCGTAGCCCTGGCAGGCATCGGCCCTCTCGGACCCCTTCCGATTTGCTGACATCTCCTTGAAGCGTGCGTGGAATACAAACGCGTCGTCGACACGGCCTATCGTCATAAGACGGACGGACGGTAAGCTATCCCATTACTCACCGTCCACAGGCCCGCATTCCTCCGCATTACATGCTCATACCACGACAACCAATTACAGTGTGAACACTTTATTACCCATCAAACTACCCGAAACTGTCAAATTTTCCCAATCAACGTTCAACCTAAGTCTTTAACGATAAAGTTGAAAATCGAAGTATGACAGATTGGTGTAGCTTGAAGATCTGCTGGCCTACCATAACGTCTTTTAGTATTACTGTTTTACTCTTATTCCAGTGTGGGAAAGAGACGGAGCTGTACAGGATGTCTAGCGCCATCTCTTTCCCACACTGGAAAAGGAGTAAAACAATAATGTTTTAAGACGTCATGGTAGGACATCTGGCGTCTGTACATCGAACGATTTAAATCTTTACAAACACATCATTATTCGAGTTGACAACTTGACATGTGTTTGTTATTGTTAGCGGTATCTTCAAGGTCTGTCTCTCACGGGGTTAGCAGAGTTAGAGATATGAGATAGATTAGAGAACAGATGGCAACAGTATGTCAATAATGTGACTTGATTTATTTTTGGATGAGGAAAATTCAAGTAAGTAGGTACCTACTTAATTGGTTAATTTATGTTCTGATTTGATAAATTACATCACGCCTGCATTTCCCAGAGTGGTAGACAGAGCAATAAGTCACAAAGCGGCGAACCACTAATCCAAACAATTCCAGTCTATTTATTTGCCTCAATCAATCAATCAATCAAAATATTTTTATTTTACATAGGCCTACAGGGGCACTTATAAAACGTCGGCAAAAAGGTGCTCGGTTCGCGTTGGTCGTTTCCTATGGAGAAGAACCGGCAAGAAACTCCATGGTTACTCTTTTAAAATCATTTGGTTTTACAATATTTCTGTTACAGCATTAGTACTAAAGTATGGGAGGACATCGTAGGCCTGACAATAAGTCGTTGCTTACTACGAAACGTAGAACGAAATAAAAAGTTACCAAGGATCTAGGAATCTATAAGGCCTACAATGTCCACACACTTACAAACAATCGGTAAATAAGAAAAAGAGTCTATACAACAAAAAAATAGAAAATATCACAAAATGACTAGATCAAATAAGTGACACAAATGTTGTCATCCGTGCTGTAACTATTCTAAACAAAAGGTGTAATGATTTAAAAACTATTGTAAAGCATCTGATTAAAAAGAAAGAAGAAAGGAAAAAAAAATAAGATTGAGAATAGTTAGAGACATCCACACATTTGTACCGTTTATGAGCTACCAGGGAAGCCGCATGTGCGAAGGGGCTAAGGCCAAACTTCTCTATCTTCAACGTAGTCCTTAATTTTGTAATATGCTTTTTTAATTAGGACACGTTTAATATAATTTTTAAACTTTCCATCGGTCAGTTCTGTAACTGACTTCGGCAACTTGTTATAAAAGCGTATACTGTTTATAAGAAAAGACTTGCTAGTTTTGGTTAATCTGAATTTGGGTATTACAATTTCGTGTTTACTGCGTGTATTTATATTATGGAAGTCGCTTCTAATTTTGAAAAGTCCTCGGTTTTTGCGGACATATAAAATACATTCTAAAATATAAAGTGAAGGCAGGGTCAGTATATCGATTTCTTTAAATTTTTCTCTGAGGGATTCACGACGACCCATTTTGTAGATAGCGCGGACTGCCCTCTTTTGCAGTATGAAAATTTAATCAACGTCTGCTGCCGATCCCCACAGCAAAATGCCATAGGACATAATACTATGGAAATAAGCGTAGTATACTAACCTAGCTGTGGCTATATCAGTTAACTGCCTTATTTTTCTGATTGCATAGGCAGCTGAGCTTAACCTTCCTGAAAGAGTTCTAATGTGCGCGCCCCCCTGCAGTTTTGAATCGATAGTAATCCCCAAGAATACAGTTTCCGCTATAACATCAAGCTTCTTGCCGTCAAGATTTAAATTTAGGTCACGTTGTGGTACATTTGGTAAAGAAAACTTAAGACATTTTGTTTTATTCGTATTCAATAAAAGATTGTTGGCTGCGAACCATTTCGAGAGAATAGTTAGGCTTTCATTAACATGTAAGACGTCCGTATCTTTTCTATCAATTTTAAAGACTAGCGAAGTGTCATCAGCAAATAGAATTATATCCGAAAATTTGGCCATCATATAAGGGAGATCATTAATATAAACAAGAAACAGGAAAGGGCCGAGAATTGAACCTTGGGGCACGCCCATCTTGACTATAGACCCGCAGGACGTCGCCCCATTTACATTTACTTTTTGCAGCCTGTTTGATAAATAAGAGAGAACAAGATCAGCAGCTTGTCCATGAATTCCGTAGTGGTGTAATTTACAGATCAGTGTTTTGTGGTCGACGCAGTCGAACGCTTTTGAGAGATCACAGAAGATGCCAATAGCATCCTGGGACTTCTCCCAGGAGTCCAAAATGTGACTGATGAGTTTTACTCCCGCGTCCGTTGTCGACCTACCCTTCGTGAAGCCAAACTGCTGACTATGCAGTATCCTATTAGAGTTGAAGTGAGACAACATCTGGTCCAGCATGATTTTTAGCCTAGCCTAACATATGTTGTGCTAGCTTCCAGTCTAACCGGAAGCAGCTGAATACCAGTTATTTACATGGAACAACTGCCTATGTGACCTCCACAACCCAGTAACTAAGTAACACCCCGTCCCCGATACCCCTTGGTAAGATTCGTGGTCAGACTTTCAGAAATTCAGACTACCCGTAATGACTGTCAAAGATCTACATAGAAAAGCCGGCACTAACGTGCTTTCCGAGGCACGAACGGGTCTCGATATGTAACAGATGGTAACCCATCCACGCGTTGCTTAACCTAGAAGATCGACCAGTGCGGCCGTTATTATTTACCCACGAGCTCCATATCGAAAGCAAAAGTACCAGGCGTGCATACTCTAACAAGAGAACTGATACTGAATTACCTGAACAGCACATTTGTGTCCATTATTGGACTGATAACAGCTCATTATGTAACTGTTATCGCTTTATACTTGAATGTTGGGTTCAATGAAATCTGTGATCACGATTATAGGGTATGTGTAAATATAATCTTGGTGCACGGAAATCAGCTACGCCACTGGTGTGAACGTAGATCTACCAAGTCATAGGTCTCCACTTCGAACCCAAGACACGCTTCTGATTATTCGGATTCATGTGCGTATTGTATAATTATCACTTGCTTTGGTGAAGGAAAATATCGTGAGGAAACCAGTATGCCTGAGAGATATTTCTCGACGGTATGTAAAGCCAAGTCAGAGGCACATTGGCGGCATAAAAACTATGACACCAGGTTAGGCACTAACCACACAATAAAAAAACATCTTGGGGCGTGAATTTTAGAAAGCTACGCCACTGGTGTGACGAAGTTCCTAAAAATTAAAACTGTAAATACGCCTTTTTTTAGGGTTCCGTACCCAAAGGGTCAAACGGGACCCTATTACTGAGACTTCGCTGTCCGTCCGTCCGTCCGTCCGTCTGTCCGTCCGTCCGTCCGTCCGTCTGTCACCAGGCTGTATCTCATGAACCGTGATAGTTAGCCAGTTGAAATTTCTACAGATTATGTATTTCTGTTGACGCTATAACAACAAATAATAAAAACAGAAAAAAATAAAAATATAAGGGGGGCTCCCATACAAAAAAGTTTTTTTTTTCGTATTCATAAATAATGGTACGGAACCCTTCGTGCGCGAGTCCGACTCGCACTTGGCCGGTTTTTTAATTGCGACCCCTATTTACGTTTCTTAGCTTATGGGTCCACACAAGCACTTCACTTTGTGAAAATCATAGCATAACCACTGCTCTCAAAAAAGGTAAAAGAGTACCTCGAGAGGAAACCAGCAAGTTTAAGACACAAAAATTTGCAGCACCTGTAGCATGACCACTGTAGAAACGAGGTTTGTCTAAGGAGGAATCAACATAATGACAGATAGACAATGACCCGTTTCTACGGCGGTCATGCTACGCTTGCAGGTGACACCCGCCAACCTCTCCTATCCTTTTGGGGCAACACCACATTTACACTCCAGAGCAGAGTACATTTTCTTATGATTTTTAACTCATTTATGTAGTAACTAGCTGCACCCCGCGGTTTCACCTACGCAGGCCGGGATAAAAAGTAGCCTGTGTGTTAATCCGGGGTATAAGCTATCTTCATACCATTTCATCCAAATCCGTTCAGCCATAGAGGCGAGAAGGACTGACAAATATACAAACACACGCACATTCACTCACAAACTGCTGTCTTTATAATATTAGTGTGATTACTATACCAATCAAGGTACCTTTCCAAAAGATGTTTTCCTTCACCGTTTTTGAGAGCAGCGGTGGTGAAATAATTTACACAAAGTATTGCACCTGCCTGGGTTCGAACCCACGGCTTACTGCTCGTAAGTCGTAGCTACCACCACTGGGCCACCGCTGCTCTCAAAACATTTTGAATACTGGTAAACTTTAATTTCATTATGTTTATTTATGTTGTCAGTACTAGTTCCTCTTGAATCTTATAAATCCCTATTGAAAATACCTGCTAGCATTTTTTTATCGAAGGAAAAAAGTGTAAGTATACACTGAGGAAGGGACACAGATGCTAAAGCATCAGGCACATATACAGTACAACATTCTGAGCCTCCCACACAGATTTTTTTTTATAAGTTATTTAAAAAAACAGCTGTTCCATCATTTTGATTGTGTAGGTATTGCAGTTTTGTAGGAACAAAACTGCAATACCTACAAACAGCCCTAAAAACAGCTGTTTTTAGGGTTCCGTACCCAAAGGGTCAAACGGGACCCTATTACTGAGACTTTGCTGTCCGTCCGTCTGTCACCAGGCTGTATCTCAAAACCGTGATAGCTAGCCAGTTGAAATTTCTACAGATTATGTATTACTGTTGCTGCTATAACAACAAATACTAAAAACGGGATAAAATAAATATTTAAGGGGGGCTCCCATACAACAAAGTGATTTTTTTTTCTCGTTTTTTAAATAATGGTACAGAACCCTTCTACTACTACTGACTCGCACTTGGCCGGTTTTTTTGTTAATAACCGGGGTCAGAATGATGTACTGAATTTATGTGGTAACCAATGAGGTCCTGGCTTCGATTCCCAGGGTAGGGCAAAGTGTTATTGGGTTTTTCCTTTGAGTGGTGCAGTTAGTTTTTTAAATCAGTTGATATTCAATTCTCTTCATAATGGCTAGGAAGAGATTTGAATATGCCATCTCATAATCCATTCATTGTTTCTGATTATCATCACCTACCTACTACGACATTAAGAAATTACAATAAAAACAAAAATACTGGTTAGAAGAAACCAGTATTTTTGTTTTTAAGTAATTTCGTAATTTAATTTAATGTTGATTCTTGATTCAATTGTTTTGATCTAATTAGACAACACATTTTTTTTTTAATTCCTGAATATTCTAGTGGAATACTGTTGCGATTCTGTGGAGTCTTATCTACGGTCAAAATGATCTCTCGAATCGAATTACAATTCAAGTTTGCGACGTAAATTATGAGCTGACTAAATAATTGACGACGATTTTAAAATTACCAATAATAATTAATTCATATTTGCGTATTTACGACAAACGCTATAGTTTAAAAGAAACTATTTTTAACCACGCCGATCGGCTGTATGAAACGACGTGTCTAAGAAAATAAAAAGTAATAAATACTTACGGATTAAAAAAAGTTGGTGCGATACGCCGGAAGTTCGGAATAACCACTTTTATCACTTAAAATCACACAAAAAACTTGTTTTTATGATACTTTTTCACAATTTCTTGTTAGACGAAGTTATTTACGACAAAATTACCGCATACTGCAAGTCTGCGCGGGTAGGGAATTCGAATGAAAATAATTTTTGTAGGTTACAAAACGTCAAACTTGCTCGCTTTGAAGGTCACCTTGAAATGACAGCTGGGGTGGTCTGTTTATAAATTACGATGGGACGAGGGACTCGATGGAGTTGCCAGTTTATATTAACCGACTACATAGTAAAAGTTGACTACATTTTTGTATTGTCTTAGATTGGGCAAAGTAATATATGATATAATTACAAAATCTCTAAAATTTACTAGATATAACAACTGAATCTATAATTTTGTTCGATATAATGATTAGTTACGATGTTTTCCTTCACCTTGAGAGCTGCGGTGACGAAATAATGAACACAAAGTAAAGCCCCAGCCCGAGTTACGGTCTATGGGACAGTTTACAACTCGTAGATCGGGACCAATACTACTGGGCCGAGGCCACCATCACCTGCCTGACCTTTTCCCAACTGTTTGTTGGGGTCAGCTTCCAGTCTCACCGAATTCAGCTAATAGTATAGTATTTACATGGAGCGACTGCATCTGAGCTCCACAACCCAATTAGTACTGGGTGATGCGATAGTCTTTGGTAGGTCTGGTTGTTGGACTTTCGAGCCATTGACTACCAGTAACGACTGTTGTAGTGTATGTAGATATCATTACATCGCACTACAAACCGATTACAGTACTGTGACGTTGCCTCGGGCGCGCACGTCGCACGTTTATAAATACCGGTCCGAGTAGTGGGGCGGGCAGTCGTTGTCGAACTGTCGGCCTGTGCGGTGGCGTGTTGGCGAGTCAACTATTAGTGTAGATAATTGTGCATATTTTACATTGGCGACGAGGAGAAAACCGTAAGTTTTATATTTTTATAAAAAAAAAGGAAAGGTAGTCTCCTACAGGTAGATAATTAATTGTATTTCGGAAAGAAATATTCAAAATATTAATACATTAGAATCTTTCATTGGACTTATTAACTGTAAATAAATAATTTTGTGAAGGCTGAAACAAAAAGTGGTTCGTTAATGTATTGTTTTGCAACATAACATCATGCTTGTGTTCCCCAAGGGGGTAATCAGACATGTGTGATGCAACCACGTTTCACCAATTACATTGAGCATGCCTGTTACCATTAACCGGACGCCAGGGAGGTTCCTTATGGAGAAACTCAGTGACACTGCCTGACCTAGGAGTCGAAACTGGGACCTCATGTTTAGTTATTTGATTTGTGCTACATGATTAGTAAATCAAATAGCAGTAGAATATATCTACTGGTCATTAAATTGACAAGCCATCAGTGAATGACGGTAATAGCAGTATAATATACCTACTGGTCATTAAATTGACAGTCATCAGAGAATGACTAACAGCAGGAGAATATACCTACTGGTCATTAAATTGACAGTCATCAGAGAATGACTAACAGCAGGAGAATATACCTACTGGTCATTAAATTGACAAGTCATCAGAGAATGACTAACAGCAGGAGAATATACCTACTGGTCATTAAATTGACAAACCATCAAAGGAAATTTGGTCAACAGTAGTGGTACTTTGGATGTACATACTGGTCATTAAATTGACAAACCATCAAAGAAAATTTGTGTCAACAGTAGTGGTACTTTGGATGTACATACTGGTCATTAAATTGCCAAATATTTTAACTGGGCAGATTAGTGCAAACCCTTTATATAATGGTTCCAGGTTATTTATTAATAACATGAGTTCTCAACTCACGTTAGAGAAATTTGATTGTGAGGGTGAACCTTCAACAGTAGGAACGAGACGGGAACGCTGGAAGCGGGCACTATTGATCTACCTGGAAGCTGCTGGAATTGAGAGTAGTGCGAAGGAACGTGCTTCGCTGCTACATTTTGGTGGACTATAATTGCAGGAAATATTCTATAATATACCAGATGCAAATGTATCACCAGCAGATGAAGAGGATGTCTTCGGAGTGGCTATAACCAAACTCGACGCATACTTTCTACCTAAACAAAGTAAGATCTATGAACGTCACCTTTTTAGATTGATAAAACAAGAGGCAAAGGAAAATTTTGAAAAATTCCTAGTACGGCTTTGGCAATAAGCTGACAAATGTCAGTTTAAGGACAATGACGATCATATAATCGATCAAATTACAGAAAAGTGTTCCTCTAAAGAGCTTAGAAAGAGAATTATACAAACAGGAGACGCAATAACACTAACAAATACAATTGTCGAAGCAAATACTCTTGAATCTGTAAGTCGACAAATAGAAGAATTCGGAGAAAGCAGCACATCGACTGAAAACATAAACAGAGTGAATAACAGGAAAACAAGATAAGAAGTGGAAAAGAAACACAGGATGTGGAAGATGTGGGAGCTCAGGATACGCGTCTCAAGACAGCAAATGCCCAACAAAAGAAAAAGATTGCCACAAATGTGGGCCTAAGGGACATTTTGGACAATTCTGCAGGACAATGACACGAGACAGAACGAATAAAAGGAAATATGAGGGAAACAACAACAAATAAAATAAAAAAAAGAATGAAAAGAGATAACAAAAGAAACGACACAAACCAGATAGATCAAACAGAGCCCGAAGACATACAATATGTGTTCAAAATCGATGATGACAGTGTATTAGATTGCCATATTGGCGGAATGAAGGTTAAAATGTTAGAAGACTCTGGGTGTAAATGCAACTTGATCACAAACAAAACCTGGGACAATATGAAACAAAATAAGGTAACGTAACCAAACAGTTGCAATAAGACTTTTTATGGTTATGGAAGTAAGAAGCCCTTGACCTAAAAGGATCATTTGACGCAAATATAAAAACCGCTGGTAGATCAGAAAATGCAACTTTTTACGTCATCGCTGATGGAACCAGAGATCTGCTTGGGAAAGAAACTACCATGGCTATGGTTTTCTTAAAATTGGATTAGAAATCGACCAAATGGAAACTAAGACAGTTTCCCAAATTCAAGGATGTTTTAGTGGAGGTACCAACCGATGAGAAAGTACAACCAGTTTCTCAACCATTAAGAAGGATCCCCCCATACCACTGGAAGAAAAAGTTGAAAAAAAAAAAAAAAAAAAAAACTGTTGGAGAAAGACATTATTGAGGAAGTTCAAGGATCCTCAAGTTGGGTATCACCAATAGTGCCGGTTTTGAAAAATACTGGAGATGTTCGCATTTGCATAGATATGAGGCGGGACAAATAAAGCAATTCTACCTGAAAATCACCCATTGCCCAATATGGACAAGCATCTAAAAATTTAAAGTGCGAAGTACTTTTCAAAACTGGACATAAAAGATGCTTTTCAACAGATTGAATTACATCCCGACTCTCGACACATTACAACCTTTATTACAAGTAAAGGCCTGTTCAGATACAAAAGGCTAATGTTTGGAATATCCTGTGCCCCGGAAATTTTTATAAAAACCCTAGAACGAATGTTATTGGGAGGGATGTAATGGCACTATTAATTTTATAGATGACATTTTGGTATATGGAAAAGATTTGAAGAACATGATCGAAGATAAGAATCAGTAATTAAAACTCTAGAAGAAAATAATGTGGTACTGAGAAAGGACAAGTGCATTTTCATAGAAGAAAAGGTTCAATTTTTAGGATACGAATTATCACAGAGGTGTAAAACCATTAGATAAGTACGTGACAACTAGTCAAGAATTTCGTCCACCTATGAATATAGGTGAGCTTCAGAGCTTCTTGGGATTAATCAACTATGTTGGAAAATGGATCCCTAATTTGGCCACAACTACAAAACCATTAAAAGAACTGCATAAGAAGAAACAGACCAAAACCACAGAATTAAAGTCTTTGGGGCAGTAAACAGGAATTTGCATTTAACGAATTAAAATTGGCCTTGTCTAATATTCCTACTCTAGGATACCATGACGTCAAAGATCGGACTATAGTAATAGCAGATGCTAGTCCGTTAGGACTAGGAGCAGTATTAGTTCAAATTAATTATCATGAACCTCGCATTATTGCGTATGGTCACCGGACACAAACAGACTGAAAGGCGATATTGCCAGACAGAAAAAGATGCCTTAGCTCTGGTCTGGGCTGTGGAACATTTTTATGTTTTTCTGTTTGGAAAAGAGTTTGAATAGGTGACCGACCATAAACCACTAGAGGTTATATTCGGTCCTAAATCAAAACCATGTGCAAGGATAGAAAGGTGGATACTACGCCTTCAAGCATATGCATTTAAAGTAATATACAAGCCTGGCAAAGAAAATATAGCAGATAGTTTATCAAGATTGTGTAAATTAAGTAAAACGTCACAGGACAAGTCTAAAAACTATATACACCAAGTTGTTGAAGGAAGCAGGCTAATAGCAGTTTCACTAAAAGAAATTATGGAGGCATCAAAACAAGACAAGGAAATATTAAAAGTAAGTGAAGGCCTTTATAACAACAAATGGGATGAAGAGGTAAAAAAAATTACAAAATCTTCCAAAACGAATTATGCTTTTACGACGGAGTTTTATTGAGAGGCACTAGAATTGTTATTCCAAAAAACATTGCGCAGTTAGGTTCTGACAGCTGGTCACGAAGAACACCCAGGAATAGTCCTAATGAAGGTGAGACTAAGAACCACAGTATGGTGGCCTAGACATGACAAGGAAACCGAGAATTTGGTCAAATGCTGCAAAGGCTGTACATTAGTATCAGCTCCAAAACCTCCAAACCCATTGAAACGACGGGCATTACCATGTGAACCTTGGGTAGATACTTGTATTGATTTGTTGGGCCCTTTACCACGCAGCGATTACATATTAGTAATCGTTGATTATTTCAGTCGATACAAGGAGGTAAAGATTTGTCGTAATATTACCAGTGGCGACATAATAAAATCTCTAAAAGAGATTTTTGCAGACTTGGTAACCCGATGACGATAACAGCTGATAATGGCAGACAGTTCTGCAGCGAGGACTTCAAAAAAAATTCTGTACTGAAAGGAATATAGTTTTGCATAATACGATACCATAGTGGCCTCAACAGAACGGAGAAGTGGAACGTCGGAACCGAGACATTCTAAAGCGGAAAAAAATTGCCAGTTGAGCGAAAAAACTGGCAAGAAGCTTTGTTACAGTATCTGGCTATGTATAACAGTACCCCGCATAGTGTTACAGGTAAAACTCCTACAGAATTATTTTTCAAACTGCAATACCGTGACAATATACCTATGGCAGGAGACATCACACATACACATAAACCAGAAGATTCAGATGTCAGAGACAGAGACCAAGAAAAGAAAGAAACTGGGAAAGAATATACAGATAAGAAAAGAAGAGCTCGTGAATGTCAACTAGTGCCTGGGGATAAAGTTTACGTTAAGAATATGGTCAAAGATAAACTTAGCCTAAATTATGACCCAACTTCCCATACTGTAGAAAAGAGTAAAGGTGGAGATATAAGTGTTCGAAACGATATAACTGGGAAGAGATCACGAAGAAATGTAGTTCATTTGAAGAAAGTTGAAGGCTAATGGGAAGTTATAAGTGACCAAAATAAAGAAATTAACATAGGAGAAGATATAAATGAATCAGAAAATGAAATAGAAGAAGAGGAAGGGTAAAAGGAAACTTTAAACTAAATCATAGTATAATGATTTACTAAATATTATTGTGCTGTGATTTTGTTGTGCCAGAGATGCTCAATGTCTTATGGTTTTGGTTACATAAAACTTGTTAAAACAAGGAAGGGATGTAGTGTATGTAGATATCATTACATCGCACTACAAACCGATTACAGTACTGTGACGTTGCCTCGGGCGCGCACGTCGCACGTTTATAAATACCGGTCCGAGTAGTGGGGCGGGCAGTCGTTGTCGAACTGTCGGCCTGTGCGGTGGCGTGTTGGCGAGTCAACTATTAGTGTAGATAATTGTGCATATTTTACAACTGTTAAGATCTATAAATGACAACCGGGACCAACAGCTCAAAGTGCATTTTGACGTACGGAGGAAGCTCAGTAAGTAATGCTTGGTCACCCATCCACGGACCAACCTTGACTTGCGGCTTAGCCTAAAGATCGACCCGAGCATCTGTTATTTTTAGCCACGAGCGAGGACGCTACTACTGGCCCACCACGGCTCATAATTTTGTACAAAAATTGTTACACAACAATATATAAAGAAACACGATGTTTTTAATAGTAAAAAAAGGTTTTATTAAACAATTTACATATTTACAATAATAATATAACAACAATGGCACTGTCTCCCATGTAGCAATCATCACAATTTAAAAAAGTTATTGTTTAACAATAATAATAACCAAATCAGCAACATTTTTATACTTTTTTAGCGCTTTCAAAAAGTTGTATCAAAACTTATTCTACGCAGTTATTGATTTTTCTTAAAAACTATTTATTCACACGACTAATATACTGATTAATTATCTATATCATTATATTAGCCTAATATACTATTAGGCTAGTTTATTGATATAGAATTCAAGTCAGACAGACAGAAAATAAGATGCTTTTTTGTTAAGTACCGTATACACAAGGAGTTGTTTTTGATCCTCATCAAATTCAACGAGGTAACTATGCTAAAGATTCTTGACCTGAATCAATAATAAAATGAGAAGGTATTTTTTTTTCGTGTGAAATAATTCCTTATTCCCTAAACCACGTTATGGAGGTTATTCTGAAATACTATTAAAAATGAACAACCAAAAAAATTTGCGTTTATTAATAATTAACTAGGTACTGTAATTTTAATTGATTATTTATGGCTTTTGTGCCCACCTCCTGAATTTTGACGAGGATGCAAAACAACACCTTGCATATACTTTCACATGCATTCAGTAAAAACCAGTTATTTTGAAATTACACACAGGCACTTCAATTTTATTTGTTTGCATAGATTAATTATTATTTTAATCAAGTAATGAAAGAAGCTAACACAGTGTGAAACGGACATCGACGCACAAACGGTTACAACTTATTCAGTACATCGTTCCCCCACAAAGAAATTTTTCAACGGTAATTTGGAAAAAAATAACAATTTTCCATACATTTTCAAGGTATAGCTGTAGCGATAAAGGTGTAAATAATTAGTGTAGTGTTAAATGATTTGATGCTTTTCAGTTTTATCACCAACTTATTTTGTATTTGGTTCATAATGTTTATATATCGATACATATAACGTAATAATTCGTTAGCCAATTTAAATTTGACCATGTATGTTTTACCATGTGTGTCCAACAAAGCTGCTTGGCATGCAAAAATGGAACAATTTCTAATCTAAACTCAATGGCGGACTACCATCAAATTCTTCAGCAAAATGATCTACATTACTATCATTATTATCTTTCATATCAAAATTAATCTTTACAGGATTGACACTTTTCACGAAAGTCCTATTGAAAAGCACCGGACTACACACTGCTTCAGATTCATTTGAATTTCCACACTTCTCGGGAGATTCTTTTACGCTGGTAGCATTTATGAAACTGTCAGATTTTGACATTTCACTTTCGGTTTTAGATTTTGGTTGTGTTATAATTTTTGAGTTATTGTTATTTGCATTTAGAGGACTTTTATATGAATTAGAAGCGTTTTTAGACCGATTTATAATATGTATGGTTGATAATGGAGGAGGTTCTCCATACATTTTTAATCTGGCAATTTTTTCGTTGACTTTTTTCTTCCTTTGTAATACTTCTTCGGGTAATTGCGTGTCTGTTTGTTTAAAAGTAGACTCAAAATCTAAGCCAGTAAGGTTGAAATTTTCCTCTATCTTATTCGGTCTCGCTAAAGGCGAATCTATAAATATTTTGTTTTTAGACATATTGAAGTCGCTATTATTAAATCTATAAGGCGAAATATTTTCAGTATAACTTTTTATCACAGCATAATTATTTTTCAATACTTCACAGTCGCCACAGAATTTCCTGCGATCCAAACTCAGAAACTTTTTACTCAAATCATCAATTAAAACCCTCCCATTTTCATTCTTAGGTGTTTTCGTAAAATACGAAAGCTCCGTCACTCTATACTGCGGTATACTCTTTCTAGTGTTGCCAGCACGTTTCTGCAAATTCGCACCATAAACTATCTGGCCAGTATCCAAAACGTTTTCATAACCGAACTTTTTTAGACCTCCCCAAAAGTTTATACAAATCATATTTTTGTCAGCATCTGCTAGAAAGATATTTTGAAATGGCTGTTTAGTCGAATCGAATTCTCGAATACCTGGATCGATTAGAAATATGAATCCTACAGTATCGATTTCGTTATAATCGGTTGCCATAGATGGGTTGTTGGAAAGATCTTTAATGGTAAAACAGGTGCGTTTTAGTAGTTTTGTGTAAGGTTTCATACTTTCTGGCTCTTTGTATTTTGAGGTGCTGAATACTGATTGTCTTCCGGCTGATATCTGAATTTCGGAGTACCTGAAAATAAGTTAATATTTTTATTAGTGGTAATACTAAAATCTGTAATCGTAAATGTGTAATCGGTTCTGTATGGTGTCGGACGTGAAGAATAGCACCATCCCATGTCCTCCCGTGGGTGTCGTAAGAGGCGACTAAGGGACTTGCCAGATAATGGGCAGCAGCGTTCTCTGTGCTTTTGTAACAACCGTACTGCGATCGCCAACCCGCCTGCCAAGCGTGGCGATTATGGCATAACGCCCCAAAAAGTCAATGTGACGACACTTGGGGGAGGCCTAAGTCCAGCAGTGGACGTCTTTTGGGCAGAAATGATGAATACTAAAATTGGAGTTCTGGAGCGCAGTGTGGTGTTCCTCATATGATCGGTAAGTTTAACGTTAAGTATGCTGCGCTCCATTGCCCGTTGGCAGAAATTGCTGACGGTGCTCATAAAGCTGCCAAACTGAAATGGGACTGGGCAGGCCATGTCTGCCGGATGTAAAGCTGTTTGCCCATATTTCACAAAACTGGAGCCCTGACACAAATAGACGGAACGCCTTGGATAGCTTTCTCGTTAATTGGCGAGAAGAGGCAATAGACAGAGAATTGTGGAAGGAATGGGGGGAGGTCTTTGCCCAGGAGTGGGAAAGATCAGGCTAACTAAAAAAATACTAATGACATCATATCAAAAACTGTGTTTGGGTAATAGTGGGCTTCTTTATATCAGGTTCTTCAGATATTTAAGTTTTTTTTTTGTACATTGCTCACAAACAGCCAGACCCGGAACAACTACCTGTAGGTCATACAAACATTTTTTTCGTGCGGGGATCGAACCCACAAAAAGCATCGCAGCAGCCAATCGGTTAGCCACTGCGCCAGCTGCGCCGTCAAACTTAAAATAAACTAAAAACTAATAGCCATACTGCTTTTTTATAGTTACCTGACAGCAGTAGGAAGTACATTCATAACGTCTATCCAGGCGCCCTCTTTAATGATTTCCAACACTGCTTCCGGCGGCTTCCATATCGACATCATACCTGAAAAAGTCAAACAATAAACCCAATTATTTCAGTTCACTGCGAATAGACGTTCATACGACTTCACGTCAAAATTCAAAGATATGTGACAGAAAGAGAGCTCTCTCACAGAGAGCAGCTGGTCTACCATGACGTCTTAAAACATTATTGTTTTACTCCTTTTCCAGCGTGGGAAAGAGATGGCGCTAGACATCCCGTATAGCTCCGTCTCTTTCCCACACTGGAATAAGAGTAAAACAATACTGCTTTAAGACATCATGGCAGGCCAGCAGGCCTGTCTTCCACCAGTGGAAATATCATACGGTGATGATGCTAAGACGGACGAGGAGATGGCCGATGGAGCAAGGCTTTGACCGAGTGGTGGACAAAGTTAGGCCAAAGAAACCAGGACCGTCTTAAAGCCCACAAGCAAGTCAAGCAAGTCCTATTACCCACTTTTAATAATTAATTGCCTGCCTTTAGGAATTGTGTTTTTTGAACAAATGAAAAAAAAATTTGAACAAAGGAAATAATTTAAGATAATGATATATGCAAGTAAAATTGATCTCATTAATTATAAAAATACCTACTATAATATAATATTATTGTTCTTAATAATTAATATTGATCTCAATTATAAATAATATTTATGTTTTATGTAAGTGCAATTTCTATAATTTTATTGCTATCGTGTATTTGGAATAAGTGTGTCACTAATAACTATGATTACATCTGTTAATTAGAAATTATTTAATTTAATTAATAATTATTGTATAACATTAATTTATATAAAAGTTAATCTTAATAAATACTTATATTGCTGTGCCCTAACAGGGTCCATAACACTGTTCTTAGCTTTTAGTCTTTTATAACACCTGTATAACATTGTGAAACGCAATTAAATAAATATAGATAATGCTCGTTGGGTCGAGGATATACAGGGTGTAACGGAAAGGGTATATACATACTTAAGGGTGTGCTACAGGCCATCAAACTGAACATGTTTCTCCACCGGACAAAATCGTAATAGCGAAAAAATTTCTGCTGCCCCATACAAACGACAAAAATGTATGGGGCACCTGATATTTTTTTCACTATTAGATGTTTGTCCCATGGAGAAACATGTTCAGTTTGATGCTCTGTAGCACACCCTTAAGTATGTATATACCCTTTCCGTTACACCCTGTATATGTCGTCAAAGTCGCGGGGAACTCCTGGATAAGGGACACACAGAACCGGGAAGTGTGGCAGACAAAAGGGAAGGCCTATACCCAGCAGTTGATGATTCCGGGCTGATATGGTGATGATGTGAAGTCCGTACCTTTACTGACTTGTACAGTTCCCCCTAGAGAGCAGCGGTGGCCAGTGGTGGCAGCTCCGACTTACGAGCAGTAAGCCGTGGGCTCGAACGCAAGCAGGCGCATTACTTTGTGTAATTTATTTCATCACCGCTGCCCTCAAAAACAGTGAAGGAAAACATCGTGAGGAAACCGGCATGTCCTAGAACTAAAACATCGAAGACATGTGACATCTACCAACCCGCACTGGGCCCGCGTGGTGGATTACAGCCCATTCCCTCTCATAGAGAGGAGGCCTGTGTCACAGCAGTGGGAACATTATAGGCCGATGATGACAGTTACCCTCACGCCAGCAACTATTCACGTCATTCCCAAAGTGCATCGGGTATTTCCCTAAGCTTTCACTACCATCATCATCTGCCTAGCTTTTCCCCATCTATGTTGGGGTCGGCTTCAAGTCTAAGCAGATGCATGCTGAATACCAGTATTTTTTATGGAGCGACTGCCTGTCTGACCTCCATAACCCAGTTATATCTTCAGGAGAGTCACTACGTTGCTTTTTACACAGACTTCCGCCTTGTCTACCTTCTGCCTCTTAACGACCACCCCCCGCTCCCCGTCACGCTGCACAGTGGCTCATGCTAGCCCACGTGCCCCTATACAGTGGCCGATGATGGCCCATATGCGATCTCTACTTAGTGGCCCATCTTACCCCTAAAACTTATTTACACAGCAGCCCATGCTGGTCAATGTGACTATTTACTTAGTGGCGAATACCCCAAAAGCATGTTACACAGTGGCCCATGCTGACCCATATGCCCCTATAGACTGAGGCCCATGTGAATCTTTACATAGAAGTCCATGCTGGCTAAAATCCTCTATCCTGTATAGACTGGTCCATGCTAACCCATATACTACTATACTCAATAGCCTATGGCCCAAGGTCTTTAAAAAGAGGCCCACTGGCCTTTATACAGTGGTCGATATTGGCCCATATGGAACTCTTTACTTAGTGGGAAATGCTACTCTACCCTACCTACTTAAAGGCATGTTACGCACTGGCCCATGCTGGTCCATATGCCCCTATCGACAGGGGCCTATATGACGTTTTACATAGTGGCCCATGCTGGCCAAAATACTCTATGCACACTGGCCTATGCTGACATAAACTACTATGCACAATGGCCTATACTGGCCCAAGAAACTCTTTAAACAATGGCCCATGATGACGTCGCAACACAAGCCTTCTCTATCGTATCTCTTACCTTTAGTGACCTCTCCTCTACTTTTAAAACCACCAACTCTTTAGTAGAGTCACCACGTTTCTAGTCAGACTCCCTTCTCTGCCGTCTGCCTCTTAACGACCACCCTCCATTTCGCCACGCTGCACAGTGGGTCATATTAGCCCACATGCCCTTATACAGTGGCCGATGCTGGCCCGTGAGTGACTCTCTACTTAGTGGTCCATCTTACCCCTAAAACTTATTTACACAGCGGCCCATGTTGGTCAATGTGACTCTTTACTTAGTGACACATCCTACTCCAAAAACTTATTAACACAGTGGCCCATGCTGACCCATATGCCCCTATCGAAAGGGGCCTATATGACTTTTTACGTAGTGGCCCATGCTGGCCCAAAATACTCTATGCACACTGGCCTATGCTGACCCAAAGTACTATACACAGTGGCCTATGGCCCAAAAAGCTCTTTAAACACTGGCCTATGCTGGCGTCGCAACACTATTGCCTTTTCTATCTTGTCTAGTGATACATTTCGTGTGATACATTTTGCATGCCTGAATTGGTAAAACACAGTGGACTGCGCATTCACTTGACATCTGGAAATGTATTATTATGTGCTTGAGCAATAAAGTTTTGAATTTGAATTTGTCTCTTACCTTTAGTGACCTCTCCTCCACTTTTAAAACCAGCAACTCTTATCTTCAGGAGAGTCACCACGTTTCTGTTCACACAGACTCCTGCCTTCTCTACCTTCTGTCTAATCTTCTGTTGTATGGTTTGCAGAAGATGCTCGCGGTGTTTTGTGGTGTGGGACTCTAGGAGTCGCGTTTGGGAGGATGTTAGACCGGCCTGGTAAAGAGTAACACATATTTTAAGAGAAGGGAAGTTCTGGTGTCAGAAACAAGGACTGCGGGACTGTTCAAAAGAGATACCGTGGCCCTGGAACACAAAGGGCTAGGAAGGAACATGGATGGGTTTTAGTCACTCAAGTCTGACACTCCCTTCCGCTGCGCCCAGAGCGGGAGGGATCATTTAATGATTTTCCATCCGAAAAAAAAGGAATTTCTGTTTCAACAGATAATTTATAATCGGTCTAATTTCGCTGTAACACTCATCATCATCTGCCTAGCCTTTCCCAAACTATCTTGGGGTCGGCTTCCAGTCTAACCGGATGCAGCTGAGTACCAGTATTTTAAATGAAGCGACTGCCTATCTGACCTCCACAACCCAGTAACTGGATAAAACGATACTCCTTGGTAAGACTGGATGTCAGACTTTTGGCTTTTGACTACACGTAACGGCTGCCAAAGATCTACAAATGACAGGCGGGACCAACGGCTTAACGAGCTTTCCGAGGCACTGAGGAAACTCGGTATGAAAATATGGTCACCCATCCACGGACCAACCTCGGCAAGCACGGCTTAACTTTAAAGATCGACCAGTGCGGCTGCTATTATTTAGCCACGAGCTCGAGCAAATTTCGCTGTAACACTATTTTTCGAAAATGTTTTCAGTAACTTTTTAGAACTATGTATCCTGCTTATGCGTATGAAGTTTCATTAAAATCGGTTCTGTCATTTCGGAAAAAAAGGACTTGAAAGTTTGTACGAAATGTCGTAAGGTGTAAACGCTCTTAAACATAACTGACGAAATGCGGGTATTACATTAGGTACAGCTCTGCCTAACCCTTCGGGGATTACAGCCGTGCTGGCCTACCATGACGTCTTAAAGCAGTATTGTTTTACTCTTATTCCAGTGTGGGAAAGAGACGGAGCTATACAGGATGTCTAGCGCCATCTCTTTCCCACACTGGAAAAGGAGTAAAACAATAATGTTTTAAGACGTCATGGTAGGACATCTGATCCTAAGTTATGTTATGCAATTTGACTCACTCTAAATTCAGTGGGGTCCTTGCTTCTCTTTATAACTTTAGCTATCTGGGAGCCGCTATCCAAACATGTTCTCTTGTTGGTTAAGTCTGGAAGTCCTTCCGAGTCTTGTGATTCCTGTAACATACAAGCAAGGTACGTAAAGAATAGCACCATCCTATATCTTCCTGTGGGTGTCGTAAGAGGCGACTAAGGGACTTGCCAGAGAATGGGTAGCAGCGTTCTCTGTGCTTTTGTAACAACCGTCCTGCGATCGCCAACCCGCCTGCCAACCGTGGCGATTATGGCAAAACACCCCTTATGTACATTTGGGGAGGCCTATGTCTAGCAGTGGACATCTTTCGGCTGAAATGATGATTATGATTATCATAATAATATAATAATCTCGCGTTGCCACACGAGGTGGTGGAATATGAACTCTGCTATCATTGTGCCGGCTGTCGTTAAGGCCAATGGCCTGATGGCCAAATCCTCGTAGAACATCTGTCGAGGCTTGAGACTTGAGCCTTGAGCCTGCCTTTGCCCAGCAGTAGGATAGATGTTGAAGTGATAACTTCTTATGAGAGGGTAAACCGCTTCGTACGGTACGGCGCCACTCTGTCTGGCTTCCCTTTCTCTCACGCATACGGCAGCAGTAGGCAGGCTCTTTCAATATTAAATACTTCAACTTAGATTAGTTTAAGGTATCACTTCTATCGAGCGTCCCGAGACGCACAAGTTTTTATTTCACATTTGCCTATAGTATAGGACAGTACAGGGCAATAAAAAAATTGTGAAATGTTACTCCACTTAGAGGAAACGAAAAAGTTCCAAGAGACACGATAATATCACAGACTCGACAGCGGTCTTTTAACGTATTCGAAGCGAGAGTTTTCTCGCTGAAGGAACAAAAGGAAATTTAAGAGAAGCTCACGCACTTCGTCGGAGAACTCTTTCTCCACTTCCTCGTAGATCTTCTCCATGATAGCCTGTCTTTCAGCCTCGCTCTTCATCTGATGGAGATGTTCTAGACGTTCCGATCTCGTTACTGAAAATGAATATCCATTTCTATAGTTTAGAGTTCAAAATAGAATGACTGGTTTTTTGATAGACATTTCAGTGGTACAGATACGATAAATAAACGCATTTTTTAAGCTACGCGTTACGGATACTCAGGAGCCCGAATCTGACCACCAGTCTTACCCAAGGGTATCCTATTACCCAGTTAGGTTGAGAGGTGAGGTCAGATAGGCAGCTGTTCTGTGTAAAATACCAGTATCCGCTGCATCCGGTAAGACTGAAAGCCAACCCCTTCATAGTTGGGAAAAAAACTAAGCATAAAGATGATGAGAGAAGATCTCACTTATTTAGTTAAATCTTACCAGTACTCCCATCCTCAAACTTCTCAACATACAAAGCAGGATACACTCTAGTGACAAAAACTCTCAGTTTCGACACTTTTCCGCCATCTAGCTTGACAGATGACAGCTGAGTTAAGATGGCGCCGTTGCCATGGTAACCGAGACGCGCGTCCCAGCGGGCTCGACGGGTGGAGTTGCCGGAAAGTTTGAGGCGGACTGCTGAAGTATCCTGCAATAAGTTTTTAGATAGAATGAGATAATTTTAAGTTAGGTTTAAATCGGCTTAGGGGTGCTTTATTACACATGATTCAGCAGAACCGGACGAGGGGCAAAATCGAACAAAATTTTGTAGATGTACGTAAGGAAAAAAGGACTAGATGCAGCCTGATCATCTGCTGTCCTCATCCAGCAACGACCTAAGTTGAAGCTCAGACCCCACAGGTTTAGCCTCAGCGTGTAGTCTCTTAATATTGATTAAATAATCAAAATTTTTTCTTCTCTCTTTTTTTTTTTTTCTTCTCTCTTTCCTGCTCCGCGGCAATCTGTTACACACAACAATAGGCCACTGCTTTGTCTGATACGAGTGTATCTGTTTAGGTTTTTTAGCTTGGTGAGACACTTCTCGGGTAGGTGTCTCATTCCATCCTTATGAATCTATCCTTAAGGTTTGGGACACTATGTCTCTTCAATCTTGTGGCCTTGATCTCCACTGAGTTTGAAGGCAAGCTGATTTTTGTGGTTTGTGATTCTTTTTTGGTATTTTGTGCTACATTTTGCTATCTCCTGTTTGACAGTTGGTACATTTAGGTCAAGGTATATTATGTTCTTATTACCGATGTATTGAGGGATGTTAAATATGGTTCTCAGTGTTTTGGTTTGAAATCTTTCCAGTATCTCAATGTTACTGTTGCTAGCAGTACCCCAAAGCTGTATGCCATAGGCCCAAATTGGTTTCAAGATGGCTTTATATACTGTCAGCTTACTATGTGTGCTCATTTGTGAGTGTCGTCCTATTAACCAGTACATACTACGTAGTTTTAAATCTAGTTGCTTCCGCTTCGTCCATATGTGTTTTTTCCATGTCAGTCTTCGATCCAAATGCATACCCAAATATTTTGCATTGTTATCTTGCGGGATTTCTTCATTCTTTAGGATAACCCGTGGACATGTGTCCCTTCGGAGGGTAAAGGTCACGTGTGTTGATTTACTTTGATTTGCGTGTATTCTCCAGATTTTGAGCCATTCTTCAATTTTATCAATGTGGTGTTGCAGATGTTCTGATGCGGTATCTGGATTTGTGTGTGTAGATAATAAGGCTGTATCGTCTGCATATGTTGCAACCGTAGTCCTGTCTGATGTTGGTATGTCGGCAGTATATATGGTGTAGAGAACCGGTCCCAGTATACTTCCCTGTGGTACTCCTGATTTGATCTCACACAAGTCGGAAAGTTCGTCATTGAACTTTACTTCAAAACATCGCTTGCTGAGATATGATTTTATTATTTGGTAAAACGAGTGTGGTAGCATCTTTTTGACTTTGTATAACAGGCCCTCGTGCCAAACTTTGTCAAATGCCTGGCTACTATCCAAAAACACAGCCGAGCAATATTTCTTTTCCTCCAGCGATCTGCTTATAACGTCTACGATGCGGTGAACTTGCTCGATCGTTCCGTGGTTTTCCCGGAAACCAAATTGGTGATTTGGGATGATGTCACTTAGGTGTGCTTTCATTCTTTTGAGTAGCATTTTCTCGAGGAGTTTCCCAATTATAGGCAAAAGACTTATAGGTCGGTACGACGCTACTTCATTAGGTGGTTTACCGGGTTTAGGTAACATTTTTACCTGGGCTATCTTCCATTGTCCTGGGAAGTGGCCGAGTCTTAGGCAGGCATTAAATATGTTAACAATTGCTACCATACCTTTTTTTGGCAGATTTTTTAATAGAACGCTGTCGATTTGGTCGTATCCCTCGTGCTTTGCCATCCTTGAGGTGTTTTATTTCCCCAGCCACTTCAGTAGGGCTTGTATATTTTAATGGAAGACACATTTGCTGTGGACTTTCCAGATAACTTTTTATTTCGGCATCATGCTCTGGTCTCGATTCAGGAAATGGTTGAAACACGGTGTTCAGCAAAGAGTGTAGCCTTCTCCGTGTCTGACCTGGCCCAATTCCCGTTACTTTGTCTGATAGGAGGGATATGATAATTGGGACGTTTTAATTTCTGATTTGCCTTCCATAGTGAGTAATTTGTGTCTAAACTTGGAGTCAAATTAGAAAGGAAAGTTTGAAGGTTATTATTGGTAAAACTTTTAATGAGGTCTTTTAGTTCATTTGAAGATCTGTTGAACGCTGTTTTGTCTGCAGGATATCGAGATTCATGCCATACTTTTCTTAGAATACGACGTTTTGATATTTTGTCTTTGATCATTTTCGGATATTTATTAAGCGTTAAGGGTAAGTTTTTTCGCACTTTTGTTGAAATAGTTGCTGCTTCGTGTATGATTTTATTTAGGTTCTCAATACCCTCTTCTATGTCTTCTACCGTTTTTAATGGTTTTATGAACTTAATTCCCATCGCGATCGTGTCCTTATACATCTCCCAGTTAGTATTTTTGTTATAGAGTCTTTCTGCAGGTTGCACTAATACAACTGATGAGCTCACATTTAATATGACAGGCGTATGGTCAGAAGAGAGATCCGTGCATACTTCAGTAGTCATGTAGTTTCGGCCTATGTTTTTAGTTATAAAGAAGTCTAGCAAGTCAGGAATTTTACTTCTATCCGTTGGCCAGTATGTTGGTTCACGTGAACTTATGCATTCGAGTCTCAGATTCTGTACTGTATCATGGAGTTGCCTTCCACGATGTGTGATTAAGCGTGTGCCCCAGTATGTGTGTTTTGCATTCCAATCCCCACCACATATAAATCTGGAGCCAAGTGAAGAGAAATACGCGTTGTAGTCATTTTTTATTATCGTGTGTCTGGGTGGACAGTACACAGCAGAATAGGTAGTCTCAACTTTCTCATTAAATACTACTTTTACTGACGTAGCTTGTATTTTGTCCGTTTGGTATTTTTCCAGTTCATAATGTTTAATATTATTTTTAATGATTACTGCAGTCCCGCCATGACTATTTCCTGATGGGTGGTTTGTTGTGTACGCTGTGTAATTTTGTATAGCAAAGTGAGATCGTGCAGTGAACCTAGTTTCAGAAACTAAAGCTATGTCAACTTTTTCAATATGAAGAAATGTTTGAAACTCTTGACGACGGTCCGTTAAGCCGTTGGCGTTCCAAGTGACTACTCGGAATGTATTAATCATTTTGTTATTAGGCTTGAGATAAGTTGGATCATTCTGTCCATCATTTTGTCCATCATGGTGATCATGATTTGTTGAAATTTGGCGAACATTAGTTCTAATCTGTCTAGCCCATTCTCAGGGTTTGGTATGCCTCCCGTTAGTGTACGGTCTTTTGTTACGTCTGAATAGCTTCTTTTTTCTGTGTGACTATTTTGTCTTAGGTGTTGTTTTACTGTTTGATCCAATATTTTGATTTCTTTTGTATTCATGGTAGGGTGGTTTTCTTTATTAGTTGGTTTGGTTTTTAGTATCCTTTCCTTATATTGTTTATATTTTAAGCAACCCTTGTAGCTTGCAGGATGTCTTTCTTGACAATTTGCACATGTAGCATCTGTCTCTGGTGTTTTGGTGCACGAAGAAGTAGGATGATCGCAACCACATTTCACACATCTGAATGGTCTAAAGCACTGATTTTTAGTATGACCAAACCTTTGACATCTTTTGCATTGCATTATTTCTTTTTTCTTATAAGGAGCTTCAAATTTTACTCTCATTTGACTTAGGTATCTTAAGATAAATATGTCTTTGTTGTTCTTGTTTGGCTCCAAGTCCACGAAGAAGACGGGCAATGCCTCTTTAGTAGATCTATGTAAAACATTTACTATTTGTCTCACCTCATGTCCTTGTTCTTTTAATTCTTGTTTTATTAGTGCAGTATCTTCTGTGGAGTGTAGTCCTCGTAGTACAACTCTGTATGCTCTTTCACATTTTAATTTATAAGTATAATGTGATATATTATTATTTATAAACTGCTCTCGGATTGATTTATAAGTTTGTATATCATTGGGCATTAACTTAATGCCCAATGATATACAAACAAAATAATCAAAATAGCAAAATATTTGTCCGCTATTTGCGAGCTTAACTTTGTCGAAACAATAGCATGGCTGTTCTATTGCTTTCTATAGAGAGTTGGGTTTTGGTTTTCAGAAACTGAGCATTAATGAAATTCCACAAGGAGTTTTGTGCCCAGGAGTTGAGGTTTTGTGTACATACTGCTTTTAGGGGTATGAGGAACAGGGTGTGAATTTCCTCATCCCCAATAATAAAGGGAGGACCTGGGCAACTACCCGGCAGTTCTATTGTTATCGGATTTTTTTATATAGTCTTATGTCGATGTAAACTTTGCATTCGAGATTCAGACCATATTAACTCTTCAGTTTGTTCATAGATGGCGCTGTAGTACTTTTTGTTATAAGTTGTTTTTTGTAGGATGATAAAATACCAGTAAAAATAAACGGTTTTACGATGCGAAGAGACGATTGATAAAAAATTTCGAGGTTTAAGTTTGGCATCTGCATTTTGAACAAGCTTAGAATATTTTCTAACATTAAAACAGTAAGTATAATACTGATTATGGTACACTAACCTCCCAAGGCGAGATTCCTTGCTCACAATTCACCAACTCAGCCCCATTGGTGACAATCTTGGACCCAACAGCTATTTTACCTTGGCATACGAGTTGGGCCAACATTTTGTCTATTGTCGCTTTTATACAGTACCAGCCGTCTGTTAGCAGTAGTTCTAGGTTGTTAGTGGTTGTAGTACTGGAAAAACAAATTGTATCTATGTAGAGATGTCAGCAGGTCAAGCTACCCGAATCTGTCAAATATTCCCAAACAGCCTTGAACATGTGCATTCTTCTCATTTTGACCTATGGATCCCAGACTTGGTCTTTGACAAATATTCAAAAGTTCAAACTCAAGGTCTGCCAACGTGCAATGGACCGCAGCATTTTAGGCGTCAAACTAACCGACCATGTACGCAACACCACACTGCGGTCCAAAACACAAATAACTGACATTGCTCAAAAAGCCGCTAAGCTGAAGTGGGACTGGGCTGGCCATGTCTGCCGTATGCCCGACGAGCAGTGGGCCAAAATAACCACGATGTGGAACCCTGACACAGCCAGAAGGCGACGCGGTACACCTCGCAGGAGATGGAACCAACGACCAGTGGTCCACGTTGGCCCTGGATCGAAGGATTTGGAAGTCATGGGGAGAGGCCTTTGCCCAGCAGTGGGATGACATAGGCTAACAGTAACAACCTTGAACAGAACTTCTTAACGTTTAGGTTGAAAATCTATTAAAGAAATTTGACAGCTTGTTGGGGCTTGATGTGCTGGCTCTGTAATTTACTTTTATGTTTTTTTTAGTCTTCATGAAGATATTGCCATAATATATCCTTTGAAGCAGGTTTATATTTGACCAAATGTGAAGTTGTCCTTTGAGTTGTTTAGGGGTATACCTAATGCACACCCACATTACGCCAGTTACGTTTTAGTTTCAAGTAATAGAGGACGATCCTATTGCCATCAACCAGGCACCAATCCTCACTCTTGGCAATTCCTGGTAGGAAAACCCAATAACACTTCGCCCGACTCGGGAATCGAGCCGAGGACGTCATGCTCAGCAATGGCGCTTGCGACCACTCGAACAACCAGGCAGTAACAAGGTGTTGTGATTCCTGACCCGACCACGACATGGAACGGAGATTTTACTATGGCACAAAATGGTTATTTTAATTGTGTTTTATTGTGCCACTTATCCCAGGAATTTGTGCCTTGTACTTTTTGAGTATTAAGAGTACGATTGTGGTCCGGCTGGGGATCACGGTTCCTGACCCGACCACAACCAGATCTAATAAAATATCAATAGTAGGAAGTTACTGATTATGCCAAAAATATGTGTCAAATTGTACCTATGGCACACACAACGCATTAAGTCAAGTAGTCGCACTATGTATAATTTAGAGTGCAATTAAAAAAAAAAATTGCGCGCTTACAAGGTAAAAATGAAAAATAACAAAAAAAAAATCTTACCTGGCCACAACAACGCCATCTACATACACCCCAGCAACACAAAGAACTAAAGTTTTAGAAGCGACATCATCTTTCTCCAAAATCTTCCGCAGAGCTGGTCTTTGGGCATTATACAATTCCTTGTCATATCTATATTTAAGTTGATCTATGACATTTCTTACTGTCACTACCAAAGTATTGAATTTTATCTCGTAAGATATTAGTTTCCATAATACTAGTTTTAAATGGGTTTGTAGCCAGTCTTTAGGGACCAATTTTGCGTTTACTGAATTTAGAAATAATTCTTTCAGTGATTCAATAGTCATACTGGAATTTGATAGTTCGTTTCTGCTTTCACTGAATTCAAATTGTAACAAAGTATCAAATTTAAATTCTAGTAAATAAGGATCCATTTTTGTGTTGTTATTTTTCGTCAATACAGCCAAATCTTTTAGTGTATATTTCCTCTCTTTCTTGTAATTTTCCGTGAATGTCATTTTCTTTGTATCTTTTGTAGTTCTGATTTTTTCTTTCTTTTTGACTGGTATAGGTAGTTTTTGTGAATAAGGCGTTTCGAATTTCTTCCTTTTTTTAGCTCTGGGACATGATAATATTGGACTGCCAGATCTTTTTGATTTTATTGGTGAATCATGAAAATCTTCTGTGTGTAAGCTTTCGTCGAAGTTATTCAAAACTTGTGTATCAATAATGTTTGCTATAGTATCTTCGGTTACTTTATCCTTTTTGGTAATTGTTATATTCTCATTAGAAGCATCTATTTGAGAAAATCTTCTTTTAGATCTTGTTACAGCTTCTTCAGAAACGGTGACATTACGATTTGAACCTGTTTTGAATCCAAATTTAATATTTTTAGACTTTTTCATATTATTCTGTAATTTAATGTATTTTTTTTCTACACCTTGAAACATTTTACGAGATTTTGCAAAAGCATCTTCAGATATATCAACTTTTTTGTCACTGGCCGTTTGGAAACCTTGAAAACTACTTCTTTTAATAACATCTTCGAACAACTTTTTAGTTTCAGCCAATGTTTTTTGAGAAACTTCAACCTCTTCGTTATTTCCTGTTTTAAATCCATGAAATTCTGGTTCAGGGTCGTCTCGTATTGTTTCTATATCTTGAAAGAGTTTTTTACTTTTGGCTAACGCTTCTTCAGATATTTTCACCGGTTTCTTATTTGCTGTTTGGAATCCTTTAAAGACTGGAGTAGATTTTCTGTTTCCAAATAAATTTTCAGTATTAGATTGTCCAATATAATTATCAACGTCTTTTTGTATATGTAAAGGACCTTTAACTGCATCCAAAACATCTTTCCCCTTATTCTCAATATTCAGATCTTGACTTACACCAATATCTTGAAAGATTTTCTTACTTTTAATTACAGCTTCTGCTGATACTTTAACTTGCTTATTACTGGCTGTTTGAAAACCTTGAAATTTAGAAGCAAAAGTTTCAGCGATTCTAAAATCACTATTTCTAACTGTTTTAGGTCCTGAGTGTTGTTTAGTTTCAGGTTCCAAGTTAATAATTTCAATGTCTGGGTAATCATCTTTGAGTTTTTCGGGAATTTCCAGATCAACGGGGTCAATATCTTTAAATATGTTTCTCGTTTTAGTTAAAGCAGTTTCAGAAACGTTAATTACTTTGTTATTTGCTGTTTTAAAACCCATGAAACAGTTTTTATTTTCTGTAGGTTGGACAGATTCTTTCTGGTCCAGATACGGATTCTTTTCTTTTCTATATGTGTCTTGTACTTCTCTGTCTGATTTATTTGGGTGTACAAAATCATTGGAGTCTATATCTTTGAATACATTTTTAGCTTTAGCTAAAGATTCTTCAGAAAGATTGATCTTCTTATTATTCGCTGTTTTAAAACCACCGAAACTAGCTTTTCCAGTAGACGGTTGATTGAAATCTATCATTTTGGATGCATAAGAACTCTTTTCATTGTTTATTAATTTCGTATCATCTACTGTTTCAAGGTCTATGGCCTTTTCTGGACACCCAAATTCCGTATTATCAATATCTTTGAAAATATTCTTATCTTTTGCTATAGGATCTTTAGACATTGTAATATTTCTATTATTAGATGTTTTGAATCCCAGAAATCCTTTGCTTGTGGAAGGTTGGTTAAAGTCTTCTATTTCTTGAAGAATCTTTTTATCACCAGATTTCACTGTATCTTTTACTGGTTCATTTTCATTCAAGCCTTTACCTTTCTCTGGAAATTTGAAGTCGGTAGCATTAATATCTTTGAATATGTTTTTGGTTTTAGCTAAGGCTTCTTTGGTAATATTTATTTTCTTATTATTTGCCGTCATAAAACCAGCAAACGATGATTTACTCGTAGATCTATTCATATCCATCATTACAACTTTTTGAAGCCTCTTATCGTCATCTTCTCCCATTGTTCCCTCCGTGTTGTTTATCTTCAGCTTTTCAGGATATTTAAAATCATCTGAATCTAAATCTTTGAAAATGTTTTTAGTTTTAGCTAAAGCCCTAACTGATATTTTAATTTCTTTATTATTGGCTGTTTTAAAACCTTCAAATGTGTGTGTAGGAAAAGTGGTTTCAGAGCTTTTTGTTTCAAGATCACCTATTTTCTTATCCCTTTTTTCCGGGAACTTAAAATAAGCAGAGTCAATATCTTTGAAAATATTTTCAGTTTTAGCCAAAGCAGCATTGGATATTTTAACATTTTTATTACTTGCTGTCTTGAAACCTAAAAAACTAGATTTACTTGTTGATGGCTGATTAAAATCCATAAAGTTTTCCGGTTTTTCAGGATATGCAGCTGGAACAGTATTGTTTTTTGTAGGTAACTTGAAGTCTGTAGAATCCATGTCTTCAAATATTTTAGAAGTTTTAGCATGAGCATCTTCAGAAATTTTAATATTTTTATTACTTGCAGTTTTAAAACCTCCAAAACTTATTTTACTGGTTGATGGTTTGTCGTAAGGAATTTCTTCGCAAGTATTTTCTTGTATATTTTTCTTTGGCAGTTCAGTCTTATCAATATCTTTGAAAATTTTGGAAACTGTAGCTAATGCTTGTTCTGAAATCTTGATATTTTTATTGTTAGCAGTTTTGAATCCAACAAAGTCTGCCTTAATAGTGGATGGTTCTTCTATAGTTGGATATTCTTTATTTAAATTGCTGATTAATTTATTCGGGAACTCTGTAGACCCTAAATCTTGGAATATATTTTTAGTTTTCGCTAGTGCTTCTTTTGAAATGTTTATCTTCTTATTGCTGGCAGTCTTGAATCCTTCTAAGCTAATAACACTAGACTTCGGATGTACTATAATAGCTGGCTGGTTGTTTGTTTTAATATCTTCAATGTTAACTTCAGCCAGATCTTCATCAAAATCAATATTTTTGAAAACATCTTTAATTGTTTCTGATATTTCTACATCTTTATTTCTAACAGTTTCAAATTTCATATCAGGCATATTTTTATCCGGTGTTGTATCTTCTTTTAAAGACATTTCTATGTTTTCAAATTCTTGTATTATTTCTTCATCTATGGTTTCTATTTCTTCATCATGAAGATTTCTATTTACTTCTTTATTTGTATTGACAGAGAGAATTAACATTTTTTCTCTGTCTAATTTAATCTGCTCTTCTACATTTTCTTTTTGAATTTGTGTATCAAAATTGTCACTTAAATCAATGTCTTGAAATACTTTTTTACATCTAGCCAATGCTTTCTGAGATAGTCTTATGACTTTGTTACTGGCTGTTAAAAAACCTTCAAAATTCGTGGTTGCAGCTTGTGTATTAGTAGGTATTTCATCTCTATCACACTCCGGTTGCAATGCAGATTGCTTATCATCTTTCAGACTTAATTTAAACTTAACTTCTTCATTATCAATGCCCATTTTAGCTTGAGTCTTGTGTTCAAGTTCCGTTTTATTCTTCATGCTAGTATCACAATTATTAACCAAGTCAGTGACAGTCAATTCACCACTTAATATGCTCTTTGCTTGAGCAAAAGACTCAGTGAAAATCTGAATGGATTTATTGCTGGCAGTTTGAAAACCTACATACATAGTCTTGTCTAAAACATCTGACTGATCGTAAAAAGAGGTTTCTAGTGCGCATGTGAATGGCAGGTCTTGGTAACTTTTCTGTACTATGTAATTATCTTCTTCATCACTGCTAAATAGAATCTCGTCTTTCAAAATTTCACTTTCTGCTCTTGCTTTTAAAGTTCTAGATTCGTCATTCATTACTTTGCTTATTAAGTCTTCAGATGTAGCTTTATCTAGTTCAAAATACTCTAAGTCTATGTCCATTTTTGGATCTTTGAGTAGAAGAGTTTTAAACCCTGTTTTAGAACTATGACCTTCTTTTTCTGCGTTATTTTGTAGTACAGAACTAGTTTGTATCTCTCTTTCATTCAGTACTATTTCTTCAGCAATGTTAAAACACAGTTCCTTATCCAAAATCTGTGAATCTATAACTTGTTTTATTGTTTTTATATTGGTACCTTCTAAGAATGGTGTAGCAATTTTCTCAAACTGCTCAAACTTTTCTAGGTTGAAAATTAAAGGGGAAGGAGACTTTGATTTCGTTTTTACCGTTTTATGCATAAATATTGGACTTAATGGTCTTTCTATTGACTTATCTATATCAACGTCATCTTCAATTTCTATACAATCATGAAATATTTGACTGTATTCTTCTGTTTGTGTATTTTCATCATTTTTACTGCCTTGACTGTCACTTTCTCTGTCTCTAACATTATTGCTGCACATTATAGGAGAAATTAAGCTTACAGAATCATCTGTATCTATATTATTATCTACTCTATTAAAACTTACTGCTTTTGTAATATTTGTATGAATTTTATTCGCATTTTCTTTATCACTTACAGCTTTTGCAACATTAGCAACTTTGTCACTATTTTCTGCCTGTATATCTTTACATATTGTCTCACTATGATCTACAGTTGGTACATTCTCTTTTTCACTACCCTCTTTACATACATTAGTCTCTATTTCCTCATCATCTTCTAATGTATGCTTTTCTGTATAATGACAGAAGGTGGTTTCAAACTCTTGTGTCATTCCCCGGTGAACATCAATTATTTCAGCACCTTCAATAATATTTATGAGTTGTGTGTCAGAGACGCATTGTGTGTCGAATTTTGTAGTTGTTTTCGGTACCTTGAAAAGAGCAGTTATAAAATGATCAGAATTCATAAGGATTAAAAATGAAGAGGGGAGAGCTTTGCCAAGTAGTGTCTTCTTCTTAGCTTGTTGATGACCATTTAAATTGAGTCTGCCCAAAATTTGGCAACGAGTTTGGCACTTTCAGTAGCGTTCATCAGCTCCTGTGATGTGGAAACAACAGAACAGGCAGGACGCATATCAAGTGTTGTATGTGGGGCAACACCACATTTACTCTCCAGGGCAGAGTGCATTTACATGTCAAGCAGTATGAAGTATGCTTAGTAGCAGATATACTACAATAAAGCATAAACTATTTATATTTTATAAATCAGCAATCAGTGCGAGTGGGCTGGCCTCGTAGCACGAATGCACCCAGAGAGGTGGGCAAAGATTGTCACTCACTGGAAGCCTGACGGAGGAAATCGCTGTCAATGTAGACCGCGGCGAAGGTGGTGTAACGATCTAATCTTGTTTGCCGGGCGATTATGGCCAGATATTGCACAGGATAGAGACGTATGGAAGAAGAAAGGGGAGGCCTTTGCCCAGCAGTGGGACACACGAGAGGCTAACAAAAAAAACAGCAATATTCGTATACAATATGTATATTTGTAATCACATTCTCAATAATGGCTCTAGCGATTTTAATGAAAGTTGAAATATTTACTGGTTTAGGGGGGCAAAAAATCAATCAAAGCTAGGTCTCATATTGGTAAAAGATATGTTTATTTTTTCACCCGAGCGGAGCTCAGTTTTCAGATACTATTAAATAAGGAAATTGATTTATCAGTGCTGTGAAATAAATTTAACTCAACTGAGATGATTGTAGTATAACGGAATGGACCCGATGTTATTTTAACTGGCTCTCATGCAACCAGAACACAAAATGATGCCTTGTGACAGGATAACAAGTGAGAAAAGAGTCTGATAGTCACATTCACAAGTTATTGTGCCTTGTGTTTTTGACATTCAAAAGTGCCTGTAATGGTCAAATTTTTATTAATTTTTTTTTATAGTTTACCACCAAGTATGTTTGTCCATAAACTTGAATTTATTAAAGAATTGGAAAGTAATTAAATTGAATTGGAGAGCAGCAGTGGCCCAGTGGTGGGAGCCCCGATTTACAAGCAGGAATTCGTTGGTTCGAACCCAGGCAGGCGCATTACTTTGCCTTAAAAACGGTGAAGGAAAACATTGTGAGGAGACTAGCATGTCCTAGAACTAAAAATCCGAAGACATGTGACATCTACCAAACCGCACTGGGCCCGCGTGGTGCATTACAGCCCACTCTCTCTCATTGAGAGGAGGCCTGTGTCCCAGCAGTGGGAACAATATAGGCTGATGATGATGAAATAAAATTATGTATTGAAATTTAACATCATGATTTAGTGGCAAGACTTTTTGAAACACAAGTCTACCAGATAACATAAAAAAATAACAAACTAACCTCTTCATACAACGGCAAGTTATTTACACTTAAGAAATTAGATTTCTTATACTTTTGCAAGGATTTAGTTGCACTTTTAACACTTTTTGAAGAATCTGCAACTTGTATAGCTTTCAGCTGCATAGACACACTTGATATCACATCTTGAGGCTTTAAATTTGGTTTGTTTTGTTGTTTATTTTCACTGTATAGCCCTAAAGGACGTTTTGTGCTGTTTTTCTTCAAAATAAACTCAAAGTTTTGAAAAGAGTCACTCATTGTCCTTTGAATGTAAAATTTATGATATTATTGATTTGCTATCTATAATAAAACTGTTTCACGTAATTGAAGGGTTTAATTTTTTATGGGATGGCAGGATTTACTAATTACACAAGGTCTTAAAAATAGTTTTAGCGCGAAATTAGATACAAACATTTCTATTTACGTGCACCAAATTTGACAGACTCTTTGTTTGACAGGTATAAACTTACCTCATCTCACGTTCCATTACAAGTAAAATCTCGAAATTTAATTTAAATTGTTGGTGTGATAAAAAAGCAAGAATTGAGTTTTGGACGTAATTTTGTCTCCTGGCAGTATTTTAGTTATTTTTCTGGTTTTTAATAATAATAAAAAAAATTGTTCTGTTCTTTCTGTTGATGGTTGACAGATCATAACTATATTATTATACTCTGGTTCATAAGCACTGCGGCGTTAAAAAAAAAAACTTAAAACGTATCTTGATCGGAAAACGTGCAGAAATGTGGCATTTTGATTCACAAAAGTAATAAATGGAAAAAATCTAATAAAACAAATTAAAATTGAAACCCAATACTGGGTTTGCTCGCCGTTTTACAGGTTATATATTATTTGTGTATTTATCTTTTAATTTTGTATGCAATAAAGAATAAGAAAAAGATTTCAAAGATCTTTTTTTTTAACCTTCTCTATCCCACTCATGAAGTTATTGTTATGTCCCACTTCTGGGCAAAGGCCTCCCTCCACTCTTTCCTTTTCTCACGAACCGCGAACGAGATCAAAGCAAAGATCATTTCATTTGCAAATGAAAAACTTGTAAGAGTTCATCAATAACAGCTTGTCTCCAGCATTTTTTTTAAATTTTATAATCTGTACCTAAAACGCAGTTTCAGAACGATTCTCAAGCTCCGCTGCTCAGCTACGGCGTTTGTGATTTTATGAAAAACTGCATTAAAAAGCATAAAACAACAAATACTGTGTAATACCTAAGCAAGATTCCAGCATTAGCATTCGCTCCACCAAAAATGGTATGTCAAGTTGTATGTCCGTTGTTTTTTACTAATGAAAATGGCGGGTAAAACTAGGTTACTTTTTGCAGTCCCACACAATTTTGCTGGTCCAACCGGGTCCTAGGCCTGAGACGAGGACGTATTCTGATTACGAGAGCGTCAATGACTGCATGGAGGGAGTCTGTAAAATATACGAGGAGCATCTAAAAAGAAGGAATCCAAATACACCAACAATTACCTACGACATTTCTCAATTATTCGATTTTATCGATCAGGTAAGCAATTTACTTAATGTATTTATTAAAATTAAGTGTAAAAAGGTCAAATGTCTAGTAATATGACACACCGATGGCAATATGTCGATGTTTTATCCATCCTTGCGAAGTAATTTAAATTGCTTTGGACAGCATTTGTTGTGTAGATCAGTTTTCATATCCACATTGTAGTGTTATAACTAAACCTGGCATTATATTACAAGAGCTATAATAAGAATCATGTCCCAATTTTGGAAAAAAAAATAAGCTTAATTTCCATTATTTCGATGTGTACATTGTGTGTGTTCTGTATGGTGTCAGACGTAAAGAATAGCATCATCCCATATATCTTCCCGTGGGTGTCGTAAGAGGCGACTAAGGGACTTGCCAGAGAATGGTCAGCAGCGTTCTCTGTGCTTTTGTAACAACCGTACTGCGATGGCCAACCCGCCTGCCAAGCGTGGCGATTATGGCAAAACCCCTCATGTTATGTCAATGTGACGAAACTTGGAGGAGGCCTATGTCCAGCAGTGGATGTTAAAAGGGCTGAAATGAATTGTGAACACTCATACTGTATTTTAGTTGCGAAAGTGTTAATAATATACAGCACTGGGCCCTAAAACGGAGCCTGCTGACTTTGTTTCACCTACTCTCTCTTGTCAAGTCATTTCCCATAGTATCTCTATCCAAGTTAGTAGTTTTCATGTGCACTTTTTTACTTTCAGTTGGCAGACTTAAGCTGTCTTGTCTACCAGAAATCGACAAACACATACGCACCATACAACAAAGATTGGATAAAAGAGAAGATCTATGTGCTATTACGCCAAGCAGCAGGACAGGGCGATTAAATTAGCATATAAGTTTACCGAGTCGTGGGTGCATGGAGTCAGTATGTATTAGTAGTTTAGTTGGAACATGTTTAAAGCAAAACTTATACTGTCACTTACATAATATCCTCCGTGATTGTTCATCATGTGAGTTCCCGATGTTACGATGCTGTTGCAAACGCCATGAGCGCGGTATGACTGGAGAATGTGGGTGGGTGGTAAATATATAATTAGGAACAGACAAATCTGTCTACCCTCTTTCTTTTATATTGGGAACTCACATAGTGACTTGTTTAGTTATACACCTTGAAAGCTTAAAACAGTTTGTGATTAAAGTATGGCTTAGATTTGAGAGGAACATAGAGGATTTTTTGTTATGTTGGATGGATAATCCTTTTGTATTTCAAAATGGGCTGGTGTCCGCAACTGCATGTCCAAAGTGCCTATTTTCGGTACGGTGGTTAATCCTTAATAGAAAGATATTCTGGAGGGTCTGAATGTGCTTAATTAGGAAGGAAGGCAACTGCTACAGCAAAGCCGCCCAATCACAGACTGGTTTATTTTTTGTGTGTGTAAATTATGTAAGCTTGATGACTAAACTAGCCGTGCAAATCCAGTTTATGCGGACCTCTCATTATAGGGAAAAATAATACAAGGCGTCACTATGTTTTACTGGAAATAAATAGCATGTGTCGTCGCTTACAATAGGCCCAATCGTGTCCAGAAGGTTGGCAGCATTGCCACATTTTATGATCATCATCATAAGCCTATAATGTTCCCACTACTGGGACACAGGCGTCCTCTTTATGAGAGACAGTGGGCAGTAATCAGTAATGCATCATGTGGGCCCAGTGCTGGTTGGTCGCGGGCCATGTGCGGGTTGATCGCGGGCCCAGTGCGTGCGTTTGATGATAGATAATGCTGATTGTTTTACTAAACTAGGCCAGCCTTCTGGTCACTGGAAGGATCTACTAGGGTCTATGTATTTGCGCGCTTCCAGAGAGTAGCAAGGAGATCCAAAAGTTTCCTGCACAGATACAAAACTATCATGGCACTAAATTACTGAAGTTTTCTTTATTTACGCACAGTAAAAAAGTAATATTTTTGTTGAATATATTCTCTCTTTATTTCAATCCATTTTTGGATATTAATCCTTAATTTTATAGTTGAAACCGGAAACTTCTGGACCTTACCTTGTAGAAAAGAGTTGTATTGGTGCAGTCTGTCAGTGTGACTGAGTGGATGGCTTTCAGAATTGCCCCTTTAAGGTTGAACTTTGTCTTATCAGCGCGGAATCGCATTTACCTATGCTCCAATCGTTTTCCGTCGCTCAGAATCGTCATTTGCTAGAGCGAGAAACAGAACAGTCGATGCCGTTGCGTGCGTTAGTGATGCAGACCCTACTAGACTATAAACCCCTACGGGCGCGTACCTATGTCGTGATGACAGATTATCGTGTCCTTAAAAGCGTCGTGGATTGTGTATTTATATGGAGGCGTTCACATTAGAGAAGACTTTTTCTCCAGTGACGACCGATTGTGAAGTAAATAATAATGTAATGGGATCAGCTGAAGACGACAGTCGTCCAACGATAAATTAATCGTCACGACATAGTGGGAACGCGCCGTAAGGATCTACAAAAAACGTTCCTGTTTATAAAAGCAAAAGATCTGCTTTTGTGTTCTTGATAATGGGCTATATGCAACTGAAAATTCGACTCTTCATTTATTTAATCAGAGTGCGTATTTCAATGTCTTCATAAACTTTCTTTATGGATTTCTAATCAATCTTTGCCAGTCTTCAATCAGTGTTCATTCAATGACATTTTTGCCCTCTTTCTATAAGGTATATTTGGTCGAAATGTGTGTACTACTCCATGTGCTTACTGCTCTAAAATTAATTAGAATGGTGATACTTGAAGACCATGTATTTTGATTAGGATACTTACAAAACGTACCTCGTAATATTCAAAAAACTTGTTCCAATAATCAGGTCCTTCGAAATAATCCGATCCTTCGCAAAATAAATCAGCTATCTTTTGTCAACGGAGCAGGAACGTAAAAACTCTTTGAAACACTTTTGTAAACTTCATTAATAGGACCCTCAATCAAAAAGCAACTCTCCTTTGTCCACGGACCAGAAACGTTATCCTATAACTTTTTGAGGCGGTAGGTCCAATCTAGCATTTCAAATCTTCGCTTGGCATTGTATTTTACTTCATGGTTGGGTGGTACAATATGGGATTTTGTGGAATTATTTATAGAAATAAATCCTCAATAGTTGTTCAGCACGCGTAGAATAACCGCCGTAGAAAAGGGCTATGTCGACAGAAGAATCTACAAACGACACGATGTGCTGATGTCGATTCTTCCGTAGACAAAACTCGTTTCTACAGTGGTCATGCTACGCGTTCAGACGAATTTAAGTTTGTATAACTATTTGTCTTCAAGTATCATCACATTGTATAATAATATTATCTCGAAACTATGTTTTCATTTATTTTTTGTTGAAATTTGACAAGAATAATATGTCAAATATTGAGTAAGTTTAATACGACTCACGGTCAGAAATATTGTTTAAAATTGATCGGTTTTACGCACTGTGTTCAATACGTGTGATCAGAAATATGACAGGTGATCAGAAGTGTCTGATCAGTTTGTTTTTGTGTGAAAATAATAAATGTTTAAGAACCACACTAGTCCACTCTCACCTTCACTAAGTATTGTTCAATTGTGAAATAATATGTTCTGTTTATGAAATTGTGCATTTACGTAAATATTTTGCTGTTATGGTGTAATAAAATGTTCAAAATATATCAAACGTTAAAAAAGGCAAATAGATAAATTAAGGGTTGAGACAAACTGAGCAACGGTCTTTCGTAGTTTTGCCGATGAAAGTATCAGACTAGTAATCACTGTTCTGTTTTGTCTGCGAAGGTCAATAGCTGTTCACATCAGCGCACAACGTTTCCATCGGGTCCAGTGTGGGTTAATAGCTGTTCACTAAATCTTATTTAAAATGGCTCTGGTCAATTCGTGGCTAAACCCGCGCAGGACGCGGGACGAAATTCGAATTATTCCAATCCGCTCCACCAATTTGTCCCACCAGAGCGGGACAAAGTGGTGAGGAAGAGTCGACTAATCCCAAAATTCATTCGCGGCAATTGTTTCAATTATTTTGTATGGAAGAGTTCTAAATGGTATGAATAGTTCCAGTCTAACCCAGTATTTCACATGGAGCGACAACCTATTTGACCTTCAAAACCCGGTTACTAGGTAATTCAGTATTCCGCGGTATGACTTATTTTTAATAAGTGTGTCTTAACCCTAAGCTGATCAGATATTACAAGAGATCAGTAAAATTAGAAGTGATCAGAATGTCTTTGTTTTATACAAACTTTATCAGAGTGTGATTAGTTTCTGTTAAATTGTAAGTCTACAATGTGCTTATTAATGTGCCGATTTTCACTAAATAAACGCCTAAATAGTGGCGCAGTGCAGGAATTTGAATTATCTGTTCAGCGCCGAGAGTGATAATTCCAATTGTGCAATAATATTTAGGTATTCGTTTAAATGTTAGTGAAAACGGACATAAATAATCTTTACTTCCCCATTTTGTTGCTTTAGATTGTTTAAGATACTAGATAAGTACCTTTTAAGAGTAAAAACCAATTTGGGAATAACATTTCATTGTTTTATTTGTTTATATAGTTTTTTAGAAAGAGGAGAAAAGAGACTGCTCTACAAACTGTCTCTTTTCTAAAGCTCCATGTACTTTAGGTGGAAGCGCCAATGTAACCCGCGAAAATCAAATTTTCTTACGTTTTTTGAAATTAGCAGTTCAGTGTCAAGTTATATGTTGATTAAAATAAGATTTGCGGCCAAAATAAATATGGCTTAACAGAGTTCTCAGCATTCAAATTATCAATACAACCCCTTTTAGTTCATCTAAAACCATTGAATTACTTTTTCATGAAAAAGTCATACTAAGGCATCGTCCTAATAGAACGCGAATGCGCGATCATCGCGCGAGTAAGCGATGCGACCATCGCGTGTTCGCGCGATGGCAAAAACTGGGTGTCCTATCATCGCACAACCGCGTCGTGCGATTGTCAGTTAGGACACCTATTCGAGTTCAATATGTTTAATCGTGCGTTCGTACAAGTAAAATTCGCGCGAACCTACGATGATCGCGCATTCGCGTTCTATTAGGACGATGCCATAGGATTAAATGAACATTTTATGAGCTACTCTGGCTCTTCTACCTTAACTTTGTCAGTGTATAGCGGCCATCTTGTTAAAGGTGCAGCTGCCAAATTAGGCGGGAACGACGCTACACGTTGAAATTGTTGCAATTTATTATCAAAAGCGGTGCACTGTTCGCTAGAAATACGTCATCTTGCGTGGCTGCGACATTCAGGAGTACACCAGGATACATTTCTAGATAAATATCGTTTTTAATTTCATTTGGCAGATCTAAGCTGTCTTGTCTCCCAGACATCGACAAACACATACGCGCCATACAACAAAGATTGGATCAAAGAAAATATATATATGTACTGCTAAAAAATTAAGCAGGCCTAAGTGAATAGGTCGATCCCACGTCAACAAACTATTGAAAGGTCGAGCGTGCCACTATTGACGAAACGTAATCCTAGAAAAAACTTACGTTTTAGCATAATCTGTTATAGGTGGATATACTGTTAAACTTGTATTAGCCATAAGCAAATTCACATAGGTAGTGTACACGGTGTAACACACATGGACGCGCAAACTGGTACCAAAAATTCAGCACATGATTCTGCAATAATTTGATTTTCGTACCCCTGGCGAACTTCAACAGGTCGGAGTAAAATGGCTGTGTCAGGCAAATAGATAGTATGAATCTTTGAGGGCTTCGTTTTTGCCAATTGTACACAATCAAGCGATAAACCTTCAGACCTACGGTATTTTATATTGTTTTCAACTGTGAGTCAGAATCATGTACACAATTATAAATAATGGTAACAATTTGCAGTTTGTTCCCGTTGAGTTACACCATTTTGTGTTACACTGTAACCCATTGGGAAAAAAATAACCGATTAGTAACACTAACTCAATGCCACGTGGCAATGTTACTTTTGGTACCAGGAGAATTTGGATGCAAGAGCGAGCGAAGCGAGCTCTGGACTTGAGGCACCCCGACTCGGACAGGTTAGGTACGAAGTGAATGGCGGGTTCTAGTGAGCGAGCGGAGCGAGCGAACTAAGACTCCGACATCCCCTTCGTGTTAGGTTGCTGTAAAACCTGCAGACAGAAATAGTGGCCCCATAGGGCTACGTCGACTACGCTTTTTAAGCGAATATAAAATGTTCACCACCGTAACACCCATCAACGGGGTCCGCGGGAACAATTGGGTGTTACATAAGTAAAAAAAAAACGAGACATGGAGTTACAGTGTTACTAATCAGTAATTTTTTCCCAATGGGTAACAGTGTAACACAAAATGGTGTAGCTCAACGGGAACAAAGGCAATTTGCGCGTGGATGTCCATTGCACCCTTTGTATAACTTTGTGCTTTTTTATATCTTATTTGGTCTTTTTACTAAGATATCCTGTATAATTGTGAATTTAATATCGTATTTGATCTTTTTTACTAGGACATCCCTGTTAAATCTTTATGATTTTCATATCTCATTTTGGTCCTTTTTACTAAGTGTGTCTTAACCTTAAACTGATCAGTAATACTACAGGCGATCAGTAGGTAACAGTAGACAAGTGATCAGAATGTCTTTGTTTAATTTAGTTATCTGTGTGTGATTTTTGTAGTATGGAAGAAGACATGCTGTGCTGACCCCAAATAAATTGGGATAAGGGCAAGAAATTATGTGTTTTTTTTTGTTTAAAATTGTAAGTCTGCAATGTGTATGTGATCATTGGTGTGTACTCAATAATGGGACATTGTAATATTTTGACCAATCGGCTCCCCGCCATAATATTGCAGCATTCATTTTTAATGTCGCCAAGTGTTGATCAAAAATGGGCATAAATAATTTTTTACTTCCTCATTTTGTTGTCTTAGATAGATAATAAGTACCTACCTTCTGAGAGTAAAAACCGATCTGGAAATAACATTTTTAATTGTTTTATTTGTTACCCTACTTACCAACTCTACATCATCTGCCTAGCCTTTTCCCAAACTATCTTGGGGTCGGCTTCCAGTCTAACCGGATGCAGCTTAGTACCAGTATTTTACATGAAGCGACTGCCTATCTGAGCTCCACAACCCAGTAACTGGGTAATACGATACCCCTTGGTAAGAGACTGGATGTCAGACTTTTGGCTTCTGACTAATCGTAACGACTGTCAAAGATCTACAAATGACAGCCGGAACCAATAGCTTTACGTGCTTCCGAGGCACTTACCCACTTTACAACCATCAGCAAATATCATTATTTAAGATGTAGTGACCGCGTGACCTCCAAAAACCCTGTTACTAGGTGATACTAATACGATACCCCAAAGACTGGCTGTTAAACTAAGTAAGCAAGATCTCGATTTATTTAGGAGCGTTTAAAACAACTTTTTTTTTTTTTTTTTTATTATCTATTGGCCTGCGCTTGACCACTATCTCACCTGATGGTAAGCGATGATGTGGTCGACGGTGAAGCACGCTTGCCTAGAAGAAACCTATTCACTCTTGACTTAAAGACCTCTAGATTGTAGCTATCGGGAAACACAGACTCCGGCAGGGAATTCCACTCCTTAGCGGTACGCATTATAAAAGTATTCCCAAAACGCTTAGTGCGTATGTGTGGGATGTCCACCAAGTACCGATGGCGCATCGCCGTACGTCTGGTAGTCCGATGATGAAACGGGCTAGGCGGAATCAGATCATGCAATTCCATCGCACACTCCCCGAAATGTAACCGATAAAAAACCGATAAGCTGGCAACTCGGCGACGATGTTCAAGGCTCTGGAGCTTAGACTTGACCAGTGCCTCATTGCCAATGAGCCTCTTGGCACGCTTTTCAATCGACTCAAGTGCATCAAGCTGGTATTTGGCAGATCCGTCCCAGAGATGAGAACAGTACTCCATGCATGATCGAACCTGCGCTTGATACAAGTTGAGCAGCTGTTCTGGCGTGAAGTACCTTCTCACCTTTGCAAGGACCCCCAACTTTTTGTCAGCCTGTTGTGCTTTTGCCTCAATATATGAGCCAAAATTGAGGGTTGATGTCAAAGTAACGCCCAGAAGCTCAAGATGGTCTGCTATTGGCACGGTTACATCTCGGAAAGTTGGAGCCGGGTGAAATTGGCTCTTTTTCGCGGAAAAAAGACACGCCTGGGTTTTAGCAGCATTAAAACTGACCAGATTGGCCTCGCCCCATTCGGAGACTGCCTGCAAGGACAGGTTCAAACGCTCCACCAGGGCCTCACGGAGAGACCGGATCTGAGGCCCGGTAGCCCGTGCGTTAGACAGGTATCTCTCAGCAACAGTGCTGTCGTCTGCATACCCAAAGGTGCCGGGTCTTAGCAGATCGTTAATGTGCAGCAAGAATAATGTTGCTGAGAGTACGGACCCCTGAGGGACCCCGGCATTAATATGCTGTTGGTCTGACGAGCAGCCATCGATAACCACTCGAATGGACCGATCTCTCAGGAAGTCTGCAATCCAATCACACAGACCACCGGGCAGACCGAATGAAGGAAGCTTACCAATAAGGCTTTCATGCCAGACCCTATCAAAAGCCTTCGAGATGTCGAGGGAGACGGCAAGCGCTTCCCCGTGCCTCTCGATGGCCTCACTCCATATGTGAACGGCATACGCTAGAAGATCCCCAGTAGACTAACTTAGAATAACTTTTTAAGGCCCATGTATCCTGCTTATGAGTATGAAGTTTCATTAAAATCGGTTCAGTCATTTCGGAAAATAACGACTTGAAAGTTTGTATGAAATGTTGTAAGATGAGGTGTTAACGATCTTAAACGTCTAGTGCACAGGACGACACATCAACCTATACATTTACAGTCATGGCCTCGCTTTGAATAGATTTCGAATACGATTAACTGGTTTTGTATAGCTTCGTCGCTCTGCGTACCTGTTGTAATAATAGACCTAAGCTGTGGCGAGAAAGGGTTTCCCTACCCAACACATTTGTGCCACCTGCTGAAAATCTCCCACCTAGACAAGAGTTGCCATGGCTGACCTGGAAGTCTTTGAATAGACTTCGGACACATATTGGCCGAAGGAAGGAAAACCTGTTCAGAGTCCGTACCATGACGTCTTAAAACATTATTGTTCCATTCCTATTCCAGAGTGGGAAAGAGATGGAGCTAGACGACCTGTATAGCTCCGTCTCTTTTTCACTCTGGAATAGGAATGGAACAATAATGTTTTAAGACGTCATGGTACGGACGCAGGTGGACATTCATAGATGAGTCTGCTCTGGAGTGTAAATGTGGTGTTGCCCCACAAACGAAGGGATAATTGTTATCGTGTCTTGTCGCTTGCACATTATAGGAGCTGATGGATGCTACTGAAAGTCCCAAACTCTTCGCCAAATTTTGGGCAGACTCAATTTAAATTGTCATCGACACCTAAGAAGACCTTAAAAAAATAACAATTTATTTGGCTTTGAGAGCCATCTTAACTATGTTGGATATGATACCTTTACTTTGGTTGCAACAAATATTAACGAATACTCGGCCATTTTTTTGCGTATCTGTTAAAATATTTTAATAAAAAAAAAACTCCCTTGAATCGACATAGTAATTTATTTAATAAACCTATTTACATATTTCTTATTATTTACATTGAACCAGATGAAAATTAACAGCTATTAACAAAAACAATTATAATTCACACTATACTTAAAAAAGAGAACATAATGAAATATTTTTTTTCCAGTTCTTTGAAGTCCCATGTAATAGGGACTTGCCATGAACCAAACATGGGTGATAATGACATATTCCATTGCACGGAGTGAATAGGTATGCGAGAGAGAATAGGGACAAAACATTGAATAGGATTTCATCATTGAATAAAAATAATTCGATAACTAAAAAGCTATTGGTATCGTTACTGTTTTAATTTAATGAACAATAGAGAATTTTTATGCTACCAATAATATTTTAATAGATATATTACTGGTAGTCTAATTAGAAGTAGAAGAAGCTCTCAAAACGGTGAAGGAAAACATCGTGAGGAAACCAGGATTTCGTAGAACTAAAAAATCGAAGACATGTGACATCTGCCAACCCGCACTGGGCCCGCGTGGTGGATTACAGTCCACTCCCTCTCATTGAGAAGAGGCCTGTGTCCCAGCAGTGGTAACATTGTAGGTGATGATGACGATAATGAACGTGAAAATGCCTTTCAAAGTGTCGTCCCGATTCACCCCATTTTACGGTTTATGGGAAGGTCCTGGAATATTTTGTTCGACCTGGGAATCCTATCCAGGACTTGATGTTAAGTAGTAGCGCATAAAAATTAAAATCATTTATTTCAAGTAGGCCAGTTACAGGCACTTTTGAATAGTCAAAAAACAATAACATATTAAGCTACAGTCCCAGTCACTAGACATAATAACTGTGAAAGTACATAATAACTGTGAAAGTAGTGTAGTAGTTGCCCATTCCAAAGCGTAGATCTCTATGGAAAGAAACTCCATGGACACTCTTTTAAATTAGTAGCTTGTTACAAAAATCTTGGTTACATCATTCATGTTGAGATGGTAAATTATGTGAGAACGATGTAGCAAGACGTGCACGTTTTAAGTGTCCACAGTAAAAAACAAAAAAAAAAACAATTCAAAAATAAAATAAATAGTTCGAAATAAGCCGTGGCAACTAAGACATGACCAGGCACAACTAAGTCTACTAGATCAAGGCTGCTCAACCCCAGGCCCCCATCTCTCATCGCTCAGTAGTCGCGCTTGCGACCACTCGACCAACGAGGCACTCGGAAAAATATTATCAATATAAAAACAAAAGTATTTAACTTCTATATAATGCCAATTTCGAAATGAAAAAAAAATCTAAAACTTTTGGTACAATTGTTTTACTTATTTTTATTAAATAATTTGGTTATAAAAATCAGTTAGAATTCCACGCACTTTCAGTTATTCGCTATTTTATTCTACCGCTTATTTAGTGAAATATTTTTAAATTATTATCTAACAATTTTGATGTAAGAAGTGGGCAAAGTCGAATATTCGGCTTTGAACTTGGCGGGCTATTCAGTTGAAACAGCTTTTTTTTTAAACCATCGTTTTTGAAATAACATTTTCACCTCATGATGGTAACACATAAGTTGAGGTCGGAATTAGGTAGAGTTATTTTTGTACTGACACTGATTTCATATACCGAAAGAAAAAAGTGGATATGCCACAAATCCCGAGATTAATTTTAAAGAGCAGAAACAACCCGTGATTTATTAAATAGAATAGTTATTTACTTTTACACAATTTAAACCACGGCTCTGTATGGTGTCGGACGTAAAGAATAGCACCATCCCATATCTTCCCGTGGATGTCGTAAGAGGCGACTAAGGGACTTGCCAGAGAATGGGCAGCAGCGTTCTCTGTGCTTTTGTAACAACCGTACTGCGATCGCCAACCCGCCTGCCAAGCGTGGCGATTATGGCAAAACCCCCCTTATGTCAATGTGGCGTTGGGGGAGGCCTATGTCCAGCAGTGGACGTCTTTCGGCTGAAATGATTAATTTAACCCATCCGACATCGGATGTATAAAGTTGCAAAATTACAATGCCCACACGCACGATGTTACTAATAAAATTTGTACGTTACCTAATTATCCTTGTTTTATTTGTCTTATCTCTGAGGTTTTTTATTTATTTGTTATGTTGTTATAGCCACACGGGATTGTATTATAAATCCCGGGAAAATCCCTATTAATTTCAACATTTCGATGCAAGTACATAAATAACTCTACCTAATTCCGACCTCTCCACATAACATCACGACTGTAATTAGTTTAGGTTAAGCAGAGGTGTACCTAATAGTACACCCACATTTCTTTATGATGGGGGGGGGGGGGCTATTGCCATCAACCGGGCACAAATCCAGGCTCCGTGGCTGCTACTGAAAAATTCCTGATCTATAATCATGATGATATAATCCAATAACACTTTGCCCGACCTGGGAATTGAACCCAGGAGGTCATGCTCAGCAGTCGCGCTTGCCACCACGAGACCAACAAAGCAATAAACTCATGTTGATAAATTGGTGCAAAAACAAATCCTTACGCCAAATATACTGAATTATCCGAATATCTACATTGCCCGTCTTTATACAAGATGTTGTTTGGCATCCTCGTCAAATTCAAGGAGATAACTATGCTAATGATTCTCGACCCGAATCAATAATAAAATGGGTAGGGTATTTTTTCGTAATTTGTTTCTTTACGGAAATTCGTAAGTGTGTACCACCCGTGTTTTAAACGCGGCCGGCCGATTCTCGCCCTATAACCGCGCTTTCACACATACAAACAATCTCAAACGTTTATACAATAATTCATTACTCCTTAAACCACATAAAGGGGGTTATTCTGAAATATGTACTGACAAATTTAAACAACACAAAGAAGCAGCGTTTTTTAATAATTAACTAGGTACCGTAATTTAAATTGATTATTTATGTCTTTAGTGACAACATCCTGAATTTTGACGAGGATGCAAAACAATACCTTGTATAACCTTCGAAATTATTATACACTAGCTGATCCGCGCAACTTCGTCTGCGTCACATTTTCCCCGTTTTCGCAACATTTTTCATTGCTGATCAGCTCCTATTTGTCGTAGCGTGATGATATATAGCCTATGTCCTTCCCCAGGTTGAAATCTATCTTCTTGCCAAATTTCATCAAGATCCGATCAGCCGTTTAGTCGTGAAAACGTAACAAACATACAAACAAACAGTGACTTTCGCATTTATAATATTAGTATGGATTTGACTATACTACTACAAAATTGATCTAAAGGCGAATCAATCAACGTCCAATTTTAAAATTTCCAAATCTCTCTGGGTGGCACCAGAAAAAAGAATTTAAAATTTTAGATAACTCACTTATAATCTAATAGTTGTAAAAACACCCTTAACAAACCCGAAAATCACTTGTCCTCCTCGTAATTGCGATCATTTTTAGGGTTCCGTACCCAAAGGGTCAAACGGGCCCCTATTACTGAGACTTCGCTGTCCGTCCGTCCGTCACCAGGCTGTATCTCATGAACCGTGATAGTTAGCCAGTTGAAATTTCTACAGATTATGTATTTCTGTTGCCGCTATAACAACAAATAAATACAGAATTAAAGAAATATTTAAGGGGGGCTTCTATACATAAAAGTGATTTTTTTGGCTCGCTTTTATAAATAATGGCACGGAACCCTTCGTGCGCGAGTCCGATTCGTACTTGGCCGGTTTTTTTTTTGTTTGGACCAGACCTGGGACCCTACGAACGGCATCAAAGTACTAAGTTTTTCACAAGTTTTTTTTTTAATACTAGTTTTTAATGATATAACTTTATATATCTCCTTACTTCCTTACTTCTTACTTCTCAATGCATCCAAAAAATTCGAAGTTTTGCTTAATTTGATGTACAGAATGCTTTCTTGACGGCTTCGTGAAGGGTCGGTTTGCATCTTGTATAACTTTAAAATAAAAACTCGACGCTTAGACGGATACTCAATCTAACAAAATGATTGGCGTCAACAATGCCCCTAAAATAGTCAAAAATGAGGCTAACTAAAGATTTGAACAGTTAAATGTGACGTCATGAAAAAGTGCTCACACTAAGAAGACTGAACTTACTCATTGGAAATAGTATCTATCGTTCTATTGGTGAACGATAGATACCATCCGGAGTCAGTCATCGAAGCAACATGGCCACCACAAACCAACTTATGTTTTTCCACTATTATGTTAAGAGCGTTTATACCCTACGGCTTTTCATACAAACTTTCAAGTCGTTATTTTCCGAAATGACTGAACAGATTTTAATGAAACTTCCTACGCATAAGCAGTATACATAGGTCTAAAAAGTTACTAAAAATTATTTTGGAAATGTCTTTTAAAAATGGAGATAATTGGAAATTACTGTTTCTATAGATAATTAAAAATCGGTCTAATTTAGCTGTAACATTATTTTTCGATGTTTTTTAGTAACATTTTAGAACTATGTATACTGCTTATGCGTAGGAAGTTTCATTAAAATCTGTTCAGTCATTTCCGAAAACAACGACTTGAAAGTTTGTATGAAATGCCGTAGGGTATAAACGCTCTTAAATATTGTTAAGAAATCTCGCCCAGATAGTAGTTATTAGAATCGGCCGCCTGTGATACAGGTTCAACCTAGTACAGGCCGCGAAATGTGTTATACCTTCATTATTTCTAAGATTTAACTGTTTTTTTAGTGCCAATATTAATTTTGAATAAATATATTATTATTATTAACTAGTGGTGACAAGATACAGAAGAATATTTCCCTTCGCGGCGTTGAACATTGGAATCTGCATCTTATTACCACTAGCTACATATCAATTTACGTGGGGTCAAGATAAAATGCTCAGCGACGTCCCTGGTGTGCGCTGGCCTATACTATTTAAAATGGCTGTCACTTCCAGCGTTGAGAGCTTACAATAATTGAAAATCACGAAAGATATCGATATAAGTGACGATGTTATTTTAGTTGTAACGTTGTAGACTATTCAATGTTTATGACGTGGTAGGGCCAATCTGAACTATACAGGGTGTAACGAAAAGGGTATATACATACTTAAATGTGTGCTACAGACTGTCAAACTGAACATGTTTCTCAATCGGAAAAACATCGTAATAGCGAAAAAAATATCAGCTGCCCTAAACATTTGGGTTGAAGAGGTATTGAAATTTTGTATAGGGCAGCATCATTTTATCGCTATTCCGATGTTTGTCCAATGGAGAAATATGTTTAGTTTGATGGTCTGTAGCACACCCTTAAATATGTACATACACCCTTTCGTTACACCCTGTATATATCTTTGCTCGCAGGCGGATAGTCAATCTCAAAAAAAGAAATATTGTTGTCAGCAATATCCCTAGAATAACGATAAAAATTAGAACAAAATACACTATTATGTCATACTGGTTAAAGCCTAATATTACAGTAGCACTAAAAAAAATACAATAATAATAGTCTATTTTGACTATACACAAACAAATATTTCTATTTATATAATATATTACTTTACAGTAACTTACCTAATATTTGTAAGATTAACAGATAATAAAAACGCATATTTACATTTTTATAACAACTTTTGTTTATTATAGTCTGTTCAGAAAAAGATGGAATATGTGACAGATGTCAAATTTATTATTGTAGACATAACATTCACCGCAGTGTCTGAAGACAAAAGTCTATGACCAGAGTGTGTTGCCAGTGATTACATACAGAACCGAAACGTGGTCGCTCACAATGGGCCTCATCAGAAGGCTACCCAAAGGGCAATGGCCTCTCCATTGCCCTTTGGGTAGCCTTCTGATGAGGCCCATTGTGAGCGACCACGTTTCGGTTCTGTATGTAATCACTGGCAACACACTCTGGTCATAGACTTTTGTCTTCAGCTATGCTCGGAGTTTCTTTGCGTGATCAAATCAGAAATGGGGACATCCCGCAAGAGAAACAAAGTTACCGACGTAGCCCGAAGAATTGTCAAATTTAAGTGGCAGTGGGCAGGGCACATTGCTCGCAGAACGGATGGCCGATGGGGCCGAAAAGTTCTGGAGTAGCGACCGCGAACCGGAAGACGATGGGTTGGATATATATATTTATATATACACCATCAAATTTTGTTCGTTTTAATCCCTTGGACCCGTCCAAGGGATTAAAACGAACAAAATTGATTCAACTTTCAAAATACTATTCATAAACAACTTACACAGCATTATATCGCTTAAAATAAAATAAAAAACTAAAAGCGTTCCGTTCTTTGCCATTTTGCTACGGAACCCTAAAAATAGCAAGTGATAACGTAATATTCGCAAAATGTGTGTGTGGTCACATCTTAAGGTACGAAATGAGTTTCAAATGGTACTACTAATGGTTTACATTGCTTTTTCACTGATGCGAAAATTGGTTACAAAAAAGGTAATTATTTTTAATTTTATTAGTACAAATCGATAGTGTTTCATGCACCGAATCGACCCTCCAAGGGATTAAAACGATTAAAATGTAACGGTGTATACGATCATTGACCCACGATACAGGAGAAATTCCTAGTTTGGGGCAAAGTTTACTAAAAATGTATATCTTGATATGTCGCCGTGCGTATGATTTTGAGTATGTCACACAAATCATCACAAAATGAACAGACTGTAATCAATCTCTATTAAACATTCCAAATTAATACTAAGAGATACTTATCATTTTACGAATATTTTTTACATTATATTAAAAATTGTCTTTTACTAGAAATTGCTTAATTCCAAAATAGGGATGATCACTGGGTATCGAAAACTAAATTCTATTTTGTCCGTCAGCCAGGTAATACAAAAATATTAGACTAGGTATTTTTTGTTTTAACACATTAACAAAAAAATACTGAAGAGCGTTTACACCTTTCGACATTTCATACAAACTTTCAAGTCCTTGTTTTATGAAGTTTCATGAAAATCGGTCCAGTCAACCGATTTTAATGAAACTTCATACGCATAAGCAGGATACATAGGTTTAAAAACTTACTAAAACATTATCGAAAAATAGTGTGACAGCTAATTCGAACGACAGCGAATTCGAATTCGACGAATTATAAATTATCTGTAGAAACAGAAATTTCCACATTTTTTTTAAAGACGTGAAAATGTTTTAAGTCATTTTTTAGATCTATGTATCCTTCAGAGGCGTATTAAGTTTCATTTAAATCGGTTCAGTCATTTCGGAAAATAAGGACTTGAAAGTTGGTATGAAATGCCGTAAGGTGTAAACGCTCTTAATTAAAACGCATTAAAGTTGTAGATTGGGGGGTTCACTACGTCACAAGTAGGTATAAAATTTACCCGTGACGTCATGTGCTATTTCAACTCTATACAACTTGTAACGTTAAATGCGCAAAACCTGAAAATAATTTGATCAGAATAACGAGCAGAATCAATTGAACCACTTTTTAACATAGGTCACATTTTTCAAAAAATCTTCATAGAAAATGTTGCTCTGTCTATTTTTGTTCATAGATCAAGCCATCACGTGTGCAAACCCGCCAAAATAGGTAAACAAACACAAATGTTTGACGTCCAATTTAAATTTTCTCATACGCGAGAAAAAAAGAATGAAACGATCAGAATTGCCAGTAAAAGTAAAACAGCACATAAAACCTTTACGTTTTTTTTAAATATTTTTTTGACTCTCAGAATTAGGTCAATTGAATTAAAAATCATTTGGGGTGTCTCAGGTTTTGCGCATTTAACGTTACACGTTGTGTATCTCCGTATTATTATGGCTTACGTGAAAAAAGAAAAAATACATGTCCAATACTTTTTAATCATCTACCCAATAGACAAAGAAGAAAAAATAGAAGGTAATTATCCCCATTGTCAAAGATCATACGCTAATTCTGAATCCTGCAGATTTTTTGGCCTATATTTAATTTCCAATCTATTTTATAATTATAATACTCTACAAAACAGACCAAAATTGATGACGTCAATGTGAAGACACTACCGAGATCTACAAGGTCAAATTAAATTTGTTTGCGAACCTCAGACATAATGAGTTATCATCTGCCTAGCCTTTTCCCATGGGATCAACTTAAATTCCGAAAACCAGTCTTACCTAGGGATATCCTATTATCCAGGACTAACCGGTTAGACTGGAATTCGACCCTTACATAGTCGGGAAAAGGCTTGGCATATGATGGGTGGGTTTCATGCTAACCGGAAACAGCTGAATACGCGGCCGCAAAACGTACGTATTTACATAATTGTCGTCATTAAAATCATCAATATAAGTTCATTTAATCCCAATGAATGACAATTTCATGAAAAAATCATTCTATGGGGTTAAATGAACTAGAGGAGTATTGATGACTTTAATATTATAACCAGAGGTCGGAAATTAGGTAGAGTTATTTGTGTACTTACACTGATTTCATACAGCGAAAGAATAAAGTAGATATGCCTCAAATCCCGATATTAATTTTAAAGAGCAGAAAAATTCCATGATTTCTAAACTAATAATATAAAGAGGAAACATTTGATTGTTTGTTTGCATTGAATAGGCTCCGAAACTACTGGTCCGATTTGAAAAATTCTTTCAGTGTTAGATAGCTCATTTATCCAGGAAGGCTATAGGCTATATACCATAACGCTACGACCAACAGGAGTGGAGCAGCAATGAAAAATGTTGCGAAAATGGGGAAAATGTGACGCAAACGAAGTTGCGCCGGTCAGCTAGTATTAAATAAAAAAGTTATTTACTTTTACACAATTTAAACCATCCGACATGGGATGTCCGAAGTTGCAAAATTCCAATGCGCACACGCAACGGAAGATCCATATTAATATCAACATTTCGATGAAAGAACAAAATTAACTCTACCTAATTCCGACCTCTGATTATAACTCCGTCAAGCCATATTAGTTACAGCCGCGTATCATATTTTATTCAACACTAGTTGTTCGGCGCAACTTCGTTTGCGTCACATTTTCCCCGTTTCCGCAACATTTTTCATTGCTGCTCCACTCCTATTGGTCGTAGCGTGATGATATATAGCCTATAGCCTTCCTCGATAAATGGGCTATCTAACACTGAAATAATTTTTCAAATCAGACCAGTAGTTTCGGAGCCTATTCAATGCAAACAAATAAACATAAAATCAAATCTTTCCTCTTTATAATATTAGTTTAGATAAAAACTGACACTGACCGGCAAATGGCAAAAAACGTAAGAAAATTTTAATTTCTTGGTCCACCCTATCGCTTCCACTATAATTTGACCTTATACAATATTCTTTCTTCAAATCAAAGCCTACACAATGACGTCATCACCTAAATCTCCCTTCATCTGATATGATATATAAAAACACAAGCGTGTGCACATACAATTTTGTACCTCATTCCTTTCAAAACAAGGTCTATTCCGATTCGCTCGCTTCTTCTTCTTCTACTTCCTTTTCCTTCCTTTTACCTTTGGGATGCATTTTGTAGACGTGCTTCTGAAGATCTTTTAGTTTTAAATATCTGTAAGCAGAAATAAAGGGTATAAATAGACGATATTTCTTTATTTGTTCTGGACCATACCTGGGAACATTCCAGTTACGGAGACATCATCATCTGCCTAGCCTTTTCCCAAACTATCTTGGGGTCGGCTTCCAGTCTAACCGGATGCAGCTGAGTACCAGTATTTTACATCAAGCGACTGCCTATCTGACCTCCACAACCCAGTAACTGGGTAATACGATACCCCTTGGTAAGACTGGATGTCAGACTTTTGGCTTCTGACTACTCGTAACGACTGTCAAAGATCTACAAATAACAGCCGGGATCAACGGCTTAACGTGCTTTCCGAGGCACGGAGGAAACTCGGTATGTAATTATAGTCACTCATCCACGGGCCAACCTCGGCAAACACGGCTTGAGCTTAAAGATCGACCCGTGCGGCTGTTATTATTTAGCCACACGCTCCTCAAATAACAAATACGTAAGTAGTATTTAAAAAAAGTTGGATCTTTGGTTGACTGGTAGAGAATGCCTTGTGGAATAAATCCGCCTATGTATGTACCACTCTTGTACATGAAGTTTAAATAAATAAATAAACAAACTTTGACCTCCAATACTTATATAATAATATAATAATTCTAATCACGGAATTAGAATGAGGAGCTCATGGCTGAACCTAGAACTAAAAATTCGAAGACATGTGACATCTACCAACCCGCACTGGGCCCGCGTGGTTGATTACAGCCCACTCCCTCTCATAGAGAGGAGGCCTGTGTCCCAGCAGTGGGAGCATTATAGGCTGATGATGATGGTGATGATTAAGAGCGTTTATACCCTACGGCATTTCTATAGATAATTAAAAATCGGTCTAATTTAGCTGTAACATTATTTTTCGAAAATGTTTTTAATAACTTTTTAGACCTATGTATACTGCTTGGGCGTAGGAAGTTTCATTAAAATCTGTTCAGTCATTTCGGAAAATAACGACTTGAAAGTTTGTATGAAATGCCGTAGGGTATAAACGTTCTTATTCTGAAGTGTGTAGGCCCGAAACTTGGACGTGACCGTGAACAAAAGTACAACGTTGCTGAGTATGGGTAACTTACTTGCTAGAACACTGCTTGCACGGAAACTTGAAGTCCTCAGGCTTAGCGTGGAGCCTGAGCTCATGCTTGTCTCTGATGGACTCCGTTGAGAAGTTGCGACGGCATACCCTACACTGATAGGGCTTCGCTGTGTTGTGGGACTGTTGGTGAAAAGAAGCGGTCGTAAGTATAAACTAATATTATAAAGAGGAAAGATTTGATTGTTTGTTACGATTTAACTCAAAAACTATTCGACCGATTTAAAAAAATCTTTTTCATCCCACCATCTCGATATCTGAGTGCAAAAGCCGTTTTTATTCTCTAGAGGATAAAGTAAATTGAATTTAGAACATCGTGTGCACTAAGTTTGTGAATTTAAAAAAACATTAAACCTATTTACTGCTACCTCTATGGTGCCGAATATATCATACAACTTTTTTTTAATTTGTTAAAAACTCAGACTCGGAACCTTCTTGGTGTTCTTTTTTCAATTTGCTTTGTACGCGGTTCTTTACGCGGCATTTTTTCACGTCATTGTTAATTATACCGTAATATTATTTTGTTATAATTTAAAGATTATTCTGTACTACCTGTCATAATGTAGTAATTAATACCTAAACTGAAATAAAAGTGTATCTATCTTGTGATTGCAAACGTTTTTTTTTTTGCATTTAGTCATTTCCTCGCTGAGGTGGAATGAAAAGTTACGTGTTGCACTCGAGTGCAAAGATTTTTCACCTCGTGCTCGTTTGATTTCCTCGCTAACGTTCAGGATTCTAATTTTGAAAATTTCAATTTTAGAATCCTTCGCTTGCTCGGTCATCAAAATTGAAAACGCGGTTAAAAAGCAACTTTGCACTCTTGTATAACAAATAACTATTACCATTAGAAAGCTCTTTACCGAGGACCTAATCGAACCCGAAACTAGGGACAAATTCCACCTTTTCTCATTTGATAATAGGAAATTTCGTTTATCTGTCTAGCCGATACACAATATGTTGAGTTTTTAGTACGAGGCCTAGAGCACCAGTTCCGCGGGAAGACCACCATTACAGCTGCATGCTCCCTAGCAACTTTGTAAAAAAACATGGCGGACAACTCGTACGATGTAGACTTCTTTTTAGGGTTCCATACCCAAAGGGTCAAACGGGACCCTATTACTGAGACTTCGCTGTCCGTCATTTGCTGTATCTCTAGAACCGTGATATTTAGCCAGTTGAAATTTCTACAGATAATGTATTTCTGTTGCCGCTATAACAACAAATACTAAAAACAGAATAAAATAAATATTTAAGGGAGCTCCCATACAAAAAAAGTGATTTTTTTGCTCTTTTTATAAATAATGGTATGGAACCCTTCGGGCGCGAGTCCGACTAGCACTTAGCCGGTTTTTTAAATTATTCAACGACATTAGGAAATAGCTTGCTACCTCTAAGGGTTCATTTACGAAGACGCGGCGCGTATTGCTGCGCGGCCCGTATGTTTTAATCAAAACATATGGAAATGTTTTTGTAGTAAGATTTTTTTCCTTGTTCTACCTACCGTTTGTAGTAATCAACGACTTATTATCGCACCTACGCTGTCCTCCCATACTTAAGTACTAACGCTGTAACATTCAAATATTGTAAAACCAAATGATTTTAAAAGAGTAACCATGAAATTTCCTGCCGGTTCTTCTCCATAGGAAACGACCAACCCGAACCGTGCACCTTTTGTCGACGTTTTATAAGTGCCCATGTAGGCTTATGTAAAATAAAATATTTTGATAGTCACGCTAATTCTGTAGGTATGCTTTTAAGTCAGCGGATAAAACTCACCACTTTAACATGCCTCTTGAGACTAGAGTTAGTTCCGAAGCTCGTGTTACAGATGTCGCACGTGAACGGTCTCTCATTACGATGTGTTCTTTCGTGCACCTGAAATTATTAATACATAGTAGAATAAACAACATGTTAAAAAAATTGTATTTGGTTCGACGGACTAAGCTGGATCCCGAGAGCAGCCAAGAATCCCGAGCGGAGCGCGGGATACAAGGACCAAGATGTTTTTTTTTTCAAGTGTTTTCTTCTCTTGTATTTACCATTGATGAAATATAAATAGTAGTACATATGGATATATATTTATCACATTATTATCACTGTCAATCTATCAATTTATCACATTATTTATTTATTATACAAGGTGTTGTTTTGCATCCACGTCAAAATTCAGGAGGTAACAAAGGACATAAATAATCAATTTAAATTACGGTACCTAGTTAATTATTAAAAAACGCTGCTTCTTTGTGTTGTTTAAATTTGTCGGTACATATTTCAGAATAACCCCCTTAACGTGGTTTAGGGAATAAGAAACTTTCAAATAAACGTTTGAGATTGTTTGTATGTGAGAAAGCGCGGTTATAGGGCGAGGATCAGACGGGCCGCGTTTAAAACACGGGTGGTTCACACTGACCGATTTCCGTACAAAAAAAAAAAGAAAAATAACCTATCCGTTTTATTATTGATTCGGGTCGAGAATCATTAGCATAGTTACCTCCTTGAATTTGACGAGGATACAAAGTGTTGTATAAATCTCACCTGTAAGCTATACGCCTCAAAGAATCCTTTCCCGCAGTAAGTGCACCTAAACGTGGCTCCGCGTAGCACTCGCTCGTGTGTTTTCATATGCATCTTAAGAAGAGCTTGGGATCCAAACTTTTTGGGGCATTCGGCGCATGCGTGGACTTTTTCCTGTTGACAAAATTAACAATAAAAAATATTAAATGCTAGCTGGGACCCGCGGTTTCACCCGCGCAGGCCGAGATAAAAAGCCTATGTGTTAATCCAGGGTATAAGCTACCTATATACAACATTTCATCCAAATCTGTTCAGCCATTGAGGCGTGAAGGAGTGTCAAACACACACACACACTCACTCACAAACTTTCGCCTTACAATTATGGACCCTGTCGGGCACAGAAAATTTTAAGTAGAGAAAGGAAGAGCGCTGCTCTAATTTTCCTTGGAATGACAAGAAAAAGAAGAAAAATTACACTTATTATAATTTTGAATTAGTTTATATCATTTTTATAATTTTTATATATCCGTTTACTTTTCATTCATTATTTATTTAAATATATTGCTTGTTTATTTACTCGCATAAAATTGTTAATTATAATGTAATAATTAAGTATTATAATATAACTAGCTGTCCCGCGCAACTTCGTCTGCGTCACATTTTCCCCGTTTTCGCAACATTTTTCATTGCTGCTCCTCTCCTATTGGTCATAGCGTGATGATACATAGCCTATGTCCTTCCCCACGTTGAAATTTATCTTATTGCCAAATTTCATTAAGATCTGATCAGCCGGTTAGTCGTGAAAAGGTAACAAACAAACAGACTGATTTTTGCAATTATAATATTAAAGTATTGTGATTAAAATATAACTCGACTTGGCACACGAGGTTGTCGGTAAGTGGAATGTCAACTCGGCTAGCAGTGTGCCGATTGTCATAACGGCCAACGGCTTGATGGCCAAGAGCCTCGACACTTAGCAGTTGGATCAAGGGCCTGATACAGAAAGCAGTACTCCTCGATACGGCACGCATTGTGAGGAGGTTCCTGTCTCTACAGCCCTAACCACCGGTAACTTGGACCCTGCTCCCGACACCGGCGGAAACCAATTTAGAAAACTATCAATAACACTTGTAACGGGATATTTACCATGTTCAATATTTGTTTGGAGTTCCCGATATTGTTTTTTTTTATAGTGTTAGAAACCATGTTAGTTTAGAAATTTGTAGTAAATATCTAAATAAATAATGTATAAAATGAATAAACGACATAATTATTAATAGGTATTATACATATTTAAGGTATACCCAATGTGATAAACTAAAAGGTATAGTGGCTTGCCCAGATACTAAATCTTGTGTTGAATATCTGCCCGGATACGTTAGCATATGTTAGCAAGATAAGTAGTCCTAAAGGGAGTTTACGCCTTACGGCATTTCATACAAACTTTCAAGTCCTTATGTGTATAAAGTTTCATTAAAATCAGTCATTTCGGAAAATATGGACTTGTAAGTTTGTATGAAATGTCGTAAGGCGCAAAACGCTCTTAAATTACTACTTTTGAAATAAATAAAAAAATAAGAAAAACAAAACTACTATTTCTAATAATGTAGATACAGTAGAAACATAAACAATTTAAATTTTGCTGTAAAACCATATACTATATAATACTATATAACTATAATATACAACTTGGAACACATAGCTATCTCCACTGAAATAAATAATACTTACTAAATGTGTATCAGAGTGTTTAGCCAGGGAGTGCGAGTACTTGAACCTCTTCGGACACAGGCTGCACTGATAGCCAAGCCCCGAGTCCGCTGAGTGAGTCGCCAGGTGCGCTCGGAGTGCCATCCAGCTTGATATTGGTTTGTGACAGATCTTGCATTCACGAGTGCGGGTTGGGTGTTCTCTGGTAAAAGAAATTATGATGTCTTCATTATAAAGAAATAACTTTTATTTTCTTTTAAAAAAGAAAAAAAAAAGTGGCCCCGAAACTTGGAATTTCTCCTGTATCGTGGGTGCGTTTACAAACATTTAAACTCACATACACAAAGAGCCAGACCCAGAACAACTATCTGTAGGCCATACAAATATTTGTTCCGTGCGGGGATCGAACCCGCGACACGCAGCGCAGCAGTCAATCGCTTAGCCACTGCGCCAACCGTTTCGTCACAGCTTCTGCTCGCGGCTTCGCTCCCGTCATAAAAACCCATGGGAACGTTTTAAATGTGTAGGCGACACTTGGGCGAGGCCTATGTTCAGCAGTGGACGTCTTTCGGCTGAAATGATGATGAAGATTATGTTGGTATTAAAAAAAAATAACAAACTCACTTCTGCCGATGATTCTTCAAGCTCCCTTTAGCATTGAATACTTTATCACAATCTTTACAAGGAAACACAGCTCCATCTGTCTTCATTTCTGTCACCTCCTTAGACTTCATGCGCTCCATAAGCCTGGCTTCTTTTCGTTCAGACCTCTTTTGTTCTTTTGCTTTTGCGAACTCCATACGTTTTATATTCGTGAGGCCGAATGTATGCCATTTATTGTGTATTAAAAACCTCTTTGGATGTTTGAAGAGGAGCGCGCAGTGCGGACACTCGAAAACTCCTTCTGGTTTTATATCTGTAATTAAGATATCAAACACATAATAAAATATATAGCCTGTTGTTTGTTTTGGCAGAGGTGTGCCTAATAGAACATCCACAATTCGCCAGTTATATTTTCAGTCCCATGTAATAGGGGCCGGCCATTTTTTAAACCATCATTTTTGCGTTCTGTATGGTGTCGGGCGTAAAGAATAGCACCATCCCATATCTTCCCGTGGGTGTCGTAAGAGGCGACTAAGGGACTTGCCAGAGAATGGGCAGCAGCGTTCTCTGTGCTTTTGTGACAACCGTACTGCGATCGGTAACCCGCCTGCCAAGCGTGGCGATTATGGCAAAACTCCCCTTATGCCAATGTAGCGTTGGGGGTGGCCTATGTCCAGCAGTGGACGTCTTTCGGCTGAAATGATGATGATAATCGTTTTTGCGATAACATTTTCAGCTCATGATGGAAACACATAACATCATGCCTGTAATTAGTTTAGGTGAAGCAGAGGTGTACCTAATGTCTGAAAAAAAAAGCCTTTTTTTAACCAGATATTTGATTTTGTACATGGTATCAGGCAGGTTACGGAAATTCTGGCCAGATACTCACCAAGACCCTCAAAAACAGTGAAGGAAAACATTGTGAGGAACCCGGCATGTCCTTGAACTAAAAAAATTGGAAGACATGTGACATGACATCAACCAACCGACACTGGAGCCGCGTGGTGGGTTACAGCTACAGCCCACTCCCTCTAATAGAGAGGAGGCCTGTGTCCCAGCAGTGGGAACATTAGAGGCTGATGATGATGATGACCAAGAGACTAGAAAAAAATATAGGTAATTACCATTTTTATAGCAAGCAACAGCTTGCTCAACGCTACAATCACCCTCAATTATCCTGTAGTTCACGTCTTCATCTCTCTGAAACCCGTGATTGTCCTTCAAAAATGGAGAATAACAGTCAGAGTCTGTCCAGCTTGCTTTCTCAACCTTTATAACAATACTATTGTCTGTGGTAACTTCGGCATCTTCCCTTATAAAGTGTTGTGTTATTGCTACAGGTTTTAACTCCTCATCGTCCGACGGAGACTCCGTTTCTGATTTATTTTGAGCGTCTTTACTGTCATAATCTCCAAGATATTCCTGGGATTCTTCATTGGCGAGATTTTCTTGAGAATTTTGTTTGTCGTTGCAATTATTAGTATCGTCTTTCCTTAAGTCTGAGAAGGATGAGATGGATGATGATGGAGATTCTGGTAATAGGTCTGTGTTTTCTTCAGGGATATTTTTCGATGGTTGCATGTTTTTTTTAATTCTTATTTTTTCAATTGTCTTATTAGATGGTTTATCAGTTTTTGCAGTGTGTGGAACAACTGGATTAATCACAGGTACTTCCCTGGGTTTATTTGAGGAATGGATAAGGATATTTTCAATTAATTTCACCGTGTTTTCAATGTTTTTCCGCCTTGTACTGTTGATCTGTAGTTTTTCTTGAGTTTTCATGCTTAAATCTAAATTATGAGGAGCTTCTGGGTACGTATTGTTATGTAAATAATCGTTGTCGCCACCAATATGTTTATCATAGATTTTATTTGGTATCTGAGGTATGTTTAACGGCATTTTACGTATATGTTGTTCTTTAAAGTTTTCTTGCCTGGCTGTCTCACTTACTCGCTTATCGTAAACATAATTCAACATATTAGAATTATGTTCGTTCTGTATATTCAAATTCATAGGAAACATACCGTTAGGGAATGATAAATCATTCATATTATTCGCATTTTGGTTCAGATAAGACTGTTGGAAACTCAGTTGTTGATAGTTGGGATACTGACCCATTTGCGACGGCATCGTTATAGGAGAGTGGTTATAATGTACATAGTCCGGTAGGTTGTAGTGCCCGCTAGGTGTTGGGACGCCTTGGTGGGTCATTTTGCTCAAATTATTAATGTTATGAGCGAGATTCATGTGACCACTTATTGGTGTCATATTAACGGGCGCTCCCATATTTATGGGCGTCTCGTTCGGACCATAAGGCCCTGTGTTGTGCAACATAATTGCCGTAGTATTAAACTTTGCTCACTTTTCACCTTTTGCCGTTACATTTTAATGTCGAAAACACTAAACAAATAAAGCTAATGTAAGCCATTTTGTCTATTTGACATTTCAATGTCCACCCAAAAACCGATAAATCGACAATTTGACACAGACTTGACAAGTTACCGCTTTATTAAAAACCGGAACTTTGTTGATTTTCCAGTAGTATAAATATAATTTCCACATCATTTTAGTAATATAATAAAAAGGTCATCTTTACCGCTAATCTAGGAATCAGCTTGGAAGTTTCAATTTCCAAACTTCTCAAATGAACTCCTTGTCCTTGATCTTTTCTATCTTTGATTTGATGTGAAAGGATCTTTAAAAAAGTTTTTGTAAAATTCCGTCAGATGGCTTACGTTTGGGATGATCTTGGACACTCAATTTTAAACCCTACTGGAATTTATTAAGATCTATATTGGTGTTTGCAAAATGAGACATTTTTACAAACAACCATGATGGACGTTATGTAATTGAAATAGAGTTTAATTTAGTCTGTTTTTGCACAATTATAGCCATTTTGTATAATGAGGTAACATTACGTTGGTCGGTTGGTCTCACTCATTCTCATTCTCATTCATCTCGCTCTTTTATTCATTATTTATTTTCCGATGGTAGTGGTTGTGTTGTGTTTCTTAAACCCCGAATTAAATTAAAAATAGCACAATTTGAATAGTGTTGGTGTAATTTTTAATAAAAATTCTGCGAACATGGCGCTGGGAGCCTACGCTGAAGAATATTTTCGCTCTATGAACCCCTTAGCTGCGAAAATTCACGAGGATATCGTCGAAGCAAAAACTTCTTACGAAAATATATGGGAAACGCTCACGGAAAAAGAAAAGGTAGAAAAAAAACACTTCCTCGACACCTAATTTACTGGTTATTAACCATTTTAGCTATGTAATATGTGAGGAAAATCGACAAATACAGTGTTCAAATAATTGCATGTGAATTTTTCGGTACAACAATTTTGAAGAGTGAATCATAGCTTCATTATGCGTCTGGCAACGGTAATAGTCCCCTTACGTCCAATTATCTTATCCTGGGGTCATTAATTAATTGATTAATAAGTGACAATGGTATGTGAAACCTATACTTTATGTAAATATTGTTGTCAACATTTTTAAACAACAATTTATTATACATACCAAAATAAATATTAAGGGTCAGATTAGAGCGGTTATTTTTGTATCAAAGCCGCAGTACACTGTCTTCAAATATCAAAGAAAACCATAAAGCAGGGTGAAAAAAGAATGTGTAATGAATGGCTGAATCAATACAAAACTTGTTTTTAATTCATAAAAATAGCAAAATTCTTAATCTAAATATTTTTTAAATAGTTTTTGCATTAAATAACATTTAATAAACATGATAATCTCTGCTTTGCCTTGATTCACCCACACATCCTTTGTCAACCGGTTTCACCACCAATGCCAAACAAAGGAATCCTAGAATGAAATTAATCTTTAACATTTTCACTGTCAAGTTAAAATAATCCATTTTTACTTGTATGCTGAAATCAATAGCTACATATAACAACAACTTTGTAGGTGGGTTGTGGGCACACAAACAAATATTACTGTTTCACCGATATGCTGGGTGCTTAGCACCAAAAGTGTTAATAGTGTTACGGTTGTACTTTTCACATAACCCTGCTATAGAATCTCCTCTATGGAGATTCTGTTAAAACATCTTGAATACCTTCTGATTTATTAAAACTCAGTAAATCGTTACACTTCTTTTATATTTACTCCAACATTAAAAACCCTTACAAAATATACGTTTCTATCAAAACCTATCAGTGACCCAACATGTTAGCGACACACTGCTAGACTGCATTTGACATCTCGTCTGACAAAATACACACATAATTTTTCCTATCAAATTACAAACCATTCCTATTCTAAAACTCCACTTAAAGGCCACAAACATTACCTGCCAGTATAACAATTAAACCTGCCAGTTATAACAAGGACATTAAAATTCGACAATTACTAATTCCATAACAAACAAATAGAAAGCAATTTATCATGTAGCTTAATCAAATCTGTGTCCCATAAATATTTAATTTGAATTTTGAATATGGTGCAATATATTATGGATGCTTTTGTTATCTCAATTTTTTTTCTTTGTGTGATAAACGCCTATATTGCAACAAAATAAACACTTTCAATTGCTCTTCTCCGCCTGCCGTTTTGCAATACACTCCAACTTTTACAAATTTTTCCTTAGTAGATTAATCCAAGTTATTCCAGTTATTTTGGCTGTGTAATCATCTCTTCTTTTAAAGGGTTTCCTTTCTCTCTCCTTCTCTTGGGTAAAACGGTTGCTTTTTATATCTATGTATACCTCCATTATTAACAATCATCATTTTTTTTTCAGACTGAAATCATAAACGAATCTCTAATAAAATCAGATATTTCATTGAAATATGCATTATTAGATACTCTAGACTTTGATATCAACGACCCACCGGTACGCAAAGATGACTTAATGTCATTTTTTGGGCGAGATCATGGACAGAAAATAATCCAGGATGAAAACAGTTCATATAGAGATGAACACAGCAGTCCCTTTCTATATCAAACAAAAAGTCAATTAGATCTATGTATTTTAAGTGACTGCCGAGCACCGGAGGATGTAAAACCGACATCACCTCCCCCAATCATGTCTGAGCTGGCATTGTCACACTCAAAAGTGGTATCTGAGTTAAAAAATGCTTTAAAATCTCATGAAGTCCTACGGAATACTTACAAAGAGGGTCCTGATAGGGAGGTTACATCTCCAGGGTTTATCAGCAAGTTCATAGGGAATTTTAAAAGTAAGGATGAAGAGAGGGAGTGTTTGGTTTCACTTGGGCCTCAAACGCAGATTGTGGCGTCATCAGAAAACTTCTTTAGAACTAATTTCAAGAGTCCGCAGGCAGAGAATAAGTATGAGAAGGATTATAGAAGCAGTGTTGTCAAATCTAGCAGTGGTGAGTTTGTTTTTTTTATTCTTAAACAAATAAAGCTAAGGTTATACGCATGGGTGCTTTTTGAACGCCCGTTGAAAGTCGGCTTGGAAACAGAAACAGTGCATGTACACACGGACACATCTCTATGCATTTCCAGTATAACATTGCCTTGCTTTGAATAGTACATTGAGAGATCCGCATAAACTGGTTTTGTATAGCTTCGTCCGTCCGTCCGTCCTTCTGTCACCAGGCTGTATTTCATGAACCTTGATAGTTAGCCAGTTGAATTTTCTACAGATTATGTATTTATGTTGCCGCTATAACAACAAATACTAAAAACAGAATAAAATAAATATTTAAGGGGGGCTCCCATACAACGAAGTGATTTTTTTGCTCGTTTTAATAAATAATGGTACAGAACCCTTCGTGCGCGAGTCCGACTCGCACTTGGCCGGTTTTTTTATAAATAATGGTACGGAACCCTTCGTGCGTGAATCCGACCCGCATATTTTTTTTTTACTTTTTTGGCGCTTTTCTATAAAGCGCGTTGTGAAAAGGCCATTACGGATCTAGGGCTAACAAGAACTAACTTAGGAAAATATTGTTAGTTATGAGTATGAATGAGGATGAGTATAGAGTAGAGACCAAAGAAGCTATGGACTTTGTGAAGGATGATATGGCAAGTAAGGATGTGTCTCATGAGATGACAAGTAATACTTAGAGAAGTATGGAAGCAGAAGACATGCTGCGCCTACCCCAAATAAATTGGGATACGGGCTGAAGAATGGTGAAGATCTAACTATAAACCCAAACTGACAAAATTAAAATAAGACTAGTTGTAGAAGTACTTGACGGTATTTCAAGCGCTTTTTCGCCTAGAATCAGCTCATTCATTCGGAATATTTTCTATCTAGCAACAATGGAGCGAAGACACGCACGCAATACTTTCTCGCGTTTTTGCTCTCAGATTGGTCCGCATACATCCAAAACTATATTTTGCTACAAATGCCTGTTGTCGCTGATGTTAGCAATAACATGTTCAACTTTCCGATCTTTTCAGATCTTTGACAGACATTACGAGTAGCCAAAAGTGACATTAAGTCTTACCAAGGGGTATCGTATTACCCAGGTACTAAAGAAATAAAATTTGTTTGTCATCATCTGCCTAGCCTTTTTCCCAAACTATGTCTGGGTCAGCTTCCTGTCTAACCGGATGCATCTGAGTACCAGTATTTTACATGAAGCGACTGCCTTTCTGACCTCTACAACCCAGTAACTGGGTAATACGATACCCCTTGGTAAGACTGGATGTCAGACTTTTGGCTTCTGACTACTCTTAACGATTGTCAAAGATCTACAAAGAGCTTGGACCAACGGCTTAACATACTTACTTTAATTTGCCACTTCGATTATACAACTTTTATTCTCGCATTCAACAAGCACCTACATAGGTCCGTGTAAATGTGTTTTAAACAGATTATGTGCACATTTAATACATGAGAGCACGCATGTAGTAATTTTAAGTACCTACTTTGGATATTTATTTATTGTGTAACTGTCTATAGGACGCAGCATTATAATCCACAGTTATTTAAATGCGAAAGTAAAATCTGTCTGTGTGTCTTAACTTGAAAGGAAACCTTCATTTATCACTAAAGAGAAAAATCATGGACATGTGCGTTCTTCCCATTTTGACCTATGGATCCCAGACTTGGTCTTTGACAAATATTCAAAAGTCCAAACTCAAGGTCTGCCAACGTGCAATGGAGCGCAGCATTCTAGGCGTCAAACTAACCAACCATGTACGCAACACCACACTGCGCTCCAAAACACAAATAACTGACGTTGCTCAAAAAGCCGCTAAGCTGGAGTGGGACTGAGCTGGCCGAGGAGCTGTGGGCCAATATTACCACAAAATGAAGCCCTGACACAGCCAGAAGGCGACGCGATAGACCTCGCAGGAGATGGCGGGACGAGCTGGACAGAACCAACGACCAGTGGTCTACATTGGCCCTGGTTCGAAGGATTTGGAAGTCATGGGGACAGGCTTTTGCCCAGCAGTGGGATGGCATAGGCCAACAGAAGTAGTAGAGGTGTCTAAACTAGTGACGGAACTTTCATACAAGCCTAAAAGCTTGGCGTGGTCTTGTATACTAGTACTCTTCATGATGTTAGGGTTTCCGAAAAGTCTACTGGCCTTATAGGCTTGCCGTATTGTTAGCTCCGAAGTACGCTACTCGTCTAAACGTCGGAATCTAGGGTTATTTTGGAATTTGAAAATATCTCACAAGAAGCTGGAGAAAAAAAAAACCAGATAAGTCTTTCTTTTTTCGGCAGTTTTTTATTAAAAAAACCTGTAGGTACTTAAGGTTTAAAGCCCAAACAAATCTGCATCGGTGATAACCGTCTGAACCGTTTGTTATGAAAGTTGATCGTTAGGTAGCCTGGGATCTGGATAAAGACGTGGCTAATTTTTATTCCAGCTCGCGGACGCAGTCGCGGGCAGAAGTTAGTATAAATGCGAAAGTCCATGATAGGTTCGGGCTTAGGGCACTTTTTAATCTGGTACTGCCTTCATCATCGTTATCGTATCAGTCCGGAACGCTGGATAGAAGCCTATGCCTACCCTTTTAAGGGGTTCCGTACCCAAAGGGTCAAATGGGACACTATTACTGACACTTCGCTGTCCGTCCATCCGTCCGTCGTCGGTCCGACTGTCTGTAACTAGACTGTATCTCATGAACCGTGAAAGTTAGCCACTTGAATTTTTTATGGATTATGTATTTCTGTTGCTGCTATAACAACAAATACTAAAAACAGAATATAATAAATATTTAAGCGGGCTCCCATACAAAAAAGCGTTTTTATACATAATGGTACGGAACAGTTCGTGCGCGAGTCCGACTCGCACTTGGCCGGGTTTTTGTCTGCCACACTTCCTGGATCGGTGCGTCCCTAATCCAGGTGTTTCCCGCGGTACTTCCTGCCGTGGGTTAATCCCCGACCGCCACGTGAGGGACGCCCCGTGAAAAAGCTAGTACACGTAATTTAATGAATTCATTGCACATAGTATTAAATATTGATAAAGGAAACGCTTGTGGAATGAACGTGGAATTACTGTTAATTTGTATTGTATGCTTATTTTACGATAATCTAAGGATTGCATGGGCTTAGCACCTCATCCTCTTGCTGTTATCCGTATTTATTCGTTGAACATCTCATGGCTAAATAATACTAGGATACATATACTACGTATGGATCGATCTTCAGGGCCGTGCATGAGCGACCTCCATTACACACCGAGTTTTCTCGGAAAAAACGTGAAGCTGTTGGTCTTGGATGTCATTTGTACATCTTTGACTTGACAGTCGTTATGAGTAGTCAGAAGCCAAAAATATGACACAGAGTCTTACCAAGGGGTATCGTATTACCCAGTACTAACTGGTTTGTGGAGGTCAAGGTGGTTGCTCCATGTAAAAGACATGTATTCATCTGCATCCCCACCCCTCATGAATCCATCTTATTTGGGATAAGGCCAGGCAGATGATGATTTGTGGAGCATGTCTTTCATATATCTTTGTTTGTCTTTACCTCTATTTTTTGGCATTTCATCTTTCATGCAGTCCATTCATCGTGTTTTTGGTCTTCCTCTACTTTTAACTCCCCTTGGTAACACAGGATGTCAGACTTTTGGCTTCTGACTACTCGTCGACTGTTAAAGATCTACAAATGACAGTCGGGACGAATTGCTTAACGTAGTTTCCGAGGCACGGAGGAAACTCGGTATGTAATTATGGTCACCCATGGACCAACCTCGGCAAGCACGGCTTAACCTTAAAGATCGACCAGTGCGGCTGTTATTATTTAGCCACGACCTCCTCCTCTTTGTGACGGATGATATGGCTAGAAAATAGGTAACTGAGGACAAGTGAAGTATGTTAGAAGAAGGCATGCTGCGCCATGACGCCAACGAAATTGGGATCTTCTTTTCTTATAGTTAGTGCCTAACGTGGTGTCAGAATTTTTATCCCGCCCATGGGTCCCTGACTTGGCTTAACATGCCGTCGAGAAATATCTCTCAGGCATGCTGGTATACTGGTGGTTCTGTATGGTGTCGGACGTAAAGAATAGCACCATCCCATATCTTCCCGTGGGTGTCGTAAGAGGCGACTAAAGGACTTTCCGGAGAATGGGCAGCAGCGTTCTCTGTGCTTTTGAAACAACTGTACTGCGATCGCCAACCCACCCGCCAAGCGTGGCGATTCTGGCAAAACCCAACTTATGTCAATGTGGCGACACTTGGGGGAGGCCTATGTCCAGCAGTGGATGTCTTTCGGCTGAAATGATGAATGATGGTGATGCTGGTATACTCACGATATTTTTCTTCTCCGAAACTAATGATATAACGGCAAAAAGGGCAGACTTATATTAGGCACAATTCTGCTTAACCCTTCGGTTAACTGGCGTTAGAATTGATAATCTAGACCCGTGGGAAGGAAGGCCATATAATGCACTATTGGTACTTACAAGCCGTTATATTTACAAAACATTATATTGTATAGGTTGACTCACTCGTATTTGTTTAAGATAGGCCACGAATTTGTGATACTAATTTTAAATGTTTATACTTTGATTCATTGTGATTGTTTTATTATAGGCGTTTAGTTTATATGTGATGGGCTGGTGCTTTGTTCACGTTATTGTTTTATTTAATACGGTAGCTGCCTTAGGTGTTAGAGCCTTCGTTCACAGCGCCTTTTTTGTAGCGATGCTTAGGCAACGGTTGCGAATGCTTCGGTGTGGGAGTGCCTTATGAGCGTTTACGCCTTACGACATTTCATACAAACTTTTAAGTCCTTATTTTCCGAAATGACTGAACCAATTTTAATGAGACTTCATACGCATAAGCAGGATACATAGGTCTAAAAAGTTACTAAAAGACATTTTCGAAATATACAGGGTGTAACGGAAAGGGTATATACATACTTAAGGGTGTGCTACAGACCATCAAACTGAACATGTTTCTCCATCGGATAAACATCCTAATAGCGAAAAAAATATGAGCTGCCCCATACATTTGGGTCGAATTATTTAATAAGGTATTGAAATTTCGTATGGGGCAGCAGATAATTTTTTCGCTATTACGATGTTTGTCCGATGGAGAAACATGTTCAGTTTGATGGTCTGTAGCACACCCTTCAGTATTTATATACCCTTTCCGTTACACCCTGTAGTGTAACAGCTTATAAATTATCTCATTCCGAAAATGTTTTTTAGTAACTTTTACAGCCAGACCCGGAACTACTATCTGTAGGCTATACAAATATTTGTTCCGGGCGGGGATCGAACCCTCGACACGCAGCGCAGCAGTCATTCGCTCAACAACTGCGCCAACCGTGTCGTCAGATTACACAAAAGCTAAAAAGCCGGTCCCAGAAATCCGTCACCACTTCCCAGAAGTAGAAAGAGTGGTTTTACAAACTCCAGTAAAGGTTTTGTGAAAGATGACTGATAATTATTAATTAAACATGAGTCATTAAAAAATATGCTAATCACAGCTTTGCTATTTAATTTCCGTGTTTGATTTCCGTTTTGCCTATTCATAAAAACCTGACGCATACACTCTTTATGCATAAACTGTTCCTCACTACCATCGTCCACGTGGAATTATTATAAACTAGCTGTCCGGCGCAACTTCGTTTGCGTCACATTTTCCCCGTTTCAGCAACATTTTTCATTGCTGCTCCACTCCTATTGGTCGTAGCGTGATGATATATAGCCTATAGCCTTCCTCGATAAATGGGCTATCCAACACTGAAAGAATTTTTCAAATCGGACCAGTAGTTTCGGAGCCTATTCAATGCAAACAAACAAACAATCAAATCTTTCCTCTTTATAATATTAGTTTAGAAATATTACTTCCCGATTGAATCGGATTTTTTGTTAACAATTTCATGGGTTTTTTTTACACGGAACCTTTATCCTTTTTCAGTTAAAAGTAGCCTTAGTTACTCCTTTAAACGTCAGCTATCAGCCAGTTAAACTCTCGTTAAAGTCGATCCATTCTGTTCAAAATCAAAAATCAAAATATTTTACTTTACACAGGCCTACATGGGCACTTAAAAAACGTCGACAAAAGGTGCTCGGTTCAAATCCACACATTTGTGTCGTTTATGAACTACCAGGGAAGCCGCATGAGCAGAAGGAACTAGAGCCAAACTTCTTTATCTTCAACGTAGTCCTTAATTTTGTAATATGCTGTTTTAATAAGGACACATCATCAGATCGAGAGTGTGTCGACCAGGGTGGCGTACCTGATACTCAGAATATCCTCAAGATATTCGCTGAAGGTCATACAGGTCTACGCCCCGACCTCGGCACACCCCGACGACGAAGTGGAGACCATGTATGAGGATATCTCCAAAGCCATGCATGGTTTCAAAACTCACTTTACCGTTGTCATGGGGGACTTCAACGCAAAACTGGGCAAGCGAGACGGAGATGAGCTGCAGGTGGGGCAATTTGGGTTTGGATGTCGGAACCACCGGGGACACCAACTGGCTAGTTTTATGGAGAAGGAGGGCCTCTATATGATGAACTCCTTCTTCAGAAAGCGTGAGCACAGGAAGTGGACCTGGCAGAGCCCCGATGGTGCAACTAAAAATGAGATTGACTTCATCATGTCAACCAAGAAGCAAATGTTCAATGATGTCTCTGTGATCAATTCGGTGAAAACAGGAAGCGATCACCGCATGGTAAGAGGCACATTGAACATCAATATTAAGCTTGAAAGGTCTCGACTGATGAAGTCTACGCTCCGACCAGCACAGATCCAGATCCAAAACCCCGAGAGCTTTCAGCTTGAACTCCAGAATCGTTTCGAGTGCCTAGGGAGCTCAGTGGACGAATGCAACGATGGATTCGTGGAAACTGTCCATACGACAGGGTCTAAGTTCTTCAAGACGCGTCGTACACAGAAGAACAAAAAACTCTCTGATCATACTCTCAAGCTCATGAAGGAACGGCGTGAGATGATCCTGCAGTCTTCAGAAGACGCGTGGAAATACCGGCAGCTCAATAGACAGATCTCTAAATCCTTGAAGAGCGACCTCCGCCGCTTTAATACCGAGCGTATTAAAGACGCCATTGAGCGGAATAAAGGCTCAAAGGTATTCGCAAGAGATCTGGCTATTGGGCAGAGCCAGCTCACGAAACTGAAGACCGACGATGGCAGAATCGTATCCGCCAAACCGGAGCTACTGAGGGAGATCGAGAGTTTTTATGGGCAGTTGTACACGTCAACCAGGAAACCCGTTGTAAATCTAGCCAATGACCCAAGAGCTAGACTGACCCGACACTACACCGAAGACATCCCGGACATCAGCCTGTACGAGATTAGGATGGCTCTGAAACAGCTTAAAAACAACAAGGCACCGGGTGATGATGGAATTACGGCCGAACTTCTGAAGGCGGGTGGAAAACCGGTACTTAAGGCCCTTCAGAAGCTGTTTGATTCCGTCATACTCGAGGGCAAAACGCCTCAGGCATGGTGCAGGGGTGTGGTGGTACTCTTCTTCAAAAAGGGCGACAATGCCCGGTTGAAGAACTATAGGCCCATCTCACTTCTAAGCCATGTCTACAAGTTGTTTTCAAGAGTCATCACGAATCGTCTCGCGCGCAGGTTTGACGATTTTCAGCCTCCCGAACAGGCCGGATTCCGGAAAGGCTTTAGCACCATAGACCACATACATACGCTGCGACAGGTTATACAGAAGACCGAAGAGTACAACCTGCCTCTCTGTTTAGCGTTTGTGGACTACGAGAAAGCCTTCGATTCGATCGAGACTTGGGCTGTACTGCAGTCTCTCCAACGGTGCCAAATTGATTATCGGTACATCGAGGTGTTGAAGTGTTTGTACAAAAACGCCACCATGTCAGTCCGACTTCAGGACCAGACCTCGGAACCTATCCTTCTGCAGCGAGGTGTGAGACAGGGAGACGTCATATCTCCGAAACTGTTCACCGCTGCACTGGAAGATATCTTCAAGGTTCTGGACTGGAGAGGGCTAGGCATCAACATCAATGGCGAGTACATCTCTCACCTTCGATTTGCCGACGATATAGTGGTCATGGCTGAGACCATGGAGGACCTCAGTACAATGCTCGATGACCTCAGTAGAGCTTCCGAAAGAGTGGGTCTTAAAATGAACATGGACAAAACCAAGGTCATGTTGAATACCCATGTAACACCCACTCCTATCAAGATCGGAGACTCTGCTATCGAAGTTGTAGACGATTATGTCTACCTGGGACAAACGGTCCAGTTGGGTAGGTCTAACTTCGAGAAAGAGGTCAATCGTCGAATCCGACTCGGCTGGGCAGCATTCGGGAAGCTGCGTGGTATCTTCTCGTCCAACTTACCGCAGTGTCTCAAGACGAAAGTTTATGACCAGTGTGTGTTGCCAGTGATTACATACGGGACCGAAACGTGGCCGCTCACAATGGGCCTCATCAGAAGGCTCAAAGTCACCCAAAGGGCAATGGAGAGAGCTATGCTCGGAGTTTCCTTGCGTGATCAAATCAGAAATGAGGACATCCGCAAGAGAACCAAGGTTACCGACGTAGCCCGAAGAATTGCCAAACTTAAGTGGCAGTGGGCAGGGCACATTGCTCGCAGAACAGATGGCCGATGGGGCCGAAAAGTTCTGGAATGGCGACCGCGAACTGGGAGACGATGCGTTGGAAGGCCTCCCACTAGGTGGACCGATGACCTGGTGAAGGTTTCGGGGATCCGCTGGATGCGAGTCGCACGGGACCGATCAATGTGGCGACACTTGGGGGAGGCCTATGTCCAGCAGTGGACGTCTTTCGGCTGAAATGATGATGATGAATAAGGACACGTTTGATGCAATTTTTAAACTTTCCATCGGTCACTTCTGTAACCGACTTATTATAAAAGCGTATACTGTTTATAAGAAATGACTTGCTAGTTTTTGATAATCTAAATTTGGGTATTACAATTTCGTGTAAAAGTTTACTGCGTGTGTTTATATGTATTGTGTAAGTCGCTTCTAATTTTGATAAGCCCTCGGTTTTTGCGGATATATAAAATACATTCTAAGACATAAAGTGAAGGCAGAGTCAGTATATTGATCTCTTAATTTTTTTCTCTGAGAGACTCGCAGGGACCCATTTTATAGACCGCGCGGACTGCCCTCTTTTGCAATATGAAAATTGGATCAACGTCTGCTGCCGATCCCAGTGGCGTAGCGTGCCTTGGCGGGACCCGTATAAAAATGTAATTGGGGGCCCTTATGAAGGGTAAAGATTACTCACAAAAGAAAAAAAAATGCATAAAATTAAAAGAAATATTTATTCATCATAATTATCTATCTGTCAGTTTTACCAAAATATTTACAAACCATCCAAATTAAATATTACACTCTCCTTGCCTTTTTTGGCAAACTGATTTATTAAATCATTTATAGCTGATGATGACTTTAGTTTTTCTAAAGTTTTTATGAATTCTTGCTTACGCACGTCGGGGGCCCCGTATTATTGATACGGCGGTAGCTACGCCCCTGACCGATCCCCACAGCAGAATGACCTAAGACATAATACTGTGGAAATAAGCGTAATATATAATAACTTAGCTGTGGCTACATCAGTTAACTGCCTTATTTTCCTAACTCCATAGGCGGCATAATTGTTATGTATGTACTCGTTGGCTAACCTTGAATTTTGACTTCTAGATATTAGTCAAACACCAAGTCTGTGCTAGACTAAATAAACCATTTTCCTTCCAGATATCTCCGAAGAGAACCGCGGCCTCCTGTCTTCGAGTCAAGCGTCTTCGGGCACCGACTTCCAGTCAACGGAGACCTTGACGGATTCAGTGCCGAAGACAGGATACGATTTTCTTGATAACTGGTAATAATTATAGTGATAGAAGATGCTGTGTGATGATTTTATGTTAGGTGTATTTCAACGGTCTGATTGTAATGTTCTTTTTAGGGTTCCGTACCTCAAAAGGTAAAAACGGAACACTTATAGCATCATTTTGTTGTCTGTCTGTCTGTCCTCATGGTCCTGCACGCGTAGCATGACCGCCAAAGAAACGGGCTATGTCGACGGAGTTCGACAAACTGACACATTGTCATTGTCTATCTGTCATTATGTCGATTCTTCCGTAGACACGGAGCCTGGATTCGAGCTGGGTTGATGGCAATAGGCTCGCCACCTATTACATGCGACTTAAACATGAATGGCGAAACGTGGGTGTATTTTAGGCACACCTCTGCCTGTCCCTTCGTTGATTACAGGCATAATAAGTTTCAAACACTGCACGAGAATGTTTGCCCGGAAACTATTACTAATTTTATTTGCATAACATTCTCATTATGAATATAACCTCCTTTATAAGCTTACTAAAAACTAGCGGATGACTCCAAAGCATACAAGTTGTAACCGTTGAAATATGCCTAACATTAGTCATTGAGTTAAAAATAATGTAAGTTATTTTCTAAGATCTATGTCATGTAGAAATGTATACAGGGTGTAACGGAAAGGGTATACAGGTTTATTGGTAAAACACCAACAATCTCTAAGAGGTCATTCTACTCATCATTATGAACAACTTTTACTATGAGACCAAACCCGAAATCTAGAAAAAAAAAACAGCTGTTCTCTACATTTTAACGAGTTATGTGAACATAAAGTACGTAACAGCTATTGAGGTTGTTGGTGTTTTACCAATAACGCTGTATACATACTTAAAGGTGTGCTACAGACCATCAATTTGAACATGTTTCTCCAACGGACAAACATCGTAATAGCGAAAAAATTATCTGCTGTCCCATACAAAATTCCAATACCTATTCGACCCAAATGTATGGGACAGCTGATATTTTTTTCGCTATTACGATGTTTGTCCGATAGAGAAACATGTTCAGTTTGATGGTGCTGTAGCACACCCTTAAGTATGAAATCAAAAATCAAAATATTTTATTTTACATAGGCCTACATGGGCACTTATAAAACGTCGACAAAACATGCAGTATGTATATATCCTTTCCGTTATACCCTGTATATATGTTTGTATAAGTCAAAACACAGATCTAGAAATACCTGGACAACGTAAGAGCACCTACTTCGCGTGCCCAGCTTAAGTATACGTACGTGGACATGGCGAAAGGAGTATGTAAGAGAATCAGAACAGCTGGCGTACTGTGGTTTCTGCATACCTGTTTCTTATGGGGATAGGCAGAACAAAAGGCGTGATTTTATGTATGTATTATCATCATCAGCCTATAATGTTCCCACTGCTGGGACACAGGCCTCCTCTCTATGACAGGGAGTGGGCTGTAATCCACCACGCGGGCATGTATTATGTACTAGTTTAATTTAAAACAAGACTTTGTATCTCATCATGAATACTTTTAAATAATTTAGTATTTAGGAAAAAAAAAGATTTTTGTTAAACACTTAGAAATCAGTAGCGCTTTATTCCTTCTCTGTCTTGTAGGACTTGAAAAAGAGATAGCACTAGTTTATTTCATCAATCAATCATGCAATCGTTTCTGAGTCGGTATCTCTTCCACCATTTATATCGGTTCATTCAGATTTAGTATTATAACTTGCCAAATAGTTGTGTTCCTGATTTTTATAGGAATCTCATTGTAATAGACTGTTGTAGGTTATTTTATATTGATTGTAATACTCAAATTTTTGTATGAAAATATTACCTATAGGTATTCGCTCATCATCATCAGCCTAAAATTGTTCCCACTGATGGGACACAGGCCTCTTCTCGATGAGAGGGACTGGGTTGTAATCCACCACGCGGGCCCAGTGCGGGTTGGTAGATGTCACATGTCTTCGAATTTTTAGTTCTAGGACATGCCGGTTTCCTCACGATGTTTTCCTTCACTGTTGTTGAGAGCAGCGGTGATGTAATAAATTACACAAAGTAAGCGGCTGCCTGGGTTCGAACCCACGGCTTGCTGCTCGTAATTCGGGCTGGCACTACTGGGCCACCGCTGATCTCCACATCTCCATATATCCGCTCCATAAGTGTTAAATCTTTTTGAATGGAACAATCCAAGATTCGAGTTTGTACAGAAGCAAGTGATCGTTACAAGTTGGTGTGTAATGCATGGTTCCCCTCTCTCCTTGATTTTATGCTTGAATCTGAACTGTTTTCAAGCGATGGAACCGATGAAGGAGCGCCTTAAAAAATATAGGTAAGTATTACAGGGGAATCACTTCGTCAGATTAGCTAACTCATTACCTTAATAAACTGTAATAGGCGATCGAAGCAATGCGTTGAGCGCACGACTTCTTTCAACTCCTCTGATTGCGTCGTATTCCTCAATGCTGAGGGTCGTGACCTCCCTTCAGTATCACCTTCTCTCGGATGATCTTTCTCCAACTGTTTCTGTGGCAGTGTGAAGGGTGCTGTGGACTGTGGAGTCAAGGGCGGTGCGGATCTGTGCAGACCAAAGTATTGGGCTGCGTCCACGAGGCCTTTTTTCATCCACCTTGCTGGTCAAGGTTAGCTTTTCAAGGTTGGTCTTTCAACTACTGCCGTTAAAAACAGTCAGATTCTATAGAATGTATGAGATAAGTGTGGTCATATTTAAGGTTGTGGTACAGACTGATGCTGTAAGCCTACGTCATCCCACTGCTGGGCATAGGCCTCCCCATGAGTTCCAGTTGGTTCGATCCAGGGCTATTGTGGACCACTAGTCGCTAGTCTTGTCCAGCTTGTCCCGCCAGATTGTAGTAGGAAAAACTTTCTCCATGGTACCAACATAGCGAAAAATAATCGGCTGTCTCATCCATTTGGGTCGAGTTTGTATTGAAATTTTGTATGGGACAGTGGGTAAGTTTTTCGCTATTACGATTTTGTACCCTTTTTTACGGATCGGAAATCATCAAATTACCTGTTCTGCTCAGGGCGAAGCGGAAGGGAGTGTCAGACTTGTACTGACTAAAACCCATCCATGTTCGTTCTTAGCCCTTTGTGTTCCAAGGCCACGGTATCTCTTCCGAACAGTCCCGCAGCCCTGGCAGGCATCGGCCCTCTCGGACCCCTTACGATTTGCTGACATCACCTTGAGGCGCGCGTGGAACGGGAACGCGCCGTCGGCGTCGGCACGGCCTGTCGTCATAAGACGGACGGACGGTGAGCTAGCCCAGTACTACACCGTCCACAGGCCCACGATGTGTGACCCTTACGTAAACTTGTACAGTTTGGTGGTGTGTACCACATCGTAAATTGTGACCACATCTTTTTGATAGTATGTTTATGTCATTTTGTGTCGCTTTGCGAGTAAAAGATGACACTCTTCGTTTGTATGGGGAATCGGCTCCGTGCTCTGTGAAGAGTCTCTAAATTTAAAATTATAGTATGTACCATGTGAAGTGAATTTGTTTTAAAATTATAAAAGTCTGAATTAATTTGTATTGGTATTCGAATTTAAGTCACTGCGCAGAAAAAAACTATTTAGCTAATAGAAAAATAATTGTATTGATGAGTGTGTAAATTGAAATTATTATTGCATTGTGTGCTAAAAATGAAGTCAATGGGTTTACTATGACGTCCCAAAGCAGTTTTGTTTTAATAGCGTTTACTCCTTACGGCATTTCATACAAACTTTCAAGTCCTTATTTTCAGAAATTACTGAACAGATTTTAATGAAACTTAATACGCATAAGCAAGACCCAAAGGTAAAAAAAGTTACTAAAAAACATTTCGAAATGTCTTTAAAATAAAAAGGTAGTTTGATTTTGTTTCTATAGATAATTTATAATGGGTCTAATTTAGCTGTAACACTATTTTTCGAACTTTTTAGACCTACGTATCCTGCTTATGCGTATGAAATTTCATTAAAATCGGTTCTGTCATTTCAGAAAATAAGGACTTGAAAGTTTATATGAAACTAGCTGTCCCGCGCAACTTCGTCTGCGTCACATTTTCCCCGTTTTCGCAACATTTTTCATTGCTGCTCCGCTCCGTTTGGTCGTAGCGTGATGATATATAGCTCATGTCCTTTTCCAGGTTGAAATCTATCTTCTTGCCAAATTTCATTAAGATCCGATCAGCCGTTTAGTCGTGAAAAGGTAACAAACATACAAACAAACAGAGTGACTTTCGCATTTATAATATTAAGTATGGATGTCGTAATGCGTAAACGCTCTTAATGTCACTCGTATGGGAGACGGAGCTATAAAGAACATCTAGCGCCATCTCTTTCTCACTCTGGAATAAGGTTACCAACATAGGAAGACGTCATGGTAGGCCACCCCGTCATTCGATACTTGTATGGCTTCGTCAGGTCTACTTCAGGCCCTAAGACTATGTTCTCTCAGGCTTATACTGCATTTAATTTTTTATATAATTTATTTAATATTAAAAATAAGAATGTTAATGTGTAATCTATGTACCCCAAATATAAGAATCAAAATCATATGCTTGTTTTATTACCAAAATACCTCACCTCTCCTTGGCTCCCTCGTTGGTGTTATAGCCGCAATCGCGACTGCTCAGGCTGAGGTCCAAAAAATCAAAATATTTTTATTTTACATAGGCCTACAGGGGAACTTATAAAACGTCGACAAAAAGGTGCTCGGTTCGGTCCAGGGTTCGATTCCCTGGTCGGGTAATGTGTTAATGGGTTTTGCCATCAGGAATTCCTCAGTAGAAGCCGCAGAGTCTGGATTTGTGCCCGGTTGGTGGCAATAGACTCGCCCCCTATTACATGAGACATCTGGCGAAATGTAGGTGTACTATTAGGTATATCATCATCATTCCCAAAAGATGTCCACTGCTGGACATAGGCCGCCTCCAAGTGCCACACATTGACATTATGGGGGGTTTTACCATAATCGCCACGCTTGGCAGACGGGTTGGCGATCGCAGTACGGTTGTTACAAAAGCTTAGAGAACGCTGCTGCCCATTCTCTGGCAAATAGGTACACCTCTGCCTAATCCTTCAGGGATTACATGCTTAATGATGTTATGTTATTGTAAGAATCGCAGCTGGTGCGTTAAATCGTGAGTTTATATTTATGTAGTGTAACCTATCAGTGGCGAAGGGTCAAATTTGTGCAAGGGGAATCCAAAGATAAAAATGAGGATTGTGTTTTTCGTCATCCTCTATTCTATTTATGTTTTGCTCTCATTTTCGTTATCAGTAACCCCGAAAATCTTCGTAGGGGCTAACTTGATCATTTATTGTAAAGAATAAAATGCAGAGGAACTATAAACAAAATAAGTGATTTTATCTTATGTAAATAAGAAAATAAAAAATCTAGCAGGCATCAAATAGTTAAGTTATCGAGCATAACTCATTCTATCTCGTTCGCCCATCATACTTTCTATTTCCATCCCTGTCAGAATTCGATAAACTTCGACTTACCTAGTTCCTACAAAACGGTGCCACCGGCCGCGAAGTCACGTGTCCGCGTACATACGAATTCAGTTCTGAATTCAGACACCCGTGCGACGGCTTATTTGGAGCTACCTGTTGCTTTCTTTGTTAATAAGAAAAAAAGTTGGCATTTTGGTAATTTTTTTCAATACCGTGGTGTATTAAATATCTTTACTCTGATATGTTACTCACACTGAGAACAAAAGTCACCTAAATACGTTTGCGTTTGTGGAACATAACATTTTTTTTCAGGGTTGTAGGGAGTTTCTAATCAAATATGTGATGAAATGTTTTATTTTGTCCGTTTCTAGCACGATATTGTCACATTTTTATTCACTAGACGATATACTATGTTATTCAGAGTAGTATTAGGTATTTAACGCAACTCGCCGTAATTTCAGTTCGGTCACGTTCGGACTGTGCTATGCGCTTATATAAAATACTATTTGACTACAGTAGACAATACGTAGAGTGCCTGAGTGAGATGACAGCTGTCAATGTCACGGTTAACAATTGGCTCTGTAATAAAAATAACTTAAAAATAGTAATCAAGTTCTAAAATCTACAAGGCTGTGCTGGTCCAACCTGTTAACGAGCGATAAGTGCAAGTGAGTGTTTGCAGCAGCGGGTTATCTCGTCTGTGTGAACGAACCGGTGAATTCGATACCGGTGACTGTTGGTGAATTTGGTCTGTAAACAGGGCGAAACTTCTGAACTGTGCATGGAAAAGGATTAATTCACTCGGGAAATACAAATGTGAGTGTAAATTTGTTCATATAATAGTGATAGAGGTGTTAAAGAATAACCATATTATTGAAAAGCGGTTGATTTTTCAAGAATGTAAACAGATCACAGCTGACTCATCGATATTGTACAAAAATAAACATCTGACCAATCCACGCGCACCACGAAATCGATGACACAAAATCTGTCGTTCGGAAATCGAATCTTTGAAGTTTAAACACCAGCACTTTGGGACTGCGCTCCGCTACACGCATAGTTTGCATATCAGCGATCTGTCGCAATATATTTCAATATATCTTGCTATTAAAATATAGTCAGGCGTAAAAAGTAATCGAAGCTACAAAGGATTGCTATAACTTTTTTGATCAATCGAATTTAAACTATGAATTCATTCTTGGAACATGTTACATTCCGACGCACCCGTACACGCTCGGAACCAGATGATGACAATGGAAACAAATCAAAAAATTTGGACAGTACAACAAATAGCATGCCTGAGTTATCTGAGGACGAAGAGGACATTCAACTAATCGCCTATAAAGATGAAATCAAAAAACTTCAATCCCAATTACAAAGTGCACATAATGAAATTGAGTTGCTATCGCTGCAAAACAGCGACCTAAAACAGATTAACAATGAATTAATGAAGAAAAATGATATATTCAAGAACATTGCAAGTAGCCCAATCAAGAAAAAAGTAAAAACACCGCTGAAGAAAACTATTAACAGCAGCATGAAAACAAAACAAACACAAACTACAGAATACCCTACATTTAAACTATGTACACAAGAAGACAAGACAAAAATCACTCCTCAAGATATCAAACAGCCGAATGAGCCGAAGATCCAACTACTTCCTATGAGACATAAAATTTGCATTGTGAGCAGTGAAACATCTGACAGGATTTATAAAATGAGTGAAAGAACTCAGCTCGCTAACTATAGTAGGTGTCATTATCGCACTCCACGATGTGGTTTAAAACATGTCTTATGTAATATTCATGAAAAAGTTCGTAATTTCACTTTCTTTGACTACTGTATTATAGTTATTGGCGAAGAAGATTTCAGACAAACTAATAACTATATGGAACTTGTTTCATATATCCGGGAAACACTACTCCCATTAAGCCATACTAATTTTATTATAAGTCTTCCAACATTTAAATATATGGAGAACAATGCTAATATAATGTTTAATAGTAGAATAGATATTTTTAATAATTTGATTTACATGGACGCCGAGACGCATAAATATGCGTATATTCTAGACTCAAACCTCAATCTGCCGTATTCATACGACTCATATAACCAACGGTCCGGTAGTATAAATAACAAAGCTCTAAATATTATTGTAACGGACTTAGAGAGCTTTATTTTAAACCTAAACGCACTAAATACTACCTACCAAGATATTAATTGTATACAAAATCTTAGCACGGGTAAAATTATAACACAAAATGATATTTCTGTTATAAATGACACTAAGCACTGTGATGAGGATAGTTTTTTTCGTGTATAAAAATCTCAATATTATGCATCAAAATATAAATGGCCTCTTAAATAAATCCAATGTATTTACTGTACTGCTAGAGGAACTACATAATTCAGGGAAAATAGTGGATGTATTATGCTTTTCTGAGCACAATATGATATTGTCGGATGTAAACCTATTACATATACCTAATTTTACTTTAGCCACACATTTCACTAGAGAATCCAGACATGGAGGCACATGTATAATGATAAGAAACGGTATTAAATATAGAACTTTGGAGTCAGTTGCGAAATATGGTGTATCCAATATTTTTGAATGCTGTGCAGTGGAACTCACCGACCACAATATTATTATAATATGTTTATATAGGAGTCCACATAGTACCGAAGTAAAAAGCAAACATGAAATATTTTTTAATAAATTAGACAGTCTTTTAAATTCTTTATCCATTCACTCAAATAAAAAAGTGCTTCTGTGCGGTGACTACAATATTGATTTGCTAAAAGATACCACAAGTTCGCAGCAATTCAAGCACTTAATAATGGGTTATAATCTTAAATTTGCCGTAAACGTTCCAACTAGATTAAGCAGTGGGACCTGCATTGATAATATAATCCACAATGTGCGAGGAGCAAAAGGAGAAGTTTTGGAACTAGCTGTATCCGATCTCGGGTAAAGATATGGTGTTTAAGTGTCAGAAAAGGTGTATTAGAGCGATTTGTAACCTGCAAACCACTGACAGCTGTAAACAACATTTTAAAAGTATGAAAATTTTAACAGTGCCCTCATTGTACATATACCAGACATCTATGTTCGTCAAAAATAATATGTATAAATTTGACCGAGTAGGTAGTCAGCGTCGAGCTGACCGGCTACAAACTGTTGGATCTAAAACTGCTTTATACAAAAACAGTATTTTCGTAATGGCTCCAAAATTATACAATAAATTGCCAAAATGTATCAGAAGTGAGGAAAATGTCAGCCATTTTAAAAGAAAGTTGTTCCTGTTTTTAGTTGAAAAGACGTATTACTCGATTGAAGACTATTTAAATGACAAATTATGACTAAATTTAATTTTCTTGACATTCTTAATAATTAATAATATAATTCAATTACTTTATTTTATGCGGCTCATGACATTTTTCAATTGCTTCATTTCTTTTATCCTAGACTTTACTCATTATGATAGTAAAAATAACCTGCTTACTAATATTATATTTGTATGCCGATTATTGGCCGAACATACAGATCAGCTAAAATGTATAAATAACATCTTTTTGTACTTATGTTCACAAATAAAGATTTGATTTGATTTGATTTGATTTGATTTGCCTAGTTCCCGAAGGGAAGCCGGCAGGAATCGGCTTCTTGGCTGTGCAGTGGTGCCTTCGGGCCTGTTACCTATTGCAATTTACTAAGATGACTATATTACTGCTTAAAATATTCTGATCCATGTTTGGGAAACAGCAGGATGCATTTTTCATTAAAAAAAAAACTAAGATTTTTTTTCAAATAAGCGTTTTATTAAAATAAAAACTTTTACAAACTTAAATTACCCAAAAAAAAAACAGTTTTGACCTTCCAAATTAAACTTAGAAACAAATCGACTTCAAGCGTCATTCATACATGGATAATCTTTTATAATAGAATAACCCGGGATATGAAGGTAATTTTTCCCAACTATGCATAAACAATAGTAAGGGACCTTACACACTAAAAGCAGGCATAATAAAGGCTAGGCCAGGGACAATGGCGTCCCTGCTTCTGCTGGGTCAATGGCTTTGCTGCGGGACTGTTCGAAAGAGATACCGTGCCCCTGGAACACAAAGGGCTAAGAAGGAACATGGATGGGTTTTAGTCAGTACAAGTCTGACACTCCCTTCCGCTCCGCCCGGAGTGGGAGGGCTTATTTTTTAATGATGATGATATGGTTAGCCACATTATCCTTCATACAGTCCATTTATCGTTTCTTTGGTCTTACTCTTGTCTTTCTGTCAAGTAGCATTAGTGTATCAAAATCGAAAATGTTCGAGTTCAAGATTTTTCAGTGAACATTATCTTTAAAATTATTGTTCCGTTCCCACAGACAAACCGTGAAAACGGTTTTGTGGGGCATAATTCCTAAATGAAAGTTTGTATTAAACTTGTTTAATAAATAAAAATAAAAAAATAATGTCCGGTCTTTTAAATCTCTTTGCGAGTAATAGACAAGTTAAAAAAAAACGTTGCACCAAATTAGTAATATTCTCCTATGTGGTGGTCGTTTACAAAAAAACAACTCACACAAACAGCCAGACCCTTAAGAACGTGGATCCGCGAAATTCCATTATACGGCCGGAACGCGGATCCGTAAAAAACGACATCACGCGATTTTTCCAGATATACGATTAGTTCCAAGACCATCCTTTAGCAAGCTACCATGACTATGACATCGAAACCCGGTTTCGAGGCCATAGTAATACCCGGTAAAAACGGGTTTTTTTTTACTGTCTTGGTCTTAGCTGCGTAGTGAGCAAGGTCCCATATTCGGTTAAGATCTTAGTAAGTGGAGATAATCATGCCCTGTTCGACCTTGTTAGCTTCCTCCTTGCCCTGCAGCATTTCAATCAGTGTCAGGCCGAACCAATAGGCTGTGCCGGGGCCCTGGAAAGACAAATAAATATAAATGAAAAAATAACCACCAAGGTTGGTTCAAAGAAACCAGGGGAAATGCTATAAACATTTGACAACACAAAATTACATTTTATTTGTTACTAGCTGTGCCCGCGACTTCGTCCAAGTGGAATTTGACAAAAAAAGTTATTTAATTTGTTTCTTTTATAATAATTTTAGATTTTTTTAGTAACATCAGTTATCTGCCAGTGAAAGTCCCGTCAAAATCGGTCCAGCCGTTCCAGATATTAGCCGGAACAAACAGACAGACAAAAATTATAAAAAATGTTATTGTGGTATTTGTACTGTATACATTTATATTCATAAAGTAAAAAGCAGTTATTTTAATATCACAAACGGACACTTCAATTTTATTTATTTGTATAGAGCATAATGTACTTATAGATTTTCTATCTTAGGCTATGAGTCTCAGGCATGGGAAGTGTAGGTAGGTAGCTCTAATAGACCAAGATTCCATGAACGCCAGACCTACGTCATTCTTGCTGTGGAAGTTCATTAGAAGTTCACTCACTAATTTAACACACTTGAAAGGCGTCTGGCGGGGATTTTCTATGGCTTATCTTTAAAATAACACCAGATAAAGTGAATGTAATTTTAGAACAACATTTTGATACTTGCAAAAATAGTAAATGATCACCAGAGGCCGGAATTAGGTAGAGTTATTTTTGTACTTGCATCGAAATGTTGATATTAATATGGATCGTCCCTTGCATGTGCGCATTGGAATTTTGAAACTTCGGACATCCGATGTCGGACGGTTTAAATTGTGTAATGGTAAATAACTTTTTTATTTAATAAATCACGGGATTTTTCTGCTCTTTGAAATTAATATCGGGATTTGAGGCATATCCACTTTATTCTTTCGCTTTGTGAAATAAGTGTAAGTACCTACACAAATAACTCTACCTAATTCCGACCTCTGGTGATCACCAAAATTAAATCCCATTTTAATGTAAAATTTTAACCAAAAATTTTACATTATGGTATCCTAGTAAAGCAAACTCCAAACTAAGGCCTAGTCGATACGGGGCTCCTATTTGTGTTTGCGGGGTCTAAAGTAACTTAACACGATGGGGATGGCGGCGTCTTAGTTCGCTCGCTTGACTTCGCTCTCTAAACCCCGCCATCCCCTTCGAACCTAACCGATCCATTTCGAGGTGCCCAATGTCCCGTCGCGGGGAACACCTGGATAAGGGACGCACAGAACCGGGACGTGTGTCAGAAAAAAGTGGAGGCCTGTACCTAGCAGTTGATGATTTTAGGCTTATAGCAGCCCGCCCCGGCTTCGCACGGGTATTTAACAAAAATTTCAAAATTAAAAATTACAATACACACACAAAAACCCTTCTATTTGCGCCACATTACTAAAAAAAATATAAAGAAAGTTTGAATATTCCCCTCCCGTATGGCCCGTACCCCAGTGACGCCTACATCGCATGAGGTGCTGTCTAGCTAGCCAGCTGAGCAGGGAGAGCAGCGACCACGCAACTTTTTTCTACATATTTAAACTCGTGATATCTTTCGAATGGAATGTCCGAATTGAATAATTCAAAAAAGTTAATAAAGGTATTGAAGCAGTCTTGAATATAAAGTAATTTATTTTGATAAGGAAAAATACCAAGATACAAATACAGGAAAAATACCAAGATACAAATACAGAGCCTTTTCTAGCGGCGGCATTAATTTTTTTTTTTTTTAAATAAAAGATCAGTTATTGTGGCATATCTATAATAGTTAGACATATGCTGTCGCGACACTTTTTGTAAATAATGATGTGTTCTGCAAAGTCGTAGTACATGCGAAGCGATGTAAAGAATATTTTATGTAATTTTTGTACACCTTGGGTTACATTATTAGTTTTAGTAAGGATCCCTAATTTTTTTGAAAATATAATCTGAATTATCTAAATTAATAATATTATAAAGAGGAAAGATTTGATTGTTTGTTTGCATCGAATAGGCTCCGAAACTACCGGGCCGTTTTGAAAAATTCTTTCAGTGTTAGATAGTCCATTTATCGAGGAAGGCTATAGGCTATATATCATCACGCTACGACCAATAGGAGTGGAGCAGCAATGAAAAATGTTGCGAAAACGGGGGAAATGTGACGCAAACGAAGTTGCGCCGGACAGCTAGTATAAATCACCCGCGGATAGTGTATCTTTCCAACAGTGAAAGAATTTTTCAAATTGGTTCAGTAGTTTTGGAGCCTATTCAAAGCAAACAAACAATCAAATTTTTCCTCTTTATAATATTAGTTTAGATATGATGATGATAATGATGATCAAGTACTCACCCTGCTAGTAACCACAAGACCGTCGACCACCACCCTTTGCCCTTCCACATACGAGTATAGATTTGCCGGTATCTTATCTTTGGTGGAGGGGTATGATGTTATTTTCTTGTTCCGAGCCACGCCATGGGCAACGAACACTGTTGGGGCTGTGAGAGAGGAATGATTACAATTAGCCTCGCGTTTGTAATAGACTGTGAATTCCGTTGGAATATGATTCAAAATAAAGAGCTGGATGCACCCTGGCGGCTTGCTGAGGGCTGACTCTTACATTACACCCTGCATTCTGAAAATGGAATGGGACCTGCTTGTTTCCTATTTGGGTTTAATTTAAAATGTGCTTGTTTTTTGCGTTTCAGTTTTTTCAATCGGTTTTTATTTTAGTTTCTTCTATTACATATATATCGCTCTTTATGGTATCGGACATAAAGAATAAGCACCATCCCATATCTTCCCGTGGGTGTCGTAAGAGGCGACTAAGGGATTAGCCAGAGAATGGGCAGCAGCGTTCTTTGTGCTTTTGTAACAACCGTACTGCGATCGCCAACCCGCCTGCCAAGCGTGGCGATTATGGCAAACCCCCCCAAAATGTCAATGTGGAGACACTTGGCGGAGGCCTATGTCCAGCAGTGGACGTCTTTTGGGCTGAAATGATGATGGTGATGATTACATATAATTCCAACTTTTTAGTTCTATATACATACTATTTTAAACATATAAATTGTATATTTTTGTAACCACGTTTTAAAAACCTTCATTTTGACAACCCACTCAATGGCACCTGAAAAAAAAAATTCAAACTCCACAATATGACGCCCCAAATCCGCCATTTTACTTTGTTCTTTAATTTTAAGCTTCTGCTTCCGGCTTACAATTGTAGATATTAGACAGTTGTTGTGGAGGTCAGATAGGCAGTTGCTCCATGTATAAAATACTTGCATTCAGCTGCATCCGGTTAGACTGGAAACCGACCCCGCCATGACAAAGGCATTTGAGATGATAAAATGCTAAGAATTACCAGCACAAATAGCAGCAATGATCTTGTCATGCTTCTCATGGTCTTTGAGTATGTTTCCAACCATCTCTGACTTGGCGAGACGCTCAGATCCCTCTAGACCCCCAGGCAGGATCACCTGTAAGACAACGAGAATAGTTAGAAGTAGCTTTTGCTCGGAAAATCTATACATATTTATATAAATTACGTGTCACGTTGTTTGTCGGGGATGGACACCTAAACAACTTAACCGATTTTAATCAAATTTGCACACCATGTGCAGTTTGATCCAACTTGAAAGATAGGATAGCTTACATCTCAATTATATAGTCGCAATATTATTTTATTGCAAATTAAATCACAATTATCTGTTAGCTCCAAATGATTCTAACAGATGGCGGTATCTATCAGTTGACTGGATTGAGTAAGTATTCAATAGATGGCGCTGTATAGGAACGGAGCAGCAATGAAAAATATTGTGAAAACGGAGAAAATGTAATGCAGACAAAGTTGCGCGGGTCAGCTAGTATTCTAAAAGAATGTCCTATATCCATTTGATTTTTTTGTAATATTTATTTATTTATAACTTCAAGCACATAGTACAGAGGCGGACTTAACTATAGACATTTTCTACCAGTCAACCTTAGGGTGAATACAGAGACAAACAGTGGTAGGTGTTACAAGTATTGTTATGTATGTTATACTCACAGCATCAAATAATGACTGTTCAGTAATAGTAGTGAGTAAGGACTTGTCAGGAACCAGCGTTATTTGTCTTGAGCACAACACAGGTTTGTCACCATCTAGTCCTGCCATAGTGACTGCCACCTTTATAATAAAAAAAAAAACAAAAAGATTAGTTAAATCTTATTAAGTCGCCTTTATGGGCACCTAACTATATCATCATCATCATTTCACCCCAAAAGACGTTCACTGCTGGACATAGGCCTCTCCCAAGTGTCCCACATTGGCATTTTGGGGGGTTTTGCTATAATCGCCATTCTTGGCAGGCGGGTTGGCGATAGAAACTTTTCATCGGTCATTAAAAAGAAACTGCTGTTTCCTACAAAACTGCAATGCCTCCCTTAAAATGCCTGCAAATGCCCCCTTTTACATGGTACTTAACCTGTGGTACGGGGCGCCTCAGTTTGTGAAGGTACAGTCTGCAAAGGAGATAAGTAACCAGGTTCTCATACTACTAGTATAAGAACTTGGTTACTTATCTCCTTTGCAGACTGTACCTAGGCGCTTGAGATGTTGGGACAACGGTATCACCAAAAATTTTTGTTTGAGCAAATTGCTAATAGCGCTCCTTGTCACGGGTTTAAACATAACTGCCAAACTGTGGGTGTGCTATTAGGTACACCTGTGCCTAACCCTTCTGGGATTGCAGGCGTGATGTTAGGTCCTCCGTCACACATCTATTTTTTCTTTGGTCTTCCTCTCTACTTCACTGACAGAATGTCATATCTGCCAGGCATTGTTATCATTTCATAGTATGAAATTCAAACTCAAAATAACTTGAAAGCATTTATTTTAATTAGACCATTACAGGCACTTTTGAAAGTCAAAAAGACAAAATAAACACGAAGCTACAGTCCCAGTCACAAGACATAATAAATTGTGAAAGTACTGTAGTTGCCCATTCCAAAGCGTAGATCTCTATGGAGAAGAATGAGCGAGAAACTCCATGGACACTCTTTTAAATCAAAATATGTTACAAAATCTTGGCTACATCATTCGTGTTGAGAATTACTATGCAAGTAACATTCAACCTAAAGTCGGTAATAATGAGGTCTACAATACTTTGCACAGATACAAGAGAAGAAGATCAGACTCACTCCTGCCCTCCGAAGCATATCCACAGTGATGACTGTCTCCATCTCCTCAGCACCCTGAGCCAGGATAACTAATGCTGAAGTCATTTTTACTTGATCGTAGTATCTGAAACAGTTAAGTCGAGAATATTCAAACTCAAAGCAGTGCGGGTTGGTAGATGTTACATGTCTTCGAAATTTTGGTTCCAGCTTCTAGGACATGCCGGTTTCTTCACAACGATTTCCTTCATCATTTTAAGAGGAGTGGTGATAAAATAAATCACATGTTGCCTGACTGAGTTCAATCTCACGAACTTTAACTCGTAATTCGGAATTCCTATCAGGTTAATCAATAGGTACTTCGTAAAAATAAAAAATTTGGTGACATGAATTTCTGCAATGTAACGCCTGATTCCGTAATTTATCCACTCGTTGTAATTAAATGCATAATGTGGGTAATTGACCAAACAAAGGGGAAGCAAGTACCGGGAAAAACGACGACAAAAATTATAAAACGACACAGGAAAAGTTTATTATAGACGTAACCATTGATATGATTTTAGTAAAACATCGGAATTTCCTGTTAAATATACCAGGAATATCTCTAAAACATGATTTAATCTCTTTTCGGCTATTTTCCAAGTTGTGTCCACGCAAGTCAGGTTATGTCCTTCTGTCGAAGTTTTCTAACAAGCCTGAGAAATAATCGTAATTTTTATCTTACGTGCGTCGTAGACTTTTGAAGTTTAAAACCGCAAATTGATTGTATTTGGTGTTTATAAGGGTAAAATGAGACTTCAAAAATAATCTTGAGAAAACCATCAAGAAAAGTTGACAGTTTTTTCTGAAGGTCAAAAAAAATATACAAACCAACTATAGTTTAGCAATGACTGTTGTCAAGGGATGGCCGTCTTTTTTTAAAAAATAACTTAATAGCCCTTAAATCAAAAGGTGCTAGAATTAACTAGAAGAACATGAAGATTGGAGATAAAATAGTTTTTAGTATACTCATTCATTATCAATTTTCTTTTTCCTTTATAATTCCACTGTTATCAAAATATTAAAAACTATGATTTCTGAACGTAAATAATAGTTTGTTTTCTTTCGTCTATGGAATGAAACGGTGTTGGCAAATTATAAAAATTGCCTGTTTAAAAGGAAAATATAAAAAACGAATGCGCATTTCTTGCAAAACTTTGATGTAATTTACCAATTTTGAATTTAGCGATAAAAATTACGTATCAGGGCATCTTAGGCCAATTTCAAATATTGTGTACGTTTTGTTAGTGGGCAAAAGTCTCCACACGATGGGTGCCGGAAGACGGGTGGCACCGCTGAGGCCGGTCCCGAAAAAGGCGGTGAGACGAGCTGGACAAGCACAGCTAAAGCTTATTCAAGCACGGGCACGGGAAAACTGCCCGTGGAAGGAATCGCTTTACCCTACAGTGGAGTGGGAGTGCAGGACAGTAAAAAAAAATGGATATGACATGTATTCTTGTTGCGTGTTAAACTCTGATGGTTCCTAAACCAGTAAAACCCTGCCCCTCATATTGTTATACGTCACCTCGATTAATCCATTCTATTGGGAGGGTCCCAATAGAATGGATTGGATTGGATGGATTCTTTACATTTACTGAAACCACTCTATTCAGTTCACTTTTTAATTTACTCCGAATACAAGGGTTATTCGGAGTAAATCAAAATAACATTCTTTATATCAAAACCACATGAAGACAACTAAACTAACTATCAAACCATTTTAGTATAACGACATTTGCAGACTGCTTACTGACATATCTTTCGTTTTCCTATCCTTCAAAATACAAAACATTCTTATTCTAAAGGCCATAAACATCAACTGCCAGTATTAACAAGAACATTAAAATTCGACACTTACTAATTCCATAACAATTATTAACAACATGATCGTTATGTCTTAAAATGCAGGCTGTTCTAATGTTATAATAGTTTTTTTCCAAATCCTTGAAGAGCGACCTCCGTTGCTTTAATACCGAGCGTATTAACGGTTAGTACTTACTAAGTTAGCTTACCTTCCGAATTTACTGTTTCTGTGCGTGGTGTTTACCTATTATAAGTAATTGTTGCACTGTAATTTAATTTTAGAATGTATTAAGTCACAGTATCCAGTGTGAACAATTGTTGGTAGACCTTTAATAAATAAATAAAAAATAAAATTAAGGACTCAATTGAGCGGAATAAAGGCTCCAAGATGTTTGTAAGAAATCTGGCTATTGTGCAGAGTCAGCTCACGAAATTGAAGGCCGAAGATGGCAGGATCGTATCCGCCAAACCTGAGCTACTGAGGGACATCGAGCCACACCTGTAGTCAACTATAAATTGTCATTGAATGGCGGGAAAAGCAACCTTTTGCCGCGCGCTAGATTTCACGTTCACAACATGATGTGTATAAGTACCTAGGTATCGGTTCTCAAGCATTAAATAAACAATTAGTGGAAGCTTGTTTAATTTAAGAGCATATAGAATCTATGTGTTTTTATTTTTAATCTCTATCTTATACGAAAAAATAAATACCCTTAAAAAAGTGGGTAAATTGAATTTGAAAAGTGCATCCCCGACAGATGTTCGTTGACGGCAACTCTACTTGTCTATACTCAGCTTCCTTTCTTTCGTAGTTCAGACAATCTGAAAGGATACGAAAAAATATTTTTTACACATTTATTTCAACAAATCCCTTTACATTTTAACTTTGAAGTCATGTGATTAGCAATATATAGTGTAATTCATGCATTTTTACGTAGTTTAAGTGTATATTTTAATTCAGTGATTCTGATAGGTTAGGAACATACTATGGGTCGGAACTGAAATTAATTGTTTTAACATTTTTAAGCCTCTTAATCGTGTTATATCATGGATTTTGTGAAAAGAGAAGATCAGAATATCATCGACGATGATAACTACAAGTTTTATCTTGAAAGTGTAAGTTAATTTACGTTTGTTTGTTTTAATTCAAAATTCGTTCGTTTTTTACATAAAAAGTGTTGATAACGAGAATGGAGTTCCGGGTTTGGTTCCCGGCTGATGTATTCTAGTTTTTCCCTCCAATATTTTTTTGTTTATTGTTTTAATGTCGAACCAAGAAGGTTTTCATTGATTACAGAAATGTGGTTTGCTCACAATGTAAACAAAATGTTTTTTTGACACCTTCTAAGTTTTATGTTCCTGATTTTTATTGTTGCGAACATCATTTCTCATGTTTATAATAATTTTATTTCCAACACACAATTCCAATCATTGTGACCCAAACAAATCAACAGCTTTCAAATTTAAAATTAAAGTTTACTTTTTTTTATGATCTCTGGAAAAGTCTTTGGGTATTGACTCTATCTCCATCAAAAGTAAAAAGAAATGTAAATTGTTACTAAAATGTTGACCTTGACTTATATTTTTTCCTGAGCAAACAAGTTCAAGGTTATTAGAAATGGTGATTAAACTCTTGAAGCAATGCATATTTAATTTCTTTCGATTTATGTTTTTTTGAAGTAAATAATTTGAATTTTAGTTTATTACAATTTTCAGCTTCACATTAAACTGAAACAACTACTGACAAATTGGAATGTTATTGTTAGAATTTAATTTGTCATATGGATTTAGGACCATATTCAAAATTAAAGAAAAATTATTATTAAATCTATACAATTGTTCCTTACTTTTCCTTACTAATTATTACTTACACACAATTTTCAAAACATAAAAATGAGTTCCTTTGTCTAAGTAATTTTTCTATACTAAATAGGCCTGTGTTTGGCTGCAACTCGCAAATTTCATGTGTAACATCTATTGGGCAGTCTCTCAGAATCTTGATCAGTAATAAATATTTATCCAAGAGTTTTCGCTATTTTAAAATAAGTACATTGCCATGTACATGCCAGCAACATGGCAAAGCACTTGCTGTATTGCTTGATCCTTCGAAGGCCTTTGACAGGGTTGGCACGCAAGTCTACTCAGAAAGCTTCCTGCTTATGGTGACCCAGCTGATTTTTGTAATTGGATATCAGACTTCCTTTGTGAATAGTCGATCCTAGTAGTCGTTGACAGCTGCTCCTTTGACCTCATGGCTATTGATGCTGGAGTTCCTCAGGGGTCTGTTCTCTCTGTCACCCTTTTCCTGCTGCACATCAATCACTTACTTCAGCCTCCTCTTATTGGGTACGCAGATGACAGTACGGTTTCAGAGAGATACTTGTCCAGCGCAACAGCCAGTGCGGATGAAGTCCATTCTTTGAGAGAGGCTATGGTAGAGCGGACAAATGTGACCTTAAGCCTTGTCTCCCAGTGGGGTGATGACAATCTAGTATCTTTTAATGCCATCAAAACACAGGCGTGTCTTTTTACCGCAAAAAAGAGTTGTTGCGACCAAACCCCTACTTTTCATAGTACATCTGTTCCTATGACTGATCGACTTGAACTCCTAGGCATGAATTTATGTCCAGTCTCAACTTCTGCGCCACCATTGAGAACAAAGCCCAAACTGCAGCCAAAAATCTGCGCATCCTAAATAGAGTGAAGCAGTACTTCAGGCCTGGAAAGCTTTTAACACTATATTAAAGCACAAGTCCGATCCTGCATGGAGTATTGCAGCCACTTTTGCTCAGCTAAATACCAGCTTGCCGCGCTTGACTCGGTGGAACACAGAGCAAATAGGCTGATTGACGTAAAAACGGTGACGTAAAATTGGTGGATGCCAAGCTTCACAGCTTGGCTCAACGCCGCAAGTTTGCCTGCTTGTCGGTCTTCTACAGGCTGTACTTCGGTGAGTGCGCCCAAGAACTCCACGACCTCATCCCACCGGCTCCCTTTTACCATCGGACATCTAGACGTACTGCAAATTAGCATCCCTACCTTATTGATATTCCACCAATTTGCATTAAGCGTTTTTAAACGTCTTTCATAATGCGCACAGGAAAGGAGTGGAACTGTGCCTGCGTCTGTTTCCGAACGCTTACAACCCTAATGTCTTCAAAGCTAGAATGAACAGGCTTCTTCTGGGTAAGCTCATACCATCGTCGAATATGTCTCTGTCATCTCTGACCTAGAGTGTGAGTAGACCCATCGCAAATAAAACAAAATACTGACAAACTATGCCAAAAACAGCTCAATTTCCTCATTTTTAGGGTTCCGTTTTTCCTTTCGAGGTACGGAACCCTAAAAATGAGGAAATTATATAATATAAGATCACTTTGTTGTCCGTCCGTCCGTCTGTCCGTGTGTCGTCTGTCAAGACCCTTTTCCTCAGAAATGATTGGAGGTATCAAGCTGGAATTTATATCAAATATTCAGGTCTACTGTCCCTTGAAGCTGTGAAAAAATCAAACTTCTAAGCCAACGCAATCAAAAGATAGCCGTTTATGCTGCAAATTTTTGCAAATTTTGGACACTCGCAAGGGAATCAAAACCTACAGGGTACTTCCCGTGAACTCAGAATCTTGGATTTTAGTAAGAAGCAACGTCTTATAGCACAGATACTTAAAGGAAAAATTTCGAAAACCGTAAATTTTTTGTTACATCATATAATAACAATATTTTTAATAAGTTTTGTACGGAACCCTCGGTGCGCGAGTCCGACTCGCACTTGGCCGGTTATTTGAAACACTACAGAAGAAAAAAATATATATTCTCAGTTAAAATTTTGTCTTTCTCGTCCACAGCTCCAAAAATCACACCAACTGGAACAAATGGACTACCAGCAGTCTCCGCTGTCAGTGGAACAGCTCCACCAGGCGATGCAGTCCTCAGTCGCAAACTCCCTCGTTCACAACTTCCAACTACCGCTCTCCCCACGACAGATGTCCTCGTTAATGCTAAAAACCAACCATCTACCGAGAAACCTGAACTTCAACGATATCCCTGCACACTTACAACGAAACTTAACGTCTGAATTGGATTTAGTACATAACCTAGCAAATGAATTACCTCAGAACTTAAACAGGCATGACGACTTACTAGGTCAAAATCTAAGTAGGAACTTAGATTTATCACTGGCACGGTCTTTGGGAAACGATTTAGAGTTGCAAAACTTGAGTCAACTAGCACAGAATTTAAACGAGAATTTGAACGCTGATTTGAGCAGAATTAATGACTTACGAGCAGATATTCCTCACGATTTGAGCCATGAAATTGATCTATCCCATCATTTAAGCAGACCAAATATTGAGCAGGAGATTCTAAGCCAAGAAGAAGCAAGAAGAACGCCTATGGGTGTACAATGTGTGCAGGACAGCCATATGTTGGATCAAAACTTGCAGCCAAGGTTGGTGGGGAGTATGAATGTGCACGGTCATGAAAGGTTGGACCAACCCGAACATAATTTGCTACCAATGCCGTTCCATATTAAGTCGGAGCAGGAAGATGATGGATATTTCTATGATAATATTAATCCTGTTATTAGTAGCGTTGCAAGTTTGAATGGTGAGTACTTCTTTTCTTATATTTCATAAAAACTTTTAAAACCTAACCGACCATGTACGCAACACCACACTGCGGTCCAAAACACAAATAACTGACGTTGCTCAAAAAGCCGCTAAACTAAAGTGGGACTGGGCTGGCCATATCTGCCGTATGCTCGACGAGCTATGGGCCAAAATAACCACGATGTGGAGCCCTGACACAGCCAGAAGGCGACGCGGTAGACCTTGCTAGAGATGGCGGGACGAGCTGGACAGAACCAACGACCAGTGGTCCACATTGGCCGTGGATCGAAGGATTCGGAAGACATGGGGAGAGGCTTTTGCCCAGCAGTGGTAAACTTTTATAGTGAGAAACTTGTGGTTGAATAATAATATCCGGTTGAGTTGATCTTCAGATTAGGCGACGTTTGCCTAGGTTGGTCCGTGACTACTTACATATGGAGTTTCCTCTGTGCCTCGGAGAACATGTTAAGCCCCGCCAGTTGGTCCTGGCTGTCATTCATAGTTCTTTGACAGTCGTTACAGTGCCCCGAAAACCCCAGAAAGACCTCCACAACTCAGTACTAATTGGGTTGTGGGAACTTGTTGGTCCATATCTATGTGTATGATAAGCAGATCATCCACATAGAAATATAGGGTGACCAAAACCAAAATCAATCAAAAGTCATTTATTCAAATTAGGCTGATAATCAGCACTTTTTGAACGTCAAAATTACAAGAGACAGTCCCCTAAAACGTCAGCCCTTCGCCACTTCCTAGTGTTTTAGCTGGGAAGAAGAAGTGGCGGAACAAACTCCCCAGCAACACATATGTCTGTTAGGTTAAAAGAACCAGATTCTATACAATAGTGTTATATTAACAAAGAACCCGAAGACCGATGCTTAAACACATAATTGTACTCATGATAACAAACAACTTTCCCAAAATATCAATTTTTTTTACTCATTCGCTTATATCACAATAACCCAACAGCCATATGAAATTCGCGCGCGCGTGTGCCTTTGACCTATCAGCTGTTAGCCGCGTTACGCCGTTCTGTCTCATTACTATCGTACCGTGCACAGCAGCAACAGTGGGTACGCCGAGCACCTGCACGGCTCGCAACCCCGAATCTAAACATCAAAAATTAAAAAAGAAATACAGCTCAATTTGAAAACTTCCTCCTTTTTAGGTTTAAAAAAACACGGTTTAAGGTCTGACGCACTCAAACAAAACATTATGCATACAAACTAAACCGGATTTCAGGAAATGGTAGATCAATGTCTATGGTACTGCAGACACATATAAATGGGACCATTAGAATCCATACTAATATTATAAATGCGAAAGTCACTCTGTTTGTTTGAATGTTTGTTACCCTTTCACGACTAAACGGCTGATCGGATCTTAATGAAATATGGCAAGAAGATAGATTTCAACCTGGGGAAGGACATAGGCTATATATCATCACGCTACGGCCAATAGGAGCGGAGCAGCAATTAAAAATGTTGCGAAAACGGGGAAAAGGTGACGCAGACGAAGTTGCGCGCGACAGCTAGTAATTTATAAAATTTGAAACGAGTTTGAAAACGAAAATAAACGTTTCATTAGAATATTTTTCAAAGGTTAAGACTGTATAAAGGTTAACTAGTCGTGTATTACTGGTAGACTAAAAAAACTAAAAACTGTATAATTATTTATTTGTTATTAACCGACTTTTAAAAAGTAGGTTATGTATTCCACCGGGACGCGGGACGGCGCGGCGCCGCCACTTTCTTGTAGCTTCATACCCTAAACGCGGTGTGCGCGCGGCCAAGTGCGAGTCGGACTCTCGCACGAAGGGTTCCGTACCATTATTTATAAAAACGAGCGAAAAATTCACTATTTTGTGTGGGAGCCCACTTAAATATTTATTTTATTCTTTTTTTAGTATTTGTTGTTATAGCGGGAACAGAAATACATAATCTGTAGAAATTTCAACTGAAATTTCGAACGATCCCCATAGGTCGTTCGAAGTGTTACTGGGTATCATCATCAGCCTATAATGTTCCCACTGCTGGGACACAGGTCTCCTCTCTATAAGAAGGAGTGGGCTGTAATCCACCACGCGGGCCCAGTGCGGGTTGGTAGATGTCACTTGTCTTCGAATTTTTAGTTCTACGATATGCCGGTTTCCTCACGATGTTTTTGTTCACCGTTTTTGAGGGCAGCGGTGATGAAATAAATTACACAAAGTAATGCGCCGGCCTGGGTTCGAACCCAAAATTTACTGCTCGTAAGTCGGGGCTGCCACCACTGGGCCACCGCTCCTCTCTTCTATTGGGTATTGCTATCAGGAATTTTGGATTTTGGAACTCTGGATTTGTACCCGGTTGATAGCAATACGATCGCCTCTTATTATATGGGACTTGTCAAAATGTTGGTTTACTATAAGTACCCCTCTGCCAGACCGATTGGGAATGCGTGATGTTATGTATGTTGGATATTATGCAACATGCGCACTTTGGTACAGACAGATATACATAAATATGTAAATAATATGCACGATTTAAATATATATTTGTCTAGCTGTGCTGTGCCCGCCGTTTATTTTAATTATAATTATTTATTTGTATAGATTTTAGTATTTTTCTAAAATAGAAGTAGGCTGTTACTCCTTATTACATCACCTATCTGCCAGTGAAAGCCCAGCCAAAATCGGTCCAGTCGTTCCAGAGATTAGGCGGAACAAACCGGCAGACAGACAAAATTAAAAGAAAAATGTTATTTGTACCGTATATACATTCATGTGCATGTAGTAAAAAGCTGTTATTTTAATATTACAAATAGACTTATCAATTTTATTTTTGTGAAGTATGTCTAGGTATAGAGAATAGATGTAAAATGTATTCACAAATGCCAATATTACTTACTTTGGTCTTTGCACACGATAGATTTCGATGGCTGGACGAGCTGGACTCATAGGTTAGGTTAGGTAAGCCGGGCTGTTTCCGCACTTAACCTCTTTATTGGGCCATTTACGTAAAATCCTCTGGTTACTCCAACCATCCCAGGTCTTCCCAGAAAGCTAGCAGCCTTTTCAGGCTGTTGCAGGCTTCCGGGAGCGATGCCGGCGATTGAAGAGTCCGTGCCCGTTGATCTGCCCCGCTTCTGCACACCATGAGCACGTGCTGTGGTGTTACTTCCGCCTCCATGCATCCTCTGCACAGAGGGCTATCCGTCACACCTATGGTAAATAGGTGTTTGTTCAGGGGACAGTGGCAGGTTCTGGCTGGAGCTGGACTCGTAAACATAGCTCACGGCTTTTTTCTCATGAGGGTAGGCAGAAATCTCAGAACGCAACCTTCTACGATCCTGACATACTCAATACTCAATTATTTATTGCATTCCATATGTATTAAAAAGATGTTAACAAATAAGAGATCAGTATGGACCCTGCCGGGCACAGCAACATTAGATGAGAGGATAGCCCTCTTTCTCTCAGTAACAATTCAAACTCCCAATTTTACTCCTTTTACCTCGTTCACGTTCATACATCTGGAGCTGTACTCCTTTATCTATATTGTATCTTTTACAAATCAATGATGCCTTCAATCCCCTGAGGGTTATAACATAACATATATTTATTCTCACATATAAATAAACTAACTGTCCTGCGCAAATTCGTTTGCGTCATATTCCCCCGGTATATTTCCCCGTTTTCGCAACATTTTTCATTGCTGCTCCACTCCTATTGGCCGTAGCGTGATGATATATAGCCTTCCTCGATAAATGGGCTATCTAACACTGAAAGAATTTTTCAAATCGGACCAGTAGTTTCGGAGCCGATTCAATGCAAACAAACAAACAAACAATCAAATCTTTCCGCTTTATAATATTAGTTTAGATGTATAACTAGCTGTGCCCGCGACTTCGTCTGCGTGGAATTTAACAAAAAAGTTATTTTTTTCGTTTTTGCATTTTTATTTTAACAATATTGTAGATTTTTTCTAAAATAGAAGTAGAAGTAAGTAGGTACATGTCAGATGTCTTCGAATTGTTAGTTGTAGAACATGCCGGTTTCCTCACGATGTTTTTCTTCACCGTTTTTGAGGGCAGCGGTGATGAAATAAATGACACAAAGTAATGCGCCTGCCTGGGTTCGAACCTACGGCTTACTGCTCGTGAGTCGGGGCTGCCTCCACTGGGCCACCGCTGCTCTGTCCCTGTCCATCTATTACAACATTGATATTCAAAATAGGGATAAATCTAAATGTGGATGTATGGAGAGGGAGAGGAAGACCAAGGACCCGATGGATGGATTGTCTGAAGAATGATATGAAAGAAAAAGGAGTAAATGCTAGCGCTAGAGAATGGATGAAAAAAACGTGTTGCGCCGACCCCAAGTAATATGGGACAAAGGCAAGATGATTGGTCAGAATATGTATAGTTTTGTCGCTAAAAATTACTATTTTCTCCTTTCTAACTAAAACTCCAAGGTCAAGTCTAGTCAAAACAAGATTTTTTAATCTTTTATTCAAATATTAACTTCATAAATAATTCATACAATTTCAGTGGCGCGCACATCGCCGGTCTAAAGAAGTGCATATAAAAATACTAGTTTTTGTCTCTGGCGCCACGCTAGACTAGGTCTAAAATTAGATTTTTATCTAGTGAATTCATCTTTGTATAAAAACTAGAAATATTTCCATTTTTCTTCAATAAAAACACTTATTTTATGAGATGCTTTTCTAAAAAAACTGCAATTATTCGTTAGAACAAGTTGGTCGGGTTATGCTTCTAAAATGTCACTAAAATTCCTTCCTGTTTTTTAGAATAGCTTGTAATTGTGGCATTACGAAGAAGGTCGCAATTGGAAACCGCATCTACAAAGCCGGCAGCCGTGCTTGCCTTGGTAGGTCCGTGGAAGACCAACGCCTTAAAAGAAAGCATGTTTAAGCCGTTGGTCCCGGCTGTCATTTGTAGATCTTTGACAGTCGTCACACGTAGTCAGTGGCCAGACAGTGTGACAACCAGTTTTACGGAGTTTTACGAAGGGTATCGTATAACCCAGTACTAGCTGGGTTCTTCTTCTTAGCGTGTCGATGGCAATCTAAATTGTGTCGCAGATGATAAAGGGTGTATAAACACACTTAACGAAGCTGAGCGATACGGGTTCCGTCATTGCGATTTTTTTTGTAGCACACGAGTATTTGAGAACCTTCTATTTAAGATTAAGATTCTTCTATTAAGATAATTAACCGAACCAATAACAACGACACGGCTTGCCATAATGCTTTACTAACAAAATATTCTGTACATGCATTAATTTTAGTTACTGATGATAACTATAAAATTTACGGCCCAACCACAGTGCAAAAGTCCAAAGTACCAACTTTTGTGTGTGTAACACACAGGATAGTGAAGAGAGTCCCCTTATTTTGGGGAAATGTTTTAGCGTAAGAAAAACCTCCCTCAAAAACGGTGAAAGAAAACATCGTGGCATGTTTCTAGAACTAAAAATTCGAAGACATGTGATATCTAACAACCCGCATTGGGCCGGCGTGGTGGATTACAGCCCACTCTAGTGAGTGGAGGCCTGTGTCTCAGCAGTGGGAACGTTGTAGGCTGATGATGATGAAGAAAAACCGCGAAATACCACAATCAATTCCCTAGCAACTACACAGACAGACGTATCCAAGTTTTAGATAAAAGTTGACTCTTCAACCTTTGCGAATATATTAAATAATTATATTTTATTTATAAAAAGGTCAGTTCGACTGGTTTTAATATCACTTGTATGTTTTGCTTTCACGGCTAGATTAACTATTAGACGTATAAGAGTCGGATCCTCTTGGATTTTCAAATATTCACCCTTTTTCGCATTTGGTTTCCGCACATCTCCCAAAATTCCAAATTATAGATGAGAATCAGAACTTCTTCACCCCAACCCAAGGCACGCACCTCTGCCTTTTCGTTAAGTGACACCTAACTCCAGCAGTGGCCTGCCTTAGGCTGATGATGATGATTGTATAATTATTACTAGCTTCGGTGAAAGAAAACATCGTGAGGAAACCAATCATGCCTGAGAGATATTTCTCGACATGTTAAGCCAAATCAGGCGGCATAAAAAACATGGAGAACTTACAAAAATGTAACATCTCATACGTTGTTTCTGTAACCTATCTTACAAATAAACATTCTGATTCTGAAGGAGGCTGTCTGGAGGAATCGCTCCACCTGCATAGCAGAGGCATCTCAAAAGCGTTACCACCCAAGAGATAAAATTCGGAAGATTTTATTTCAATGTCGCTTCAATTTAAATAGATAAAACCTAAGATTTTAGGTTAGTAGGCCGTCGCTAACTTTTTTGTTTTATTTACTTAATTTTTTTTTTATAAATGTGATAGTGTTTTATCAACTTTTATCGTGTAATTATTGTTACTATGCATGTATGTCAATCATCTATCTTCGGCGACATTAACTTCGGGTTTCGGAAATCCAGCTGTACGTCAAATACTTCATTTGATCGGAAACCAATCATAAGGGTATGTCGCATCGACTCAGGTTGTGACCGGGGCGTAAGTCGTTAGATTAGGGACACATCAAAGCGGAAAATTTCGCGCGTAATTCCGCTGATCTTGCGTGAAAACATCAAGCGATTTTTTTGTGCAGATTCGGCACTTGTAGTCAGAACCCGAAAGTACGAGAGTGTAGCCAAGGGTGTGTCAAGATCAGCTAGGCATCTGGTCCATGGAAACTACTGGTATTCAGCTGCATCCGTTTAGACTGAAGGCTACCCCAACAATTGGGAATAGTCTAGGCAGATGATGATTTTGACTGAGCGAAATTCCAGTAGCATAAGTTTCGCGTTTTTGTTCATCATCATCATTCATCATATCAGCCCAAAAGACGTCCACTGCTGGACATAGGCCTCCCTCAAGTGTCGCCACATTGACATTTCGGATGGTTTTGCCATAATCGCCATGCTTGGCAGGCGGGTTGGCGATCGCAGTACGGTTGTTACAAAAGCACAGAGAACGCTGCTGCCCATTCTATGGCAAATCCCTTAGTCGCCTCTTACGACACCCACGGGAAGATATGGGATATTTTTGTTCATATTTGTCCCTAACCTTCCCCAAGGCTTCATATTTTTTTTGTAAACAAAATAATCATACTTTTTAATCTCCCATTTCAGGTCTACCCCCCGATCACACACAACCACAGCCAAATGTCCACCCAGACAACCAAATGTATGTATACAACACCCACGTCAACGTGCCAGCATTAAATTCCATAGACCTATACTCAAGATCCCAAAACTACGTACAAAACTACACGAACATTCGAGAAAATCCACAAAACTTAGTCATAAACAGGCAGTTTGAAAACACCAGCCCTTACCTCGACGATTATAAAAAGTTAAGACAAGATGGCTGCCAGAATGGCGGGAAAGAAAAATGTGAAGAGCCGAAAGAGAATTTGAAACCGACAGATCAGAATAAGATTTATTACCCAGAGGTTTATAATCAGAATTTTTCTGAAGGGAAAAGTGAGAATGATTCCAACGTTCATAATAAAATTACGGAAGATATTTCAATGAATATTAAAGGACAGTATATCTGTTATAAGTGCAACGATGTTTTCCCTTCGAAAAGAGGTTTAAAACATCATGCAAAAACGTGTTCTGACAGCGACCAGTTGGTTGAAAAAGTAGGGAAGTTCAGCTGCACCCAGTGTGCTTACAGATGTCAATCGCCGGCCATTTTGAAAATACACGAACGGACACATTCAGGAGAGAAACCTTTTTCGTGTACCTTCTGCGATTACAAGTCCGGTCAGAAAAACAATGTCGCGAAACATATACTAGTTCATATGAAAGAAAAGCCTTTTAGGTGTCAGTACTGCGATTATAGATGTGCACAAAAAAATAATTTAGTAGTTCACGAAAGGACGCATACAGGGTACAAGCCTTTTGCTTGCCCATTTTGTGATTACAGAACAGTGCAGAAACCTAATTTAGTAAAACATATGTACTTACATACAGACCAGAAACCGTTTAGTTGTGATATGTGTTCCTACAGATGCGTTCAAAAAACGAACCTTACAAAACATAAGCAAAGACATATAAACGAAAAAGAGGGCGAAAAAGTCGACGTGAAAAACCAAAGCAAACCTTATAGACCAAGACAGAAGTCTGTTAAATGCCCGCATTGCCCCTACAGATGTGTTCAAAAGGCTAGCATGGAGAAACATCTACAATTCAAACATAACATACAACAAGAAAATGGCGAATTCGAACAGGGTTTGAATCTTATGAAGAGTGCGGAGGATGTTGAAAGTATAAATTTAAGTGTGAAAAAGGATTTTGAGTGCCAAGAAAAGGAGACAGTGAGTGAAGAGTCATAGTTGATAGAAGTAAGGAGCTTTGGTTCCTTAAGAAGATGACGAAAGTTTTAGTCTATTGCATTTTTGGGTATTGCGTTGAATTTTTCTTGTGTGGGTGATTTTTTTTGGCCAGAAGTGTACAACATTGGTTTTTGAACTGTTTGTTGATAGGTCTCATTTAAAAAAAAAACCGGCCAAGTGCGAGTCGGACTCGCGCACGAAGGGTTCCGTATCATAATTTATAAAAATGAGCAAAAAAAATCACATATTTGTATAAGAGCCCCCGTAAATATTTATTTTATTCTGTTTTTAGTATTTGTTGTTATGGCGGCAACAGAAATACATAATCTGTAGAAATTTCAACTGGCTAACTATCACGGTTCATGAGATACAGCCTGGTGACAGATGGACGGACGGACAGCGAAGTTTCAGTAATAGGGGCCCGTTTGACCCTTTGGGTACGGAACCTTAAAAAAACCGGCCAAGTGCGAGTCGGATTCGCGCACGAAGGGTTCCGTACCATTATTTATAAAAACGAAAAAAAAAAGTTTTTGTATGGGAGCCCCCTTAATTTTTTTTTTTTCTGTTTTTATTATTTGTTGTTATAGCGTCAACAGAAATACATAATCTGTACAAAATTTCAACTGGCTAACTATCACGGTTCATGAGATACAGCCTGGTGACAGAAGGACGGACGGACAGGAAGTCTCAGAAATACGGTCTTGTTTGACCCTTTGGGTACGGAACCCTAAAAAACTACTCCGCAAATCATATTTTATATAGCGTAGAGCCTGACACTGATTGCAAAAAACGTAAGAAAAAACAATTTTTTGGGCTACCCTGGGTCTTCCACCTTAACATGACAAGACTTGCCGAAATCATCATCATCATCAGTCTATAATGTTCCCCCTGCTGGGACACAGGCCTCCTCTCTATGAGAGGGAGTGGGCTGTAATCCACCACGCGGGCCCAGTGCCGGTTGGTAGATGTCACATGTCTTCGAATGTATAGTTCTAGGACATGCCGGTTTCCTCACTATGTTTTCCTTAGCCGTTATCCGTTTGCCGAAATCAAGTATCAAAAATTGTTTATGGGTGTATAAGCTGGGTAAGATATCTCACACAGAAACATTTCTTGTTTATAAAAAAAACTAGCTGTCCGGCGCAACTTCATTTGCGTCAAATTTTCCCCGTTTTCCCAACATTTTTCATTGCTGGTCCACTCCTATTGGTCGTAGCGTGATGATATATAGCCTATAGCCTTCCTCGATAAATGGGCTATCAAACACTGAAATAATTTTTCATTTTGTCACTGCGCAGAAAAAAACTATTTAGCTAATAGAAAAAATAATTGTATTGATGAGTGTGTAAATGGAAATTATTATTGCATTGTGTGCTAAAATTGAAGTCAAGGGGTTTACTATGACGTCCTAAAGCAGTATTGTTTTAAGAGCGTTTACGCCTAACGGCATTTCATACAAACTTTCAAGCCCCTTTTTCCGAAATTACTGAACCGATTTAATGAAACTGAATACACATAAGCAGGATACATAGGTCTAAAAAGTTACTAAAAAACATTTTAGATATGTCTTTTATAAAACACTAGCTGTCCGGCGCAACTTCGTTTGCGTCACATTTTCCCCGTTTACGCCACATTTTTCATTGCTGCTCCACTTCTATTGGTCATAGCGTGATGATATATAGCCTATAGCCTTCCTCGATAAATGGGCTATATAACACTGAAAGAAGTTTGCAAATCGGACCAGTAGTTTCGGAGCCTATTCAATGCAAACAAACAATCAAATCTTTCCTCTTTATAATATTAGTTTAGAAAAATCTTTTTTATCGTGTGGTTAATGCATAACCTGGTGTCAGAGTTTTTATGCCGTCCATGGGTTCTGTCTTGGCTTCACATGCCGTCGAGAAATATCTCTCAGGCATGCTGGTTTCTTCACGATGATTTTTCACCGAAGTAAGTGACAATCAAACAATTCTAACATGAATCCGCAAAATCAGAGGACAGGTTCGAACTCGAGACGTATGACTTGGCAGTCCGACGTACACACACTACGCTATCGCTGCTTAAAAGAATACAAAAAATGTAATAGACTGAATGGTTCCATTTTCATAAAAGCTCCTGAATTTCGCTTTTTTAAATAAATAAGAAACTTATGGTTGTTATAATTCATTCGATTTTTATAAATATTATGAATAAAAATACAATTGTTTTTTGAGATTATTAACCTTTTGAACGCCATAGTCACATATACGTGACAAGCAAGCGCGTGCCCTGTACGCCAACGACACAAATATGTGACAAAAATGTGATGCACTATAACACGAAGTAAGCAATTTAAATCATTACTTTTGTGTGTGATTATTTAAATATATTATATTTATATTTTCTTAAATATTAAATGAGAAAAAAAGATAATAATCATCATCATTAATTTCAAAAGTATTATTAACTTATCAAGAAATAAATTAATAATACTTTTGAAATCCCATTTTTTTATATGCATGTATTTGCGGTGAATTTGTGGCTTGGCGTGGACGGCACGCGCGTGCGTTTATGCTCTGGCGTTCAAAAAGCGTTAGGCTTGGATTTCACCAAAACTGTAAATCTAAAAATTAGCTTACAATGATCCTAATGCTGGGATAGGCCTCCTCTGTGTGACAGGAAGTACTCCACCCGTGAAGGTCAAATAAGCAGTCGACCCCAAGATAGTTTGGGAAAAGGCTAGGCAGATTATGATGATTCTAATTAAGGCCCTGAATGCTCCCTGTCAGTTTTCGGAGGGTTGTCCCTCACACGGTGTAAGCGACAACCCTCCGCAAACTGACAGTATATGGTTTTTAATTAAATTTTATAATTTTGACACAACATCACAATATTCACAAATGCATAAAATTATAGATTTGAAATAATGTGACCCGCTAATGTTTTCTAGTTCATCTGATCAAAAGTCATTTAATTTTAATATAATAAGTATATTTTTAAGAATGAAATGTAAATGAGACATGTCAAAAGTGATGAAATGTACTTGCAATTTTACGGCAGTAAAATACTATTTTAAGGACTATTTCCAGCCTCTAGACGGGCTGTATCTACCAGATAAATAAATAAAACAATCACAATTAAATGATCTGCTAGATATCCGTAATCTATCGGTAGAAACATGCCATTACAGTTGTGCAACAGTTGACCAACAGTCGCGCAACTTTTCATGTACTTTGACATGTGTCATATTTTTTGTGATATATAGCTTATGATTACGACATGAAATTGATAAAAAAAAACTTATGCTCTCTCATAGATATTGTTCCTTTGTATATAAAGAGTGAAATTGAATGCTTTGCTGACGATGCTGATATAGACATGAAATGAGCTAGAAATCCATAAGCCAGTAACTTGTACAATAGTTTGTAAATACAGTGTGAAGCCTGATTTACATGGCAAGTCAAGGACAGTGGCGAGAAGCTGGTACAAGCACAGTGGTGGGTATGTAGGCAGTGACTCCATTATTAACACTGAAATTAGATATTGTTAAAACATGGTATATATCTCGTTTCATGTGTTAATGATAGTGTAACTTGACATGGTCACTACTATGTCAGTTTAAAAACTTATATAGTCAGTGACTGTTTACTCGCTACTGTCCAATTTGTTTACACCACTGTCCTTACTCACTGTAGGTACTTGTCCACTACGCTGAACACTTGACCAAATGTAAATCGGGCTTAAGGGGGGCATCGACGCACAATTGATACCAGTAAATCTGAACATGATTCGAGACCTCAACTTGTATCTCAATTAGATAGACATAAATCAAACTGAAGTGGTTATGGATTAATGGCATGCAAGCTACTTATTGTTATGCAAATTACTGACAAATGCGGTGCTAGCTATAAGCTGAGAACAGACTTGACACACCTTCAAGGGTGCTCTACGGTCATTTGCGGAAATAAAATGAGGAGTGTGTTAGGTCTGTTCCGGCTTTTATATTGACTTTTATTTTTAAAGTTAATGTTGTATAGAATTTATAGTAGATAGGTATTGAGATTTTGAAATTGAGCAAAGATTTTTGTAGCTTAATAGATTTTAATGAAACTGACAAGCAAAAAGATGACATTTTTTTTGTAAATCTAGAAAAAATAACGGCAAAAATACCTCAAATAGACAGTTGGTCGATGTTTTGATTGTTTCATATGATCGGAAAATAGGTAGAGTAACTTAAACCTCAATGATATAAGTAATATGTGGAAAATAACTCATAATTTAAGAGCTTCATTTCGGTACTTAAAAATAATTTTGGGATTTTATTCGAAAGTAGTATCCACTGCATTGAAGTTTAGGCAAATTAACTGTACCCATGGTTGGTTATGATAAAATACTTTAGGACCGATTTTCTTTGCAGAGACAAGTTGAGTAATATTTAGAAAATCGTAAAGTAAAAGCATCTTTTTGTTGATCAGCAACTCCTCATAATTTTATCAAGTCAATTCATCGGCTGAATGCGTCGATACCTGTTTTATGCTAACAGTTATAAAAAGACACTCAGTAACATTTTAATGGGCGAAATGTAATGATTGCCATACACGTAACGGGAAATCATGTTTTGTACTTCTAATGAAAAATCCAGATGAATAAACAAAGTTGCACAACATGTTTTTGTGGGTGGGCAACATGTTGCAATATAAAATGTTCTATCTCTTCGTAAAACTTTTGTTGGCAACATACAAATGGATAAACAAACGTTGCGCAATATTGTTGGCAGTAACGATTGGTGTTTCTAGCAATTATGTTGCATAACAGTTGCTCAACTAAACCATAGTTGGGAAACTGTTGTGCAATAATATTACAACAAGGCATAATTACAATTCAGACACTGTACGCCTTCATTTAAATGTTCTCGTTCATATCGAATAGAGCGTATCTAAAATCAGGTGGTACGAAATTACTTTATAATACTCATAGACATTTTCCAGATTTATGAAAAGAAGGTCAACTAAAATCCGTTACATGAATCGCCATCTTTACTTTTATTCAGTGGCTACTGTGGTGGCTGTGATTTTAAGCAAAATAAGTTACATATTGTAATGCGGTTGTAAGCTTAACGTATTGAAACAAAAAGAAAAGAGTTGCAAACAAACAGAATATAAGGCATTTTTGTGTCCTTAGCATGAAGTTTTGAATGTGCACAGTACAGAGAGCAGGTTCTATACTGGATGGAAAAACATCGACGCGAAAACGGTTACCAAGTGTTCAGTTCATGATTCTGAAGCCCCCACACATACATTATTCATCGGTAATTTAAAAATCAATGGCTGCGTTTCATAGATTTTGACCGTGTAAGTTAAGAATTGCAATTTTGTTGGCAACAGCTGTTTTAGTGTCGGTGTCTCTTCCCCCCCCTGTATTATTTTACTGAAAGTTTATGCTAGGTGTACAATAAAAAACGATTTGTGAAGGCGATCAAACAGAATGATAGGATGTTATAGATTTGCTAATCATGAACGCGCATCGTCTGGGTTATGAATAAAAAAAACATTTCCATATTTGACCAGTTCCTTAAATATGGGACCTCTCTGTATTGTTTTATGCCGCTTTTCATGAAACGCAACTTGCATTTTAATATTTTGTGAAAGAGGTGGGAACGTCATTTTAGCTAAGAATAAATTTACGACTCAAAACGAATGTCTGGGACTGTTCCACCAATGTCAAAACGGTATTATTTTAATCTTAGTTTAGTGCTAGTACGGGAGATGTCTACATTAAAGTAAGATTTAAATAAGAATGCCATAAGATGTGGTTAGATTAATAATTTTAAATAATAATAACAATAGCTTATGCCAATAGGCTGTGAAATATTTTCCATGTTTGTAATTAAAAATGGCTCGTGTACGTGGCCATACGTCAGTGGTAATGGTAAGAATACTAGTATAAGCTGGCCTCTTATCCTATTGAAATTCTGTGTTATGCTGGGCCAGCTAAAATCAAAGTGTTACCATTGACGTTCAGGCGACTGTACAACCGGCAATATTGTTACCAAGGAGGTTTCGAGTGTACCTTGAATTTTGTATATCACAATTTTTTGTATATTTTTTTTTAATATTACGATTCCTAAGTATAGGAACTGACTTGAAAAGGTTGTTCATCGCGTGAAATAATGAAATCATGAAAATTTAAAGAAATATTGTAGAAGAAAATGCGTTGAGCGCGATTTGAGAGCAACTTTTTAGTTGCGCGTCTGTATCAAAATAGTTGCGCGGTTTTGGGTGTTTCAAGTTTGTTTCTGTACTTATTTTTTATTTGAATAATTTTTGTATGTTCTTTTTTTAATAAATGCCGCTTACCAAAGTGATTGTTTGGTTTCTTTTCTTCCAAATTGAGAAATAGACGTTACCGGGTATACGGTGTGAATAGAGACGCAGGAGTCGATCGAGGTAAAACTTTGATAGGGATTTTAACGTTAAATTAATATGTCGGGTGGAAAGGCCACCGACGTATTCTGAGTCCACAAAAAAATTTCATTGGTAATTTAGAAAAATATTGCGCCCCCTCCCCCGCTACCATCGGACATCTAGACTGCAAGCCATCTCTACCTTATTGCTATTCCACCAATTCGTACTAAGCTTTTACAAACGTCTTTACTAATGCTCACAGCAAAGGAGTGGAACTCTACCTGCGTCTGTGTTTCCGAACGCTTACAACCCTAATCTCTTCAAAGTTACAGTGAACAGGCTTCTTCTGGGTAAGGTCCTACCATTGTCGACTTTGTCTCTGTCATCTCTGACCTAGACTAGAGTCAAGAGCAAACCCATATCAAATATAACAAAAAAAATGCTGTTCCACATACATTTTTGACCGTGTAGGTATTTTGTAAGAAACAAAAGTTTTTTTTATAATACCGTTGAAAACTTTCCATGTCGCCTGCTCAGAATTATGTACTAAATAAGAGGTAACCGGGTTCGCGTCGGTGTACCCCTCCACCTCCAGTCCCTTTTGTTTGACCCTGTATATTAATAAACAAGTAATCTATTTTATTTATCTATACTTAATTATTTACAGACCTTATTGGCAACATCATCATCAGCCTATAAAGTTCCCTCTGCTGGGACACACACACAGGCCTCCTCTCAATGCGAGGGAGTGGGCTGTGATCCACCACGCGGGCTCAGTGTGGGTCGATAGGTGTCACATGTCTCCGAATTTTTAGTTCTAAGACATGCCTTCTTGAGGGCAGCGGTGAAGAAATTACGCAAAGTAATGAGCCTGTATGGGTTCGAACCCACGACTTACTGCTCGTAAGTCGGGGCTGCCACCACTGGGCCACCGCTGCTCTCAATTGGCAAGATATAATATATTATTTCAACGTTAGGGTTGAACCTAATCATCATTTATAGCAAATAAAGTTTTGATTCTGATTCTCATCTGGCAGTACGGAATCCCATTTTTCCATGCTCCTATCCTTTCGTTGCTCAGAAGTGTTGTTGCAAGACTGAGGTCCGGAGTTCGATTCCCGGTTCGGCTAAAGTGTTATCGGGTTTTTCCACCAGGAATTTCTCATAGCAGCCACGGAGTCTGGATTTGTGCCCTTTTGATGGCAATAGGCTCGCCCCCCGTTACATGGGACTTAAACATGACTGGCATAATGTGGGTATACTGTGAGATATTACCTCATGCCTTACTCTTCAGGGTCAGATGTGATGTTACGTACTGTTCTTTTTCTGGAGGATCCTCCGTTGATGTATTCCCGTTGTCCCCGTAGGCCGAGTCCCCGTTAAAGGGGACAAAGGGAATTTAATAAAATAATTAAAATTACTTCCCGTTGTCCCCGATTCTACTGAAGGATGAGCAACTTGGCACCTTGTTCCAAGTATGTAAATGCGAATATTATAATAACGAAGCCCGATGATTAACAAATACAAATAGATAAAATTAGAAGAGCATCAGTAAAACAGTTTGATGTAGATTTTTTTAGTTTGGGCTACTCGATAACAGATGTCACTAATAAAAATATCTTGCCTGATAGATGTCGCTTGTTTGCCACCATGACGGAAGTTATTCTACTCGAAAATAGATGGCGCTGCCAGCCAAAATTAACTATGTTAAAATAGTTTGAAGGAACGACAATACCGTGAACAAAATTCTTGATAGATTGATATCCTAGGGATTTTTTTTTGACAGTCTCTGGCTTTGACAGTTACAGGAACTTGGGGCCCCTTGGATCGTGGGACCCTGGGTACCTTGGCTCAGATGGAACAACTGCTTGCTTCTGCATAATCAACCTAAGGTTCCCAGTGCGGGGATATAGGTCACACAGGCCTCCGCTGCTATGAGAGGGAGTGGGTTGTGGCGCTGTACACAGAACGGGTTGGTGGATATCATGTGACTTCGAATCTTCGGTTATAGGAAATGCTAGGATGCCGATGTCCTCACGATGTTTTCCTTCATCGTTTTGAGAGCAGTGGTGATGAAATAAATTAGACAAAGTAAAGCGCTTGGTGTGGTTCTAAACCATGACCCGTAAGGCGGGGCTTTTTCGACTAGATCACCATTGCCCCCAGCCTTGAGTGAAGTTGAGTGCTATCCAATTACATAAAATACACCATCAAAAAAATAACCAGCCTATCCTTCGATCAATAATAGTACTAGATTCCCGATGAGCGCTTCAAAAACGGCACGAAAAATAAGACCACAAATAATTTTGTGGTCTTATTTCAAATTAGTATTGTCCAAGCATAGCCAACGTTAAGACGTCGAGATGCCGTAGTGCGCGTTTTAAAACTGTGAAAATAACCACCGTAAAACCACGATTTTGGAAGGATTTTTTTATTTCGGTAAGTTTATATTATTTAAGTGTTTTTTCGTGAAATAAAAACAGGATAAATAGTAAAAATAATTAAGTTAGCTAATATTTTGATGTTTGGCCAATGTTTGCAACAACGCACCAACTATTGTTACAAACATCGACTGTTTTGGAACCGGCAATACATGGAGTAGTGCTGTTATTTTATATGTTATTTTTGTTTATAGATTTTTTAGCGAACCATTTCGATGTGCAGAATACATAAACCTTATAAACATTCGAGAATATGTTCAATTTATTTTGATAGTTTGGACATAACTGGGAACACGCAAATAGATTACAAAAATCTTTATCGGAAGAAAACTATAAGTACCTGTAGGTATTTTCATGAAATACTTTAAAACTGTATTCAATAAACCGCGCCTGTTTCTTTACAGGTTCAACAAGTTTAAGTTCTGATGATACCACAGGAATACGTGACGAGCCTCGTTAGATCATGAAAAACATTGTATGCACCTATATAATTTGAGGGTTGCCTCGATTTCTCTAAGACTTGGTGACAACGGGACCACCACAAGAGTATATGCTTTAGAATAAAAAAAAGAATTTTTTACATCGGTTTACAATTATTGGTGGAGAAATAGGTGGACAAACAAACAAAATATAGTCGAATGGACAACCTCCTTTTTTTAAAGTCGGTTAAAAATAGTACCTACTACTTAGCCTACTACTTTAAAAAAAAAACCGGCCAAGTGCGAGTCTTACTCGCACACAGGGTTCCATAGCCCCAAACAATATTTTGAACTGTCATTCATTAGTTAGTAGTATTAGTTGTAAACTTCCACTAAACCGCAAAACTAAATTGGTTTTTCATAGTATGTTAATGAAAAACAAAGTTACTGCTGCAGTTTGATGAAAAAGTCCCATATCTCAAAAACTAAACATCACATCTTATTGAAACCAATTTTCGTTGATAGTTTTTTTTAGGTTCTACAAACTCAAATATTTTCAGAATTTTCCTCCTCTTACTTTAGAAATTAGAGGGGGGGGGACACACATTTTACCACTTTGGAAGTGGCTCTAGCGCAAACTATTCAGTTTAGAAAAAAATGATATTAGAAACCTCAATATCATTTTTGAAGACCTATCCATAGATACCCCACACGAATGGGTCAGGTGAAAAAAAACATTTTGGTTTTTAGTTCTATGTATGAAACCCAAAATTAAAAGTTTTTTTTCTATCTTTGTGTGAAAATCTTAATGCGGTTCACAGAATACATCTAATTACCAAGTTTCAAAAGTATAGCTCTTATAGTTTCGGAACAAAGTGGCTGTGACATACGGACGGACAGACAGACAGACAGACAGACAGACAGACATGACGAATCTATAAGGGTTCCGTTTTTTGCCATTCGGCTACGGAACCCTAAAAATTGCCACCATACAAAACGAGCCTTGGCCTAAAAAAATATATTCTGCAACTCCACGTCTTTCAATACTTACTGTGTTCTGAGCATTGAAATGTAATACCAAGAAATACGTCTAGTTCTAAATTAGTGTAAGCACGAAATTGTCAACGTAATTTTTTTAACCTTGTCACTTAGATTGTTAGATTTTAAGATACATTTTAGAATAAATATTTTTGTACTCATGACTTTTTATTTTCAAGCGACGTTTTAAATTTATTGCCTTTTAGCTTTCTCCGATGAAAGGACTTAAATAAATATCTTTTGCAATTGTTATTAAACTTTATGTGAGGGTGTTATGGTTTATAATAAACTGAAGTTGTTAATATTATTAATCTTTTTTCTATGAAATATAGATGTTTACGTGTGTGCAAACGTGGACACTTTAGCGATTCATTTTTGTTCCTGATCCTTAATCTAGTTCTATTATTGATCGAAGAGCCTATCAACATAATTAATCCCAACCAAAATTAATATTTAAAACAACAAAATAAATAAAGTTTGCATCAGAACTGTCAAAATCACTGCCAGACACACGCGGCCATTTAAAATTAAATTCGTTATTCCCGAAGTTTACCGAATACTCCCGACCGTGTCTGAACGCAGTTTCAGTTAAAATTATTAAACTGTTACCGGACAATGATTGACGTTGCCTAAGGCTGGCTTTCGTGGCAAATGCCTTCGTGAAATGATTGGAAATAGGTGAAAATAGGGGTGGGATCGTTTGGGGTATGGTTCTGTCTGTCTGTCACAGGCGAAAGATATTTGTAACCTGTTGAACTGTTGTTTGCAGGTTCAAGTTAAAAAACGTCGGATTCGCGCACGAAGGGTTCTTCTTCTTCTTCTTCTTCATAGGGTTTTGGTTTCCGCACTTAGTCCCTTAAGTGGACCATTGTGCGTGAGCCATAGTGGCCGTTACTCCAACCAGCCCACCTCCCTCCAGAAGCAGATCACACTTCCCGGTCTACTCAGGGCATCCGCAAGGGAACCTGGTGTTCCCAGGGTCGCCTCGCGAATCTTGGTGACACCGGTGCACTCAAGCAGCACATGCGCCACCGTTTCCTCCGCATCCATGCATGCTCTGCACAGGGGACTGTCAGTGATTCCTAGAGTATGAAAGTGTTTATTCAGTGAACAGTGTCCAGTGATGGTCCCCGGCACCAGACGCAGGCCATCCCTGTCCAGACGCAGAAGGCGCTTGGTCAGCTTTGCGTCAAGAGACGGCATAGCCTCCTTGGACTGCCTACACCCTGGTGTCGAGGTCCACCACTTTTCCGCCTGTGTTCGAGTGTGATCCTTTAACCAGTTATGTAGCTGCTTGAAAGGAATGGGCACAATGGGTTCGGGTCCGTAAGGTTTTGTGCTGGATCCTCTTCTGGCAAGTTCATCCGCCGCATCGTTCCCCAGGGATCCACTGTGTCCTTTGATCCATTGTAGTGAACGCACGAAGAAGAAGAAATGCACGAAGGGTTCCGACAACACTTTTTTGTGTGGGACCATTCAATATTTATTTTATTCTGTTTTTAGTATTTTTTGTTATAGCGGCAACAGAAATACATCATTTGTAGAATTTCAACTGGCTAACTATCACGGTTCATGAGATACAGCCTGGTGACAGACGGGCGGACGGACATTGAAGTCTCAGTAATAGGGTCCCGTTTTACCCTTTGGGTACGGAACCCTAAAAATGCTTTCAGTCATCATCATCATCAGCTTTTATTGTTCCCCCTGCTGGGACACAGGCCTCCTCTCTATGAGAGGGAAAAAATGCTTTCAGTATTGCAACTTAATTTGGAATTTATCTTGTTTTTTTTTGAATAAGTAGGTTTAACTTGTCACTCTTAATATCAGCATATTATTTTGAATTGGTCACTGTTGTAGTGAGTTACTATTGTAAATCTCTCAATTCAGTGTGCCTCTTCGCAAAGGCCTCTTCTAGCTGCTTCTATTGAACTCTATCACGAGCTACTCTCCTCCAGTGAGGACCTGCAGTGAGTTGGTCTTCCCATCTCCTTAGTTGCTTTCCCCTGCTCCTTGTACTGTTTCAGGGAAATCATCACCTGCCTAGCCTTTTCCCAAACTATCTTGGGGTCGGCTTCTAGTCTAACCGGATGCAGCTGAGTACCAGTATTTTACATGAAGCGACTGCCTATGACCTCTACAACCCAGTAACTGGGTAATACGATCCCCTTGGTAAGACTGGATGTTAGACTTTTGGCTTCTGAGTACTCGTAACGACTTTCAAAGATCTATAAATGACAGTCGGGACCAACGGCTTAACGTGCTTTCTGAGGTAAGGAGGAAACTCGACTTAAGCTTAAAGATGGACCCGCGCGGCTGTTATTATTTAGCCACGAGCTCCTCATACCAGTCTGTAAATAACAGAATAAGAGGTACCTAACTTTCAAGAAGGTAGGAATTAAGACAAATGCAATAGTTTAATTTTAGGCTTTGGTATTTCCTCTGTTGTCTGTTGCCTCATTTTATAAAAACATAAAATCCAATATACACAAAAATTAAGGTATATTTAAACTCCCTAAAAATTAACTACTAGGTAAGTATTATTTTTATAGGCAAAGGTCTTTCCATGACTTCCAGTTTTTAACCGACTTAATTCGATTTCGATTTCTAATGTGGACCACTGGGCGTTGGTTTTGTCCTGCTCGTCCCGTCATCTAGCTGTTTACAATGTCAAATTGTGCTACAAAATGTTTAACATTATTTCCCCAACAACTCAAAACAGACACAATTCCATAGCATACTTTAAAATACCCCTTTTCACATTCGCGATCTGCACCCTTTAAAAATAAATCAATGATCTAATGGTCCGGAAAATGTGCTCAATATAAATAAATAAAATTTCTTGGTGATCATCTGTCGCTATTTATTTTGTATTTAAAGTTACGACCCCACTAACGTTATTATTAAAATATAGTAAATTATCAATTTAAAAAAAAAGTGATTGGTGTCTTTGCGATCAGGGTAAACTGATTTTTGAGCTATATTGGTCTCAAGTAATTGACTTGTGTAGCAGCCCGAATTAAGTCAAAACAGCTGTTGGTACCGGCTGTGATATGTAGATCTTTGACAGTCGATATAGGTAGTCAGTCTTACTAAGGGGTATCGTATAAGCCATACAACTGGGTTGTGGACTTGTAGAGGTCAGATAGGCATGATCGCTCTTTGTAAAATGCATATAATAGACATACAGATGCATTGTTGCCATCTTAAAGATATCTTCCCGTGGGTGTCGTAAGAGGCGACTAAGGGACTTTCTAGAGAATGTGCAGCAGCGTTCTCTGTGCTTTTGTAACAACCGTAAGTGCGATCGCTAACCCGCCTGCCAAGCGTGGCGATTATGGCTAAACCCCCCTTATAACTCCCTTATGTGGCGACACTCGGGGGAGGCCTATGTCCAGCAGTGGACATCTTTCGGCTGAAATGATGATGTTCATCTCAGAGATGCGTACGTGATTAAAAGATTTGCCGAGGTAGTAGGTTCTTCGCTAGAGAGCTTGGATCTTTATCATCATTATTCTAACCCAGGTTTTTCGGCTTCCAGTCTTAATAGATGCAGCTGAATACCAGTATTTTACATGGAACGACTGCCCTATATCTAGTTAGACTGGAAGCGGACCATGACTTTAGGAAATGTCTTGAGGAAAGTTTTGAGTATGAATGTGGATGGGTGTACGTGCAGAGGAAGACCAAAGAAACGATGGACGGACTGTGTGAAGGATGATATGGCAAGCAAGGAGGTGTCTCATGAGATGGCGAGTAATAGAAAAGTATGGAAGAAGGAGACATACAGACATCCTCTCTCCTAAAGTTGATGTGCCCGACAGGGTCCATACTGATCTCATATTTGATAAAACGATCTTTTTAATACATATGGAATGCAATAAATAAGTAATTGAGTATTGAGTATTGACATACTGCAGCGACCCAAATAAATTGGGATAAGGGCAAGAGAATGATGATTATGACTGCCTATATCTGATCTCCAAAATCCATTTACTGGGTATGACAATACCCACCAAATAGGTAGTACCTATTTACCCAATATTTGCAAAACAAAATTGCTGCCAACACACAATAACAAACCGCCAACATTGTTTTGTTTTTATTCAACGACAAAAAATCGTTTATAAAACCTAACCTAACTTTTCTAAAATCCAAAATGGCTGACGATGACAGGTGTTTGGACCAACGAACGATGATTGACTCGTGTTGCAAAATACGCGAACAAAACCCGCGGCTGTGGAATTTAGAAAAATCGGGCTGTGTTCCGTTAGGAAATGGTAGATTTTATTTAATGTTCTTAGATTTTTTCTGTAAATGAATTGGAAATATTTGTTCTAATGGTTTCCTGGTCAAGATAACATGACATAGCAATAGTAAATCCTGTAATCCCCCACGTTTTGTCAGAGGTGTAAGTACATATTAGTACTCAAAAAATTCGCCAGTTATGTTTAAGATAATAAGTCGTTTCTAGATAATTATGTTTCTTAATTACCTATCTAGGGATTGCTAAGTAGGTCCATCCGACTTGACTGGAAGCCCACCCTAAATTCTCGTTGTTGGACTGGTCTTGATGTGCTTTTTAGGGTTTTGTACCCAAAGGGTCAAATGGGACCCTATTACTGAGATTTCGCTGTCCGTCCGTCCGACTGTCACCAGGCTGTAGGTCACGGGTCTCATGACCCGTGACAGTTAGCCAGTTGAAATTTCTACAGATTATGATGTATTTCTGTTGCCACTATAACAAAAAATACTAAAAACAGAATAAAATAAATATTTAAGGCTCCTCCTATACAAAAAAAGTGTTTTTTATTTATTTATAAATAATAAGAAACCCTCCGTGCGCGAGTCCGGTTTTTCAGTTTTGTGGCTTCCACCCAAGCCAAACAAATACTACTTTCGAATCGTGGAATTAAAGAATGAATTAAGGTAAAAATCATATTTTAATCTCAGCAAATTACTAGGAAATATGTAAAATTAAATAGTGAACAAATGTGTACGTAAACACAGGTGCACCCTCTTTCCTCACTCTCATGGTCGGATGGGACGACCATCCGACACGACTGGAGAGATTTCAGGCGCCGGACCAACGCTTTAACTTACTAAGAATATTCTGTCTGAATCATTATCTGCCTAGCCTTTTCCCAACTATTTATTTATTTAATTACAACGGTTTACCACCAATTACTGCAACTAAAATTAAAATGATAATTATTACACATATTAAAATATACAAAACGACAAATTAAAGCAAATTAAATTGAAACATATAAAACATGATATAAATAAAAGGAGGTTAACAACACTCATAAATTCCTATTTTAACTATGTTGGGGTCGGCTTGCAGTCTAACCAGATACATCTGAATACCAATATTTTACACGGAGCGACTGCCTATTTGACCTCCACAACCTAGTTAGTACCGGGTAAGTGAGTATTACGATACCCTATGGTAAGATTCTATCTGAATATAAACAAACAATTTGCAACAACTTTCGTCTCATCATTAACAACAACAAAAAAAGCATCTTTTTAAATCCAAAAAATGCTCTGAAAGCGTTAAATGTACCGAAATAATTGGCAATCAAGTCATCATACCGGTTTGAAACCATCATTTGTAAACATTAGTTAAAGTTACTGTAGCATGTAATCGTTGAAAGAAGGTTATTTATGATTTTAAATGAATGTTTGTAGAAAAAATATGTTTTGTTGGAGTTTTGGGGTGTTCTGAGTTCCGTATGGAAGGATTTTTGTAATAAAAAGTTAAATCTGCTCAAAAATTCACTCGCTAGAAAATTCAATAACGATATGGCTATTTAATTAGGCTTAGTGAGGAGCTCGCGGCTAAATAATAACAGCTGCTCGGGCTTCTGATTAAACCGCACTTGCCTGGGTTGGCTACCGGATCGGTGACTACCTATTACATACCAATAAAGAAAGCACGTGCAGTCGTTGGTCCCGACTATCAATTGTAGGTCTTTGACAGTCGCAACAGGTAGTCAGTGGCCCGAAAGTCTGAAAACCAGTCTTACCAAGGGGTATCGTACTTCCCATTACTAACTGGCTTGTGCAGGTCAGATAGGCAGTCGCTCCATGTGAAATACTGGTATACAACTGCACCCGGTTAGTTTGGAACCCGATCCCAACATAATTGGGAAAAGGCTAGGCAGATGATGAATCTTTCAGCTATTTAGTCCGACGACCTTGAAAGGGTCAGACTGGATGCGGCGCTAGATTACCTACTTTTACTCAGTTTAACAGATCCCCAAAAATAGTAATTAATAACAAATAAAGTTTCTACAGAAATAGCTATAAATTATCCAACAATTGAATTCGCGCCTTTTTTAATGTCAAATTAGGTCGGCCATTGCTGTGAACTGTCAAAATGTCATTGTTCTATTCGGGTGCGTTCGCGCGAACACTTAATTTTTTTGAATAGGGTGATTTTTTAAGGGATCCGTACTTTTTATTGTACTTGCGTGTGGCCTTTTTAGAATTAAATGCAGTTTTTTGTTGTAATCGTCTAAGGAATGTATTGTAGTGTTTGAAAATGTAACAACTTAAGTTTTTGCACGTGTTTGCGTGAGAATTTCAAGGGTTATTTTTTTAATGTTGTGACTGATGTCAACCCTTTTACCACCCATATTTTCGTTAAATGTCTCATTATGATCAGAAGGCTTAAGGACCCGACAGTAGAATTGCAGGGATTGATTAGCTAAGTTAAACTGTTCTTGACGCGATCAGTCTGACAATAATTGACCCCTTTTAAACTAAGTACAAATTACGACCATTCCATAATGCTCTGAAAATTGGAATGCAATCTCCACACATTTTGCACTCTATCGCAAGAGATAAGTAGGTAATATATTTATTTATAAAGTTTAACCATATAGTTCGGTACGGGCCCCCAAAGGGGCTCGACGAACAAACCTCCGCTGGGTTGGTATCGGCCCCGAAAGGGGCTAGCAATTAAGTCATTCGTCATCCTCATAATTTATGCAAATATTTTATTTTCTGATTATCAAATACTATGAGTGTGCGTTAATTAAGAAAGTTGAATAAAAATTTCATATATCAACGCCAATAAAACTTCTATAAATAGCGCGCAAGTATCATAGTTTACCCTTATAAAATTCAAGTGCATAAATACGGTCATCGCCATTTTGACGGCTGTGCTGGTCGAGGCTAAAAATCATAAAAATTGTGGTTTTCGAACATTCGAGCTCCATTATATGGCCAATAATCAACTCGTCATTTAATTATGGGGCTAATTCATCCATAGTTCAATTTAAATAAGCAGTGGTAATGATGAATTTTGAAATTTAAAGTCGAAGTTTCGCGCCAATCGTCCGTGTTTACATTTTTATTTTTCACATATAACAGACACACGCGTATAGATTCGGTAACAAACATGACAAATATCATTCCAAATATTATAAACCGCATGAAAACGCCCAGATCTTAGCGTTATTTTCGAATACGGGACCAATAACACATAATATTCATTACCACCGCTCAAAAAGTATTTTGAAATAGACGACCATTTTTGTTTTTTTAATTATTGTGATGTGTGAAAGCGATTATTCCAATCGATTATTTTTTTGTAATCTTCGATCAACTCGAGTAATTAAATTGAGAAATTTAAAAAATCGATGGATGCAAATCAAAATAAATTTATTTTAACCGTAAAATACAGTAAATATTTATTATAATGTGTTTTAGGCTTTTATAATGGTAATCTTAATTGTTTTTCGTAGGTATATTCCGACCCAACAATAAACAGCACGGACTGATATTGTGACTAAATTCTCGCCAATTTTATTTCCATCTCAAAATTTAAATTTGGAATACGTTCGCTGTTCCAATTTATATAGTAGGCATTCAAATTTACTAGAGATAGTTTATTGTGAATTTTGTTTTGAACTAACTGAAGATTGGTAGAATGCACAGGATCTCGGTAGGAATAGTAAAAAAGAAATATGTAGTTTGATTATGGTTAGGACGTTGGGTTGGTTAATGGATATTTACTCTTTACTTTATTAATCAGCCTGTTCTGTCCCAATGCGGGTAAAGGCCTGCCCATGTCTTTCCAATTTAGTTTACCTTTTGCCTTCACCGTCCAATACTTTTAATCGACAATATTTTTTTACACCTACTTAGATAGGCTAGGTTTTGGGATAGCTACCCCAAAAATGAAAAAGAAACCATTTTAAACAAAACTATCCAAAGTATACGGTAAGACCTTCGAGTAAGAGTCTTACTCATATATTTTGTAGACTCTTGATGGTTCTGGTTCATATCTATTGCTCTTCATGGCTTCGTTCAAGTGACTCGGCCCTCGGCCTTTGATGGCCTAACCTAAAAATGGCAGTTTAAAAAAAAAACGTGTGCGTCTCGGGACGCTCGTCAGAAGTGATAACTTAAACTAATCTAAGCCTGCTGCCGTATGCGTGAATGAAAGGATGAAAGGGAAGCCACACAGAGTGGTGCCGTAACGCGTTACTTAACGAAGCGGTTAACCCTCCCATAAGAAGTTATCACTTCAAAAACCTTTTTACACTGGACAGTGAACCGCTTTGAAACAATAAACTAATGGAAACCGCCGATTGTCAAGCATCATCATCAACTGCTGGGGTCGGCTTCCAGTCTACCCAGATACAGCTGCATAACCGTATTTTAAATGGAGCGACCTGCGACTGCCTATCTGACCTCCTCAAATCAGTTAGTATCGGGTAGTACGATACCCCTTGGTAAGACTGGCTGTCATACTTTCGGGCTACTCACTAGCTGTAACATAACAATAACCCCATCATACGATACAGAATCTTGGAAGAATAAATATAATTTATCTTGTTAGATCATAATAATTATTTACTATGCCTTCCAATATCCTGGGCATTCTTTAACCAACCTTCAGATATTACACAATAAAATTCTTAAAATGTTGTCTAGTAAAATTAAAATACTTATTTTAAATAATGAGAATTGCGAGCGCATTCTTTATTTAAATTTTGAAATGGAAAAAAATCGGCGGGAATTAAGCCTAATCATTAAAATGTTGACTTTGTTTTTTTTTTGGGATTACTGTCTTCTGTCGTTCTTATTACTTAGTAATAAATCTCCTTCCCATGAAGTCAACGTTCATTAATTAATTATAAGATGCTTTTGATCTAATAATTACTTAATTAAATTATTAAAAAAGATGGTTATTATGACTAATTTCAAAATTAAATAATTATTTAAAATTATACTTAAGAGTTTTTATTCAGTGTCAACTTTTTTTTTTCAAACTCGATTTAATTGCGATTATCGATTAGGCTGAATGCAACTAATTAATCGTAAATAAGAAACCTAGGTTTTCGGTCAGCACTAAGAAGTGTTATGTTACAACATAGTTTTCAGTAATATTTGTCTAGACTTTGATTGGGTTTTTTAAAGAAATTGTGTGTGAATAATGGCAAAACTAAGAATGCAGATAGAATGTTACTGTTTTTATTTTGCCCTTCCGCATTGTTTTAGCAAACGAGAAGCATGCCTATGTACATTATTTCCAGCGCATATATAAGGTACCTACTTTTTGGAAGGGTGTAGTAATATGTATTTTACGCATATTTGGCAATAGACTGACTCCATTTTACCGACCTCAACACGATACTGAAGATATTAGCCTCAAATTTATCGTATGTAACAGATCCCGTGACATATTTTTCACAATAAAATCGAGCGCTGAAAGTTGATGAAAATTTCGTGAAATTCATGACAATTCGTATCACCCCGCCGATTCAGCTGATGTGTCAAAATCTTGTCGGGCATAGTGGTTAATTGTCTTCAAAATGTGGTCACGTTTCCTTTGCACAACTCCTTATAAAAAATTACTAATTATTAATTATCTGTTAATCAGTTAAAACTTCTTTTGCGTTTAAAACGATTGTAGCAATAACTTACATTTACTTAGAAGCCTTAGGTTTATAGGTTTTAATTGTGACCCTTTGAAAAACATTGTGTTCGAATTAACACTACACTGTAGGTAATTAAATTAATTACGAAATTCATTTTTTTTTGATGTAACGGGTTTTTATTTAAATAGGGTTTTGCTGACACCAGTCAAGTGGTTTTGACAGATTAAGTAGTTGTTTTGACTAACTTAAGTTTCGGATTTAAGTCTTATTTTGTTCTCATTGAACAGATAAACCTGCATTACAAAAGGTTAAATCTAACATTAACTTTCCTATTTGCTAACTTTTACCACCAAAAAACAATATTTCTTACTTACATGTCCCCCTACCTCTAACTCAGCTGATCCCCCACACGACAAACGTTACATTAGTAAACGTAGCTCGTATACAAATAATATTGAATGTACAAATTGCTCTGAAACGTAATACGATGCGAATTTAAGTGGGAAGCAGGGCAGGATTTGAGTAAAACTTTCTCTAGGGGGCTTATTGCCATATTTTCGTCTTCTTAGCCCTGTAGCGACAGCGTTGTGATCAGAATTCCCTGATTTAAAAAAACAAAAAAACATTTGTATTTTGAACAAGCCCTAGCTATTCCCAAACCTTGCAGAGTAGACAGATAGAAATCAACAACCTCATCTAGTTTGTCCTGTCATAAGGATTTTTAATAACCTCATTACAGAAATATTTATCATTGTATTTAATAATAGACTAAGTATCTAATTCAAATGTGTTCTGCTATACTTTCTGCTTGGAACAACAGATCAACAGTCATTTCACAAACTCAGCGACTTTCGACGTTAAAGTAAATTCGAACTATTTTTTTAATTTTTATCTTGAAAGATTAGGGAAGGCTAGGATTTACCTTGGCCAGAGGCTAAGTTTTGCCATACAACGTGGCACGCTTATAACCCAGCTAGTCTACCATAATAACCTACAGTCTAATAGATCACCATCGAATCATCAATACCCCCACTCCCACTATCGGCTAGCCGTCAGTCATTTATCACGGAGTCCGGCCCTGTCCTCGTCACAGTCATGTTAACAAGTACACAACAGACACTACTCTGTGTAGTGTGTGACGTCAGAGTGTGATGTGTTGGAGGCGGCAGTTTTTTGCGAGATCATTTTAGGTTCTTGAAGTAGTTATTGAAGTTCTGATTATTGTTGTTGCGCTAAGCTTAATAATAATGTTCGATTTTTATAAATAAACTGGCTGCTGCCTGCGACTTTTTTCGCGTGGAAAGTTACATAATACATAATTATAAAACTTCCTCTTGAATAATTCTGTCTATTGATGAAATCTCCATCAAAATCCGTTGCGTAGTTTAAAAAATCTAATCGTACAGACGGCGGGAACCGACTTTTTACCCGACTGCGGCGAAGCCCAAAAGGAGGGTTAGGTGTTTTAGCTACATGGAAGAATGTATGTATGTGTGTATGTAACTCCTAAACGGATGAGCCGTTTTGGATATAAATTATACTACAGCAATTATTTTTGCGTAGATTTACTTATTTTCATTCGTTTATACCTTGTCTTTCGTAACTGCATGTTTTACTCGATCCATCTATTATTGTACCACGTAGTAGCTTACTAGGCAGTTTGTTAACATTAAAGAACTATGTTATTTCTGTTTTCACATAATATTAATGTAAAAATATTGTTATTTCTTACAAAAGAGTGTTGATAAAATGCAATGAAATTTGTTATTTTTTTAAAATAGTTTTTTATAGTTATTAGCAATTCTGAGAAATATGTTATTTCTGTTTTTAAATCTTAAGTTTTTAGATGCTACTAACTTAAAACTAGATTAGTATAATTGAATTTTTATTTTCTTGTTCAACTTCATTATGCATGCGTGATTGTTGTTTATCACGTTAACACAACAGTATGAAATTCGGGGTTGCGAGCCGTGCGGGTGCTCTGCCTACCCACTGTTGCATGGTATAATAGTAATGAGACAGAACCGCGTCACGCGGCCAACAGCTGAAAGACACGCGCGCGCGAATTTCATTCGGCTCTTGTGTTATTGTGATAAAAGTGAATGAGTATAAAAAAAAATGTTTCTTTGGGAAAGTCTTTTGCTATCATGAGTACAATCACGTGTTGAAGTATCGATCACTAATTACCAATCACTCTATATATCTAGCAGCAAGATTGATCAACCGTTCTTTACCCACAAACCATCTTTTACCCTTTAATCAATCATAGAGTATATTTCGACCACAGTTTACAAATTTGCAGCAAAATATTTGCGAAACATGATTCTGTTCGTAAAGTGCTTTCACAAATATTAGGTATAGTGGACCGGGAATGATGTGTTTGTCTTGTGGCTGTAGTGTATCATAGGGGATTTGATGGGGTATCGGGTTTTACAGATAAAGTTAAGTTGGCTCTCGGTATTGGTTTGAGAGCAGCGGTGGCCCAATGGTGGCAGCCCCAACTTACGAGCAGTAAGCCGTGGGTTCGAACCCAGGCAGGCGCATTACTTTGTGTAATTTATTTTATTACCGCTGCCCTCAAAAACGGTGAAGGAAAACATCGCGAGGAAACCGGCATGTCCTATAACTTAAAAATTCAAAGACATGTGACATCTACCAACCCGCACTGGGCCCGCGCGGTGGATTACAGCCCACTACCTCTCATAGAGAGGAGGCCTGTATCCCAGCAGTGGGAACATTATAGGCTGATGATGATGATGATGATGATGATGCATACATGTTTAGTTTGGATGACAATGTATGGTAAACTAAGTTACGTCATTCTAAATTGGCTGGACTCCTAAAGATTAAGAGGACTAGTATGCATTCCCATGATATTATTATCAAAACAAAGGGTTTACTGAGAAAAAATAATTACTGTAAAGAGTCATCATCATCATCATTTCAGCCGAAAGACGTCCACTGCTGAACATAGGCCTCCTCCAACACCACATTGCCATAATCGCCACGCTTGGTAGGCGGGTTGGCGATCGCAATACGGTTGTTACAAAAGCACAGAGAACGCTGCTGCCCATTCTCTGGCAAGTCCCTTTGTCGCCTCTTACGACACCCACGGGAAGATATGGGAACTCTAAAGAGTGGTCTTCAGTATTATTTTTAAACTATAATTTTATTCTTTTAGTAGTATATCGAGAACAAATCAAGTCAATATTTATAAAAAGAATAAAATCAAGTAGATATAGACCTCCTTTATCGAAAGGGGTGGTATACATACATGTCAGTAACAGCGACTGCATAATGTCTTATCTTAACTTTGAAGTTTAAACATAGGGGCACACGCTTGTGAACAACAAAGAGTAAAAATAAGGCTTTTATCTGAACATCAAACAAGTTGTTATTGATAAAATAGATTAAATTTACTTGAGAATTCTGGTAGACCTCGTAGAAGATGGCGGGACGAGCTAGACAATACCAGCAAACAGTGGTCCACATTGGCCCTGGACCGAGACAATTGGAAGTCATGGGGAGAGGTCTTTGCCCAGCAGTGGGATGACGCAGGCTAACAGTATCAGTATCAGTATCTGTTCAACCAGTCTTGACTTGACTTGGCTCTGTATGGTGTCGGACGTAAAGAATAGCACCATCCCATATCTTCCCGTGGGTGTCGTAAGAGGCGACTAAGGGATTTGCAAGAGAATGGGCAGCAGCGTTCTCTGTGCTTTTGTATAAACCGTAATGCGATCGCCAACCCGCCTGCCAAGCGTGTAGATGTGGCTTTGGGGGAGGCCTATGTCCAGCAGTGGACGTATTTCGGCTGAAATGATGATGAATGATGAGTCTTGACAAAGGGTAATCGTGTTACCCAGTAACTATCATCATCATCATCATCAGCCTATAATGTTCCCACTGCTGGGACACAGGCCTCCTCTCTATGAGAGGGAGTGGGCTGTAATCCACCACGCGGGCCCAGTGCGGTTTGGTTGATGTCACATGTCTTCGAATTTTTAGTTCTAGGACATGCCGGTTTCCTCACGATGTTTTTCTTCAACGTTTTTGAGGGCAGCGGTGATGAAATAAATGTTGGTCATTCGGTCTATCCACGGGAAACCTCGGCAAGCACGGCTTAACCTAAAGATCGTCCCGTGCGGCTGCTATTATTTAGCCACGAGCTCCTCTAAATTAAAAAAAATCTTGTCCCCAAAAACAACTTTCGACAATTGCTACGACAAACGTAGTAAATCTCGTAGACCCATCTACGCCGTAGCAAATCGCTACGAGCTACGTAACTACTAACCACACACTCAACATTCGACATTTTACATCTTTGATTTTGTAAACAAACTATAAACGTTTATGTCCTTGTTTAACATGTATCCTCTCCCCCGGACCTCTGTAAAGAGTAGACGTGCCTGTGAAGCTTATTTCCTTGTTTTATTTAAAAAATAATTAAATTATTCTCCAAAAATCATATTAAAAAAATAGGAGTGCATAAAATACTAGGAGTTAAAACTACATTGGAGCGAAGAGTGCGTTCATCGAGCACGGGTGTGACAACAATACCCATTTCATTCACTAATTATTGCTCACGCATTTAAACATAGAAGCGCACGCACGATTATACTGCCGTCTCATTTGAACGCGCGGACACTGCTGATGTGCAAGCAAGATAGCAACAGGTCCTGCGCCAGGCGGCTTCCTACTACATCAATGCGTGAGCGCAAGATGTGTGCGTAATTCAAGGACGGAAACTTACTACTACTGGTTATTTCTGCGCGCCTAGTAACCTCGGGCGTCGATCAATATAAGTAAGGGAAGTTTGGTTCTTTCATAATATTTGTTTTCCTGTTCAACATCACTCATTCATTACAAGGACCTAAAACGACATCTCCTGTTCATTCTGCATGCCTGATATTGTCGACCGTCACGGTTGAATACGGATTATTTTACTATCGAAAGTGACCGTCTCACAGCGTAAGAATAAAGTAGCGCATCGATCACTCGATATACTCTTTGACGGTACTGTTATCCTGGTATCATTATAAGCAAGATGGATAAATCAATGTCAGAATCGGACCTAAATCAATTGAGTCAAGAAACCACACCACCAAACTTTGTTTACAATCGCTCTAAAAGGCCTTGTCCGAGGGGTAACGAGGATACTGACATTAAGAGTTTTATATCTACCCTTATGGCTGAGCAAAGGAAGGAATTAGAAAAAGAAATGAATAAGATTAGCTTGGTTTTGTCTAATATCCAGAGGACGAACACAAACATTGAGAGCTCGGTGGCCTTTCTCGCAGCACAAAATAAGGACATGCTGAGTAAAATTGATCAACTTGAAAAACAGGCCGTCAAGGACAGAGATTATATAACGGTCTTAGAAAACAAAATCGAAGATATGCAGATGTCAAATAGGAAATCTAACTTTCAGTTAAAAAATGTACCTAAAACGAGTGGAGAAACGAAAGAGGATCTGATTGGGATGGTGCTCTGTCTCTCTAAAACTGTTGACTGCAAATTTGAGAAAAGTGACATCAAAGACGTGTACAGAGTGAGTAGCAAGAAGGAAGAACAAAATAGCCCTATTGTTGTAGAAACCTCCTCAACACTATTGAAGACTGAACTCCTCAAGATGTGTAAGTCTTTTAATATCAGACACCAAGGCAAGCTGGTCGCCAAACATGTAGGGAGCCGTAGTAATACGGAAGCTCCTATCTTTGTATCGGAGCAGCTGACTGCGAAAGGCTCTCGATTGCATTTTCTTGCACGTGACCTTGTCAAGACTAAGAAGTTTAAATTTTGCTGGACAGCCTACGGCAAAGTATATCTAAAAAAAGATGAAACTTCGCAAAGAATAACAGTCAAGTCTGAAGCGCAGATCCACCAGCTTACACAGGGATCTTGACTATACCTAAAACATCATGTTCACATTTATGTCTGCCCTAGCATCATGCCCACTATATGCGGTTCTTTAATTTTTCCACTTTATTTTGTTTACTTAGAACTTATGTTTCTTTTTACTAATTTTGTTATAAATATTTGTACTACTACTCACACACTCCCTATAATGCATACATTTCTGAATACAACAAATGAAATGTTCTCACACACATACATCTTCCTCTTAACATTTAATCGTACTCTTCATTTCACACTTACATACTTGGAAACCTCACCACGAGCATATTATACTCAAAACTTATCAAAATTATATTGCCGGCTGTATTCATATGTTGCGTACAGATATCTTTCGAAATTCACCCTTGTCAATCTCAAATCAAATGGATAGTTCGCTTAACACACTGAAAGAAATAGACAATACAAATATTGCTCAGGCTTTTCAATGTAATATTGAAGATTTGGCTAAACATGTACATGTTCAAAAAAGAGACTGTAAAATATTCTGCCAAAATATACGAAGCGTTTATAGAAACATAGATGATCTGCAACTTACTCTGTCTTGTCTTAAATTCGAGCCGGATATTCTGATTCTAACTGAATGTCAACTTAATCCTATTAAACCTATACCTACTTTTCCGAACTTCTCAGCATTTCAAACTTCAAATCACGTAAATAAAAACGACGGAGTAATAGTCTACGTCACTAAAAATATCGCAGTAAACGTCAAGGAAATTAAATTGAGTCATGCCTCTGCATTAGAGATTAAACTTGATAATAATAATATCATACTAGGTGTATATCGATCCCCCTCAAATGCCAATGCGGACATGTTTATTAATTCACTCGACACATATTTACATTCCATAAAATCTTATAACGGTATTACCTTAACTGGTGATATAAATATAAATCTTACAGCAAATCTATCAGAGCAGGCCCAGGAGAGAACTAATAGACAAAACTATACTACAATGTTAACTATGCATGGATTGATGGCAGGTCACACTTTTCCTACTAGACTAAATAATTGCCTGGACCATTTTATGTTAAAACTTAATAAGGAAAAATCATCTGCTCACATTGCTGTCTTAAATACAACGGTTACTGATCATTCTCTATTATTCCTAAACTTATCTAAAATTAAACTAAAAAGTAAAATTCAAAAAACAAGAATGTCTACTGATTTCAATATGGCACTTAAATCATTAGTTGATAAAAATCTTGGTGAACTTCTGTTTTCTAATGACCCTGATATTGTGGTTGAACTTTTGATTGAAAAAGTTTCGGAATCATTACGAGAAAATACTGTTACGACTATAATTCCCAGAAGTAAGCGGGTTATAAAACCCTGGATAACCCCTGGCATATTAAAATGTATTAGACATAGAAACCAAATGCAAAAGAAATTAAAAAATGACCCACATAATGAAATATTAAAAATTAGTTATAAAAGATATCGAAATTATTGTAATCGATTACTCAAAAAACTAAAGCGCAAGTACGAGAGGAAACGATTAGAAAATTCTACTACGAACAGTAAAAGACTTTGGTCGAATATTAAAAATATAACTCATATGAAGCAATCTAACACAGATAACACTAAACTTTTAGAAGTAATGGCGTCGCCAATTGAAGCAGTCAATCATGTTAATGAATATTTTGCGGGAATTGGTAAACAACTAGCAGAAAAAATCTTGCCGGATATAGGTCACGATGCCACGGCTGACTTAGGAGCCGATAATGCTCAATTGAACTCATTTGTTCTCTTGGATACGGACTTAGACGAAGTACACTACTTACTTATGAATTTAAAATCGAGTAGTGCTCCTGGCTGGGACAACATTCCTACAAGTTTTATCAAATTAGCCAGGCACGAAATTCTTCCAATTATTGTTCATCTGGCAAACTTGTGCTTTAAAAAAGGTATCTTCCCTAAACTCTTAAAAAAGTCCACTATTACGCCTGTGTACAAGAATGGGCCCAGAGATGATGTTAGTAACTACAGGCCAATATCCGTATTACCAGTTTTATCAAAAATATTAGAAAAACTACTAAACAAACGATTACTAGACTTCCTTAATAAATATAAAATTCTATCTGATGCACAGTATGGGTTCAGGCACGGCAAATCAACCGAAGATGCAGTTACAGCAATAACATCTCTTATTACTGAAAACCTTGATCGTGGAAAGAAATGCCTCTCAGTTTTTCTTGACCTAAAAAAGGCTTTTGACACAGTCTCTGTTCCCATTCTTGTACGTAAGCTCGAGTACATAGGAATAAGAGGCACACCCCTGGAATTATTCAAGAGCTATTTAACACATCGAACACAAAAAGTTAGAATTAGCCAACACACAAGCAGAGACATTAATATCACATTCGGTGTACCACAGGGGAGCGTCCTCGGGCCCACCTTGTTTTTAATTTACATCAATGACCTATGTGGGTTGGAGGCAGGTGGTGCTCGGGTCTTCTCTTATGCCGATGACACTGCAATGGTTTTTGTAGGTGATAACTGGAATACTGTGCGGAAGAATGCGGAGGTTGGACTTTCGAGAGTTGATTCCTGGCTAAGAACCAACTTGCTTACGCTGAATAGCCAGAAGACAATCTATATGTGTTTCTCTCTTAGTAATAAAACTCAGCCTGATACAAATTTCAGTGTTAAAATACACCATTGTCACAATATCCAAGGCACAAATTGCGCTTGTCCGACGATCGAAAAGGTAGAGAAAACGAAATACCTTGGTATTTTACTTGATCAGCGTCTGTCTTGGTATAATCATGTTGATTTGGTTAGTGACCGCTTAAGAAAATTAGTCTGGATTTTCAAAGTGTTAAGACATGTTGCATCAGCGAAGCTAATAACACAAATATACACTGCTCTAGCCCAATCTGTACTAACTTATTGCATTACTATCTGGGGGGGTGCCTCTAAAACAAAATTTCTAGATGTGGAAAGATCTCAACGGGCCCTTCTCAAAACTATTTATTTCAAACCGTATCGTTTTTCTACACAAGCGCTTTACAAACTATGTGACCTTTTATCTGTAAGGAAGTTATACATTCTGATCTCTACCCTAAAAATGCACAAAACAGTGGTATTTGATCCTAGCATTTTAAGGAAAAGAACAGGTCACGATTGTATAACTAGGGTTAGGTTTCGTACTGCATTCGCAAGACGACAATATGTTGCCCAAGCTACTTTTATTTACAATACCATAAACAAAAAACTTGCTATTTACCAAGAATCGCGTCACGAATGTAAGAAAACTCTGACTGCATGGCTAAAGACCCTTACATATGAAGACACTGAGGCACTTCTACATTAGGATATAAAATGTAAACTTATAGCTATATGAAACTTGTTTTACAATAGCAATTAAATGTAAGATACTTCAAACGGATAATATGCTTTTGGATTCCCTTTTCTCTCTCACACACACACACACATACACACACACTTTCACAGAAGCACACACACACACACTTTCACAGAAACACACATAAATACAGTCGCACAAACACACATGATTTTAATAGTCTCTAGTCTAAGTTTTGTTATTTTACCCACATTCTTTGTTTTTAATTATATTATTAACAGGCTTTGTAATAATATGTTTGATTGGAAGAGGGAGGTCTCCTGTTACAGGTATCTCTATACTTAAAAGAAGGCCTCTACAATGTATTTGTAAAAAACCTGTTGATTACGAAATAAACTTTTTATTATTATTATTATGTATGTTTGTCCCTCTCGCACACCATATGACGGAACGCGTGTCAGTCACGTGCCCCCTTGAAGGATAATCTACGCATTTGTGCTTTGCGATCTAAAAATTATATGTATTTGTAAAGATGGGCATTAATTTTATTGTTTTTTTACAAGCTGTGGCCGTCACGGGGTGAATGAGATTACATGTCGTAGATATCGTTGATTAAATTATACGTTTTGTGATGGTAGATCGTTTAAGACCGATCATTTTAACTCGAAGCGGTGAAGTCGAATTTCTGTAACCAAAAAATCTACGACATAGTATGACAATTGTTAAACCGCACTGGGTCGTCATAGTCGCCTGTCAAAGGGAGGAGGCCTGTGTCCCAGCAGTGGGACTATTATAGGCCGGTTATGCCAGCAACATTACCTGCCTAGTCTTTCCCTACTGTGTATGTTGTGATCGGCTTAGACTAGATCTAACGGCGACTGCCTAATATGACTTCCAAAACCCAGTTTTTGGGTAACAGAATAGTTCGTCGCGAATGCGCGACGTAAACTTAACGTAAATTGGAACGATTTCAAATGCACGAAAATACTACTTATAGCATTTTCATAATTTTTTTGCAACATGCACTAATTTTATTAACTCCCAAAGAAATAAATATGCGCCTCCAGTGAGAGCAGCGGTGGCCCAGTGGTGGCAGCCCTGACTTACGAGCAGTAAACCGTGAGTTCGAACCCAGGCAGGCGCATTACTTTGTGTAATTTATTTCATCACCGGCGCCCTCAAAAACGGTGAAGGAAACATCGTGAGGAAACTGGCATGTCCTAGAACCAAAAATTCGAAGACATGTGACATCTACCAATCCGCACTGGGCCCGTGTTGGATTACAGCCCACTTCCTCTCATAGAGAGGAGGCATGTGTCCCAACAGGAACATTATAGGCTCATGATGATGATGATGCGCCTCCAGTTGTTGTCAATTCTCATTGTAACGTTACATTACACCTGTCAATTTAAAAATTTTAGGCTGAGTCTAATTACTATCAACCGCTGCTTCTGAGAAATGTCTGATGCAAAAAAGGACAATAACTCTTTGCCCGACTCTTTAATCCATAAGACCAACGAGCACAATTTTCATAGTAATTTTACTAATTCCAATTAAACCCATCGTACCAAAATAATCTTGCTCCTCTATAATATTTATTCAAATAAATTCTCAACGTCAAATTAGCAACGGGAGTGCATGTAATGGCCGCAGAAAATCAAGATGGCGTCACATGCGTTTGACATAAGTTTTGGCGCGTGCGAGGCACGTGTCATCTGGTGGCGATCGATCCGTTTATTTGTTTATTTGAGCTTAGTAATTCATTTGTTTATTAATTCTTTGGTTTTAGGTTATGGGATTTTCTAAATTGGTATCAGTTTAATTTAAACATTTATGGTCCTGATTTTTGAGCATCATCAGCTACGTTGCCTTTTCTACGTTGGGTTCGGCTTCCAGTCTAACCGGATACAGCTGAATACCAGTATTTTTAAGGAACAAGATCATGTCTAATTGGTTCATCTAAGCAATAACGCTAATCATAGATTCAAGACTGAGTCTTTTTGAAGTAGATAATTCTTGAATTACGTCGATCTATTCAGCCTGTAAGTTTCCAATACAAGGCAAAGACCCCGTTGTCTTCCTCCTTCCAGTCTTTATAACAGCGTTTTCACTACCTACATATTTTAAATCCAAAGATATATTATTTCAATTTAGGGTAGGTATATATGGTAATTTATTCCTTTTGGCCTCGTACAGGTCCATTTTAATTTGTCTTATATTTAAAAAAAAAAAGAAAATATTTCAACCTTTTGTTTGGTCATGTAAGAGCCAATAGACCAATAAATACTTTTTCTTGCAATGTTATAGTCCGCCGTATATTTTCAATCGCATAATTTAAATAAACAATCAGAAAATCTTTTCAATTTTTCCCTCCATTCTCCTCAAAAAGAAACCACAGACAAAATGATATTTATACAGAAAAAAAAAAACAAACGGGCACAGTCCACGGCGGGTAGGCGGCACAGATTATAAATATGAAGGTGCGAACGCATGTCAAGTGCAGTCCGTACGTTCGAACGGTTATTTATATTTCACACCTCTAGCTCACACCCGCAAGGGGACACCTCTATTGATTGCGTGTTTTGTTCGGTTTCATTGAAGTTGTTTTGTAATTTTCAGTTTTGTGTTTGAGTGTTATAAGGTTGTTATTTTTAATATTTTGATAATGTTTTGTAGACTGACCTTATACCTAACATTCTGACGTTTTTATTGTCGTGCCTCGGAAAGCACGTTATGCCGTTGGTCCCGGCTGTCATTTGTAGATCTTTGACAATCGTTAGGTAGTCAGTGAACCGAAAGGATGACAACCAGTCTTACCACGGGGTTTCATATAGAGTTCATCATTTCAGCCCAAAAGACGTCCACTGCTGGACATAGGCCTCCCCCAAGTGTCGCCAAATTGACATTTTGGGGGGTTTAGCCATAATCGCCACGCTTGGCAGGTGGGTTGGCGATCGCAGTACGGTTGTTACAAAGAAAAAAGCACAGAGAACGCTGCTGCCCATTCTCTGGCAAGTCTCTTAGTCGCCTCTTACGACACCCACGAGAAGATATGGGATGGTGCTATTCTTTACGTCCGACACCATACAGAGCATGTAGAGTGAGAGGTTGAGTTTATGGAGCATATGGAGTTTCTTGCCGGTTCTTCTCCATAGAAAACGACCAACCAGAACCGAGCACCTTTTTGCCGACGTTTTATAAGTGCCCATGTAAGCCTATGTTAAATAAAAATATTTTGATTTTGGTTTTATCGTATTACCCATTATTATCTGTGTTGTGGAGGTCAGATAGGCAGTTGCTCCATGTAAAATACTGGTATTCAGCTGCTTCCGGTTAGACTGGAAGATGACCCCAACATAGTTGGGAAACGGATAGGCAGATGATAGATCTGATGTTATTATTAAAGTCTCGAATACGAGTCCTTTCTGGGACAGCTCAATGGATCACAGTTTCACTCCCTTGCACGGAGAAGATCCAGCAGTGGGAACATTTAAGACTGATGGTTACGCTAAAACCTACACTTGGGAGCAAATAAATCGAGACACTTCCATTTTTTTGAATGGATAATATTTTTGGTAATATTGAACGTATCAATTCAAACTGTATATCGCCTATAAGTTTATGCAATAACCTTCACAATGGGGGTAAATTATTGGATAATAACCTTATTAAATGATAAATTATTGGTTCTAAAAGAAAAATGGTAATTTTGATAGAAAATTTTGTGAAGTTAAACCAGTGCAGAAAAACAATTAAAAACAACATTATTGCAAAACAGATATTCTTTTTAACAGGTAATTTTGTTTTTTATTGTTTTTCTGGAATGTTTCAACCCCACAACATTTTCTATCAAAATTACCATTTTTCTTTTACTCACTTATTTATTTTTACATCAAGGTTAGTATCCAGTAATTTACCTTAATTCTAGAGGACATTTAATAAAGTTTTAATCGAAATAATAAATGGTTCGAATTGATAAGTTCCTTATTACCAAAAATATTAACCGTTTTATAAACATGAAAAAAAGAAGTGGCTTGATTTATTTGCTCTCAAGTGTATATGCCTCGCAGAGCAAAGGCTTCCCTCCCCTCTAGATGTAGTGCGATTGTAGTCCAATCCTTTGAGAAAGAGTCCACTTCAGCCCGCCATCTCCTTCTGCTATTCGGTATGCATTAAGTGGTTATTTCTGCCTATTGCTCCTCCGACATGCGGCAGATGTGACCAGGTAGCCTAGCATGACGCCTAAAAACATTATTGTTTTACTCCTTTTCCAGTGTGGGAAAGAGATGGCGCTACACATACTGTAAAGCTCCGTCTCTTTCCCACACTGGAATAAGAGTAAAATAGTACTTTAAGAGGTCGTGGTGGGCCAGCCCAGTTCCATTTCAAACTAGCAGCTGTAAGGCCAGCATCAGCAATTTAGGTTTTGGCTATGCCGAATGTTGTTACTTTTTGTAACTACATCAAAATAGGTCTGACTAGTATTTGGAACGAACATCACATGAGAGCAGCGGGGCCCCAGTGGTGGCAGCCCCGACTTACAAGCAGTAAGCCGGGGGTTAGAACCTAGGCAGGCGCATTACTTTGTGTAATTTATTTTATCACCGCTGCCGCAGAGGTGCACCTAATAGTACACCCACATTTCGCCAGTTTTGTTTAAAGTCTCATGTAATAGAGCTCGAGCCTATTGCCATCAATCGCGCACAAATCCAGACTCCGTGGCTGCTACTGAGAAACTCCTGATGGAAAAACTCGATAACACTTCACCCGAACCGGGAATTGAACCCGGAACCCCGTGCTAGGTAGTGGTTATGCTATGCGTCCAGAAGCCCCTTTTTCTTCTTTTCTCTAAAAAAAAACGCTTCTCTTCACTAGGAATTTCTCCTGTATCGTGGGTGCGTTTACAAACATCGGAACAACTACCTGTAGGTCATACAAACATTTGTTTCGAGCGGGGATCGAACCTGCGACACGCAGCGTAGCAGCCTATTAAGTAAATATTTCTATGGTGTGTATAAGATGTAGCGACCAACAAAAAGCAACTTACTACAAAAAGTACTACAGCGCCATCTATGACACGACGGAAGAACTAACATCAATTTCCTACATCTCACAAGCAAAGTTTACACCAACTTAAGAGTATATAGAAAAACCCGACAACAACTGTCGGGCAGTTGCCCACCAGACATAACACCTGTCTGGTCGGATGTTCCTCCCTTTTCAATGGAGTATTGAGGAACTTTACACCCTGTTCCTCATTCTCCTAAAAGAAAAGGAAAGGCGTTGAACGCCATCACATCATCATAAGCATCATCAGCCTATAATGTTCCCACTGCTGGGACACAGGCCTCTCTATGTGAGAGAGTGGGCTGTAATCCACCACGCGGTCCCAGTGCGGGTTGGTGCATGTCTTCGAATTTTTAGTTCTAGGACATGCCGGTTGCTTTACGATGTTTACCTTCACCGATTTTAAGGGCAGCGGTGATGGAATAAATTACACAAAGTAATGCGCCTGCCTGAGTTCGAACCCACGGCTTACTGCTCGTAATTCGGAGCTCCCACTACTGGGCCACCGCTGCTCTCAAACCAATACCGACAGCTTAGTTTTATTTGTAATACCCGATACCCCATCAAATCCCCTATGATACACTACAGCCACAAGACAAACGCATATTTCCCGGTCCACTATACCTAATATTTGTGCCATGGCCAAGCCATGGGGGCTTACAGCTCGTGAGTCGGGGCTGCCACAACTGGATGAGAGTTGCCGAGAATCCAGTGGCCTATGTCCAGCAGGAGACTGTAGTAGGCTGATAGGTGATGAACAGGGTTTCCAATCAAGAAATAAAAAAAAACAAAACCAATTCATTTTACATAGTTTATAATTCACGTAAAGGTTTCCTGACAATATTATGATTTATTTAAAGTCTTGATCATACACTTATGCTATGAGATCACTTAATTAATCTTAACAAATAGATTCGATTTATTTACAGAGTTTTTGGTGCAAAATACTTTCGTTATCGGAAGATTCAATTGTCTAACTAAAATAAGTAATACTCTGAAAAAAGGAAACTATGGATTTCATTTCCTGCCACACTTACAATACCAATGATATTTAATTTTGTCAATTATTCAGCAATTTGCAAGTCCCCTAAAAAGCTGTCATAACAAAATGATATTTTTGCATAATACCCTTCTCAATTTCAATTATCCTTGCCCTGTAATTGAAAAAACATAACCCCAAAATTATACTGCGAAAATAATTAACTCACCGAATGCTGAAGTATTTTTAAATTTGTTTACTATCTCAAAACTGTAATTTTACGAAAGATTTTTTGAGGACGTCAGAATTTTTATTAGCAGCGTTTTACCTGAAATAAAACGCATATTAAAATACTTACCTCACTGGAAGCTTTAATATGAGATGGCATTTCCGTTTCCCGTCGATTTCTTACCAGTTTTCGTACTTTTATGCCCTCCATACTTCCGGCTCAGTGGCGCCACCTGGTGGTTGCAGGTACTTTTTAGCTTTCGTAAAAAGTGTCACGCTATTTTAGTTCATTGTCTCATATAACCAGGCAGAAATAAAGGTAAAGCTTCCAGTGAGGTAAGTATTTTAATATGCGTTTTATTTCAGGTAAAACGCTGCTATTAAACTACTTGACCGTCACTGGAAGCTTTAATATGAGATCTGTTTGTTATCGCCTGGTGACGCCACTTTGATGTATATTTTGGGAAGTATATAGTATTATACAATAGGCCAATGTGATAAAGCATGAAATTAAACAAAGGAGTAATTAATAATAATGCATTTATTTAAAATAAATGTAAAATATAATTCTAATAAAAGTACAAGTGTACCTTAGCACAAATGATTATAATCAGCATAATGTTTTGATTGAATAAAATATCATAATTCTGATCTTAGACAACCAATATAAGAATTCAGCAAATGTTAATCGATTGGATTGAACAATTGTGTGACGTTTTGTGAATCAGTACTTCTCATTATTTCTCGTCTGTAAAACTGTTGGAAAGTATTAGCTGATCGCCAATTTCCACGAGCCAAGATTTCATCTAGAGGGTGATTTTGAAACCAGCTTTTTGACGCTACCGCAGATCGAACACTACCTGGAGTGGCTGCAATGCCAGCTTCCCCAAACAAGGTTTTAACCCACCCTGCTATGACTGTACGTGAAGCAGGTTTAGCCACACCTCTTACAGTAATAAATAAATTATTTGATTTTGCCGCATTACGTCTTTCGTTTAATATTGCAATCATGTTTTCTATCCAGAATATGGGATTAAGATTAGAACTATCGGTATTTGAAAGCAATTTCCAGCCGGATTGCCTATAATTACTGCTGTCAGTTTTAGAGCCAAACTGAGGCCAAAATACTATATTATTATGAGATCTTATGCAATGATTAGGATCAATATTAAGCAGAGTAAGATCGTGTATTCGCCTCCCTGAGCAAAGCAATAATAAAATTGCAGTATGACGCGACGTTTGAAATAAATTATTCGAATCAACTGTGTAATTAGCCAAAAATGAAATTAATTTACCAACATCCCAAACTGGAGGCTTAGTGCCTTTTGGATTTTTAAGGGCAATTGATTTTAAAACATGTCTTACCAGGACGTGTGAACTTAACCGACTTGAAGTTTCAACGTTACATAGTGTAGATACGACTGATTTATGTAAAAGTATTGAATTATATGACAAATTATTAATTAAATATAAATCACTTAAAAATTGCGCTAGTTGTGGACCAGAGGGATTCTTTGGGTCGAGGTTTTTATTATGACACCATGACGTCCAGCGCTTCCAGGCTACTTCGTAGGTTTTTAGAGTCGATTTTCGCCATGAATTCTTAAGCAGCGATAATTGTTGAACGTTCCATGTCTTTATCGCCTCGGACCACCCCCACATTTCCAAACTTCGAGGACAATGTTCTCGACTTTCGGTGGTGGGAGTCCCGTCGACGTGTCTATTAGGTATCTCTGCAGGTTTCTCAGCGTTAATGAAGCCGCGAGCGCTCGGGCTTTGAGATCTGCACGCCAGAATACCTTCTCCCATCGAGGTACTATTATTAGGAATATTCCTGTCGACTGGTTTAAGTGAGACAGGACTTTCGGGACTAGGAACGGTGGTGGAAATACCCATGCCAGCTGGTAATTCCATGGGACACTGAAGGCGTCGTGGAACAGGGCTTGAGGATCTGTTAGATCTAGGGACACATAATTGTACACTACGTGAGCAGTCGCAGAGGCAAACAGATCTATTATGGGGGTTCCCCATTTCGCAAACACTGTTTCTACACAAGTCGGTAGTAAATGCCATTCCGGAGGTTGGCGAAGGCGCGATAAGTGGTCCGCATGATTGTTGTATCTGCCCGGAATGTGGTGTATGCGGAAGTGTATCTGATGTTGGTCTAACAAATTCAGAATTCGATAGGTTATTTCCAACAGGGGTAACGTTCTCGTACCTCCCTCTTTTCGTAGGTAAGTCACGGCAGTTCTGTTGTCGCTTTGTATGAGGAGCGAACTTTGATGAAGCCAATGCACTTGGTTCTGAAGAGCGTATAATATTGCTAGCATTTCTTTTTGATTGCAATGCAGCGTTATCTCTTCTTGCGACCAAGTTCCTGACAGTGCCAAATTGTTCAGTTGTGCCCCCCACGCTTGATCCGATGCATCTGTAGTTAGGAAATTGATTGGAGGAGGGTACTGAAGGGGTGTGGATTTGTGACAATTTTGGGTCCACCAAATTAGTTCCTCTAAGACACCTTGTGGTAGTGGGTAGGTTTTTGATGGCAGGACTGGCAGCGAATTCATGAACATTAGCAACTGTCGATGATTGAGCCGTCCCCGTGGGACAACAAAACTCGCAAAGTTTAGGAGTCCTACTATTTTCTGCAACTCCTTCAAAGTTAACAGCTTTTGTTCGAGAGCCTGATTCATTTTTGTGATGATGATTTGAGCCTTTTCTATTGGTAGATTTTTTTGATTTTTCCATGGTTTCCATAGGATCCCTAAATATATTATACTCTTTTGAGGAGACAGAACAGATTTTTCGAAATTTATTTGCCAACCTAGTTTTTGTAACGTTTTTACCGCTATTTTGACATGCTCGCGAAGCGTGTGAACATTCTGGTGTACTAGCAAATAATCGTCTAGGTATACCAGGATCCTCATGTTCCATTTTTCCCGTAATGTTTGAGCTACCCAATTCGTGAGCACGGAAAAGGTTTTTGGAGCAGTGCTGAGACCGAATGGAAGACAAGTCATTTCTAATAACTCCTGGTTGTATATGAGGCGCAAAAACCGTCTGTGCGACTTGTTTACGCTTAGATGAAAATAAGCTTGGGACAAATCTATTTTGCACATCCAATCCTGAGATTGAAGAAAATCCGGAATGCGGTGCATGTTTATTAAATGGAACTGCTCGGTCATCACATATTCGTTTAGTGATTTTAGATTGAATATGGGACGGGCAGTTCCATCGGATTTTGGAACCAGAAATAGAGGGGAAATGAAGCTTGGAGAGGGTAGCACTTTTTCTAGAATCCCTTGCTGTTTCATTTTGTCTACAATTGAAGACATTTGTTCTGAAACAGGAGTTTGAAAAGGTCCCTTTCTTACATCTGGATAGACAAGTGGGGGCTTATGAAAGAAAGGTATGCGATACCCTTGAATTAATTTTAGGACTATTTCTGTTGCTCCCATTTCCGCCCATTGTGATTGGTAGTGCATCAATCGACCCGCCCGAAACGGAGTCATGTCATTGCTTGTACCTTTTTCCCCTGGAATTCTTTGAGGAGTTTGCACGTCCTCTTGTATTTCCACGTTCGGGCCGCGAGCCTCGATTTCGAAATGAACTTCTAGTATTTAAGTGATCACCTTGATTATTCGAGGAGTGACCTCTGGAAGAAGAACGTGTATGTTGGCACTGAGCTTGGTATTCACCCCGCGAGGGTGAGTTATAACAGGTATGCATATGCGATCCTGGTTCGTAAAATCGAGTTCCACGCGATGGAACTGTTGGTTTCCGTGCGCCTTGCCCCCGCGAGGGGCGGCTATTAGGTTGATAAACCTTTTGTGAAGACCTTTCCGTTTTTGGGGGCCAAAAAGCCTTACGGACCCCACCAGCTTTCTCTAGAGTAGACGTAAAGGGCTCGGCATTAAATATGTAGGTACTTGAAGGAGGTATTTTATTTAGGAATGCTTTCACTAGTGGATCTCTAACTTGACTCGTTATACTTTCTCTACGCATTTCTAGACTTTCAGCTCTATGGCCGCAGGCTAATTGCAAAAGGTCAGAAGATATTTTATGAAATTCGCCCTTCTGAAATAAATCGTCTATCTTTCCATTTAAATTATCAAAATTGATACATTCTGTATGTTTTGCCCAGGAGAGAAGATTGCGAATACCTTCCTGCAAGGATTCTCTTTGTTTTAATATGCAGTAGGTTAAGGCTGCGTAGGATTTGTCAGCATGTGCCAGGTGACGTAAGGTGTCATATGCTTTTACCTCCTCGTTTGTTTCCAGGTCTATAAAGCCAGGAGTATGATTATATAATTTTTGCGTATCGGCGTATCTCACTTCTGACCAAGAAGTACTACCAAAACGCTGGATATCTACCAACTTCTTCAAAAAACTATCGGGGGTTTTAGGAACTAATGGTTCCTTAAGCGTAGTATTAATATCAAAAGTGAAATCGAAACTTGCACTTTGATGTTCTTGATTAGAGCAATCCTCGTCACTAATCTGTTCATAAAGATTACCACTAATTCCAGAACAAACAGAACCATTATCATAAGCTGTATCAACATTACTTGTAGTATTAATTTGTTTGCGTAGCTCACCCATTTCCTTAAAAAGCTTGTCCATCATATGACTGGAGCGTCGAGAACGTTTCCTTTTCTTATGGCGGCGGCGGCGGTGGCGGGACCGCGCTTGTTTGCTGCCTGGAGTAGACGTACTTGAAGAACTAACACTAGTAGCACTACTGCTGCTGCTGCTACTCCGGTCTCGCTTGCGATTCACTCCACTTGGACCCGCTACAGCCTGCGGCTGGCTATCTGTGTTCTGGTTATTACTTTCCATCACTGCGAACGATTACGTTAGATCTCACAGATCTATAACACTTTACACAGTTTCACTTTACTCAATATTGAATACGAAAATTTACTGGATAATATTCAAAAGTAAAAAATAATAGTAGTGATCCGAACGGAAAAACCGTTAAAACTCTGATCACATACGAATTTTTTCATAAAAAAGAATGTGCTACCTCCAAAAGAGGGTACTTATAGTTCAAGATTTATCCTCTAGGAAGAACACTTTACACTTAATTTATTTATTATTCACTTTACGGATTATGCAACTGTCGCGGACGCAGACACTGCGCACAAGTTGCTTCGACGGAATATAAAAAGCCAATGAACTAAAATAGCGTGACACTTTTTACGAAAGCTAAAAAGTACCTGCAACCACCAGGTGGCGCCACTGAGCCGGAAGTATGGAGGGCATAAAAGTACGAAAACTGGTAAGAAATCGACGGGAAACGGAAATGCCATCTCATATTAAAGCTTCCAGTGACGGTCAAGTAGTTTAATGCGTTTTTACGTGTCTAATTTAAAATGAAAAGAAACAATGTATTACGAATATCTTCAAAATCTTTCGGAATGCGATAGAAAAGTTTTATTAAGCAACCCCCCGGTTGCGTAATAAAACTCGTTACCGACTCGTGTCAGACCAGATTTACTTTTTGAAATAGTTCTTTCAGTGACATTCTGAAAAATTTGAAGGAAATTCCTAACCCATTGTTTGCTAAAAAATCTAATCTAAATAACGCAATGAATGTCGTTGAAATGTCAAAATGAAAGGCATTGCCACCGTGTCTTGTCTTAGTGTCTTGGGCAACTAGGTACCATGCAAGTTTGTAGCCATTATTTTATATTCGTTAATATTGCGGGGTTACACATTTACAACTATGAATTCCAAATAAGATTTTGATGAAAAAAAAACAGATAAGTACAGTTTAAAGGGACGGATTTTTGAAATTAATCTATGCTGTTTGTGATTTTGCACCAAATAATAAATAGGAGGACATTTACAAACTTATTAAACACTATTTTATTTACATGCTTAGATATTATTAGCTAGAGTTTTTGATTATTATAGGATTTCGTTGAGATTTAACGTAATTAAGATAAATAACGTAAAAACACAGATATAATAAAAAGTACATTCGACCGAACGGCTGAGGTTACACTTATATCTTGAACTGGTTCAGCGTAGTTCGGAGTTTCAATAGTTTAATAGACCAGATTATTCTGGTTTTGTTACTATATCTGACATGCCTCTTGTACCAGAAAATAACTTTAAATCCGGTTTTTACAGTATTTAAACCTTAATTACAACATGATTTTCCCAATTTAACGCCATCATCAATCAATTACCTAGTAACATTAAGTCCTTAACAATACATAGTAGACTATTATAAAATTAATATTAGTTAATTTATACATAGATAGTAATATTTTGAGAATAAAAGAAAATATACCTTATTTAAATTGAATAAGGAATAAAAGATAATTATACAAGCAAGCAGACCATACATGTTATCAAAGTAAAGAAATATTAATTTGCGAGTATTTTTATTTTCTTACATTCTTTTCGAGGTAAATACCAAGTTTCAAAACAGTCACTCATATCATCATCATCATCAGCCTATAATTTTCCTACTGCTGCAACACAGGCCTCCTCTCTATGAGCGGGAGTGGGCTGTAATCCACCACGCGGGCCCAGAGCAGGTTGGCATGTCTTCGAATTTTTAGTTCTAGTACATGCCGGTTTCCTCACGATGTTTTCCTTCACCGTTACACTTATTCATATAATTCAATTCAATTCACTCAATTCGATTCGCGTTAGTTTTTTCACCAAAGCATCACTTGCAAGGTAAGGTGAAAAAGTTTCCGGCCTGGTCTAAATAAAATTAAGTCTAAACAATCAATATTATTTTCAATATATTTGAAAACTGAACAGAACTGTTGTTTGAACTTTATACTTTTTGTAAACTGCACATTATATATGGTTCCTCTTGTCAAATTGATGGCGAATTACAGTGCCCTTCACCATTACCTGACACATCTCACAAAGCAAAAAAGAGGCAAATGGGTCATGTAATGTTGCTCACTGACTGTACCAGCAGCACAAAAGTTACAACAATTTGTCAAATTTCTTTATTAGATATTCAACTTCATCGTTAAAGAATTAGGCTCAAGGGTCATAGGGAGAATTTGACAGTTTCGGGTAGCTTGTTTTGATGGCTGGCATCTGTATTTCGACAGCAATTTGATGTTTAGAATACGTAATACGTGTTCAAAGTTATTAGAATCTCTGTGCATCCATGTAAAACATATTTCATTTCACAAAGAAAAAACAGGGTATGAGCCCAAATAAAAATCTCATTCGATTTCAATATTTGAAGTTTTTATTGTAGGCAGCTAGAGCTAGCTAGCGTAGATATGCCGGAAACTTTTGGATCCCCCTGGTAATTTACAAATAGAACGGTCAGTTTTATAACATATCAAAAGAGGAAGAATGCGTTCATTCAGAGTAACGTCGGTCTCAGAATACCTTCCTGAATCAAAAATATACAAAACACTATCCGACTAAAAATATATTTTACAATAATTAAACCTAATTATGACAAAAACACGTCATGTTACGTTAATCTCCTCATCACTGGCGCTCGCATCGCTGTCAAAGTCATCCTCCTCCATATTTTGAAAGGGAATTTCGCGGGAAAACAACTGACCGCCGGCCATTTTGTCTTCATAACCTCGAAACTCATTTGACGTAGTTGCGTAAACTTTTTTCATTTCTTCGTTAGTTTCTTCAGTATTAGGTGATAATGGGGATAGTTTAGGTTTGTCGGCCTCAGCATCAGATAAATCTGGGTGCGGGTTGTTCTTGTTTGGGAGCGTTTGCTCTCGAGACCCACCTGACGCTAGAAGTTCCCGCTCTTTTGAGTTCCGCCATTTCATGCGGCGATTTTGGAACCAGATTTTTACCTGTGAAAGAAAATAGATTGGTTAAAATTTTGGACTAGTTACAGAACTTGATTAATCCTAGGTTTTTTTTCAGTAATTATTGCAATATATATAGGGAATGCTCATTAGTTAGTAGGTTAGGTAATCACAGAAAGATAGAATTACTATACAAAATTTGTAGGACTCCAAGACGAGTCTTATCATCTCTGTAAAAGACTGCCATGGGTTATAAAAATTAAAAGGGGGGGACAAATCATTAATTATGTCGTGTTTCGCTGAGCATAAGGCAAATCCACGGAGCTTGAAACTTGGCTCGCACCCTAATCTAAACCGTAATCCAGCTCATAAATGTTCATTCCATATTAATAACAATCATTCATTTTCGCGATTGCATCAAAAACGCATCATACGCTTTTATTCCAAAGCCAAAAAGAGAAAAAAGTCATAATCGTCAAAATTACCAGTCATCAATGACAGCAATGAGGGCGCGAATGTGAAACATTACTGATACTTTTTTTTACCATCGACAATATCGCGAATCGATTTCTCATTTGTTTCGTAAAAATCGTTTTATATTTTTTTCCGGCAGAAATTCTAACAGTTTTACGGAATAAATAGCGAGTAACGGTGCATTGTGTTTGACGTCGCATGTTATTGATGGTCGGAGGCGGAGCCGTGCGGGTGTTCCTTTGCCTGCGTTGTGTTTAGAAAAAAAAAGTTGACGTTTGACCGCGACCGCGGTTTTGTTGTGATTCTATTTTTCGTATTATTTTTTGCTGGGTTATATTTTTACGCCTTTACTTTGTGTGTTTTATTTTTATAGCTTTCATAATAAAAATGAAAAATTTTGCCGTGCTGAAGCATTGAAATTTATTTTTAACTTCGAAGTTACTAAATATTCACAAATAATTGGCAAATTATATTCATTCTGTGTTTTGTTATGATTTGAATCGCTATCGAAAATATCACTAATAGATTACAAACAGTATAAACTTTGATGTTTTCTATATATGTACTAATATACCTACCTATTCCTAAATATGTTTCCAAACTACTAGTAAAATTTGCCTAAAAATAATGCCAAAACCGGTAAAAAGCCAGCAGTATTTTCCAAAGCAATTTGTAGCCCGTCATTTGTCTACATAGAACTTCATTCAAATCCATTAATTCATTATCATTGTGATCCAATTTCATATATTGTTGAGGTCATTCAATTCCATTTATTAGAATTGCGTTCCAGTCCTATCGCCACAATTTAGGACAATAAAATGAACATGTCATATTTTCGACAAAAGAATTAAACGTTTTGATCCATCATCTGCCTGATGACATGTAGGTGTGAGAGACGATTGTTAACACTATTTTATTGAAAATATTGAATTGTCATTCTCGCTTTGTGGACAGTTAGAAAACACCCACATTTTTTTTTCTTTTTATGATCTGTTTTGTTATAAATATAAGCAGTCTTACAGTGTTTTTTTTTGCCAACCAAATGCAAGCCATTTGATTAATATAATTGTAGTAACCACTTGTAGAAGAGCTAATTGGTTAGGTTGATAAGATTTTACTAACTAATTCACAAGTACAGAGTAAGCCTTCCCGCTTTTGTGGTAACTGACAGTTGACATTAGTGACAGCTACCTGACAACTTGTGGCTGTGAGAGTGTTTATACACTGCAATAATGATTCAAAATCCATTTCATGATAAAAAACTCAACGAACGGTGGTCGAACTGACAAAATAAAAGAGATTGGGTTACTACACTTTAAACTGAGAAATTCCTGATAGAAAACCCCAATAACACTTTGTCCGCCTCACCTCTTGGTTAGCAGTTGCGCTTGCGACCACTACGCTACACTTCTACTTTTTTAATTTGTCAAATCATGAGAAAGTTGTATCTTAATGTTTTACTGTCAGCGTAACAAGGGCAATGTTACAGTTCTTTTACTTACAAGAGAACTCTAATATCCTCAAAAAACTGCTGTCTTCATGTCATAATTAGCAGCTGATAGATGATTTTTGCTCTATTCACCAAATCAAACGCTAAAATCAATTCACCAGATCACCGTAAAAATAAAACGTTTTGAAAAAAAATCGAATCGCATTTTTTATCAAAAACAATTTTCTTTAACGAAATGACAAATGGCACCCACCGATTGCCCGTAACCAATCAAACTGATGGATGTTCGCGCCCGATTCAAATATCGAATCATTTGTCAAACTTTTAAATATGGCGAATGTTTTTTTACGCGCGCAAATTTTCATTGTGTCTGATTGAATCGTTAAAAATCTTGACAATCTTTTGTAGAAAAATGGGAATGAAGTAACAGATGCTTTTGCGGATAATGGTAGTTGATTTTCATGGTCTTATTACGGTCTAAGTGAGGTTAAACTTGATAAACTATCAATTTACATAAATCAAAAGTCTAACGGTCTTGAATTTAAAAAAATGCTCCGTTTGTCAAAAATTATATAAGCTGAGATGAGTTTAACAGTCTGTGAGAAGACTGTGCAGTGTGCAGTGTTCTATTAATCAGGATTATAAAATCGACTAGAAATGTGAGGCCAAGCAAGCCAAGGACAAGGAAGTATTTAATCCAGATATAGAATCCATTTTCATCATTTCAGCCCAAAAGACGTCCACTGCTGGACATAAGCCTCCCCCAAGTGTCGCAATATTGACATTTTGGGGGGTTTTGCCATAATCGCCACGCATGGCAGGCGGGTTGGCGATCGCAGTACGGTTGTTACAAAAACAGAGAACGGTGCTGCCCATTCTCTGGCAAGTCCCTTAGTCGCCTCCTAACTCACCTTCGGCTGCGCCTCGGCTCGGGTAGACATTTGTCGGAACTCTTTGCAATGACAGGCTTTCCGCACTCGTAATGAAATTATACTATTTCCTACTCCTCCGCTATTCTTTTCCGATTAATTTCATTGCGGGATGCATTGTTTATATGGGACTTCGTCAAGCTTCGTTGTCTCGGCACTTTTCTGCTGTTCGCCTTTGTTGAGTCTGGCTTTCAGAAGTTACAATACTTTGGGAATAGTGTGTCGAGTTTGTCCCAAATCGAAAACACATAACCATGTCTGCAAAATTCCCTGGAACTAAGAAACCTCTACAACACAAAAACGTTAAAAACAACTATTTTTGTTGACAAAACCAGTCTTTAAAAAATTGATGCTGGCTCACAGACCCATACCTTGCATAAATAATCTCACAATCCGAAACGATAACAGAACCCTCAAACCTACAGCACCGTGAAAGCTCAGAAGTAAAAGATCTCTCTCTAATCTACTGACCGCCCTCCCTCCCTCTCTGCCGGGTCCCTTAGACCCCGGCGTGAAGGGTGGCGACAATATGCCGCTAGCAGATGACGCCGGCCCTTTTGCGACTAGGGATGTGGAAGAGTGATTATCGATAGGAGACATTTTTGAGATAACGTTTATTATTTTGTTGTTCACATTCATTTGTTTGATGAGCTCGTGGCTAAATTATAACAGCCGCTTGGGTTGATATTCACATGCCTATGCTGGTCCGAGGATGGATGACCACTCATTACATACCGAGTTTCCTCCGTGCCTCGATAACCACGTTAAGCCGTTGCTCCTGACTGTCAATTGTAGATCTTTGACAGTCATTATAGGTAGGCATTGGCCCGAAAGTCTGATGGCTAGTCTTATGAAGGGGTTTCGTATTACATTTACATTTCGTTGTGGGGGTCAGAATGCAATCACTACATATAAAATACTGGTATTCAGCTGCAACCTAAACGGATGATTGGCTGGAAGCCGACCCTAATATACATCGTTGGGAAAGAGCAAGGCAGATGATGAAATTAATTTATTTCCTTAACTCAAGGTGAGAAGCTAAGAACAAACATGGGACTCGCTAAAATAAAATTTAACAATACAGTTAAGAAAACTTGTAAATATCTTGCTTAAAACAGTATACCCGGAATTGTGGTCAAAACAGCAACATAAAAAAGATCCGCTTCGAGAGTACGCTTGATAGTCAAACAGGCGCTTCAAATTTTATGAAAATGAAGTTACTAAATATTTTCTGATATTCAAACCGTCGAAAAAGTCCGCGAACTTGACATTTATCAAGATTACTCACATTGTCGTTTAAAGACAGGTGAGGAGGTTGTCAAAAACGTGGAATAATTGAAACTCAAATAACAGTAACTCAAATACATTCGAATCCAAGCAATTCTCGAGTGAAAAACTAACACAAATATTTAAAATAAATTAAAAGAAAAACCCAGAAGTCGTCAAGTCTAATTAATATATTAATCATCTACTTTTTTTATGGGGCAAGCCTGCCACACCATTCCCAAACCACTGCAACTCCTGAAAGCCAATCAAAAGTGGCGACCACCTGAAAAGCGCCGAACCAATGTAGCTCCACGAAATAATAGAGAAACAATTTAACCACAACGAAATGAATTAGAAAATAATACCGGAGGAGTAGGAAAAACATAATTTCTACTATTAATCTACTTAGTAAAATTATTTTACGAATTAGAAATATTTAAAAAGTATAAAGTTCGTTTTTTTCGGCAACGAGAAATCCAATAACATCGATAAAAAGCCATCGACATTGTCCCAACACTACAAGAGACAGGGGTGCTCAGGCGAAGTATTAATTACTTTTTGACATATTCACTTTTATTACAATTTATACGGGATAGAGCTGTAACGCGTGAGACTGACGCGAGCAAAGCCGGGACACGGAGTGTAGTTTATTAGCTATGTTATGATTAAATGGAATTGCTTTCTTTCTTGGTGAGGATAGGATTTGTCACATTTTTTTGGTTGGTACTAGGTTTTTTTGTGAGCACCAGAATTTCGTATTTTTAATGTGCATCTCAGCAATTTTATTATGGATAATACGAAAATAAAAACAAAGAATCACGATTATGGACCTATTAATTTTCCCCTTTTTTTATAAAAACGTAATTTTTATTATTTGATATTTTTGCCTTAAAAAACTAACTTAATTATTGAAATAAGAAAATTAAAAAGTCGATAGACAGTCGCATCTTTAAACTAGTCAACGTGATTAATTACTTGAGTAAAAATATTTACTTAAGAAACGGTTTTTACGGTTCCGTAGCCAAAGGGCCAACGGGACCCTATTACTGAGACTTCGCTGTCCGTCCGTCCGTCTATCACCAGGTTGTAGGTATCTCTCATGAGAACCCACTCTATCAAGGAGGCAACTATCACGGTTCATACCGTGATAGTTGCCGAGTTGAAAAAACAAGAAAAAAATATTTTTTTGCTCGTTTTTACAAATAATGGTACGGAATCCTTCGTGCGCGAGTCTGACTCGCACTTGGCCGTTTTTTTTATTCTGTAGTTTAGTAATTGCTTGAAGTTGTAACTGTCAAAAGTTAGAATTCTTAGCTTTGCGTTCTTTAACGGTTCTTGCATTGTTCAAATTCTTGTCTATTGCATAGTAATAGTTCCAAAAGTATTTTTTTTTAAATTACTATCCTAAGAACATTATGAAATGAAAGTCATTGCGATACATCACACCATCATCTGCCTAGCCTTTTCCCAGCTATGATGGGGTCGGCTTTCAGTCTAACCGGATGTCGTGGACTACCAGTATTTTTCATATCTGACTTTCATCACCTAGCACAATACCGTACCCCGTATCAAAATCATTGCGATTGTTATGTGTACATTACGGTACGTTCAAAAATATGTCAATCGTACTGATTGTGAAAAATAATAAGTGGGTAAACACAGCTCAAATATAATTTTAATATTTAAATAAAACCATTGTATTTATTACAACCACAATATTCGGCTAAAATTCAATATTTGCAAAGGGTTAGCAAAAATGTTTACAATAATTTAAATACTGTTTCATTTGAATAGTAAAAATTAAACAAACATGACATGTGTCAATCAAAAAGTCAAATAGTAAAAAGAGATGGACAGACGCAGCTCTTATAAGAAAGAAAAGGATAGCACGAAACTATGTTAGACCAGAACACTAATTCAATCGACTTGTAGAAAAGAGATAGAAGATTTTCGCTATAAGTTAGAGCAGGACAGATAGACGGAAAAAATAATGTTTTTGCAAACGGAACGCAGCGCGCAGTAAAAAGTCCGAACAAAAAGGTCCCGTATCCATAAATAAATAAATGCAAATATTTGAAATTGGAACGCCGTGAATGTAAACACAGAGCAGTTTGAATATTCATTCGAAATATGAATATTTCAGTTATGGCGAGGTCCGAGGATGAAAATCAGATTCATTGGGTATAGGTACCTAGATATTATAGGGTTTGATTGTCAAAATGGCTGGATGGCCAGAGATGGACATATTTACGAGGTACACCGATAGTTTAAGAGCTTTAACCAACGTTTTTGGTAGGTAGAAACTGTTTCTCTGTCTGTTATTCTGACAGAAAATTAAACACAACTTTTGTACTTACTAATTATTATAACCATAAATATATCTACAGCCGGAAAAAATACAACAGTACGTTTAACTTTCTTACCAGCTTTTTTAGATTTTTTTGAAAACTGTGAAGGAAAACATCGTGAGGAAACCGGTATGTCCCAAGGTAGATTACCTATGCGTTTGAAGAGGAAATTAATGTGTTTGTCTAAAGATAATAGTTCCTCTCTCTTTGACAATGGAGGGGCCAGGAGGAGCCATTGTTTAGCCTTACTATACCGCATAATATCTACCAGAAAAGAAAAAGTGGAAACCTAGAAATCGATTTTAAATTAAGAATCGTTTATACTACGGACCATAAGCAGCAGGCATACGTCAGACATACCTTTGCCGCCGCCGCATTGATTAAAACATTACCTAAAATACACCCACATGAAACTCAATTAACCATAAACCATATTGTTTTTACCACAAGATCATTATAATTAAATACGTAGATAAAGCTAACAAGAACATCAAAAGCGTTTAAATTATAATCTATTGTTGGCCCATAGACAATTAATTAATTTTAACAATGGCGGGAAGAAGATGGCGGGAGATGATATTATTATGGCGGGATTTATTCCGTTCGAGTTGGTTTAGTTGAATTATTAGGTTCTATGGGATTATCTATTTGATTTTAGATTTATATAAGGGTGACGTCTTTTGGGCTGAAATGATGATGATGATGAAAAGGGTGAATTGAAGTTCTTTTCTTTTACTGGGTTTGTGGAGGTCAGATAGGATAGGTTTAAAATACTGATCAACTGCATCCGGTTAGTAGTAGTTATCCCATCCCAAGATCGTTTGGAAAAAGGCTAGGCAGATGATGAAGTTAGTTCTCCATCCATCTATCCATCATATTTCTATCTACCTATACTAATTTCATAAATATTGTTACTAACCGTTGGTATATGAGTCGAAATAAATAATTTATTATTATTATTCTTCTTCTTCTTAGCGTGTCGATGGTAATCTAAATTGTGTCGGCCCAAAACTGAGCCACTAGTTTGGCGCTCTCAGTAGCGTCCATCAGTTGTAACGAGCAAACAGCAGGACACGCAGGACACGATATTAAGTGCCTCATCGTTTGTGGAACAGCACCACATTTACACTCCAGGGCAGAGTCATTAATGAATCTCCACCTGAGCAGGTTTTCCTTGCTGCAACCAACCTGGGTCCGAAGTCTATTTAAAGACTTCCAAGTCAGCCATGGCAACTCATGTCCAGGTGGAAGACTTTCAGCAGGTGGAACGAATGGGTTAGGTAAGGAAGCACTACCTCGCCACAGCGTTAGTCTCTCCGTAGACCGCTCCAATTACTATCCTCCAATTATTATTATAACGAGGTATTTGTTTGTTAGTTTATATGTAGGGGGTATTCTACGGAACTTCTGATCCAATTCCGATAATTCTTTCACTAATAGGTAACACATTATCTCCGAGTGTCATAGGATTTTACACTAGGACATTTAAAATTTTCCAGAGAGTTAATTTCCGCACATAACGGGAGCTAAGCTGCGAGCAAAAGCAAGTCAGTGATCATCATCATCATCATCAGCCTATAATCTTAACCTCCCACACCACGATCCCAAAAAAATAAAAAAAAAGAACTCAGCTAAACTCCACCTCATCCCACGCGCCCCCACGGTAGGGATGGTACCATCACCATCCCTACCGAATTGCTATCCTACAAATTCGCAGTAAGCGTTTTCAAACGTCTTTCATAATGTGCACAGCAAAGGAGTGGAACTCTCTGCCTGCGTCTGTGTTTCCGGACGCTAACAACCCTGATGTCTTCCAAGTTAGAGTGTTCAGGCTTCTTCTGGGTAAGCTCGTACCATCCTCGACTTTGTCTCTGTCATCTCTGACCTAGACTAGAGTCAAGAGCCTACCCATATCAAACAAAAAAAAAAAACTCGACATAAATAAAGGTACGCGCCCACGGCTAGTACCGTATCCGCGTATCCGCGTATCCGCAATCTTGGGCGCTGCTTGCATCTGACATTAAATAATTGTTGGCTGTGCGGATATCTGTATTCGGAACGGATAGAGAAGGCGGGTATTGTGTTTAGATTGTTTTCTGTTATTGAAAATATAGTAAGTTATTGATTTGTTTTCTTATGTAGTAAGAAAAATAGGGATTAAATAAGCTTTTTAGTGTATCTAAATTGTTTGTGTGAAGCTGACTTTTTTCTTTCTTTCAATTTTGCTGATTAACAGAGTCATATTTTTGACCAACCCGCACTGGGCCCGCGTGGTGTATTACAGCCCACTCCCTCCCTCATAGAGAGGAGGTCTGTGTCCCAGCAGTGGGCACATTATAGGCTGATGATGATGATGATTTATGATCGAAAGTAGTGGATCCGAAAGGAGGAAGGGACGGTTACCATGGGCCTCTGACTGGCTTTACATGCCGTGGAGACATATCTCTCAGGCATGCTAGTTTCCTCACGATGTTTTCCTTCACCGAAGCAAGTGATAATTACCCTACTATACGCACTACATGAATCGGCAAAATGTCATGGGTTCGAGTTTGGGATCTAAGACTTGGCAGTCCGACGACTTTAGCATTGACCGAACTGTAACCATATATGTCGATAAATTGTGTCATAAATGTAACCTTTTTCTTTATACTTTAGCCTTAAAAGGGATTTCATAAACTGAGGGCAATTCAAAAATACGTCAAACCAAATCTTTTGAAAAAAAAACTGGACAAGAGCGAGTCGGAATCCCCCCTGAGGGTTTTGTACAAATTTGTATTGTGTAAAGATTATATTTTTATGATGTATTTACAAATTTATGGTTTTCAGACTTTTCCCTGTACTTGTTAGCATAAGACAATATGACTTACCAAATTTCTTGGTTCTAGGTCAACGCAAAGTACCCTATAAATTTTGATTCCCTTGAGAGTGTCGAAATATACGTTTTTTCCGGCATAAACTTCTTCTATCTTATTTTGCGTTAACTTTGTGACATGAAGTTTGAATTTTTGACAGCTTCAAAGGCCTGTAGACCTGCGTATATGATTTAATTTTAAACTCTATACCTCCACGCGTTTCTGAGATAAAGGATCTTGACAGACAGACAGACAGACGGACAACAAGGTGATCTTATAAGAGTTCCGTTTTTTCCTTTTCAGGTACGGAACCCTAAAAAAATACCAATATTCATTGATAACTTTAGAAGTTCAGACGAAAATCTTAATAAAATATTCAGTCCCTGACGGGTCTATTCGCCAACAGTCTACACAGAGGGGAAAGCGTCGTCGGAATTTATTTAATGACGGACGGGATTTTTGATAGAAGATGAAGACATTTCGCAAGTGTCGGTATATCTGAGAAAGTATTTTAGCTGGGTTTGCCGACGGGTTATTGTTCCGACGGCTTAGTTTTATTTTAACGCATACTCGTTACTGTTACAAGATTCACAGTCGCTCCATGTAAAAAACTGGCATTAAGCTACATCCAGTAACTACTATATATATTACAACGATTAACAAAATAATAAATTAAGTAACTAAAATAACAATAAACTATAAAAAGGCGTCAAAAAACTCCTCAACGCTGTCTGCTGGTAATGTGCCCAAGAAACTGGCAGCATTGCTACGTTGTAGGTACGGCAATACTTACTTAGCCTCTGGCCAAAGTAAAAGCCAGCCCTTGGGTCACGGGAAGTGCCAACTAGGCGTTTCGAAATTTCCTTAAAAAAAGCTCTGAGCAGTCGGACCCCACCGCCCCAGAGTTTCAACCCCAAACGGGTCGAAAATATAGTTACCACAAAGGTTACTATAAAATTACTATTTATAGCATTCAGTTAGGTAGACTGGAAGCCGACTTCAACATATTTGGGAAAAAGCTAGGCAGATGATGACATTGTTACAAGATTAATTACAGGTAGTCAGTGGACCGGAACAGTCTTACCAAGGGGTATCGTATTACTTAGTAGGTAAGTACAAGTCGAGTTGTGGGGGTCAGATAGGCAGTCGCTCCATGTAAAATACTGGTTTTCAGCTGCATTCGGTTAAGTTGGAAGTCAACCCCAACATGGTAGGGAAAAGGCTAGGCAAATGACGATGATCACATCATAATCTGTCTGCCTAATGTTTAAGTCGGCTAGACTGTGACATTGACAATGAAAAGCTCAAAAATGTATTCGGTTGATATAAGCTACCGAAAAGGTTTTCGACAATTATGTTGAAACTCGTTAATTATAGTAATAGCAAACGCTTCGAAAGTTATTGTCACTTGTCGTATGTTGTGCAGTCAGTATCCACAAATCTAAGTTTATTTCAGAGTTCACTTTATGAAAGCGCAAATATAATATATAATACTTTAGTATGTAAATCTATAAGTAGGTTACTGTAAAAAATACATTTAAGACCAAATAAAACAATCTACGCCGAAAATAGACCCAACTTACTCTCAAACCAAACGAAAATAATCCGATTTACTTCCACAAGCCTAACATTCAGCATTTTGTAAATAAATCAACTGTTTATTTCAAAATAACCTAGCAAACCTTCTAAATCCTACTAAACCATTCGGATACACACCGCAATCTCTGTTCGCAAGTACGTCATAAAATTCAGATATCGTAAAAAAGGCCCCGGTACGAATATCCGAAACGAGTAAAAAAAAGTAATAGAACCGACCAATAGCAGCGCTTTCACACATTTTATTCGATACAAATCGGCCAATAGAAGCGGGTTTTAAGACGTCGTTGGAGTAATATTGCCGTCTCTTTCCAACTTAGACGGTTCTTATATTGCTGTTTCGCGGATATGGGTGTATTGTCTCAAGGAGCTAGAGATTTTGAGAATGTACTGAGAATTTTCGCGCTAAATTTTCGTCAATCCTTTCTTGTAAAACGTTTTTGATGTTAGGTAGGTTGTTTTTTCAATTACAAAAGGATACAATTAAAAGATTACGATGTTGTTTAGAGCTTTGATGTTTGTTTTGTATGAAAATTGGTGCGTCATTTTTGTTAAAGGATAAATGAGCAATTTTCGCGGCTGTTTATAAAATATTGGTCGTACACAATATGATACAAATTCAAATGGATTCTCTTTTCTGGGTTTAAAATCAGGATAAAAGCAGCCCGACGGCTATGTTATGAAAATAAAATTCCACTTGATGTGTAGTGTACGAATAGGTACCATACTTACCATAAATGCTACGCACGATTTCCTCGTAAAAATACACATAACATTTCATGATATCATCACGACTGTAATCATTGAGTAGTTAAGCAGAGGTGAACTAACTAACTATACCAACTACGGGCTACGGGTAGGTATAGGTAGGTATTTTTGCGAAAACTTGATCGCAATCTCATTGTGAAAGAGATTAATAAATCAATCTTAATGCGATTGCGTGTCACAATGACTTTAATTTTAATTGTACTCTACCCTTTTATTTCCCTACATAAGATAATTTCAGAGGTATTTGCCTATAAAACAAATCATCATTCATCATTTCAGCCCAAAAGACGTCCACTGCTGGACATAGGCCTCCCCCAAGTGTCGCCACATTGGCATTTTGGGGGGTTTTGACATAATCGCCACGCTTGGCAGGCGGGTTGGCGATCGCAGTACGGTTGTCACAAGAGCACAGAGAACGCTGCTGCCCATTCTCTGGCAAGTCCCTTAGTCGCCTCTTACGACACCTACGGGAAAATATGAGAATAAAATAAAACAAATAACTTACAATAATTTATATGATATAAAAAGTTGAAGCAAATTGCATGCCACAAACATTCGCTTCTGAAAGATATTATTTAACGAATGACTGACGGAAATCCTACTTAAGTAATATTATAAAACCAAAAGTTTGTGACTCTTTCATGCAAAAACTACTGAATAGATCTGGATGAAATTTGACACAGGGATAGAAAATAGTTTGGAATAACACATAGAATACTTTTTATGTGATTCGTGAGACAAATGCCGACCTAAACGCGGATGAGCCGTGGGCATGAACTAGTATAAAACAAAATACTTACAATAAAATAAAACTGAGAGAGTTGAAGCAAATTGCATGCCACAAACAGTTGCTCCCGAATGATATTAGTACCTAACAAATGGCTGACGCTGAGAGCTATGCTCGGAGTTTCTTTGCGTGATCAAATCAGAAATGAGGACATCCGCAAGAGAACCAAGGTTACCGACGTAGCCCGAAGAATTGCCAAACTTAAGTGGCAGTGGGCAGGGCTCATTGCTCGCAGAACAGATGGCCGATGGGGCCGAAAAGTTCTGGAATGCCGACCGCGAACCGGGAGACGATGCGTTGGAAGGCCTCCCACTAGGTGGACCGATGACCTGGTGAAGGTTTCGGGGATCCGCTGGATGCGAGTCGCACGGGACCGGACAATGTGGCGACACTTGGGGGAGGCCTATGTCCAGCAGTGGACGTCTTTCGGCTGTAATGATGATGATGATGATGAAATGGCAGACGTGAATGTACGATATAATAAAGAGAAAGATTCTTATATTGCTTTGAAAGTATGCATGTTTTTGGGATATATAGGGTGAATTTTTCAAGGGGTCATGGAAAATTGAAAACTGGATCTCATGCAGTTTTAAATTTCATCAAATACGTGCTCGAGACTTCGAGATGAAAAATTTTCACTTGAAAAATTCATCCTGCAAGTATATGTGATGGAGAGCAGCGGTGGCCCAGTAGTGGCAGCCCCGACTTACGAGCAGTAAGCCGTGGGTTCGAACCCAGGCAGGCGCTTTACTTTGTGTAATTTATTTCATCACCGCTGCCCTCAACAACGTTGAAGGAAAATGTAGGAAACTGGCATGTCCTAGAACTAAAAATTCGAAGACATGTAAGATCTACCAACCCGCACTGGGCCCGCGTGATGGATGACAGGCCACTCCCTCTCATAGAGAGGAAGAGAATAATGTTTTTTAGTAACTTTTTAGACCCAGTGTCCCGGTTATGAGATCTGTCCCTACCTTTTCCACCTAACCTAGGCATAGATTCCTAAGAGGAGAGTAAATAAAAAGGTAGGTGCAAAATAAGGAACATTTAACAAATATAAAAAAGGTCTAGCTCGGTAGATGGTGATTTAATGGGTTAGGGCCTATACAGCGATTACGTCTCCCCCTCACTGGTCTAGCACTCCCCTGACGTCACAGGCCACTGCTGGAGATGAGTGCTCGCGTGTCGATCGCCAGGTCTGGATGTAGGTGCAGCGGTAGGTGGGCTGACTCGCTACTGACCACCGCGGGGAAGCGAGTAGAGTAAGGTGATCCTTGAAATTGTGAAAGTCGGGTCCCAAATGCCTCGTAGTTACGACATAATGTTCGCAAGGTGTCTATGGTCGAAATCTGAGGAGCTTATGTGTATTAAGTTTCATTGAAATCGGTTCAGTCATTTCGGAAAATAAGGACTTGAAAGTTTGTATGAAATGCCTCAAGGTATAGACGCTCTTAAACCTCTACATGCAAACACCTCTTTTATCAATCAATAATCACTCATTATACAAAACAAAGCAAAAAAAAACTACAACCCTTTTCACCCCCTCGAAAAAAAAATCAGTATCAAAAAATCAAGATTGAATAAACAAAAGAGAGCTCAATTTTTAATACTTAGTTGATTCAACCCGAGTCAACCGCACCCCGGGGGGATGAAATCGTTTAAATGAATAGCTGAGGGGATGTGTTCGGATAATTGCGGGCGTTTAACGAATTAGGGGTTGAAGGTGAGCTGTCTTAGTTATTTTAGGGGATGTCTTGATGTTTAGGTGTTTAGGCAAATTATTTACCTAGGTTTTTTTAATTGTGTTATGTTAATTTGGTGTAATTTAATTTAATTTATCTTTATTTCAGATATACGTCCATACATTTCTACAAAGAAAGCGTTAATAGGGGTGTTAGTAGTAAGTACACATCCCGTACCTACGGATCCCGTCCCTAGCACAATTGGGAAAAGGCTAGGCAGATGATGAGTTACTGATTAATTGTTCAGCCAGACGAAATTGCCTACAGCCACATCGCGAGCTCCTATATATTGTGTTGTCTGTGATTAATCTTAAGATGTTTTTTTATTCTTTGGAGCTCGTAGCTAAATAATAAGAGCCGCACGGGTCGATCATTAAAGTTAAGCCGTGGTTGCCGAGGTTGGTCCGTAGATGAGTGTCCATAATTACATACCTAGTTTCCTCCTCGGAAAGCACGTTAACCCGTTGGTTCCGGAATTGTAGATCTTTGACAGTCGTAACGAGTAGTCAGAACTCAGAAGCCAAAAGTCTAACATCCAGTCTTACCAAGGGGATCGTACTACCCAGTAACTGGGTAGTGGGGGTCAGATAGGCAGTGGCTTCATGTAAAATACTGGTACTCAGCTGCATTCGGTTGGACTAGAAGCCGACCCCAAGATAGTTTAGGAAAAGGCTAGGCAGATGATGATAGATAGTAGTTTGGAATACCACATAGGATACTTTTTTATGCCGGTAGTCCGATCCCAAGGGAAAATTACCGAACAAAACGCGGGCAAAGCCGTTGGCATAAGCAAGTAAATAATAAATAGTTCTTTTTAATTTTTCCTTTAGAGCAGTGGTGGCCCAGTGGTGGCACCTCCGACTTACGAGCAGTTAGCTTTGGGTTCGAACCCAGGCAGGCGCATTACTTTGTGTAATTTATTTCATCACCGCTGCTCTCAAAAACGGTGAAGGAAAAAACATCGTGAGGAAACCGGTATGTCCTTGAACTAAATAAAAATATTTTTTACAAAAAAATAAACCGACTTCAAAAAACACTTAACGCACTAAAAAGTTAAAAATAATACTATAACCTACCTAAATTAATAAACCTAACCTAACCTACGATTAACCTATAATAAAATTCAATAATTCTTTGGAGTCGGTGCCAAGCAATATAGCCTCCTCCTTTTTTAGAAGTCGGTTAAAAATCGAAGACATGTGACATCTACCAACCCGTACAGGGCCCGCGTGGTGGATTACAGCCCACTGGCTCTTATTGAGAGGAGGCCTGTGTCCCAGCAGTGGGAACATTATAAGCTGATGATGATGAATTTTTCCTTTCGCAGGCTGGCAGAAAATTCGTATGAAATAAGCAGTACCTTTGTACTCAAATATTTTATGTTTTTTCCTGTTTTTTCTACTGTGTGTACATTAATAGTAAATATAAAAGTAGTTTACAAACACCTATCAAAAAGGCACCTATCAAAAAGGCAAACACTCCATACAAACAGACCCAACGAAAAAGTCTCAATTCAATACTAACATTCAAATTCTCCCCCGTAATTGTTTTAAACGGTTTCCTACAGGGGGCGGGGTTGGCCGGCTGCGGATGACAGCCCCCTCTTCGTACCCTTAGGGGTAACAATTTTTTGTAACACCCTGTGTTTAGCTCCCCTCTGGGGGTGAGCGGGATATTGTATCTTTACGTTAAATCTCCTTGGTTGGTACGGGTGATTTTTGAGTTAGACGATTATAATGGTTTTGTTGGAATATTTTGAAATATTTATACTTACGTGGAACTTTCAGGAAATGCTATTATTTTAAGTCAGAATGTATTACCTACTGTTATTTTGTGGTAATCGGTTGGCTTGGTATGTGATGCGGAGGAATGAGGAGAATGTCGTGAGGAAAGTTTTGAGTATGAATGTGGATGGGTATATGAGTAGAAGACGACCAAAGAAACGATGGATGGACTGTGTGAAGGATGATATGGCAAGAAAGGAGGTGTCTGATGTGATGACGAATCGGTAAAAGAGAAGTCTGACTTATCTCATGTTCTCTTGTTGAGTTCAAGAGAACATGAGATATATTAGAAAGAGTTAAAGAGCGAGATTTTCACCCAAAGGTAGACTAGTAGAAAATGCCTATGGCATTATGTCCGCCTGTGGTACTTTGAGCTTGAAATGTTAAATAAATCCTACTACTAATATTATAAAAGCGAAAGTTTGTGAACTGAATGTATGGATACTTGTCACGTAAAAACTACTGAATGTATTCGAATGAAATTTGGCACAGGGATAGTTTGTAACCTGGATTAACACATAGGATATTTTTTATCCCGGTAGCACGATGCCTTGGGACAATAACCGAACTCCACGCGTGCCAAGGCGCGGGAATACGCTAATCAACAAATGAATCTTCTGCAAAAAAATAACATCTCAAAAATATCAACTAACCTGGCTATCCTTCAACCCCAACTTCTCCGCCAGCTTCTTCCTATCAGGCTTGGAAATGTACTTCTGGACCTGGAACCTCTTCTCCAGTCCCTTGCGCTGAAGGTCTGAGAAGACTGCACGTCTCATCATTCCACGGCGGGGTTTTCCTGCGAAGATAAGGTCTTTTGGAGATATGTTTACTGCCTATATTCTATGTATAAGCTTCTAAGGGTACAGATCGACTGTGTAAAGGATAACATGCGAAGAAAGGAAGTGTCTGATGAGATGACAAGTAATAGAGAAGTATGGAAAAAGAAGACATGATGCGCCAACCCCAAATTAATTCGGATAAAGGCAAGAGAATGGTGATGATGTAAACATTAATGAATGCAGCAGCTGATTTGTTGGTTCCCCAGTGAAACAGAAAAAGCTAATTCATCATCATAAAGTTAAATAATTCAAGTAACTTACCTCGTGAACTGTGCGCCCATGGGAAGCCCCCGGGTAACGGAAACACTTGAGTATGCCCTTGTGCTGGACGAACTGGAACAAAACAACGTTATTAGATACTAGCTGTCCGGCGCAACTTCGTTTGCGTTACATTTCCCCGTTTTCGCAACATTTTTCATTGCTGCTCCATTCCTATTGGTCGTAGCGTGATAATATATAGCCTTGAGCCTTCCTCGATAAATGGGCTATCTATCACTGAAATAATTTTTCAAATCGGACCCGTAGTTTCGGAGCCTATTCAATGCAAACAAACAAACAATCAAACAATCAAATCTTTCCTCTTTATAATATTAGTTTAGGCATCATAAAAAAGAAGAAAGAAAAGAATAGTTATTTGTTAAACAAGAGTGCAAAGTTGCTTTTTAACCGCGTGTTCAATTTTGATGACCGAGCAAGCGAAGGATTCTAAAATCCTGAGCGTTAGCGAGGAAATCAAAAGAGCTTTTATTTCAGTTTAGGTATTAATTACTACATTATGACAGGTAAGTATTACAGAATAATCTTTAAATTATAACAAAATAATATTACGGTATAATTAACAATGACGTGAAAAAATGCCGCGTAAAGAACCGCGTACAAAGCAAATTGAAAAAAGAACACCAAGAAGGTTCCGAGTCTGAGTTTTTAACAAATTAAAAAAAAGTTGTATGATATATTCGGCACCATAGAGGTAGCAGTAAATAGGATTAATGTTTTTTTAAAATTCACAAACTTAGTGCACACGATGTTCTAAATTCAATTTAATTTATCCTCTAGAGAATAAAAACGGCTTTTGCAATCAGATATCGAAGAGTAAAAATAATCTTTCCGAGATGGTGGGATGAAAAATGTATTTAATAGTCTCGACTCTCGGACAGGACAAAAAAAAGGGTAATCATCTGCTGGCCTTTTGACCCAACTATGTTGAGGTCAATCAAATATTTTTTTTGCTTAAATAAGGTACAGAAGGTTCTTAAAGATAAGCATATAGATCTCTTATTCTGTCATTAATTTCGGCGTGCAAATTTTACATCATCATCATTTCGGCCCAAAAGATGTCCACTGCTGGACATAGGCCTCCCCCAAGTGTCGCCACATTGATATTTTCGGGGGTTTTGCCACAATCGCCACGCTTGGCAGGCAGGTTTGCGATTGCAGTACGGTTGTTTCAAAAGCACAGAGAACGCTGCTGCTCATTCTCTGGCAAATCCCTTAGACGCCTCTTACGACACCCACGGGAAGATATGGGATGGTGCTATTCTTTACGTCCGACACCATACAGAGCAGCAAATTTTACTTAATTATTTATAATAGGAATGACGTCGTTAGAAGTTCACAAGGTCGGCTTCCAGTCTAACCGGATGCAGCTGCATACCAGTATTTTACATGGAGCGACTGCCTATCTGACCTCCACAAACCAGTTACTACTGAGTAATAAGATACCCGTTAGTAAGACTGGTTTTCAAAATTTCGGACCACTATAAGCTATAAGATAATTTTTGCTTGATCCAAACCAATAACCATTTTGACCTAAAAAACATTTTTATAACGCCAATCAATCAATAGCTGCTTACATTTTTTATGCCGCCAAAAACCATTTTTTTTTCAATAAACAGCAAAAATGGCAAAGGCACAAACGCATTGAGCCTACACGCAAAAAGGGCGTGTATGCATTGTAAGACTTTTTGCACAATCGATCTTGTTTGTTGAAAGGCTGACAATAGAATTATGGAAAGTAATATTAGTTTGCTTGCTCCCGATTTTATTCGCATTGCGATTGATTTTATTTGAGGTATTGAGCTTATTAACTTTTGTATTGATATTTGATGAGTGAATGAAAGATTAAAAGAGAATAGTTGGCTTATTGTTGATTTTTGAATATTAAGACCCTTTTTAATTTCCAAGACAGGCCATTTCGGGTTTTACCATCAGGAATTTCTCAGTAGCAGCCGCGAATCTGAATTTGGACCCGGTTTATGGCAATAGGCTCGCCATTTTACATGGGACTTAAATATAACTCAAATCAGGCGTCATAATGGGTCATCTATATTTCAGCCCAAAAGACGTCCACTGCTGGACATAGGCCTCCCCCAAGTGTCGCCACATTGACATTTTGGGGGGTTTTGCCGTAATCGCCACGCTTAGCAGGCGGGTTGGCGATCACAGTACGGTTGTTACAAAGGCACAGAGAACGCTGTTGCCCATTCTCTGGCAAGTCCCTTAGTCGCCTCTTACGACACCCACGGGAAGAGATGGGATGGAGGGATGGTTATCTTAATGGGTATTTACGGGAATGAGGAACAGGGTGTAAATTTCCTCGATACTCCTAAGAAAAGGGAGGATCCTCCGGCCAGACAGGTGTTATGTCTGACGGGCAAATGCCCGACAGTTGTAGTCGGGTTTTTCTATATACTCTTAAGTCGATGTAAACTTTGCATGTGAGATGTAGGAAATTGATGTTAGTTCTTCCGCCGTGTCATAGATGGCGCTGCAGTACTTTTTGTTGTAAGTTGCTTTTTATAGGTCGCTACAGGTACTTTATGATATTTTAACTATTGTTTGTAACAACTTTTGTGTTGATATTTGATGAGATAACGAAAGAAAGTAAGTAGTAGGCTTATGGTGTAAGACGGTTGTTTTGGAACGATAACATTTGTAACTGCGTTTTCTTCTGAATAGTCGTTGCGACTTAAGAGCGTTTACGCCTAATGACATTTCATACTTTTAGTCCTTATTTTCAGAAACAGAAACAGAAATTTCTAATTGTCTTTTTTAAAGACTTTTTGAAAATGTTTAAGTAACTATTTAGAGCTATGTATCCTAATTATGCGTGTTAAGTTTCATTGAAATCGGTTCAGTTATTTCGGAAAATAAGGACTTGAAAGTTTGTATGAAATGCCGTAAGTATAAACGCTCTTAAATAAAAAATGTAGTGTTTGTAGCTCATTTTAACATCGAATTTAATTATGTCTGTTGAAATGTGGGCTGACTTACTTACTGCACTCTTGCCTCCACTGTCAGGGAATAATAGTAAGTATTGAAATAAAATTATTCAGTAAAAATGATCCATAAAAATTCTTAGTTAGTAATGTAGAAACCAAAATAGACCATGTAAAATACGAAAAATATTCCCCAAAAATTGCCTGAATATTAACAATTTAACAGTCACCAAAGACTAAACCAACAATTAAATAAAAACAGAATCTAAATACCCAAAAAACACATCAAAAATGTATTCAATATTAATTTTTTAACCATTAGTATTGTCCACCCTCTAAAAAACCATGTTTATCTAATAGATTAACTATAACAAAAGGTCTGTTTTATATCAGTACGTCAAATTGGGCGTATCAGGCTTAGTATTCAACAATGCTACAGTTCATTCACAGTTAATTTTACCTCTGACATCAACAAGCAACTAGTAACCTTAACATAAGAAAATAAGGATCAAAATGATTTTGACAGATTTATCAGTGTCAGCAGCCGAACAGCACCCTTACACTAATAGAAATTAGGATCACAGTGATTTAAAAAGCAAACGTAAAATAACTTTGAAAGGACTATACCCAATAAAATGTTACCATTTATAAAAATCTGTTGACATAAGCAACAATAAGTTGTTGCCTTTGCCTCCACTGGGAGGTCCAAACAAAAAGTTTATGAATTGTCTATGATCGATAAAAAAGAGATTTAAAAGTGAGTGTTTAATTGTCTGTGGTTTTGAAAAAATGGCGACGATTCCTTTGCAATAAAAAATGGATTCTCACATTCTGTTTTTATTGTGGATTAAGTGTTTTGTAAACTACCTACTAGATACAATTTTGGTTTTTTTTATAGACGATTTACGAGGATGCTCTTTTTAAAATCTTTTTTCTTTGTTGTTCACAGCACAACACATTTTCTCATGGTGCGTGGGTGTTCGCCTCTCTTAGAGCCTAATCAGTATTTAAAGCTCCCACTCCAGGGCTTTTCTTTATGAGTGTGGGCTGTAATCCACCACACGAGCCCAGTGCGAGTTGGTGGATATCACATGTCAATTTTGGTTCTAGGAAAGTGAACACTTTATTATGTGTCCTGTAATTTTTAGACTCCACCATGCATTTCAAACTCCAAGCGTTGCGTATACTTTGGCAGACTTCAAGGGCAAGGGACTTCAAGACCCCCGCCCGGAAAAGAAAATACATAGAAAAGATTCTAGGTGCTGTCCCTTATTTTTAAGACTAAACCTTAGTTATAATACGCTAAATCAAAGGCTGACAAATCTAAAGTAAAAATGTATTTAATTCCATTAATAATTACGCCACAGATACAAAACTTCTTGAGGGTGATAGTAGGGTGACAGCACACCAAAAAAAAAAAAATTGTTATTGGCCGCTGGTAGACCAAGCGCCATAGGATTTTGCCTATTCTCCTTTGTTTATCACCTTGTCAATAAAGTCAGTGTCCTCCTCTACTTTTTTCCTGTAATCACTGCGCATATACTGTACGAGCCGCTTAGCGTGTCGTGTCTTCCATCGCCAGGACCATAGGCAGGGAGATGGTTACTACAGAGAAAGCCTTGTATCCGAGGCGGAAAGCAAATATTTCCAAAGATTTCAAAAAAATTAGGTAGGTACACCTTGTTTGTGTATGCATGACCAAGAATAACCTAATTATCCGAGAATATCCTAATATATTCGAGTTGGTACTCAGCTGCATCCGGTTAGACGGGAAGCCGAGCCCAAGATAGTTTGGGAAAAGGCTAGGCAGATGATGATGATCCTAATACATTCGGGCGCGCTCAGACATCTTATGTCCTTTACGTTCATAAGCTTTTCTGTGTACAGATTTGCCGTACTTTTTTCCATTATAAAGGATAAAAACAAAAAATCAATTTCAAAGAATTTCCAAGGTAGCTACGCTCGCTCTACTCTTGTTTTTTTCTCGATTGATAGCCATTTCTGTCTTAGATCGACAGAGCTAATCCTTAAATTTAAGAGATATCTTAGGTGGAGTGCTGTATGGTGTCGGACCGTTCTGTATGGTGTCGGACGTAAAGAATAGCACCATCCCATATCTTCCCGCGGGTGTCGTAAGAGGCGACTAAGGGACTTGCCAGAAAATTGGGGCAGCAGCGTTCTCTGTGCTTTTGTAACAACCGTACTGCGATCGCCAACCCGCCTGCCAAGCGTGGCGATTATGGCAAAACCCCCCTTATGTCAATGTGGCGTTGGGTGAGGCCTATGTTCAGCAGTGGACGTCTTTCAGCTGAAATGATGATGATGAAGTGGAGTGCAAAAAGTTTCGAGCTGTTTCCATGGAACTGAAAACGTAACCTCTTTGAAAAAAATCGTGCCGGCGCCCTTACCAGACTTAGAAATAAAGGTGCAATGACTCATGTGTCCGTGTTTGTAGTTGCCCATTGCCAAGCAATCTCTACTAAAAACTCCAAAGCTTACCTAAGTACGGGTGATGACAGTGTGCTAGAAGATGTTGTAAGTGCTGATGCTGTACTGGAATAGGTCTGCTGGCGATAGGCTTGGCGATAGGCCATGGACTGCCCATCATCGGCTGCCGGTATTCTGGAATAGAAGATAAAGATAAAGATGCTTTTATTTGTATAAACATGTGTGACATGATACATAGATATGCACATATGGATGGAAATCAAGTTCAGATGATTGCTGGTTCAACATGTTTTGCCAGATTCGGCGTACAAAATAGTTTATAATACCTACTTTATTGGAAGTTACAAAATAAGAAAGAATTAGATTACATTAGTCAAAATTCAATCAATTCAAATAATACATAATAACAGTAAATAGAAAAATAATGTCAATAAAGAAAAATTGAAACAATAACATTAATAGAATTAAAATTAAATATAAATTCAAAATTTGTCATCCAAAAACTCCGTAACACTATAGTATCCCTTATTCAAAAGCATTTTTTTTAGTTCTCTCTTGAATAAAATAGTATTCAATATCTTAAGGGAATTAGGAATTTTATTGTATATTAATGGGGCCATGCAATACACTTTTTTTTTTAAATGCTGTTCTGGAGGAGACTGATTGCACCCAAAGTCTATATTTCTCACGTCTATTTCTACCTGTATTATTAGTCAGAAGGGGATAAGAAAGAAGAGATTCAGAGTTCATTTGTGTACTGGAATGTAGAAGGCTTAAATAATATATCTTGTAATTCCAGAAGGGTTAGGCAGCTGTGATGTGATGAGTGTAGAACACCCACATTTCGCCATGGAATAGGGGGCCAGCCTATTGCGAGCAACCGGGCAGAAATCCGGACTCTGTGGCTACTACTGAGGAACTATAAACCACGTTAAGGGGTTTTTTCTGAAATTCTGTCATACTTAAAAAAACAGCGTTTATCTAACTAGGTACCTTAATTTAAATTGATTATTTATGTCTTTTGTGACAACCTCCTGAATTTTGACGAGGATGCAAAACATTAATACGTTTTCGATTATAATACGTTTTCTTGATAAAATATTCTTAAATAAGACGATACTGTAAAAGATCCATATACCTACTTATTTTCCTATACCTCAAGAAAAACTCCAACTCAAAGCATTTATTTCAATTAGACCGTTACAGGCACTTTTGAATGACAAAAACAAATGGATGAAGCGACACTCCTAAGGCATAATAACTTGTGAATGTACTGTAGTTGTCCATTCCAAAGCGTAGATCTCTGTGGAGAAGAATGGGCAAGAAACTCCATGGATAATCCTTTAAAGCAAAATATTTTAACAAGATCTTGGTAACGTCATTCATGTTGATATTATACAAATATGCGAGAACGAAGTATGTAGAAAGATAGAAAGAGGAGCTCGTGGCTATATAATAACTGCTTAACTAAATGCTTGCCGAGGTTGGTCCGTGGATGGGTGCCCATAATTACATACCGAGTTTCCTCCGTGCTTCGGAGAGCACGTTAAGCCGTTGGTTCCGGCTGTCATTTGTAGATCTTTGACAGTCGTTACAAGTAGTCAGTGACCTGAAATTCTGGCAACCAGTGTTACCAAGGGATATCGTATTACCCAGTTCTAACTTGGTTGTGGAGGTCAGATAGCCTGTCGCTCAATGTAAAATACTGGTATTCAGCATTCCTCAACTTGGTTGGGAAAAGGCTAGGTATCGGATGATGACAGGCCACACGTTTAACAAACAGATACAGCCTCACACCTCGTCCGTCGGGAAACACACAAGTTATCTTCTTCTATCATCTGTATATATATAAATTACGTGCCACGTTGTTTGTCGGGGATGGACTCCTAAACGACTTAATCGATTTTAATCAAATTTGCACACTGTGTGTTGGGAATCGCACCCAACAACCTTGCAGTCGGCACGCGGAGGCGACACGCGCAAGCGACGTGACCGACCTACGCGTCATCGTCCACATCATCGGCGAGCGAGGAGAGCTGCGGGCGGCGGCGCCGGCCGGCCTGCGGACACACGCTTCCTCGGACACCACCGCGACGGACGATCTCTCAAACGCCTTCCTAAATTATTTTATGTTTGTCCGGGACAGTTTCCTAATGTAAATCAAATCGGCATTAAACCAAGCCTATAATATACAGTCCATTTTTATTTATCTCCCAACGGGTTATTAAACACTGTGTGCAATTTGATCCAACTTGAAAGATAGGATACCTTTTTTTTTTTTTTTAGGATGGGATATCATCAAATGACTTCTTCCGCTCTGGGCGGAGCGGAAGGGAGTGTCAGACTTGTACTGACTAAAACCCATCCATGTTCCTTCTTAGCCCTTTGTGTTCCAGGGGCACGGTATCTCTTTCGAAAGATAGGATACCTTACATCTCAATTTATAGTCGCACTTATTGCAAATTTTATTTTTCTTTATTTTATTGCAAATTAAGTCACAATTATCTGTTAGCTCCAAATGATTCTAACAGATGGCAGTATCTGTCGACTGGATTGAGTAACTATTTAATAGATGGCGCTGTAAAGGAGCGGCGCAGCAATGAAAAATATTGCGAAAACGGGGAAAAATGTGACGCAAAAAAAAAAAAATGTGACGCAGACGAAGTTGCGCGGGATAGCTTAGTGTTCTATATTAAATAAAATAACACTCAACCACCTTCATACATATTAAAGTCCTCCAAAGTCCAAACAAACACACCAACACATAATAGTTTAAATCTAAACCCAGGGATAGCGATGATTAATGACGTCACAAAGGCTCCACAATATATAATAGCAGGAGTGTCTTTGACAAGCCGGGGTGGTAAGAAATCGGGGTGCTTGTGTGGTCCAAGTGATGCGTGACTCGCGGGATATGGAATTTTGAAAATGATTGATGAAGTAGTAAGAATGTTCTGAGTTGTAGATTTGAAAGTTGCAAGTTATGTTCGAGTTAGTTAATTAATTTTAATGGTGGAGGAAAGTTTAGAGGGAACTGGGAAATTTAAGTCTGGAATTATTAACGGAAAATAAGCAAGCGGGCTACTGGAGGTCAGATAGGAAGTTTTTTGATTTTCTGGATTAACTCCTGCATAACACACAATGCGTTTCATTATCACCATTCAACAACTTACATTGCGTTCTGTACGTTGTAAATGAGACATTTTTTTAGCGAAATTTCTCTCGATTTTTATACGAATCACTTTAAGTAATGTTAAAGTAGACTCAAATACGTTTTCTACTTCATAACATCTTCTCTTGCCCTTATCCCAATTTACTTGGGGTCGGCGCAGCATGTCTTCTTCTTTCATACTTCTCTATTACTTGCCTTCTCATCAGTCACCTTCTTTACAGCCATATCATCCTTCACACAGTCCTTCCATCGTTTCTTTGGTCTTCCTCTACTCTTATACCCATCCACATTCATACTCGAAACTTTCCTCACGACATTTTTCTCATTCCTCGGCATCACATGTCCATAACCCGACAACAGATTACCACACATCTTTTCAGTCACCGTCGCAACTTTCAGACTTGCTCTTATGTACTCATTCCTTATTTTATCTATTCGCGTAACACCACACATCCCCCATAGTTTTATGTTTTATTGTGTGCATTTGTGGCAAGTGCCAAATAAATATGTTTACTTTCTTCTTTCTTTTCTTTTTCTTTCTTTCCATACCATTCTCATCTTTGTCAGCCTTTCATTCAGCGCTTTGTGGCCCAACATTCTGATCCATCACATCAACAGTTTTAATGCCGGTGTATATGTAGACTTCGCTTCATGTTCTTAAATGTCGTATTTCGTTGTAGTTCTTTTCAGACACCTACATATTTTAACAAACATAGAGAGCAGCTGTGGGCCCGTGGTGGTAGCCCCGATTTATAAGCAGTAAGCATTAGGCATTACTTTGTGTAATTTATTTCTGAACCGCTGCTCTCAAAAACGGTGAAGGAAAACATCGTGAGGCCGGCATGTCCTAGAACTAAAAATTCGAAGACATTATGTGACATCTACCAACCCGCACTGAGCCCGCGTGGTGGTTTACAGCCTATTCCCTCTCATAGAGAGGCCTGTGTCCCAGCAGTGGGAACATTATAGGCTGATGATGATGTTATATAGACTTCGCTTTTTGTTTTTAAATGTCGTATTTTGTTGTAGTTCTTTTCAGACCTCTCCATATTTTAACATACATTTCGCTTAAGTTCCCAACTTGCACCACCCCCGCCCTCAACAGCGAGCATTGTACAGTAATCACGTCGTTACCCTATTACGGAGCTGTTCAACTTTGATTATTTTATATCGACCCGCCTGTCTTTGATAGATTCATTTATTTATTATACGATTGTGGAATCTAAGTGGATTTTCATTTGTTTGATTGTTAATCTATACAAATAGACATAATTGAATTGTATGTTTGTAGTTTCAAAATAACAGCTTTTTACTGAATGCATAAGAAACTATACAAGCTGTAGTTTTGCATCCTCGTCAAATTCAAGGAGGTTACTATGCTAATGATTCTCGTCCCGAATCAATAATAAACTGGGTAGGTAACTTTTTTTTTATTTCTTATTTTCGGAAATCGGTAAGTGTGAAACTCCCTTGTTTTAAACGCGGCCCGCCTAGCGCCTGAATCTTGCCCTATAACCGCGCTTCCACACATACAAACAATCTCAAACGTTTATTCGATAATTTCTTATTCCCTAAACCACGTTAAAGGGGTTATTCTGAAATACTGACAAACTTAAACAACCAAAAAAATCAGCGTATATTAATAATTAACTAGGTAACGTAATTTTAGCCTATTATTTATGTATTTTGTGACAACCTCCTGAATTTTGACGAGAATGCAAAACAACACCTTGTATAACTTAAAACGATACATCGCAAAAGAATAGCGTCTCTGATGCGTCGCATACGGGGCAGCCCCAACAGCTTTCTGCAGCTCATTGTTGAGAGAATGGACATGGAGTGCTCCTTCATGGAGCATTGGACAAAACTGCATGTACGAGTAGTGCGGTCCTAATCCAAAGCTCTTAACTGTCACCGTCTCTTTCTCGCTCGGTCTATCAGAAAAGGATAGCATGTCAGTATGTGCACAACAAAGTCAGCGTCAAAATCAAAAATATTCTAAATAATCCCTTTATACAATACAATCGGTTAAGGCTATAGTTTCGATAAAAATTTAAGTATCTATTTGTTATCGTTGTTGTAGAGTTTTTTGTTTATTTTGTTTTTGTTTGTTCGTATTAATATTATTTTAAAAATGTGTATGGATTGTTATACCTACGTAATATATCTGAAATAAAAATGAATTGAATTGAATTGAAAAAACATTTTAAAAAAAAATACATTTGTCTGTCTGCAGATTTGTCCCGGCGGATCTCCGAAACGGCTGGACTGACTTTTACTGGTAGGCAGCTGATATAATAAGGAGTAACTAGTGCTACTTTTATTTTATAAAGAATATAGGAATTCGTGTAAAAACAATGAACACTCTTGAAATTGGTCTCAAAATCCGATTCAAATAGGACTAATATTTTTATAATAATTGCACGCCGACGATGGTCGCAGGCGCAGCACAGCAGTATAAAATAGGCCGAAATCATCAAATTTCACCTAAATCACACGCCAATGATCATACGTCTTCGGTATTATTAAAAAGAGTTTGACTTTGCAAAAGGATTTGTATGATTGAATTTTTGCTACAATACCCGACGGCCGACGGCTTTACTAGCCTTATATAAGATACCTGAAAAAATCGCTTTCAAAACGTATTCCACTTTATCTGGTTGCGTATGTCAGATCGATCCATTTTTTACATCTGTGTCTGTCGTGGTCTTCTTTATAAACGAGATCAAATGTCATTTTTAAGGTTCCGTAGCCGAATGACAAAAATAGGAACCCTTATAGATTCGTCATGTATGTCTGTCCGTCCGTATGTCACAGCCACTTTTCTTTTCTTCCGAAACTATAAGAACTATACTATTGAAACTTGGTAAGTAGATGTATTCTATTATTAAATGATATTGATGTTTCTAATATCATTTTTTTCTAAACTGAATAGTTGGCGCTAGAGCCTCATCCAAAGTGGTAAAATGTGTGTGTCCCCCCCTCAAATGTCTAAAGTAAGAGGAGGAAAATTCTGAAAATATTTAAGATTGTAGAACGTAAAAAAAACTATCAACGCAAATTTGTTTCAATAAGATATGAAGTTTAGTTTTTGAGATATGGGACTTTTTCATCAAACTGCAGCAGTAACTTTGTTTTTCATTGACATACTATGAAAAACCAATTTAGTATTGCGGTTGAGTGGAAGTTTACTAACTAATACTACTAACTAATGAATGACAGTTCAAAATATTGTTTGGGGCTATGGAACCCTGTGTGCGAGTAAGACTCGCACTTGGCCGGTTTTTTTTTCTATAACATATTGCCGATAAATTGCCGAGGAGCTTGAGGCTAAATGATAACAGCCGCAAGGGTTGATCTTTAAGATTAAGTCCGTGGATGGGTGAACATAATTAGATACCGAGTTTCCTCCGTGCCTCGGAAAGCACGTTAAGCCGTTGGTCCCGGCTTTCATTTGTAGATCCTTGACAGTCGTTACGAGTAGTCAGAAGCCAAAAGTCTGACATCCAGTCTTACCAAGGGGTATCGTATTACCCAGTTACTGGGTTGTGGAGGTGAGATAGGCAGTCGCTTCATGTACTCAGCTGCATCCGGTTAGACTGGAAGCCGACCCCAAGATAGTTTGGGAAAAGGCTAGGCAGATGATGAAGTTGCCGATAATTTTGTCAACTAATTACAAAATCTAACATAAGATTTGATAGCTAGTTAGCTAATCAATTGATCACAGATTTGAACAAGCAAGCTGTATAGAAGGGTCGTTAAAATGAATTTAAAATCATCCCCTACATACATAGGCTTATTAAAAAAGGGCGGGACACAACATAAATTAACAAACTATAACAAACGATCCATTAAAAATAACACCCAATAACAAATACAGAACGTTATTTTAACGCAACCAAAACGGGCTTAAAAAGATATAAAACTCTATTGTTAACAGATCAAAACTATCTTTTTTTATCTTTTATTATGTCTATGGATTATAGTTTGCTTTGCATTAAGGTTTTATTGCCTCTATTGTCGATGGTCGTTTTTTTTTTGTTTTCTCAAGTGTTGCTAGGATTTTTGCGATGCGCTTTTTTTTGTTCAAGGAGTTTTTAATAAGGTTTGCATAGAATGCAATGTGGCCTTGTTGAGCTTATAATTTCTATTGTGTGTAAATGTTTTATTTCTTATTGTATTTTTGTGGTTGAAGAGATATTGGTTTTCTTATACTGCATGCTCGATTTACTTCAATAAGCAGTAAATTGCCTTGGATACCGATCTGAAGCAATAATGATAAAATTTTCAAGAGCATGAATTTTGTATAAAACAGCTGCTGATTTCAATAACGCAAATAACAACCAATTCTAGGTACCTCTTCAATTATAAAAACACCATTGGTACTCCTTGTGGCTTCTTTAAAATTATAACTGACGGTTTCTTTAATAAAATGCTTTTTAAAAATCAGTAGCTTTCGTGAATAAGATTTTAGAATGACACTACCTGCAAGGGTTGGTCAAAGATCTACAAATGACAGCCGGGACGGCTTAACCTGCTTTCCAGCACGGAGGAAACTAGGTATGTAATGGGCGGTCACCCATCCACTGACCAACCTCGGCAAGCATGGTTTAAACTGAAGATCGACACAAGCGGCTGTTATTACTTGGAAACAAACGAAATATTCAAATTAATACCACATTTTCAATAAACTCAATCCCCGATAATACCGAATTATCCAAATGCAAATGCCCCAAAATCACAAATAACCTATCAGAAACATTCAGGAAATCAACCCCTATATTAGGTATTATAATGAAATAATTAAAATCACACCGGGGGTGAAACGTTTTAAATTGTTAACCGTTCAGGGTGTTTCAGGGGTAAACTTTTCCGGGGTAACGCCTTCACCCCGTCTGGGGGGTGAAATTTTCTTCACCTTAATCGGTTGAGCATATTTTCTGGATACGTGCGTTCTTGAGGGTGGAAACTGAAGGAAAAGCGTATTTGAAGATTGGAAATATTGTTTATGGGTAAATTAGGTGTATGCTTAATAGTTTTGTAAAAAAAATTGGTAGGTTTGCTTATCCTTAGGAGCCAAATTCGACATGTGTCTACTTATCGAGTTTCTAAATTGCTCTTTTTTTCCTAGCATTCTCTTTCCTACTAAATAATAACAGCCGCACGGGTCGATCTTTAAGGTTAAGCCATGCATGCATAGGTTGGTCCGTGGATTGGTGACCATTAGAACATATCGAGTTTCCTTCGTGCCTCGGAAAGCACGTTAAGCCGTTGGTCCCGGCTCTCATTTGTAGATCTTTGACAGTTACATAATCAGAAGCCAAAAAGTCTGACATCCAGGCAACAAGGGGTATCGTATTACCCAGTTACTGGGTTGTGGAGGTCAAATAAGCAGTCGCTTCATGTAAAATACTGGTACTCAGCAGCATCCGGTTAGACTGGAAGCCGACCCAAAGATAGTTTGGGAAAAGGCTATGCAGATGATCCCTTACCACTCCTGGGCAAAGGCCTCCCTCTACTCTGTCCATTTCTCGTGAACCCGCGCGTCATCTTTTAAAAAAAATATGTTATATCTTTGAACGGATTTTATTTGATTAAATATTGTATAAGCTTTTAGGCTTCTCGCAACTGCCGTTCGTGTATCACCAAATGTATGAGCTTGGATGAAGCAAAACGAGTATGTAAGGATCGAAGCAGGTGGCTTTTAGTCAAAGCCTACCCCCACGGAAAGCCTATGTTTTGTTTTTGATATTATTCACAACTAGCTGTCCGGCGCAACTTCGTTTGCATTCATTTTCCCCGTTTTCGCAACATTTTTCATTTCTGCTCCACTCCTATTGGTTGTAGCGTGATGATATATAGCCTAAAGCCTTCCTCGATAAATGGGCTATCTAACACTGAAATAATTTTTCAAATCGGACCCGTACTTTCGGCGTCTATTCAATGCAAACAAACAAGATATGCATAATTAAATAAATAAAATTTTCAAAATCACATCTTCTATAGTATCTACTTAAATCATCATAATCCATATTACCTTTTTAGTTTAAAGTAAAATATATGTTTTATTCAAATTGTATGATTTATTATTAATATTCTAGAATTTTATGTTGTTGTCACTATGGTGAATGCTGCGTATACCTATAATAGGCATACATGCCAGCGCTTTTATTTTAATTTTATTGTTTCCTGTAATTCCTTCTTTGTATTGCTGTTGGTGTACCTAATAAATAAATAAATAATTAACGTTTGTCATATTGCATTCATAGCAATATAATTGTCCAAAATGTCATTGCCTTTAGATCACAATATCAAATCAGCAAACAAAAAGTAAAAAAAAAACTGCAATCAAAAAACCAAAAAGGGTTATTAACGTTACAATAACGTTATACAATTAACCGCTACCCGAAAAATGATTGAGTCGCCGTACCTGAATAACGGCTATTTGCCGCCAATTTTTACGCGGGAAAGTGAGAAAATAATTGATTTCGACGAGGGGACGAATTTTATTGGACCCTCCCGAATCCCGCCGGGTTTTGGATTGTCGCATTTAATTTCTTTGTGATTATGTTCCCGGTTTATTGTTTGGAAGTAAAAATCTTTATTGTGGGTGTTTTTTTTTAGGTTAATATTGGAAAAAGAAAGGGTTTTAATAGGATATATTGTATGGTACACGCCGTTAATACTGGATAAACGATATCCCTTGTTTTGGCTGGCTGATAAACTTTAAAAGGTTTTTTTAAAAGGCCTGACTAAAAAAAATATCTTTTAGTTGGAAGCGTAGGCTGCGAAATTCAATTTTCTGACGTTTATTGCAATTTTCAGGTCAGTGACTCGTTGTATGTTGATTAAAATATGATTCGCGGTCGTAACCAATATAGCTTTACAGAGTTATAATTATTAAAATCATCAATACAAATATATAATAATAAATATATTACTTTTTCATAAAATAGTCATTGGGGTATACAGCCTGAACCTTTCCAGCTAATCGCAAAAAAAAAATTGGGCCCGGGCTAACCTGGTACTTGCACCTTAATTCCCTTCTTATTTTCAACGTATTCATGATTCCCATATCCAAGTCAACCAACTTCAATCTGAATTTTTAGTAAACAACAATCGAACCTGTCACTTCTCTGCCTGATATGACATATAAATGTTAACATAAAACAATTTCCCTGGCATGCCTGCAGCTCGTAACGCGAATATAAACGTCACAATTTGTGCTGCGGTTACCTGTGTGTTCCAGACATATTATGTTACGTTTACTGCGAATATGCTACTGAATACTGCTAACCTGTTCGAACATAAATAATAACGGTAATGGTGGATTCTGCAATTTCGATGACACATCTTCTACTCTGTGTTAGATGCGGACAAATGAGGAAAGTTTTGAGTATGACTGTGGATGGCTATAAGAGTAGAGGAAGACAAAAAACGATGAATGGACTGTGTGAAGGATGATATGGCAAGAAAGGAGTTGCCTGATGAGATGACGAGTAATAGAGAAGTATGGAAGAAGAAGTCATGTTGCGCCGCCCTCAAATGAATTGGGATAAGGGCAAGAGAATAGCAACATCTTCTACTCTGTTTTTCCAGTCTTATTTACTATTGTACTGTCGAAAACTCTTCTTCTATGGTGAAAAAGTCGTAGACAAAGCGTCGTTCTTAAATATATATAGTTCAGGGATAAGAATGTTAGATATATTATAATATGCTACTGAATGGCTTATGTCAGTCCAGGTCCAAGTATACTTATCCTCAAATATTCGACCATCGCACTAGCTAAGTGTTTTTTGCGAGTTCAGCACAGGCTCTCGTACTTTTCTTTGCAAGGTATTTAAGGCACTATTTATTTTTTTATACGAACAGAATTGGACATAATATAGTTCCCTGAGATACTATACTTTGAAAAAGGACATATACCAAAACTACAACATGATACCTATCAAGTCAGTCAAATGCCTTCTGAAATTCTGAGAAGTAATATTAATGACCTTGTTTTTGGGAATCAAAGTAACTCCTAAATATAGGATACCAAAGTGACAATCCCTCCCACTAACCCCAATGCCAGAAACCCTAAAATTTACATACACATACTTAAATAAAATTCATCCTAACCCGCCTTTACCCCGCCGACCGCAATCGACAATTTCCGTGAAAACCCGAACGCGTTATCGCGTTGCCATTGGCTCGTTTAAATTCAGAACATGTCTGCGGTCGTGTGCAACGGGCGCGGAGTGTTTCAAAATTGGAACGCAAACATTTAACAGGTGTAGAACATTCAGTGACTATGTTAGTGGTTATAAGTACTTCTAGTTTTGTGCGTGTATTCGTACGTTTGTTGATAATGTAACTACAATATGTGAAAACTTGTACTCGTACATATAAAGCGCTTGTGGCTAAATAATAACAGCCTCTCCGGTTGATCTTCAAGGTTAAGCAGCGCTTGCCAAGGTTGGCCCTTGGATGGGTGTCCATCCATTACATACCAAGTTTCCTCCGAGCCTTGGAAAGCACGTTAAGCTGTTCCCGGCAGTCATCTTTGATAGTTGGGAAGAGGCTTGGCAGATGATGATCTGTTCTTAGATTTCCGACGGATAGGGAGAAAATCTATATAATTTTAATGTAGTGATTATCATACCCAGCCTTTTTCCTTCCTTTTTTTTGTCGTCGTCTGCCGATCTGATAGAATGTGCCTGTGTTATTACTATTTTACATGGAGCGACTGCCTGTCTGACCTCCACAACCTAGTAACTGATTAACGCGGTACTAAAGTACATAATAATATAAATGAGTCAACGAAAAAAATATTTTTAATAAAAATATCTAATCTACTACCTATAATGCATATAAAAGCTAACCTTTAAATGCTTATAACCAAAATCAGAAACAAGGGAAACCTTAATCGACCCCAACACTTACACAAAATTCCCTAAACCTCATTCCATAAGCGTTCACCCCTTTCCACCCCCCAACCATTAACTTTTTCATAACAACTCCAGGCACCGACAATCACGTACAGCCTAAACTAACAAAATAATCATTTACCCCACCTGTTACCAAAGAAAAAGTATCCTTCCCAATCATTCGATAATCGAATTGAACTTACTAAATCCATATCCATGGCAAACTTTACGACGCCTATAAAAAAATCCGATTCGGAAAAATCGACTAATATATACTTGGGCAAAGATTACATTTTCACACAAGGAAACCTTTGTTCCAAACCAGATAAGGTTGAATATTCCGTGTGTTGGATGTAAAAGTAAATTGGTAGTGAAACGTAGTGAGTGAACGTTCGGAATTCGAATATGATCCCAATATGGCGACTGAATGACATGTTAATATGAGCCGAGGGAACGTTATGCATAATTTTATAACTCCCGATTCGGAATTTTGCTTTTCTCTTTCTTATTTCTTGTGTTAGCAGATGTTGTAATATAGATTTTTGGCGCGACTTCGCTTCGGTTTGTCGGGTTATTGGATATTGTTTTAAAAGATATCTTATTGGGCTTTCGGCAGTTTTGGCTAGCCATTTTACGCTTCTAAATTTGGAGCATGTGCCAGAAAAATCCTCACTTTAGCTTTACTTGAGTCAGGGTACTATCTTTCTGCCCTTACTGAAATTTATTTGCGGTTGATGCAGCATGCCTTCTTCTTCAAAACATCTCTCTTTGCAATCGCAGTGCCACTGCCAAAGCCGTAAGTTTCAAGTGCGAACCCAAGACACGCACCTCTGATTTCATATTGTACAATTATTACTTGCTTCGGTGAAGAAAACATCGTGAGGAAATCAAACCAGCATGCCTGAGAGATATTTCTCGACGGCAGGTAAAGCTAAGTCAGAGACCCATGGACGGCATGAAAACTCTGACACCCCACAACACGATACTGTTAGGCACTAACCACAGGTCACAAGATAAGAAAAGAACCGGTCAAGTGCGAGTCGGACTCGTGCACGAAGGGTTCCGTATCATTATTTATAACTAGCTGTCCGGCGCAACTTCGTTTGCGTCACATTTTCAACATTCGCAACATTTTTCATTGCTGCTCCACTCCTATTGGTCGTAGCGTGATGATATATAGCCTATAGCCTTCCTCGATAAATGGGCTATCTAACACTGAAATAATTTTTCAAATCCAGTAGTTTCGGAGCCTATTCAATGCAAACAAACAAACAATCAAATCTTTCCTATTTATAATATTAGTTTAGATTTAGAAAACGAGAAAAAAAAACTTTTTGTATGGGAGCGCCCATAAATATTTATTTTATTCTGTTTGTAGTATTTGTTGTTATAGCGGCAACAGAAATATATAATCTGTAGAAATTTCAACTGGCTAACTATCACGGCTCATGAGATACAGCCTGGTGACAGCGGAAGGACAGCGAAGTCTCAGTGATAGGGTCCCGTTTGACACTTTGGGTACGGAACCCTAAAAATACGAAAATTAGCCATCACCTTCGAAGACAACCCTTTTCTAGCCATATACAATCATATCACTAGTTTCCTCAGTCGTTCTAGAAAAATATCAAATTGAAAACTCCCAAGGGAGTTTAAACTAGATATTATTATGCAAGATGATGTACAATTTACATTTCACGAATACTTTGAACTGCTTTGGTAGGCAACAGGCTACTGCTGAATGAAGTCCTGGGTTCGATTCAAATATTGGGCAAAAGTGATATACATATATGTATAAATAAGCATCCATCATCATCATCATTTCAGCCGAAAGACGTCCACTGCTGGACATAGGCCTCCCCCAAGTGTCGCCACATTGACCGGTCCCGTGCGACTTGCATCCAGCGGATCCTCGCAACCTTCACCAGGTCATCGGTCCACCTAGTGGGAGGCTTTCAACGCATCGACTTCCGGTTCGCGGTCGCCATTCCAGAACTTTTCGGCCCCATCGTCCGAAAACAAATAAACATCCAATCCAAAAAAACAACATTATTTACTTAAAATTTCTTAGCTACCTTGACTTAGTAGAAGCCCGGCATTGCCCAGCTAATAGCGAAAGGCTCGTCCCCTATTATTGAGACTTAAACAAATTTATCGAAATGTTGGAATACTGTGTTACACCTCTGCCTAATCCTTCGGGGAAATAGAGGCGTGATGTTTAATTCAAGATCTCATAAACGTAGCAAAGAATTGCTTCCTTATAATCTAGACCTACATTACATCGTAAAAACAAACTATCACCAAACCTCTAAAACTATAATATTTCCTACAAATAACACAATCTTTATCTTCCCATAATTGCTTCGGGCCCAATATCGTCAGACAATAAGACCGTATCAACGAAACGACATCAATAATAAAATAATATAAAAAGCAACTTACTTCCCAACCTTATGTCAGGAAAAGGACATATTAATTTCACTGGTAACCCCCGAACTATACCCATCTCTTTCTTGCAAACGGAATGTTGTATAGCGCTGTCTCTCTCCCGCCCCCGCGCTTAAGTGTCCAGCCAGATGTTGCCAGCATTTTATTGAAAAACTCCCCGAAGCCATATTGCTACTTGCCTTTAGTGAATTAAGATGTAGCTGCGATATAACCGTTATTGTAACGTTATTAACGTGTTACTTTCGTTGTTTTTATAGTTATTTCTTTTTTTCGGGTAAGTTAATTAATTTCTTTGTTTTGTCGTGATGGTATTGGTAACAATTCGTTGGTATAAAACAAAATGTTGTTTACTAGACATGTTTCTGGCAAAAACATAAAAATCTAAATGTTAATCTTAAATGTTATGGTCGTTTTACAGAAACGAACAATTTTGAAGTAATTTCCTGAATTTTGCGTTATTGTCAGAATAAATAGCAGGATGCGCATTGAAAAATAATACATGTGGTCTCTGCTGATACATAAAGTATCTACGGCAACTGAAAAAGTTTGAATTTCTACTTATTATAGGAGCCTCGGAAAGCACGTAAAGCCGTTGGTCCCGGCTGTCATTTGTAGATCTTTGACAGTCGTTACGAGTAGTCAGAAGCCAAATGTCTGGCATCCAGTCTTACTAAGAGGTATCGTATTATCCAGTTACTGGGTTGTAGAGGACAGATAGGTAGTCGCTTCATGTAAAACACTGGTACTCAGTTGCATCCGGTTAGACTGGAAACCGACCCCAAGATAGTTTGGGAAAAGGCTAGGCAGATGATGATGTATAGGAGTATAATTAGTAGAAATTCTAATTGTAATATGAGATAACGGATTCGCGACCTTTCTGCTGAGTTAAATAAGTCAAGGATGAATCCTACTTCTCCAAGACAATGAGAATCATCATCCAGCATGCGTGTGACCTACGTCCATGACCATCACCATTCTCTTGCCCTTATCCCAATTTATTTATGGGCGCAGCATGTCTTCTTCTTCCATACTTCTCTATTACCCGCCATCACACCTACGTGCATTGAAACAGCCTTCAAAATAAATATAACAAAACATCACACCTGTAATCCCCGAAGGGCTAGTCAGAGGTGTAGTACCTACCTAATAGTACAACCACATTTCGCCCGATATACTTGAGAGCGTTTATACCCTACGGCATTTCATACAAACTTTCAAGTCATTATTTTCCGAAATGACTGAACAGATTTTTATGAAACTTCCTACGCATAAGCAGAATACATAGGTCTAAAAAGTTACTAAAAAACATTTTCGAAACGTCTTTTAAAAATAAAGATAATTGGAAATTTCAGTTTCTATAGATAATTAAAAATCGGTCTAATTTAGCGGTAACATTATTTTTCGTAACGTAAAATTTTTTTAGTAACTTTTTAGACCTATGTATATACTGCTTATGCGTAGGAAGTTTCATTAAAATCTGTCCAGTCATCTCGGAAAATAACGTCTTGAAAGTTTGTATGAAATGCCGTAGGGTATAAACGCTCTTAAGTAACGAGTTGAGCGGTGGCCCAGTCGTGGCAGCCCCGACTTACGAGCAGTAAGCCGTGGGTTCGAACCCAGGCAGGCGCATTACTTTGTGTAATTTATTTCATCACCGCTGCCCTCAAAAACGGTGAAGGAAAACATCTTGAGGAAACCGGCATGTCCTAGAACAAAAAATTCGAAGACATGTGACATCTACCAACCCGCACTGGGCCCGTGTGGAGGATTACAGCCCACTCCCTCTCATTGAGAGGAGGCCTGTGTTCCATGTAATAGGGGGCGAGCCTATTGCCACCAACCGGGCACAAATCCAGACTTCTACTGAGAAATTCGTGATGGAAAAACACAATGACACTTTTCCCGATCCGGGAGGTTATTCATCTGCCTAGCCTTTTCCCAAACTATCTTGGGGTCGGCTTTCAGTCTAACCGGATGCAGCTGACTACCAGTATTTTACATAAAGCGACTGCCTATCTGACCTCCACAACCTAGTAACTAGGTAATACGATACCCCTTGGTAAGACTGGATGTCAGACTTTTAGCTTCTGACTACTCGTAACGACTGTCAAAGATCTACAAATGACAGCCGAGACCAACGGCTTAACGTGCTTTCCGAGGCATGGAGGAAACTCGATATGTAATTATGGTCACCCATCCACAGACCAACCTCGGCAAGTATGGCTTAACCTTAAAGATCGCCCTGTGCGGCTGTTATTATTTAGCCACGAGCTCCTCCGGGAGGTTATTATGACGTCTTAAAGCAGTATTGTTTTAATCTTATTCCAGTGTGGGAAAGAGGCGGAGCTATAGAAGACGTCTAGCGTCATCTCTTTCTCACTCTGGATTAAAATTTTAGTAACTTTTTAGAAAAGTGTATCCTCCTTATGCAAATTAAGTTTTATTAAAATCGGTTCAGTCATTTCGGAAAATAAGGACTTGAAAGTTTGTATGAAATGCCGTAAGGTAAATGCTCTTAAGACGTCATGGTATGCCACCTGGGAATCGAACCCAGGACGTCATGCTCAGCAGTCTCGCTTGCAACCACTAAACCAACGTGCCAGTCAAAATAAATGCAACAAAACCAAGGAGTATTTTCAGATAACTTCTTACTTAGAAACAAGCCGTCGGATAACCACGGTCATTGGTTACCGACGCATCGAGGATTCCGTTTGTAATTCGTTATCATCATCATCAGTCTATAATGTTCCCACTGCTGGGACACAGGCCTCCTCTCTATGAGAGGGAGAGGGCTGTAATTCACACGCGGGCCCAGTGCGGGTTGGTAGATGTCACATGTCTTCGAATTTTTAGTTCTAGGACATGCCGGTTTTCTCACGATGTTTTCCTTCACCGTTTTTGATTGCAGCGGTGATGAAATAAATTACACAAAGTAATGCGCCTGCCTGGGTTCGAACCCACGGCTTACTGCTCGTAAGTCGGGGCTACCACCACTGGGCCATCGCTGGTCGCTGTAATTTGTAATAGAATACAAATACACAACACACGACCTACAGGTTGCACGACATTGGTCAATTTTGATATCCGTCAAATCGGCAATGATAAAGGTAAAGAAAGAATAGTCATAGATAAAGTAGGGTCCAACTATTGTTAAGAGCGTTTATACAGTACAGTAGTCATTCGCGCGCGTAGCTGAGCGTACGTACTACTAGCGTACTTGTACTTATTGTCGGTGCAATGGCGTCAGATATTGTCAAATGTGCAAATTGTAATATAGTGATAAATGAGCTATTGGCGTTTATACAAAACAAGGCGGATGTTATGGATGAGGTCTCCCTCACCCGGATATGCAGTGATACGTTTGCAGAAAGTGAAATTGTGGCGGCGAAGACATTACTTTACGATTCAATTCCAAACTCAAAACGGAAAATTCGTAAAAGTAAAGGAAAAAGTGCACGGGACATCGAGGATATTATATGTCTTCTGAAAGTCACCGATCCAGAGATAGTACCCATCTTTGTTGCACGTGATCTCCAAAAACTACCACCGGTTACATTTGACCATATAGATGCGACGAAACTATTAAAGGATATTCTCGTGATGCAAGCGGATATCAAAGTCTTAAAGAGTGACTGTGTGACAGCGTCTCAACTACTGGAGTTACGAACTGATTTGGACAACCTAAAGACTACCTCAATTGTGCACAATAACTTTGACTTTGTCAATAGAAGGCGAGGCGCATTTATTGAAGACATACACCACTTTGACAGTGGTCCAATGGCATTACAACAGCATTCAATTTCAAAAAGTAATGATAAATCTCCGAAATCCAGGTCACAATCAATCATTAGTGATTATTTTCCAAAATATGTGGGTGGACAGAAAAAACTTCTATCAACTCCAGAGACCGTTAACGAGGTGAAACAATCAGCTGGTGCGAGCAGTGCGAGTTTGACGGCTAACAACATAAATCCGTGCGATGCTGTCTCGCTCGCGCAGCGATCGAGCAGCGATCACGTTGGTGACTCACAACAACGAGGCGCCGACGACGACAGCCGGTCAAATAAACAACGCAGTACCCATACCGCGAGCACTAGTCACATTAACTCGAACGTTCCCACCAATATCTCGCTTGCACCACAAGGTAATAAGCGTAAGTCGATGGCTGACGTTCTGAAGGCGAGTAGCGAGTGTAAGGAAATGGTAGGAGAAAAATGGAATGTTGTTAGAAATAAAAAGCACAAGAAGCCCTCATCTCGTGGAAATATGGGAAAAGCATACGTAGGTCCAGATGGAAAATTTAAGGCGGCTATCATCAAGGTACCACTGTTCATTTCAAATGTGTGTAAAACCACAAATGAGAGTGATATTATTACTTACATTAAAGACAGCACACAGGAAGATGTAGCTTTGTACAAAATAAATAGAAAAACAGAAAAGTGGTACAACTCCTACAAGTTGTATGTCCCCAAAACGAAGCTAGAATTATTTCTAAATAATGAGTTATGGCCAGACGGAATTACTTTTAGACGTTTTGTAAATGAAGCCTACAAGACGAAGGTTGGCATAATTAAGCAAACATTGACACATTAAATAATGAATAGCAGCAATTGTCAGACGAGTAAATTTGTAAGTTTTAATTGCAAATCGGTGAAGCGATCTGTTGAAGCAGTTCACTTTCTGTGTCAATCAGCTGACATAGTCGCCCTCCAGGAGACATGGTTGCTTCCTCATGATATACCTTATCTTGGAAAAATTCATAGCGAATTCGAGTACACTGGAAAGTCAGCTGTTGACACCTCAGAAGGATTATTGAGAGGGCGACCGTATGGTGGTGTTGCGATCCTGTGGCGTAAGCGGGCTTTTGAATCAGTAACGGTAATCAGCTGTGTCAGTGCGCGTTTAACGGCGATCAAAGTTTCAGTCGGGCATAGATGCATAATAGTGTTCAGTGTTTACATGCCAACTGACTCGAGTGAAAATCTGACAGAATTTACGGAGTGTCTAAGTGAAGTGAGTGCGATTGTCGAAGCTAGTAATGTTGAAACTGTTTACATACTTGGCGATTTCAATGCACACCCCGGTGAGTCATTTTGTTGTGAACTTTTAGAATTCTGTAACGAACAAAAGTGGAGGTGTGCAGACATTGAGAAATTAGGCTTAGAGTCGAGTAGCTATACCTTTGTCAGTGACGCGCACGGTTGTAGGCGATGGCTTGACCATTGTGTCGTCACACAGGCTGCTTGGTTGACGGTTACTGAGATAGGTATTGTGCACGATGTGTTCTGGTCTGATCACTGTCCCATATTTGTTGAGTGTAGGTTAGACATGATTAAACCTTAGTTATTAAGCCATAAAACATCACGTAGCAGCGTAATCTGGGGCGAGAGGGACAGCGATCAAATAAGCGCGTACTATGACTTATGTAATAGTAAGTTAAAGCTGATTGATTACCCTCAGGAATTTGGGTTGTGCAGTAATGGCCACTGTAATAATACTGAGCATAGGGTAATTCTTGACCAGATGTATAAAAATATTGTTACTATAATGTCAGAGGCTGCGGTACAGTGCCAAGTGGAAACTCGGTCTCATAGACATGTTGGCCGTGTTGTTGGATGGAACAAGCACGTTCGTGGCGCCCACGCGGCGGCGAGGCTTAAGTATGAGCTATGGGTATGGCACAATAAACCAACTTCTGGCGATGTCTACAACGATATGTGTCTGACTCGAAAGGTGTTTAAAAGCAAACTAGTGTGGTGTCAGACTCACCAAGAACAAATTAAGCTTGATATAATAGCTTCTCTCCGTAAAGCCAATAATTTTCAGAAGTTCTGGAAGGCTACCAAAAAGTTTGATATTAAGCCTGGCCTTCCTGTGAGTGTCGGTGGTGTTGATCAGCCGGACAGCATTGCCAACATGTTTAGGGATCACTTTAAAGTGGAGTCACCGCTGGGTTCTTCGTTGCGAGTGCTCGATGACGGATGCTGTCGTGAATCGGATCTAGTTCGTTTTTCGGCTAGGCAGGTGTCAAGCACCATTAAGAAAATGACGAGAGGGAAGTCCCCGGGTCACGTGGTTTAAGCATCGAGCACTTGCAGCATGCCGGTCCTCATATAGCTAGAGTGCTCGCTATGTTTTACTCGCTTTGTATGTGTCACTCGTACCTTCCCTGCGATCTCTTGCAAACTATTGTCGTGCCTATTGTTAAAAATAAAACGGGTGACGTTACGGACAAGTGTAACTATCGACCCATCTCCCTGGCTACTGTTATCGCGAAGGTACTCGACAGTCAGCTGGACGCGCGGCTGAATAGTTTCTTAAAATTACACGACGCTCAGTTTGGGTTTCGTACTGATCTTGGCACTGAAAGTGCTATTCTCGGCCTCAAACATACGGTGCAATACTACACCAAACGTCGAACAGCTGTGTATGCTTGTTTTTTAGATCTCTCTCGTGCCTTTGACCTTGTATCTTATGAGGCTATGTGGGAAAAGCTGCGGGAGAGAAAAGTGCCATCGGAGCTGTTGCGTATCTTCCAGTATTGGTACTATCACCAGACTAACAGCGTGAGATGGGCCGATGGGCTGTCTGTGTCGTATGGGTTAGAATGTGGGGTTAGACAGGGAGGGATTACGTCACCAAAACTGTTTAACCTGTATATAGACGATCTAATCGTTGAGCTCAGCAGCAAGAAAATCGGATGTCGCATTGATGACGTTAGTGTTAACAACATCAGCTATGCTGACGATATGGTGCTGCTGAGCCCTACGGTTAGGGCGCTTAGAGAGCTGCTTAAATGTTGTGAGCGCTATGCTCAAGAGCATGGCCTAGTTTATAATGTCAATAAAAGTGAGTTCTTGGTCTTTAAGGCTGGCGGTGTTAAATGTCCAGAGTATGTGCCCCCGATTAAACTAAATGGGAATCACTTATTGCGAGTGTACCAGTTCAAATACTTGGGGCATTATGTAACCGACGACCTTAATGACCAAGTGGACATTGAGAGGGAACGTAGGGCGCTGGCAGTCCGATGTAACATGTTGGCTCGCAGGTTTGCACGCTGTAGCAGGGCAGTAAAAATAACGCTTTTTAAAGCATATTGCCAAGTGTTTTATACGTGCAGCCTGTGGACCAACTATACTCAGCGGGCTATCAGTGCCTTACGGGTCCAATATAATAACGGGTTCAGGATGTTGATGGGGCTGCCCCGTTTTTGCAGTGCATCAGGTATGTTTGCGCAAGCACACGTCGATGGTTTCCACGCCATCGTCAGACAGAAATCTGCCTCTTTGCTCTGCAGAGTGCGGGGCAGCTCCAACTCCATCCTGAACACCATAGCGGGTAGATACGATTCTCCATTGTTAGGTGATGTTGTTCAGAGATGCATTCTGAACAACAACCTGGTTGCTAAATAGATACATAAGGTTTACTAACATAGGTATAAGTTATCTTTCTTTTTGTTTACTAACCCATATGGATGTTGCTTATCCGAAGTAAAGATTATTTTATTTTATTTTATTTTTTATACCCTACGGCATTTCATACAAACTTTCAAGTCGTTATTTTCCGAAATGACTGAACAGATTTTAATGAAACTTTCTACGCATAAGCAGTATACATAGGTCTAAAAAGTTACTAAAAAACATTTTTAAAATGTCTTTTAAAAATGAAGATAATTGGAATTTTCCGTTTCTATAGATAATTAAAAATCGGTCTAATTTAGCTGTTACATTATTTTTCGAAAATGTTTTTTAGTAACTTTTTAGACCAATGTATACTGCTTATGCGTAGGAAGTTTCATTAAAATCTGTTCAGTAATTTCGGAAAATAACGACTTGTAAGTTTGTATGAAATGCCGTAGGGTATAAACGCTCTTAGGTTAACCTGGCATAACGGTATAAGATATTACCACAACGTTTTCTTTTTTCGGATTTATCTGCGTATTGTAAAATTATCACTTGCTTCGGTGAAAGACCACATTGTGAGAACCAAACATGCCTGAGAGATATTTCTCGACAGCATGTTAAGCCAAGTCAGAGGCACACACATGGATGGCAAAAAAACTCTGACACCAGCCCCTGTATTCACAAACTTAAAGCAGTATTGTGTTACTCTTATTCCAGTGTGGGAAAGAGACAGAGCTATACAGAACGTTTAGCGCCATCTCTTTCCCACACTGGAAAAGGAGTAAAACAATAATGTTTTAAGACGTCATGGTAGGTCACCTGCCCCCGTATTCAAAAACGCTTCGATTCGATGTCGATCGACAAGTCGTATGTCTATCTTTTTTTGGCATTACGAAAGCGAGCGAGATAGACATATGACTTGTCGATCGACATCGAATCGAAGTGTTTTTGGCCTACCATGACGTCTTAAAACATTATTGTTTAACTCCTTTTCCAGTGTGGGAAAGAGATGGCGCTAGACATCCTGTATAGCTTCGTCTCTTTCCCACACTGAAATAAGACTAAAACAATACTGCTTTAAGAGGTCATGGTAGGCCAGCAGATTTGGCACTAACCCACGAAAAAGAGAGGTTAGGAAGAATATTTCAGTAATTTATTTACCTTTGTAAGATACAGAATAACTCGGCGTAGATCTATAGTAAATTTATCAGAAAATCATGTAGCATTATCGTAGCGCATTATAATTTATCAGAAAACCACGTAGCATTATCGTAGCGCATTGTAATTTATCAGAAAACCACGTAGCTTTTTCGTAGCGCATTATAATTCTATTTTAAAACAAAAGACATAAACGCGCTCACACATTTTCAAAGAAAATGTAGTGTCCTTTATCACTAAGAAGAAATACGAATCTATTTTTAATTTCTTGTTTTCGAATAATAATTAATTATAATAATAATTGAACAATTCAAATATCTAGATCTGGCTCGCGAGTTTGTCGACATGTGGGATGTGAATACAGCAGTCATTGTGCCGATAGTCGTGTCGGACAATGGCTTAATTGCCAAAAGCCTCGACCAACATCTTAGTAGGCTTTCGCTTGGCAGCTGGATCAAGGGCTTGATTCAGAAAGCAGTACTTCTGGACACGGCGCGTATTGTTAGGAGGTTCCTCTATCAAGAGCCCTGACCAACGGTAGCTCGGACCCTGTTCCCAATGCCGGTGGGCTCTTATTTTTTTTATTTTTAAATGTTTTTTATATAATTTTGTAAAAATATTTAAAAATGTAAATTATATGTTTTAAAATGAATAAAGGCAAATAATAATTGTTTATTGAAGTACCGATTTACACAAAATTAGGGCATTAAAAACTAAAGGTATATAATATTAGGATTCTACCTAAACTAGGAATAAACCTGTATCTCAGGCAACACACTCAAGGGCTGCGGATTGTTCGAAAGAGATACCGCGGCCCTGGAACACAAAGGCCTAAGAAGGAACATGGATGGGTTTTAGTCAGTCAAGTCTGGCACTCCCTTCCACTCCGCCCAGAGCGGGAGAAGTCATTTGATGATTTCCCAGCCCAAAAAAAAGGCAACACACTCAAGTCCTTACACAAATATTATCCAAGATTTGTTAAACAAATTTTTGTTTAATCCCTTCAGATGCTTCTATGTTTATGTTTATCTTTGACGCTGTCAATGCCGTCGCTTAAATTTTATGTATTAGTTTATTTAAGTGAAAACTTGTAATTGGCCATCTTCTACATATTATTTCTTACTACTTGAATGTATTAGCTGTAAGTTTTCCTAAAATTAATCAAATAAAATAAATATCTTGTAAATAACATATCTATTAAATATAAGAAAAAAAAACAGTTAACATTCACAACTTCACTGCAACTAAAAAAACCGGCTAAGTGCGAGTCGGCCTCGCGCACGAAGGGTTCCGTACCATTATTTATAAAAGGAAAAAAAACACTTTTTTGTATGGGTGCCCCCCTTAAATATTTTTTTTCTGTTTTTATTATTTGTTGTTATAGCGTCAACAGAAATACATAATCTGTAGAAATTTCAACTGGCTAACTATCACGGTTAATGAGATACAGCCTGGCGACAGACGGACGGACGGACAGCGAAGTCTCAGTAATAGGGTCCCGTTTGACCCTTTGGGTACGGAACCCTAAAAAGGAAGAGGTTATTCCAATTAGACCTTTACAAGCGCTTTTGTAGGTCGAAACAAAAGAATGAAGCTGCATTCCCAGTCACAAGGCATAATTACTTGTACTGTAGTTTCTCATCCCAAAGCGAAGATCTCTACGAAGAAGAATGGGCAAGAACAGCCATTAAAAAATCGTCAAATGATAGGTGCATAGTTCGGATTAGTCATTGCGTTTCCTACGGAGAAGAACCGGCAAGAATCTTCATGGTTACTCTTTTTTTAATACTTGGTTCTCATTACAGCCAGTATTTACCGCAAAACCTGCTGAATGCTGACTTTCTTGAAAGCTTGTTGCATTTTTTTTTTAATCTTACTTGCTAGTCACTATCATCATCAAAACAAAGTCGCTTCTCACTGTCTGTCCCTATGTATGCTTAGATCTTTAAAACTGCGCAATGGATTTTAATGCGGTTTTTTTTTAAATAGATAGAATGATTCAAGAGGAACCTTTATATGTGCTATATGCTAATAGATGCATAATATAATAGAGAAACACTGATAATTTTAGGTTTCTAATGTGATGACTTAAATAAACACATTTTTTGCACTTACTTTGCAAAAGCTGGCTGAACCCTACTAGATAGATCAAAATAATATACTACAGTATTGTACACCTTAAAAAGGTCTACAAAAAAGACCCGGATAGTATATGTCTATCTCAAGGATAACCCACAATAACCATTTTTAACCTTTACTTTAATGGCTTATTTACGAAGCGATTAAGCAATACAGCATTAATCCTTATCCAATGAAGTAAGTACCTTAAATACATTGTGTATTTAATATAGATCAATATGGCACTTTACAGTATTGCACCCGTGCGAAGCCGGGGCGGGCCGCTAGTGATATATAAAAACTGGTCACACCTCTGTGCAAGAGTACGTTACGTAACTTTTTTTTTTCTTCATAAATTCCTTTACCCGGCTGAGAGCCACTTTAACAATCTGTAGACCATTAGTTTGGTAACCACATAAAAACAACGAATATTCTCAAAGGCGCTTTCTATAAACAAAAAATATACATAGCAGTTTCCTTTCTTAGTTCGAACATACAATCAATTTAAAAAAAGAAGAAAAAAAAACTCACCATTGACGTTGCTACTTTTCAAACTATCTTCACCCAAAATCGCACTAACACTGAACTTCAATAAGGGCTTTTTTTGTTCTGTATACTCCTCACAGGAGCGCACCAACTCATCAGTGTACCCCTTTCCCTCATGTTTCTCCCCTTCATCCCCCGAATTTTCATGATAATTAAGGTTAAACCTCTTTTCTAGTTCCTCTAGCCTTCTTATGCCAGATTTCTTGCAAGAAAATGGGGGACAGTCGTAAGACCCGCAGCTTTGACAGCGCCGAATTAGATTTGGTACGTTTAAGACCTCCTTTTCTGCAGCCCGAGTTTCTTCGTTCCTTTGATAGTATTCATTGTTGTAATAAACTTCATTTTTGACATAATCTTCATCTCGACTTTTAGAATCGTCGTCTTCGATTTTTGAATCCTCGATGGATTCGTCGTTTCGATTTAAATCTTCGTCGCATTCCGCGAGTTTCGATTCGTCAATTTCTGGTGTGTTTTCGCGGGATCTTTCGTAGTTTTGACGGACATAATTTTCTATTTGCTGGTTTATGTATTGATTGTGTAATTCTGTTTTTTGTTGGTGCAAGATGTTGTCGACTAAAAATGGCGATGACATATTAAAAGGCCCCGCACTAGATTTGTTATAGCAAAAGTTTTGGATCGTCTTCAACATAATGTTGTGATCTAATTGTTTACCGAATGCATTCAGTTTTAACTGTCCATTTTTCAAGTCTGTTGGGTACATAATACGTTCTGGCAAAAACTGGTTAAATTACAATATTATTTTCAGAAATAAAACAAGCAAAAATAAACTGAAAACCGTTTTTAAACATAATCGTCATCACACGCTCACTTTAGTTTAATTATTTCAAAATTCGCGGTCGGATACGCGTCAGAAAAAAAATCTAAATGCGTCTTCTCCCGTTGACGCTCGGGCAACGACTGGGGTTATAAGGGAGTGGTTCTTTAGAAAGGGGCGTGTATCCGAACACGGGGTGGCTTTTTAGCACGCTTTTGTTACACCGTCCATCTTTATTTGACCTCCGTTTACCTTTTTGTGTTGAGAAGCATGAGGTCAAACTTTGTTTGTCGTTTTATCGACTTACAAACTTACGTAAACTCACGAAACAACCTGAAATATCCTCTATGACTTTGAAGTTAGAGACTTTCTTGGTATTTTTGGGGTGTAAAAATAAAAATTGTCCGACAAATAGGTATGTGTGTATTCATAAGTGAGTAAAAAGGGGTATAGAGTTGTTTTTCATTGAGTTAGTTTCTGCTCCCGGTCCCGCCCGCATTTTATTGTAACAAAACCCGTTCACGATTGATACAAAGCGCTAAATGTTGCTTTGATAATATAAAAATGGCGGCCATATTGGTTCTTTTGTGAGTTATTGTTTTTATTTGGGATAAGAGATTTGATTCATATTGTTGCGAGTACTTTATTTATCGGGCTGGCCCACTCCTTCTCATAGAGAGAATACTGTATCCCACCAGTGGGAACATTATTGGCTGATTAGTTTTGAATGGAAAGTTCAAAGGTCACTTCGCGAATTCATCAAATCATTACAATACTTACTTTAAGTTTAAAGAAGCTGCAATTATGACTTTTTTAACCGAATAGAAGTCGATGGAAGTAGGAGTACAAACATCGTAATAGCGAAAAAAATATCTGCTGCCCCATACAAAATGTCAATACCTATTCGACCCAAATGTATGGGTCAGCTGATATTTTTTTCGCTATTACGATGTTTGTCCGATGGAGAAACATGTTCAGTTTGATGGTCTGTAGCACACCCCTAATTATGTACATAATTAGGGGTGTACCTTATATATACCCTTTCTGTTACACGTTGTATAGGAATTTTAAAAAACATTCATATCAATATACTTACCTAAGTACATTAATCTGAGGTAGGTAAGATAGGATTTTAAAGACCGAATCTTCAAAATCCGAGTCATGTTTTCGTACACTATCAATCGACAAAAGAAACATAATAAAAAATAATGAATTAGTAAACTCGTCCCTCGGGTCCCAATCCCAAATGACTGGAAGCAGTTGACTAAAGAGCCAACTATTCTTATCTAAGTAAATATCCAAAATGATATTATGTTATGCCTGTCAATGGCTGACAAAAGGCGTCCAGGCGTATCGCTTGTCAAAAGGCTATATAGACATCTAGATAGGACCCGTGTTACAAGGATATAGGGGCAGCTTAAACTGGAAGCGCTATATTCATACACACACATGGTCGTACTACATCATCATCATTTCAGCCAAAAGACGTCACTGCTGGACATAGGCCTCCCCCAAGTGTCGCCACATTGACCGGTCCCGTGCGACTCGCATCCAGCGGATTCCCGCAACCTTCACCAGGGCATCGGTCCACCTAGTGGGAGGCCTTCCAAGTCATCGTCTTCAAGTTCGCGGTCGCCATTCCGGAATTTTTCGGCCCCATCGGCCATCCGTTCTGCGAGCAATGTGCCCTGCTCACTGCCACTAAAGTTTGGCAATTCTTCGGGCTACGTCGGTAACCTTGGTTCTCGATGTAGCCCATAGACATACTACATACATGGGACTTAAAAGAGTGATTGTGATTACAGACGTAATTTAACCCAAAAAAATCGTTTTGTAAACAACACGAAATAGGTAATTACCTATTCCTGGGTACCCATCATCATCTGCCTAGCCTTTTCCCAAACTATCTTGAGGTCGGCTTTCAGTCTAACCGGATGCAGCTGAGTACCAGTGTTTTACATGAAGCGACAGCCTATCTGACCTGCACAACCCAGTAACTGGGTAATACGATACCCTTTGGTAAGACGGGATGTCAAACTTTTGGCTTCTGACTACTCGTAACGACTATCAAAGATCTACAAATGACAGCCGGAACCAACGGCTTAACGTGCTTTCCGAGGCACGGAGGAAACTCGGTATGTAATTATGGTCACCCATCCACGGTCCAATCTCGGCAAGCACTGCTTAACCTTAAAGATCGACCCGTGCGGCTGTTATTATTTAGCCACGAGCTCCTCCCTGTATTCCTGATACCATCTTAGATAATAGTATCTATGTAATGTAACTATTGTACTATAGACAAAAAGATTTTCATGCTAACCAAGTCATTTAAATATTTACGAGCGATAGACGGGACAAGACGAAAAAAATCGTAATCCAATATTGTGTCAAAATTGTTACTACGTAAAAAAATTGTCTGTCCAGGTTCATAATACGCCCGCTTGCCAGGAGTACTTCTTGTGTCAAAATCGTAAAATGTTAGGATCAACATTTTTGTATGAAAATATTCTCAATTTCCGTTCTAGAAGTCTTTTTCATACTCTTTGATTCTAACCGACCTTTTATTAAAGTTAATTAGAAAGAGTCCTTAATTAGAAGTTAATTAGACTAGTCTTGCTTCTCATGATATCGTAATATTACTCTTTAAATATGGCCTACAATCAAGAAATATACTTAAACAACATCAAACAAAGCCCAATCAATTGCATTCATTGAAGCATGCAAACAGAATTCCCAATTACCTACTATTGCCAATAGCCAGACCATCGCTTTCACACCCCTAATCCACCCCCACCCCCTTTCGCAACACCTGATACCCTCTCAATTTCCTTTTAAGCCCTAAAAATACATCAACAACAACCATACTGCCATACAAATAGACCTTCGACATTAAAATGAGCAAATTGACACCATTTTCCATTGAAAATCATTTCTTTACGAAAACTCCAGACGTCTTACTCCAACGGCGACTATCTACCGACTGAGCGTAAAAGATGCAGAATGTTCTGAAGAAGAAAAAATCGTTCCAATTTCAAAATTGGCCCCGCCCCTCATTGTTATTGGCTGTTTGGGAGTCTATAACCGCTTGTGTCTGGCATAACTGAATCTGGACTTTATTTGGTTTGAGTAAAAGTTGGTTTTTGGGGAAGTTTTTTTGGGATGAAAAAGCCATGGTATGAATTTTACTTCTTAGAGCTAAATATTAGATTTAATGAGGTAAGTCTGAACAGTTGGTTATATTGCGGTAAAAGAAACTCGTAAAAGATTGTATATATAGGTTACTGTGGTTTCAGGATAGGAAAGCAATCTTTTGTAAAAGATTCGTTTATGTTGACGCTGTCATTTTCGTAAAGAGGGTAGCAGAATTCGTAGTTGTTATGGAAATTAGTTTCTTGGATTAAAATTTAGTGGTTCTGGACGTAGAGAAGAATTAAAAATACTAGTGAGCAATACGAGTTAGCATTTTATTGATTTTTTTTATATTTTACGAGTGGTGTTCTGAAAATATTTTATTCAATTATTTTGCATTTTAGGTTGTTGATACATTCACGCCATTTTTACATGAAGGCGCGTGGGTAGGCAGAAGCCGAACCCCATCACTATGTTCCTTAAATACCTACTTTTATTTCTTCTCTTCTTCCGAGGCACGGAGAAAACTCGGGATGTACTGTATTGATGGCAGAATAGCTGAGATCAATTAAATTATGGTCAGAGAGTTTTTAGGTAGCACCACAAAATATTTTGACTTTTGCCTCCCTAATAAAATATTCCCATTTAATAAGTATTAATCACCGCATAATATTATCACCGCAAAACCGGTTTTAAATCCGAACAAAATACCCAGAACACATTTAAATAATAAACCAAAGCGTTAAATCTGCCATTAGTTGATCTAAATCGTAATAAATACAAAAATAAAATAAAATTATGGCAATCGTAATTTGCCATGTCAAATTAGAGGGAAACGTGACGAATCTATGAAAAGATGGCGACGCGTGCCGTTTGCCGCCAAAATGCGTGTCAATTGCATGCGTTCAATAAAATTTATATTAATTTTATGAGCTATATTTATTGCAGCATGGGTTAGTCTAATTAGAAAATAGTTATCAATTTATAAAGAAACACGATATATTAAGTTTCAAGACGGGATTCAAATCTGAATGCGTTTGTGTGTACAAATAAGTTTCTCACATAATGATGAAACAGCTGATGATGATTATTTTTTTGAAGTGATAACTTCTTTAGCCGCGTTCAGCAGTTTTTGGTAAGGGAAAAAGCTATGGAATCGCGTGACCGACATGTTCGTGATGTATTGCGCGAGACTAGCGACGCGAATGATTTAAAATTTCAAATGAGAATACTGTAAGTCCTTGGTTTGAGTTTTTACTGATCAAGGTCAGTATGTGGATGGGTGATCAAGGTAAAGCAACGGTAGCCGAGGTCAGTATGTGGATGGGTGATCAGGGTAAAGCAACGGTTTCCAAGGTCAGTCTTTGGATGAGTGATCAAGGTAAAGCAACGGTTGCCAAGGTCAGTATGTGGATGGTTGATCAAGGTACAGCAACGGTAGCCAAGGTCAGTATGTGGATGGGTGATCACAATTTCTATACATAACGACACACAAAAGCTTCAGGGAATGGTTTCTATTGGATTGTTTTGATTTGGTCTGAGGCAGGCTGGAACAGAGGCAGTCCTTATAACTGCCTCTGTTTTTATTTTATTTGATTTGATGTTTTTGTTATTACAAACAGACACCTCAATTTTATTGATTTTAATAGAAATTTCTCGCACAGACATTTTTCTCTAGCCGCTTAAACTCCCCCACAAATGTGTCACGTGACACATGCTCCCGCCCCCGCTCCCGCTCACATTTTTGCCGCGCGAGCGCCCCGTGCCACTTTCCATTTAAAGCTTTTTTTCTCGTAAACTACTGCAGCTACACCAAAACAAAAAATACGTGTGTATAGCTGAAAGTATACAGAATCTTTATATGTTAAAACGAATTACAACAACTAAATATAAGTACTTAGAAAAAAATGAGAACTTGAGAATATGTGTTGTATGTCAGTTTCTCCAATAAGAATGTTAAGTTTTTCCAACAAGAATTGTAGTTTGTGTCAATAAAACCTATTTATAATTAAACTAGACTATATAAGCTTTGTTTTAATACCCATATGTCCCTAGTTAGGCACTTTGTTAGTAGCACAATCACCCAAAATAATCAACACTCCTATCATTCGATTCGATACCTACTGATTTTGTCGTGTTTACGTAAAAAATTCGATAAGATTTCGTTTTATTTTACTGTTTTATATTGCGGAGACACTAATAATTACTTAATTGAAGTAATTTTCATATTACGAGCACTATTTTAACTATTTTTGCAATAATTTTTATAAAAACATTATCAAAATACGACGATCGCAATGGCGCCATTTTTACATTTCGATATTATCGTTTCAACAGACTTTGAACCTACGATGTCTTTAGATATTCTTAAAGCTTGATTAATGAGGTTTATTTTGATATATAACACTATATACATTGGGTTAAAATAAAATAATACTCACGTTTTAAATCCAGGGAACTTCACATCACAACATACACAGTGTTACACAGAATGAAACTTGACACCTGACTGACGTTTAAAACTTTTTTGACATTTAATTTTGTACGGCTGATATTCTCGTTGTTTTTGCCATAGACGCGGAATTTAATACAGAAAATATAGAGGGTAAAACCATAGATACAGCACGACGTGGAACATTTGTAAGTGAGTTTTTTCGGAACTAATTCTACGAGGCAACAAATTGTGCCCGAGCAGTAACTCGCAAAAAATTTTGAGCCCTTTTAGATGCATTAGAGCCGGAGCAAAGCCTATCTGATGCACAGCGCAAACGTCAACAGTTACAGACTCACATTATTTTATCAATGCAAGTGTTCAACTCACCCCGTTAACAATGCAAGCGTGCATAATACATATCAACCCTCTATTATCCTCTATTCAAATCTGCGCTATATTTACGCAATTACATTAATTTGATACGGACAGTTGTCAGTTGGTAAGGGGTTAACGTCAAAACAACGGTTTGGAAGCCATTTTTTCTGTTATTGTTACTATTTCTGTTTTATACGCGCTGTACGGATTTTATTATTTATTTATTAAAAACCAGCTGACCGGCGCAACTTCGTTTGCGTCACATTTTCCCCGTTTTCGCAACATTTTTCATTGCTGCTCCACTCCTATTGGTCGTAGCGTGATGATATATAGCCTATAGCCGTCCTCGATTAATGGGCTATCTAACACTGAAAGAATTTTTCAAATCGGACCAGTAGTTTCGCAGCCTATTCAATGCAAACAAACAATCAAATCTTTCCTCTTTATAATATTAGTTTAGACAAGGTTAATACAAATCATTATTTAAGTACTATGCTCCATAATATACAGGGTTATTGGTAAAACACCAACAACCTCTTAAGAGGTCGTTGTACTCATCATTATGAACAACGTTTACTATAGGACCAAACCTGATTTCGCGAAAAAAATATCAGCTGTTCCGTACTTTAAATATTCACATAACTCGTCAAAATGTTTGAATGTCAGATTTTTATTTTCACGATTTCGGTTTGGTCTCATAGTAAAAGTTGTTCATAATGATGCGTAGAATGACCTCATAAGAGGTTGTTGGTATTTTACCAATAACCCTGTATATTTCTGTCACTTTTTAGAGTCCTACTCACAATTGTCCGATATTTATGTTAAATGTTTATTTTGCTAATAGGTTTTTACAAACACTTTTACACGTCGTTTTTTTTTTAAACTGGATGAGGCTGTGTTTCGTACCTGACTACTCTGAGAAGAAACAGCCGAAACAAACTCAGAGGTCACAGTCTCTTTTAAGGTCCAGACATAATCTTGGCCAACTCACATGAGGACTATGCAGATAAGTGTCTGACATGGTCTTTTGAAGAAAGAATTTCACAGATTTGAGTGAACCTGTCCAGCCAGTGCAAGCATTTGTCAGTTGTCAACGACACTGCCGGGGCTGCGGGACTGTTCGAAGGAGATACCGTGGCCCTGGAACACAAAGAGCTAAGAAAGAACATGGATGGGTTTTAGTCAGTACTATTCTGATACTCCCTTTCACTCCGCCCAGAGAGGGACGGGCATTTGATGCCTTCACAAACGTAAAAAAAAAATTTCAACGACAGCATCCTCTGTACCACAAACCAAACTCCAATTTTTGCATCCCACTTCGGATATGTTAGATTTACATTCTTCCGTTCAAGCAGCAATAGAAGTACTTGCTTTGGCAACTTATGCAGTAAAACTTAAGAATTAAGACAATGCTGGTGAGATACAGGAGTGAGCGAAGCAAGCATGAAAATGTTTGTTTAACTAAAACATTTACGCCCTAATTTATACCCACGGCTTCGCCCGCGTTTTGTTTGGTAATTGTCCCACGGGATCGTACTACCGGGATAAAAAGTATCCTATGTGCTATTTCAGACTATTATCTATCTCTGTGCCAAATTTCATGCAGATCCATTTAGCAGTTTTTGCGTGAAAGAGTAACAAACATCCATACATCTTCACAAACTTTCGCATCTATACTCTATACATATATACATACAAATAAATAAAATTGAAGTGTCTGTTTGTAATATTAAAATAACGTCTTTTTTACTACATGCATAATTATGTATGTATATACGGTACTTAAACCAAAGTAATTTTTTTTTTCAATTTTTGTCTGTCCGTCTGTCTGTTTGTTCCGGCTTATTTCTGGAACGGCTGGACCGTTTTTGACGGGACTTAGACTGGCAGATAGTTGATGTAACAAGAAGTAACATAGGCTACTTCTATTTTGTTAAATTCCACGCGGACCAAGACCCTGGTTTATAATATTACTATCTGCGCCCCGCGGTTTCCATCCAGGGTATAAGCTATCTACAGATTAATTTCGTAACAAATCCGTTCAGCCATTGAGGCGTGAAGGAGTGACAAACACAAACACACACACACACTCACAAACTATCGCCTTTATAACATTAGTGTGATATAAGTAATTTATATCTTTCAACAATAAATAAATATCCATATATTAAGTTATTCGAAAAGTTCTGGAACGGCGACCGCGAACCGGGAGACGATGCGTTGGAAGGCCTTCCACTAGGTGGACCGATGACCTGGTGAAGGTTTCGGGGATCCGCTGGATGCGAGTCGCACGGGACCGATCAATGTGGCGACACTTGGGGGAGGCCTATGTCCAGCAGTGGACGTCTTTTGGCTGAAATGATGATGATGATGATGAAGTTATTCAAATTAAAGTACTAATTTCTAAATCTAAATTAATTACTAAACATAAAACTATTTTTTTTTACTGGTAATGTAATACTTTTATTTATGAACAAAAACATCTACTATATACAAGGATTAAGAAACTAAAAAATTAAATAACTAAAATAACAACAAATTATAAAAGGGCGTCTTAAAACTCCTCCTCAACGCTGTCAGCTGGTAACGTGCCCAAGAGACTGGCGGCGTTGCCACGTTGAATGGCAATACTTAGCCTCTGGCCAAAGTAAAACCCAGCCTTTGGGTCACGGGAAGCGTCAACTAGGCGTTTCGAAATTTCCTTAAAAAGGCTGTTTACCTACATTTAAATAACACCTAATAAAACTGTTTGTTACTACAAATTAGCTAGCAACTACTATAGTGACAAACGTCAGTGTCATCTGTTTTTCACCCCTGGTCACCCCACGTTGCATTTTATAAGTCACACACAACACAAGCAAGGGTCGCGTCCCATTGTGCCGACGTCGGTAACCGATGTGTTGGCAGAGTAACCTGTCAGATACATTTGCTTCTTGATGTAGCTGTGATCGTTGTACTATGTTATCACTAGCTTTGGCCACGGTGGCGCCATCTATTATCAGGCCGTTATTATTGTTTTGCTTGGGAACAGTACTTTTTTCGAAATGAAAGGTACCCTATGTCCGTTTTAGTTACACCTGACAATTTCAGGATTATTGGTTCAGTGGTTTAAGCGTGAAGAGGTAAGGAACAAACTGACGGCACGGTTGGCGCTGTGGCTGAGCGATTGACTGTTGCGCTGCGTGTCGCGGGTTCGATCCCCGCACGTAACAAATATTTGTATGACCTACAGGTAGTTGTTCCGGGTCTGGCGTGAGGCAAAACGCTGGGAATTTCTCTTGTATCGTGGGTGCGTTTACAAACATTTATACTCACATACACAAAAAGCCAGACCGACAGATTAAAAAAAATACTTTTGCATTTATAATATAAGTTAGGAAGTTATGATTATGATTAAAAAAACGGATAGTCGAAAAGTGTCGGGTATCTGACCTAATATTTTCTACCTTTAAAAAACAGATAAGTAGTTGAAATGTGTCGGGTATCTGACGTAATATTTTCTACATAATCTATAAAAAACGGATAGCCGAAAAGTGTCGGATATCTGACATAATATTTTCTTCATAATCTTTAAAAAAAACGGTCGTATGCGTGTCGGGCCACGCGCAGTGTAGGGTTCCGTAGTTTTTATAACAGCCAAGTGCGGGTCGTATTCGCTAACTGATAGTTTCGTACCATGCTCTAACTAAAAGCCAAACATGACTACCTACCTAATTTGACTTCCTATACAAACAACAACAGCAATTGTTTTTTTTTATATTTATAAAACTTATTTAGGAATGAATCAGCGCGATACAACTGACGCTTAGCGCCATCGATCGACATTTCTATGGAGTTGTTCGAAATTTTCGAGTCAAATACAATTGGTCGACTATTACTCGTAAACTTGTAAAGCCCACTAAGTGTGATAGTTTTCCTTTAAACTTCGTTATATATAGGTACTATACTGCCGTGACATTTGTATTTCTAACTACAACCGTTTAGTCTGTAGAGGGGGGGGACACTTGACCCTAACGAAAATTGGTACTTTAAAGCTTGATAAGTCACGAACGGTTTACTTAATCAAAAAACGGTCTGACCAAACCCCCTAATATTTTTGAAAGACCTATCTAACGATATCCCACACTATGGAAAAGACGAAAAAAAAAAATATCATCCCCCCTTTACATGTAGGGGAGGTACCCTAAATAATTGTTTTTTTTTTTTCAAAATTTTATTTTACTACTTTTCGGCGTCATTAACGTGTATACTCATGCCAAATTACAACTTTCTAGTACCAATAGTTTTTGAGCTAAACCGCGGACAGACAGACAGACGGACATGGCGAAACTATAAGGGTTCCTTGTTGACTACGGAACCCTAAAAAGCGGTTATTTTAATATTACAAACAGGCACTTCAATTGAATTTATTTGTATGTATACATATCTATGTAGATGTACTCGTTGGCTAACCTTGAATTTGGACTTCTGGATATAAGTCAAACACCAAGTCTGTGCTAGACTAAATAAACCATTTTCCAGACAGACAGACAGACAGATGGACATGGCGAAACTATAAGGGTTCCTTGTTGACAACGGTACCCTAAAAATGGTTATGTTACTAATTTTATAAGTACTCATGATATAACTTTTGTTCGATGCGAGTATGAGATTCGTCTTGGGTATTTTTTTTTGGTATTTACGAGTTTGGATACAACTAGCGACATCTGTTATTGAGTAGCGCCACTGTGCTCTTACATAATAGTTCAACAATTGTACGCAAGATGGTGCTTTTTGTACGTTATTCTGCGATTCATGCGAGCGATATGTAGTAGGGGTTTTCATATTCAAATCGTACCAAAAAATAATGGGAAATAATAACCTCAACATTTTTATAAATCACCTATCCATGAACCAACATAAGCCAGTCCGGTTTTACTTGAAGATCCCGAGCGGCTCTTAATATTACTAACGATTGGTTTCGTTTGAATCCACTACTAGCTGACCATAGAGGTTGACCATAGAGGTTGACCATAGAGGTTGACCATAGAGGTTGACCATAGAGGTTGTCAAAACAGTTTAGAACTTTACTTTTTTTAATATTAGGGTTTAAATTTGCTAGTACGATGCGTTCCATAAGTGGAACGTCGGGGCTCAACGGAGAGGTAACGGAGAGGTAAGCTGCTTTTCATGAACGAATATACAGGGTGTAAATAGACCCTAACTGATAGTGACACTGTTAGCCTGCGTCATCCCACTGCTGGGCAAAGGCCTCTCCCCATGACTTCCAATTGTTTCGATCTAGGGCCAATGTGGACCACTGGTCGCTGGTCTTGTCTAACTCGTCCCGCCATATTCTACGAGGTCTACCACGTCGCCTTCTGGCTATTTCAGGGCTCCAGAAAGTGGTTACTTTGATCTAAAACTCATCGGGCATGCGGCAGACGTGGCCAGTCCACTGTGGGAGTGGACTGGCCACGTCTGCCGCATGCCCAGCTTCAGCTTAGCGAGAGACCCTTAATGAAGTCAAAAGGCACTTGTTTTCTCTGTCATTGCAATTAGGTTTTGTTCTGGAGCAGACCTGGGAACTTACTAGTTACGTTACGGAGATATTGGAGGTCAAAGTTACAACTTTTTCAGAAGTATTTTTTTTTAATACTAGTTTCTAAAGTCATAACTTTACTTCAAATATCTTTATGACCCGTTTACTTTTCAATGCATCCACCAGCACAATGTTTTGAGTGCGTTACATTGAGTTTTACTGCAAAATATGGTTTTCACCATAAAAAATAGTGCGTGGAGTCCCTCCGCGCGGAAGAAGCGAAACTTCGTAATGTGAAAATGAGTGCTTTCATACCCCCTCCATGCTAGCGTTAAAAGTTTAACGCAACCTTGTTGGAAGTCGCATAACAAGTTTCACTTAAAAAAAAAGTCGTTTCCTAGCATCTTTTTTGGCCTATGGATACAAAGTTTTTTGTACGTACTACAAAGTGCTTGCACGACGGCTTCGTGAAGGATCCGTTTAGGTACACCTTGTTTATGTAAATATTCTATTTTGGTCGTAAAATCATGCTTACCGAACCATTATGCGCACCTATAAACAAACAACCAACATAAACGAGACAATTCCCCACAAAAATCAGCGGACAAGACAGCGTTTAGCTTATAATGAATCAACGCCATCTATCGGGGGGTGAACTTTTTAGTTCGCAGCTCTCTAATAGATGGCGTTGTTAGTTGACCTGCAATTCCTGAATCGCGCTATGGTTTCGTTACATCAGAAAGTATAAGACCGGCGGGACAGATTTTCACGTTCAGGCTGATATTGGGATATCCATTAACTCCTGCATCAATTCCTATCCGATAGGAATATTATTTTTTTTGAGAAAGTAGAATGTTGATTACATTTCTACTTTTCATTAGAACGGTTTAGCTTTCACAAATGTATGGTTTTGGGAATCAACTTACAAATTCATGGCAGTTTTTTTTTAATCGCTAGTGCTGCGCTTTCGAAACGGACACTACAAAATTTTTCACGGTGACATGACATGACCGCGCGATTTAAACGCACACCTTCCAGTCTAACATACTTACCTACATAACTGGCGAAATGTGAGTGTCCTATTACTTACACTACACTTACTTATAATTTTGAACGCCAGACAAATTCTGATATTTGGCAACAAATTTCGACTAATTAGCGACAATTTGTTTGTGTTTTCAAAATTAAAATCCCTGATGGTGGCCCTGCCAGAGTCAGTGACACCAGAGCAGTGTCACTGACTCTGGCAAGGCCACCATCAGGGATTTTAATTTTGAAAACACAAAAAAATTGTCGCTAATTAGTCGAAATTTGTCGCCAAATATCAGAATTTGTCGGTCACTGGTTCAAAAGATATAAGGGTTTATAGGTGGCCGATCTGGAGAGAGTCTCCCCAGCAGGGCCACATTTATATCTCAAAAACTAGGGCACCTAGCAAAGATCTGTGTCCTCCCATATTTTGTCGCCAATTAGTCGGAATCAGTCGCCAAATATCAGAATTTGTCAAACACAGGTTCAAAAGATATAAGGGTTTATAGGTGGCCGATCTGGAGAGAGTCTCCCCAGCAGGGCCACATTTATATCTCTAAAACTAGGGCACCTAGCGAAGATCTGTTTTCTCCCATATTTTGTCGCCAATTCGTCGCAATTTGTCCCCAAGTCACAGATTTAATCGGGTCTTAGTTTATGAGATGTAATGAGTTCAATTAGTAAGGTATAGTCCAAGAGCTAGATCAAAGAGTTCACGAAAAATTACCAAAATAAAATATTTTTATTAATATGTGTAATATAGGTACTTCTAGTTTTATCGGTCTAAAGTATTTAGAAATGTCCGAGAGAAATAAATTCTCAATTAAATTCATGTTTTTATGTTTTAAATTACTAGGTTGGAGGGGCTTAAACTTCTTTGAAAACATTAAACCTTGCTCTTGGTCTATTTGGTGTCAAGATGTACAGTCGCATGCAACTGTTTTACCAGTTTACAATGTTAAGCTCTAATTAACGTTAGAATAATAAAAAATACCGTATCTTTAGTACAATGTTTAAAATACTTTAACGTTGAAAAAGTATTGCCAATTGTAATCAAATTTTATTAAAATATAAATTTTATTATATCTCGCTCTTTTCTCCGTTTTTGTATTTTCGGAATACTTACCTAGAGATAACAACACTCGAGTTCGTAACTATTCATAATAAGTTCCACTTTAATTAAACTGGCTGACTTTAACTTATGTGACGGGCAACTCGTTCTAAGCAGCTCGTCTGTACACACGCATCTAAGTATCTCTTTCTTACTTACCGTAAATGAAACGGAGCGCAGCGATCTATCTGCCAGCGACTAAGTGTTATAGTATAGTCGCTGGCTGGTTAGATCGCAATCGAGATCGCGATCGAGAGATAAAGACGTGCACATTGTGTTAGATAAATAATTACGTATATTTATTGTAGATTTGTTTGTTTATAGGTAATGAATACAGCTTTCCTATGGTAGGTTGAAATGATAGAATAAGTTTATATTTATTAAATTCGAAACAAACATTCCTCCATAAGACGTCATAGATACTGTCTAGAAACTACATAAAGTATTTTGTACTCGCTTGTACCACTGTATGGGGAAATTGAATTCTTTAATATCTTTTTAATTACACACCGACTAAATCTGTAACTTGGCGACAAATTGCGACGAATTGGCGACAAAATATCGGAGAAAACAGATCTTCGCTAGGTGCCCTAGTTTTAGAGATATAAATGTGGCCCTGCTGGGGAGTCTCTCCCGATCGGCCACCTATAAATGCTTATATCTTTTGAACCAGTGACCGACAAATTCTGATATTTGGCGGCTGATTTCGACTAATTGGCGACATAATATGGGAGAAAACAGATCTTCGCTAGGTGCCCTAGTTTTTGAGATATAAATGTGGCCCTGCTGGGGAGACTCTCTCCAGATCGGCCACCTATAAAACCTTATATCTTTTGAACCAGTGACCGACAAATTCTGATATTTGGCGACAAATTTCGACTAATTAGCGACAATTTGTTTGTGTTTTCAAAATTAAAATCCCTGATGGTGGCCCTGCCAGAGTCAGTGACACCAGAGCATAAACGCACGCGCGTGCCCTCCACGCCAAAAGTTCACCGCAAACAATTACAAATAAAAAAAGAGATTTGAAAAATATTGTTAACTTATTTCTTGATAAGACATGTAATATTTAAGGTAATAGATCATATTTTAAAGATATGTAAATAAACACACACCAGAGTAATGATTTAAATCGGTTATTTTGTGTTATAGTACACTGCATTTTTTGTCACATATTTGTCGTTGGCGTACAGGGCACGCGCTTGCTTGTCACGTATATGTGACAATGGCGGTCAAAAGGCTAAGTACACCTTTGCCTAACCAGGGATACAACTATTCCAGGGATTACAAGCGTTACGTTATGTTACTACTTACTTGTACCACACAAGTAAAATCTATAAAATGAAATGACGTTCGTTAGTCTCACGAAAACTTGAGAACGGCTGGGCCAATTTGACTAATTTTGGTTTTGAAATATTTGTACAAACCCAAGGAAGGTATAAAAGGTAGGTAGGTAGGGTAGGAACAAGTGCATTGCAACGCATGCTGGGATCAGCTAGTTTTCAATAAAAAGAAAACACCCAAAATAATTGAAACAAGCATTTATTACATTATCAATAAGCAAATATACATACAATTATACAAGCCCACTCGTCTTCCTGCTTCGGTGGAGTCCAACAAACAAATTTTGAGTCATATTTACAAAGTAACGGCAAAAAAACAGAATTTTGGTACAAAGCGCGCAACTCCTTGACTGCAAAGTTCATATTTTTACAAAATATTTAAGACCTTTTTCTTACGGATCTGGCAGAACACCCAAAAACGAAAAAAAAAAACGGTTGAAATAAAAAAGAAAAAACATTTCGAAATTTGAATAAAGAACCGCCTTCTTTCAAATTCAAACTGTGTTCCTAGAACCGTTATTTCAAACTAATATTTGAACTGCAATGAAACTTCAAAAAGGGGTTAGCAAAACCTTTTTCAAGCAAGTTGAGTTTAAATATTTAATTTTTTACATACATTTCTGCTGTCACCGCAAGAAACTAACATGATGGTATCCGCAGCCAAGTTAACCATAGACGAAAGAAAAAGTAGAATGAGATCAACCTAAGATTAAATAAGAACCAACCCACCATGTGGGTAGGTATGATTTGTTTATAAATTATTTAAAATTACAATGGACGACATAATGTCCCTTCACCTTTTCCTACATAAGGTTTTATAAGCATAGTCATATTATATACGTTTTTTACAAACATGGTAAAACTAGAAACGGGCTATTTACCATGTTTGCTATTTGTTTTGAGTTCCCGATATTTCGGCGCTGTTGCAAACGCCATGATCACGAAAAAAGTAACGTTTTTTGCGGGAAAAAACAAATAGATAAACATGGTAAACATCCCGTCCTAGTGTTCTTGATATAATCATTTTTGATCTGATTTAACTGTAATAAATTAATTAAACAATTCTGAAAACGACAACGCAAACCGCACCAGTACGTTTGGGATGCCCCACTGTAGAAACGGGTTATGTAGAAGAATCGGCACATTGTCTATCTGTCATTATCTCGATTCTTCCGTAGACAAAACTCGTTTCTACAGTGGTCATGCTACGAGTGCAGCAAGCGCCTTTGAAATAGTACACACGGAGTCACATAAAGCAATACTTTTCCAGTATAAGATGACCTCGCTTTGCATAGATTTGCCGTACAATGAGATCCGCATAAACTGGTTTTGTGCAGCTTGATTGGTCGTGTTGCGATAAGAAACTCTGGGCATAAGAATTACTATAAATTCAGTATAATATTATTTGGCTAAATATAATAACCATTATTTCTATTTTTCCTGCGTTATATCGTAGCAATATAACTATGTTACAAAACCATTTTTTATTAAAAGGAACATTTTCCCTCGAAAGACAAATTTTTATCACAAAACATGAAGGAGAAAAAAAAATTGGAGAAATAAATTATCAAACGCGAGAAAAACATCCTCAATGTGTGTTTTAACTTAAATAATAAATGTTCACTTTAAATAGTTTGATTGGATACATTAAGTCATAGATTCTACTCTTGTTTTTTTTTGCCAATGACCATAGACAATGGTCTTTAGAACAAAAAAAAATGGGGATTTATAAGACTTTAAAACTAAAAATAAAATAATTAATTTGATTAAGGAGTTAATACATGCTAAAACATAAATGAAAGTTTTTTTTTGTAAACACAATTGAGAATTACGATTTAAAATGTTTTTTAAAACAGTTGAAAACGAATTATTATTTTAAAAAGTTTTAAATTTATTTAATATTTTTTGCTTGATTCTAATCGGACTATTTAGAATATTTAAATAAATCAGACAATAGTAAAAAAAAAATGGTATTTTCATACCGATACGGACAAATTATGGACGCGGTTCCGCACATGAACGTTTCCATATATTTATTAAAGTATCTATGTCCGGAACAAATATTAATTGAGTATCTAAAAAAATCAGTCAAGCAGTAACCCCATGAAAAATACTAGTATTCAGCTGCATCCGACTGGAAGCCGACCCCAACATAGTTGGAAAAATGCTAAGCAAATGGTGATAAAATCGCAATACTCAATTGTATATACTCACAATAATTTTGAGAAAATCAACTTAAAAAGTAATAATTCTTAGTTTTTATTGTAATTACATAAGACTATAGACAGTTTGAGCAGCGAACTCCTAAATGCGAACTTTTACGAATGCGTGACGTAGACGTTACACAAAAATGTACTCTATTTAAATAAAATGTTATGTCAGGTCTAAAATCGCCCCAAACCTAACTGGGTTATGGAGATCAGATAATCAGTCGCTTCATATAAATTACTGGTATTCAGATGCATCAGGTTAGACTGGAAGCCGACCCCAACATAATAGGGAAAAGGCTAGGCAGATGATGATAAAGTAATGGAATCAGGCTCACTGGTGTTCTTTACAAGGTGGAAGCGACATCAACGCTAAAACGGTTCCTACGTAATCGGTGCAACATCCTGAAAAAGCCACATAGAAATTTTTCATGGGTAATTAAAAAAAACCGCCATTCCATAAATGTTGACTTTGTGATTAAGCTTTTGTAGGAAACTGCTGTATTTAGGGTTCCATACCCAAAGGGTCAAACGGGACCCTATTACTATACTATCATTGTATGACCTAAAAGAATGGTTTTAGGTAATTGATTTGATTATTCTTTAATTTTCACTTTTTGTTGACAAATGATTAGTCTATACTGTTATTTTATTTCTCGACTAATTCTTAATTTGTTATTATTTATTTGTATTGACATGTAATTCTGATAATAAAATTATTAATAAACAAACTAAACTACTGAGACTTCGCTGTCCGTGAACTCATGAACTGTGATAGTTATCCAGTTGAAATTTCTACAGATTATGTATTTCTGTTGCCGCTATAACAACAAATACTAAAAACAGAATAAAATAAATATTTAAGGGAGCTCTAATACAAAAAAGTGAATTTTTTGATTATGGCAAAACCCCCCTTATGTCAATATGGCGTTGGGGGAGGCCTATATCCAGCAGTAGACGTCTTTCGGCTGAAATGATGAATCTATGATATATTTCCAGACAAAATGTTTTTATACTCGACACCACGCACCCGTCAAAAATCGCTAACAAAAAATTAAAAACTGGTTGATTAGCTTAAAAATTAATAATTTTATACACCTATACAAGTTATTTATTTAATGTTTTTTCTCATATAAATATTACATTTAGTATATTTTTTTTATTTTATTATTACATATGATTAGAGAAGCTGCCTTATATATAGAAATTGAGACATGGCATGAAAAAGGAACTTAATGAACATCGTATGTTCGGTTTTTTGTGTGTATGTTTGTCTGTATCTCCGAAAAGGCTGGGTCGATTTTGATTTTTGTTTTTTCAGAATGTATTCTATATTATGATACAAGATGGTCTAGTTAAAGTAAAGAATAATTTTTCCTTTTCCCGATTATTATTGTTCCTGTATATTTCTTTCCAAAACGTTCCATGTCTCAAAAAAAAAAACTAAAAACTAAATACATTACTTTTTCCAAGTTTTTATCACAAAGAATGCAATGGAAGATACAAATTAAAGGACATTTTTAATTTTTTCATTAATTTATACAAGTTTATTTTTTCATTATAACTTTAAATTCGTTATGAAAGCACTTTTCAATCACATTGGTTTAAGAAGGCACTAATATTAAAATCTATAAACTATATGGACAAGTACGGTTAGTGCAAAAAACGCTGCGACATTTTGATTTTTTTTTTCTTAGCCATATCTGACATTAAAGTCAAAAATCTGGGATGAATGTCAAGAATCTGGTACGAATGTCAATAACCTGACATTAAAAAAAACACTTGCAAGAATGTCAAAAATCTGGCATTACAGCCAAAATCTGACGTTTTTGCCGAAAGTCTGCAGTTCCTGCATTAGTTACTTATTCAATTCAATTCTACTTATAGATGTAGTTGATGGTTTTGTGAGATAGACAGTCGCTCCATGTTTGGTTTTCAGCTGCATCCGGTTAGACTGGAAGCCGACCACAACATAGTTGGTAAAGAGGTTATGCCAGAATTTGAGGGTGAGATTTTTGAGCATCTTGTTCTGTGATTAATCGCAAACACGACGAATCGCAAGTGGTATTCTGTCGCAGCGTATTGCAATAACATCACGCATCCTTACATTTAGAGTATAGGCGAAATTCAACATCGCATCGGTGGACTTATTTATACGTTAATACATCAAATACTGGCTTAAGAGGAACACACATGTTCTGGCGGGCGGCAATATCGAATAACATTCTATTTTGCCGCCCGGCTGTAGCGAAACCTACGCGAACAGCGTAGCACCCTTTTGCGCGAATATTAATATTTAAAATTATTAGTCGCTTATAAATAGAAAAAATAATGTTAAGATATATTAACAGCGGCGTGTCAGTATTATAGATTTTTTGATATACCAGATATTTTAAATCGTTCGATAAAATCACCAGTTATTTTGTGTTTTTATAGGAATTCAGCATTTCTTTTTTGAAATGGGATAATCCTTTTCAGTACCTAGTCTAGTATTGTTTTACGTTTTGTTTGGTCCTGTGCGAGACAAATAAATACATTTCCTTTATTTCTTTCTTTATATACAAGGTCAAATCAAATTAGCAGGAAGGAAAACTTCAATGATGCAAAAGCTATAGATATTTAAAACAAATTGAAGCATTAAGTTAATATTTCCCCTTGGAGAAATATTAACTTAATGCCCGTGTATTCGATTTTGATTTCAAAATTACCAGTCCAAATTATGAAAAAAAATCTATCGTAAATTAATTATTATCTTTTTTTTGTGGTTTAGTTTTCTGTTATTTATATGTTTAATATGCGTGCTCTTGCTTGCGTGTCTAATAATTCTCTTTTCTGTGCCTAAAAAGGGGGATGTCAAAAGCGCATATTGTTTTACATGTTCGAAAGCTAAATTGCAAACGCATATACAGGGTGTAACAGAAAGAATATTTACATACTTAAGGGTGTGCTACATACCGTCTAACTGTACATGTTTCTCTAACGGACAAACATCGTAACAAAAAACGAAAAAAATGTCTGCTGCCCCATAAAATTTTTAATACCTATTCGACCCAAATATATAGGGCAGCTGATATTTTTTTCGCTATTACGATGTTTGTCCGATGGAGAAACATGTTCAGTTTGATGGTCTGTAGCACACTCTTAGGTACGTATATACCCTTTCCGTTACATCCTGTATATGGTAAGTTCCACAAGCTAGTTTTATTTAACCTTGTATATTATTAAAGATTTAGACCATACTTAAAACCTATAAGTTATTGTGTATTTCTACACAAATGCTTAAACAGTTCCTATAAAAGAAGGTTTGACAAAGAAATATTTATGAGAAATCTTATTTTACAAAGACTAATTTATATAGATGCGACAATCTTAACAAAATTATATAGTTTGCCTTGATAACTTTATTTCAAAATGAAAGTGAGGTTAGTTACATACTTGTTCGGGTCGATACAATCAATGCGTTTGACAGTATGTACGTGTAACAATTTGTCTGTTTATTCCGACTAATCTCCAAAACGGTTGGACCGATTTTGAAGCGACTTTTACTGGCAGATATCAAGTTTTAATTACCTAATTACTATCAATTTTAAAATTAAAGTTTAATATTCAAAAATTGCTTTTGATAGTCTACTTGAAATAAACGGTTTGGTTTGACTTTACTACTTGGACTAGATGTTTGACGTAACAACGTCTAATAGATCGATGAAAGCCGACTGCACGCACGAAAAAGGATGACTCATTGTAATGTTACGCTCATTGTTATGTTACGATCGGAGCGAGAGCGCTGCACGAGCGAGCGAAAGGCACGATCGGCTTGAGCGTTCGGCTTGCTATTCAAAAAAGTATGCAATCATTTCATCAATGTTTTGTTATGACGTTGTTACGTTAAACTATCGTCCGTAAACCGACTTTACAGACAACTAATTTTTTATGGCAATAAACTCGCTCTCTATTACATGGGACTTAAACAAAACTGGCGAAATGTGGGTGCACTATTAGCTACACCTCTGCTTAATCCTTCAGAAATAACAGTCTAGATGTTACAAAAATTTTACCGACCCGAACATTTTTGTAGCACACCGTACTTCTGACCATAATATGCACAGACAAAGACACAAATCTTAACAAGAGCGACTATCAAATAAATATTTAAGTTTACAAATTATACGTTTTGCTAGCCGACCTCGCGGCAAGGCTAGGCAGATGATGATGATGTTAATTATACCTTTTTCGTCCTCCGAAACGTTCTGTCAATGGCCCTGTCTATTCTGATTGGAGAAGTCACTGATTGGATCATTTCAGCTATATGTGTGTCCACGCGGGGCTTTTGTAGCCTTTTAGCCGATCTCGTTCTGAATTTGGCTGATTCTTGATTCGTTATCATGTTCGGGGTTAATGATTTTATACATCTGTGGGCAAAAGAGGTGTTCATTAGTTTTTTTTTTTGTGTTTATGATTCGAGAAAATCACCGCGTAGTGAATTTAAAAACGCCGCATGTCGTTACGTCACGTCAACTTGCTCAAAAATGATGATAAATAGGGTTCATGGCTAAGAGCTAGGATAAAAATTAGAAAAAAAAAACTATTTAAAACTTCGATCAATAATAGTACTAGATTCCCGATGAGCGCTTCAAAAACGGCACGAAAAATAAGACCACAAATAATTTTGTGGTCTTATTTCAAATTAGTATTGTCCAAGCATAGCCAACGTTAAGACGTCGAGATGCCGTAGTGCACGTTTTAAAACTGTGAAAATAACCACCGTAACACCACGATTTTAGAAAGTTTTTTTTTATTTGGGTAAGTATATATTAATTAAGTGTTTTTTCGTGAAATAAAAACAGGACAATTAGTAAAAATAATTAAATAAGCTAATATTTTTAAAAAAAATTTAAAAAAATTTAAATCTAACATGCCCATTACACTAAAAAAGAAAGTAATGGACTCTTGCCTTCTACCATGCCTAACATATGGTTGCCAAACGTGGATATTTGACTCGACATCCAATAGAAAACTCAATACATGTCAAAGAGCAATGGAGCGCAGTTCACTAAATATCAAACTCAAAGACAGGGTAAGAAACAATTTAATAAGGAAGCGAACTAAGGTTATAGATGCTGTATCTTTCGCCAGAAGTTTGAAATGGAGATGGGCAGGACATGTGGCTCGTTACAATGATGACAGGTGGACTAAAACTGTAACAGTTTGGCGAGGCCCTCACGGATACAGAGGCAGAGGCAGACCTAAGGCAAGGTGGAAGGACGAAGTAGAAGGTATCGCAGGCAAAAAATGGACAGATGTTGCTCAAAAGCGTGAAATCTGGCATTCCCTGGAGGAGGCCTTTACCCGAAAGGGGGCCATGTAGCTTATTGTATTATTTTATCATTGTCATACATTTTATTTTATTTTTAATTTTTGTAGTAATTATAGATTACATGTAATCATGCGGATACATTTATTAAGAATTATGGGGATTTAATTATTATTTTATGACTTCTCACCTTAATTATTATATTTAAAATTATGAACAGTATATTGTAATAAAGTAAATTATATTTGTAATGACGACGTTATGTGGAATTTTGCTGATTATTATTAAAAAAATATTTATTTTTGGTTCCGTTAAATATAAGGTTAAGAGATTATTTTGCATGTTCAAAAAATCAATCAAATAGTTATAATGATTGTATAATATATTACCAATTCTTTCACTAATTCAATTTACTTATTTTATTTTTCTCAATATTTTTATTTTCATTTTATTTTACTTCTTGCATGTAATCATTTCAATTGTATTCTTAATGTAATCATTAGCTCTTAAGTTACTGGCATTAAAAGGCTTTTTTATTTTTATTTATTTATTAATATTTTTATGTTTGGCCAATGTTTGCAACAACGCACCAACTATTGTTACAAACATCGACTGTTTTGGAACCGGCAATACATGGAGTAGTGTTGTTATTTTATATATTATTATTGTTTGTAGATTTTTTAGCGAACCATTTCGATGTGCAGAATACATAAACCTTATAAACATTCGAGAATATGTTCAATTTATTTTGATAGTTTGGACATAACTGGAAACACGCAAAGGCGTAGATTACAAAAATCTTAATCGGAAGAAAACTATACCTGTAGGTATTTGCATGAAATACTTTAAAACTGTTTTCAATATACCGCGCATGGTTCTTTACAGGTTCAACAAGTTTAAGTTCTGATGATACCAAAGGAATACGTGACGAGCCTCGTTAGATCATTAAAAACATTGTATGCACCTATATAATTTGAGGGTTGCCTCTATTTCTCTAGGACTTGGTGACAACGGGACCACCACAAGAGTATATGCTTTCGAATAAAAAAAAAGAATTTTAAACATCGGTTTACAGTTATTGGTGGAGGAATAGGAGGAAAAACAAACAAAATATAGTCGAATGGACAACCTCCTTTTTTTAAAGTCGGTTAAAAATAGTACTATAGTACTTAGTCTACTACTTTAAAAAAAAAAAATTGCCACCATATAAAACGAGACTTGGCCTAAAAAAAATATATTCTGCAACTCTACGTCTTTCAATACTTACTGTGTTCTGAGCATTGAAATGTAATACCAAGAAATACGTCTAGTTCTAAATAAGTGTAAGCACGAAATTGTCAACGTAATGTTTTTAACCTTGTCACTTAGATTTTAAGATACATTTTAGAATATATATTTTTTTACTCATGACTTTTTATTTTCAAGCGACACTTTAAATTTATTGCCTTTTAGCTTTCTCCGATGAAAGGACTTAAATAAATATCTTTTGCAATTGTTATTAAACTTTATGTGAGAGTGTTAAGGTCTGTAATAAACTGAAGTTGTTAATATTATTTAACTTTTTTCTATGAAATATAGATGTTTACGTGTGTGCAAACGTGGACACTTTAGCGATTCATTTTTGTTCCTGATCCTTAATCTAGTTCTATTATTGATCGAAGATTTAAAAACAAGCTTTTATTTAAATGCTCTAAAGATTAATATAAACTATAAACTCAATAAAACCCATCAATTTAGGGCTTGTACCCTAAACTGCGATGCGGCATCGCATCGTAAAAATCTACGAGCTCCCATGACGCATCGCAAGAACTAGCAAATTGATTCGCATCGCGCATTCCTGCGATGTTACGTCTATTTTACGATCCATATCACGACCTAGTTCACAAAATACGTGCAGTACGGTTGACGGTCGTGGAAGGAACGGTCACCCGAATCGTGGAAGGGAGACGTCTTGCCGCACGAAATCGCATCACAGCAATTCGTGTCGCAGTTTTCTGCGTTGCGAATTCGCATCGCACCGATTTGTGTACAAGCCCTTATTATATTACACCATATATGTATATGATACGAGCTGTTGCCCGCGACCTTCGTCAGCGTGAAATTATTATTTAAAAAATATTCCTTATCGGATTTTGCTATCAATTTCAAGGGTTTTTTTTTGCATGGAACACTTATCGGTTTTCTAGTAGGTGAAGTAGCCGTTTCCGAAATTAGCCCGAACAATCAGACTGACGAAAATTTAAAAAAAAAACTTATGAAAAGTACATGCTTTCATATCCTACGTCTACGTCTTTTATTGACTTCAATGTGTCCTAGTGGTTAAGAGTATGTCATGCTCACTTTAATGTCACGCTGATGGTGGCGCGTGTGTCAGGTCATTTAGTTCCCTTCAAAACGGTTGAGTTGAATGATGGCTGATCCATGCGTGATGTTCGTGAACGGGCGCTGTCAGTTGTGACTGGTCATCTCTTAGTTGCCACGGCTTATTTCGAACTATTTATTTAATTTTTGAATTGTCTTTTTTTTTTGTTTTATTAAGGACATCTTTAACGTGCACGTCTTGCTACATCGCTCTCACATAATGTACCATCTCAACATGAATGATGTATCCAAGGTTTTTGTAACAAGCTACTGATTTAAAAGAGTGTCCATGGAGTTTCTTGCCCATTCTTGTCCATAGAGATCTACGCTTTGGAATGGGTAACTACAGTACTTTCACAGTTATTATGTCTTGTGACTGGGACTGCAGCTTCATTTTTATTGTTGGACTATTCAAAAGTGCCTCTAACTGGCCTACTTGAAATAAATGATTTTGATTTGATTTGCATTGAGTAAAAAGCTGTTATTATGAAATGACAAACAGACACTTTAATTTTATTTATTTGTATAGATTAGAGCTTACTCGCCGACCCCAAATTAATTGGGATAATGGCAAGAGAATAATGACGATGTATAGATAAAACTTGTCACAAGATTTACCTACATATTCCTTTCTGATAATCTACCAAGTGCATGTAATCTTTAAAGTTCTCACCTTGCAGCCTCCTGCAGCTTCCTAGCGAGGAGCTCGTTCTTCATCTTAGCGGCTGCGAGTTCTCTTCGAAGCTGGGTTTTGCTCTTGTTGCCTGCAGGGTGTAGGAGCGGGTGTCTTTTTAGTCTGGCCGCTGAAGGTCGCACTGAGGGGTCGGGGTCTACCATTTTCTGTGGGGGGTTAAAGATATGGAGTTAAGACAACATCATCATCATCATCATCAGCCTATAATGTTCCCACTGCTGGGACACAGGCCTCCTCTCTATGAGAGGGAGTGGGCTGTAAATCCACCACGCGGGCCCAGTGCGGGTTGGTAGATGTCACATGTGTTCGAATTTTTAGTTCTAGGACATGCCGGTAACCTCACGACGTTTTCCACAACCGTGAAACTCAAAGAAAAAAACAATACTACTTGAGAGTGTTACCAAATTATATGAAAAAAACGCTTATAAATAAACTTACTCTTAACAACTGATTAAATTCCCTGGACAGCTTGGGAAGCTCCGGTAGCTTCCCGTCTCTGTAGTCATGCCACTGCTGACCGTTCTTGGGTAAGGCGCCGCCGCCGCCCGCTTCGAATAGCGTTAAACCTGGATAACAGAAAAAGTATAGAAAATTAAGAAATATGGGTGTGTCCTAATCAACCCTTCGTGATCGGGATTCATCTGCCTAGCGCTTTCCTAACGATGTTGGGGTCGGCTTCCAGTCTAACCGAATGGAGCTGAGTACTAGTATTTTATATTAAGCGACTGCCTATCTGACCTCCACAACCCATTAACTGGGTAATACGATACCCCTTGGTAAGACTGGATGTCAGACTTTTGGCTTCTGACTACTCGTAACGACTGTCAAAGGTCTATCAGATTCCTCTAATGTACTCATATCTGATTCTATTCATTCGCGTAACACCACACATCCTTCTTATGATTCTCATCTCAGTCACATGCAAATGACTTTCATTCATCCCTTTTGTGGCAACATTCTGACCCATACAAGACAGCAGGTCTAACCATTGTTTTATAAATCTTCCCCTTAACTTTAAGGGGAATGCGGGAGTCGCATATAGTTCTCTAATATTAAAAAGGCGAAAGTTTGTGAGTGACTGTGTGTGTGTTTGTTTGTTTGTCACTCCTTCATGCCTTAATAAAGACGTCCACTGCTGGACATAGGCCTCCCCCAAGAAGCGGGGTTTTGCCATAATCGCCACGCTTGGCAGGCGGGTTGGCGATCGCAGTACGGTTGTTACAAAAGCACAGAGAACGCTGCTGCCCATTCTCTGGCAAGTCCCTTAGTCACCTCTTACGACACCCACGGGAAGATATGGGATGGTGCTAGTCTTTACGACCGACAACAACAGAACAAAAAAAAAAAAAGCTTACCAAAAGCAAATATATCAGCCTTAGTCAACTGCGTCAGATCTTCCTGCAGCACTTCTTTAGGTAGATACCTGCAGTCACCTTCTTCCACTGACGGTGATGACACGCAGGTCACGTGTCCTAGGTCACCTGTGACGGAGAAATGAAATGTTGATTAGAACCTGGACTTATACATACTAGCTGTTCAGTCCTCCGCTATTATCTAATCTATCTATACTAATAATAAAGCTGAAGAGTTTGTTTGTATGTTTGCTTGAACGCGCTAATCTCAAGAACTACTGGTTAGATTTGAATACACTATTTTTCAAAAATGTTTTTAGTAACTGTTTAGGACTGCTTATGCATATTAAGTTCATTTAAAATCGTCATCATCATCGGAAAATAAGGACATGAAAGTTTGTATGAAATGCCGTAACGAGTAAACGCTCTTAAGTGGGGCTAAGTCAACAACAACATCAAACAAGTAACAAGTAACATCAGCGCCTTAGCCCAAAACATGCAGACAAAGTGATTCAGAGCGCCGCGGGAATGGCGAAGGTTTTTTTTTTGCGGATGGACAGTCATCAAATGACCCCTCCCGCTCTGGTAGGTGCGTAAGGGACTGTCACACTTGTACTGACTAAAACCCATCCAAGTTCCTTCTTAGCCCTTTGTGTTCCAGGGCCACGGTATCTCTTTCGAACAGTCCCGCAGCCCTGGCAGGCATCGGCCCTCTCGGACCTCCCGACTAGCTGACATGACCTTGAGTCTCGCGTGGAACACTCGCGCGCCGTCGACACTTGGTGTCGTCATAAGACGGACGGACGGTGAGCTAGCACACTACTCACCGTCCACAGGCCCGCGCCTACGGTGGCCGGCGCCGACACCTGGGACGTCTCCCGCGGTGGCGAAGGTCTGAACTAACAAAATATGGATACTATCACGTGACCAATACGAAGAACTTACCAATCTTATACTTGTGATGGTACTGTGGTTCGTCATCATCGTACCCGTCGTCTGAGTCATGTGACGGTTCACCTTCGCCGCTGCAGATGAAGATGTTCCCTGGTTTTACGTCCATGTGGACGAGGGACAGGGAGTGGATGTAACTGTGGGGGAGAAATAAATTGTTGTTAATACAATAGGGGATGATCACTATTTTTTTTTTGTCTGTTGGGTAGATTATTGAAAGTATTGGACACGTATTTTTTCTTTTTTCACGTGGTCATAAAATTACGGAGATATATTGAGTTGAAATGGGGCATGACGTCACTTGTAGGTAATTTTATACCTACTTGTGACGTAGTGAGCCCCCGCTCTCCAACTTTAATGAGTTATAACTAAGTATTTTTTTAATATTTTGGTAAAACAAAAAATACGTGTCTAATATTTTTGTATTACCTGTCTGACGGGCAAAATAGAATTTCGTTTTCTTTACCCAGTATTATACCCTATTTAAACACAATGCTTCAGAAAGGTCAGGTGCGTAGTACTAGGAACTGTCGTGCTTGTATGATCAGATGTATGAACGTGGATGAGGCAAAAGGAGTATGTAAGGATCGTAGCCGGTGGCGTTCTGTGGTTTCTGCCTACCCTCATGGCAAAAAGGCGTCAGTTTATGCATGTAGTACGTACAATTCAATTATTTTGTTGTGTCAGACACACGGCTGTTTGTGTGGGTTTAACCTTTTGAACGCCATTGTCACATATACGTGACAAGCAACCACGTGCCCTGTACGCCAACGACACAAATATGTGACAAAAAATATGGTGTACTATAACACGAAATAAGCAATTATAATCATTATTTTTGTGTGTGTTTATTTATATATCTTTAAAATGTGATCTATATATCTTAAATATTAAATGCCTTATCAAGAAATAAGTTAACAATAATTTTGAAATCCTTTTTTTTATTTGTAAGTATTGGCGATGAATTTGTGTCTTGGCGTGGAGGACACAAGCGTGCGTTTATACTCTGGTGTTCAAAAGGTTAAATGTTTGTAAACGCACGCACGATACAGGAGAAATTCCAAGTGCGGGTCAACATTACTAAAAAAAAAAACTCCCACGAGGAACAACTACAAGAACACGTCGCATGAGCACTGTAGAAAAGAGTTTTGTCTACGGAAGAATCGAAATAATCACAGATAGACAATGTGTCAGTTTGTGGATTCTTCCGTCGACATAGCCCGTTTCTACGGCGGTCATGCTACGCGTGCAGTAGGCCATAAAAATATTTATTCCATGTGGGAATGGAATTCACGACACGCAGCGCAGCAGCCAAACGCCCAACCAGTGCGCCAAACGTGCCGTCAACAGATAGAAATAATGAGATGGTTAATAATACTCACGCTAATCCATCCGCTATATGGGCTAGTAGTAACAGCAGCTCGGCTTCAGCCAGCGGTCCGTTCTCCATCTTCTGCTGCAACGAGCCACCGTCGCAGTACTCGTTCTGAATTATCATGTGGTCGTCTTCTGCCCACGCTGAGTAGTATCTGTTGTGGAGAAGATGAGGATTATAGTATTCGGTTTTTAGAAAGACAATTAGTAATACACAGACGAAAGTTGTTTAAGTACTAAAGCTTTATTTAATTTTCAAACATAGTAATTGAGGCATTAACACGATGGGCGGAAAGGAAATCGATGCACAAAAGGTTCCTACATGTTCAGTACATCATAAGGAAGGAAGGAGCGCGTGGCTAAATAATAACAGCCTCACGGGTCAGCAGCATGAAATTCAGGGTTGGGTGCTCTGCCTTCCCACTGTGGCACGGCACATGATAGTACTGAGACAGAATGGCGTCACGAGGCTAACAGCTGATAGGCCACAGGCGCTCGCGCGCGAATATCATACGGTTGTTGTTTTATTGTGATAAAAGTGAATGAGTTTAAAAAATGTTTCTTTGGGAATGTCGTTTGTTATCATGAGTATAATCACATGTTTAAGTATCGGTCACTAATTACCAGTCATCCTATATATGGGGTAATTAGTCTCATTACCTTAGTCTTCACCATCTGCCTAGTTTTTAGACTATGGTGGAGTTGACTAACAGTCTAGATTCTATAACATTTTACAGACCGTCTATCCAACTTGCATAACCCAAAAAAGACACTTCCTTGGTCTAAATCTTGCATCTCTGCTTACCGACATGCGGGTGCATAGCACACACCTGAGTCAACACTGGTTCTCAGACTTGACTTGGACTTAGAAATGGAACAACCTTAGCGAGCGTTGCTTAAACTTGAAGATGAACCATTTCCGCTTACAAGACGACATGCAGATGCTTCCTCAACCAAAACTAGATGTCAGATTTACGGATGGCCACCCATCGATGGAGCAACCTCGGCGAGCGCTGCTTAACCTTGAAGATCTACTATTTATGTTCATGACTGGTTGTCACACTTAGGAATGGTTACCCATCGATGAAGCCACCTCAGCAAGCGTTGCTTAACCTTGCAAATAAATCATGTCTGCTCACCTGACAACATGCGGATGTTTCCCCAAGGCTGCATGCGCGTACACCTCAGTGAGCGCGGCTCTCTCGGCGGCTGAGCCGGCGACCGGGCGCAGCGAGCGCTTGAGCGCGTACACACAGCCGTCCAGCTTGTTCACGCACTTCGTCACGCGACCGAACTGGCCACGTCCTATCACTCCTAGTTCTATGAACTCGATGTTGTAGCGGGATATGTTGGATTCCTGTGGGAGAGAATCATGGATTAGAAACGTTTTGGCTTTATTTCTTTATTTATTTATTCAACAATTTATGTACACACTTAATACAGAGAAGAAGAAAGGAACAGAAAATAGGTACAAAGGTAGTGCTTATTTCTAAAGAAATCTCTTCCAGCATACCTGCGAAAGGAGATATTAAAAAAAGAGATGCAGACATAGTGTGTAAAAGAAAAAGAGAGAATTGAATACATAAAACATAAAGCAAATAACTATTTAAAATATAAAATACAATATAAAAAATATACTGAGTTATAGTATAAAATACAAAACAAAACTACAAAAGGCTTTGTAATAAATGCAGACAGATGTGTTCTGCCACTTCTTCTCCGCAATTGACAAACTAAGGAGGGTGGGGGGTAATCATCATCATACTTCTGACCTTATCCCAATTTATTTGGGGTTAGTGCATCATGTCTAGTGATCGGATATTCGGATGCATTTTTACCTAAAGTACGTTCTTTCCTGGCAAAAGGTACAAAAGTATGGAAGCGGCTATTTAAATGCCAATTTTTGTTGCGGGATTGCGAAATTTCATAATTCTTTAGTAAGTATAAAATGTAGTACTCAAAATATCGTAACGAATATTTTAAATTTATTTAAAACCTGGCAACAAAGAAAAAAATACAACAACTATTTGAATTCGTATTTTTGTGCTGAAATGTCGAATGCTAATACAAAATGGTAAATATGTCTGGGCATAATTCATTTGGAGCTAAACGAAAAAGTAACTAGAATGGTTTTTATTTTTTAAATAAACTCTTTTTCCCATACTGACGCGCGCTCCATACTAGTCAACACTCAAACTTTAGGTAAATATGCATCCGAATATCCGATCTCTAATCATGTCTTCTTATGGGTGGGAGGGAATATCTTATGAAATGTTTTTAATTTGAGGTATACAAGGTGTTGTTGTTAGGGTTCCGTAGCCGAATGGCAAAAAACGGAACCCTTATAGATTCGTCATGTCTGTCTGTCTGTCTGTCCGTCTGTATGTCACAGCCACTTATTTCCGAAACTATAAGAACTATACTGTTGAAACTTGGTAAGTAGATGTATTCTGTAAACCGCATTAGGATTTTCACACAAAAATAGAAAAAAAACAATAAATTAAGGGGGTCCCCATACTTAGAACTGAAAACCAAAAAAAAAATTTTCATCAAACCCATACGTGTGGGGTATCTATGGATAGGTCTTCAAAAATGATATTGATGTTTCTAATATCATTTTTTTCTAAACTGAATAGTTTGCGCTAGAGCCACTTCCAAAGTGGTAAAATGTGTGTCCCCCCCCCCCCTCTAATTTCTAAAGTAAGAGGAGGAAAATTCTGAAAATATTTAGGATTGTAGAACGTAAAAAAAACTATCAACGAAATTTGGTTTCAATAAGATATGATGTTTAGTTTTTGAGATATGGGACTTTTTCATCAAACTGCAGCAGTAACTTTGTTTTTCATAAACATACTATGAAAAACAAATTTAGTTTTGCTGTTGTGTGGAAGTTTACTAACTAATACTACTAACTAATGAATGACAGTTCAAAATATTGTTATTATATTGTTTGGAGCTATGGAACCCTGTGTGCGAGTAAGACTCGCACTTGGCCGGTTTTTTTTAATGGATGGAGTGTCACAAGCCACATATTCTGTTAACAGACAAGTACTACATACCAAGGCTGACAAGAGCAGCAATTGAATTATCGAATATACGAGTGACACAAGGAATAGAAATAAATGACTTACCCTGAGTCTCTTAGCCGGTTGTTCAGGAGTCGCGTCGCCCCACGTCGGTGTTTTTGATAACGCTCGCTTTTTCTTGTTCAACGCTTGTCCTACAAACAAGTAAACATATTTTAGAAAACTTAAGGTAAAAAAATCAGATGTGCGTCACACCGAGTCACACGTTTAGAGGGGGAGGGAGTGACGACGAAGTGTGACATTGGTTGGAAGGGGTCCTAAATATAGTGACGTCTTATTTCAAAATCTATTAAATCTTAGTATTGAAACACGAGAACTATTATCGAAAAACTTAAATTATGTCCAACTCTATTTGTATAAACGTGTCACTATAGAGAGGGGGCGGGAATTTGTACAAACGTGTCACCCTAGAGAGGGAGCGGGAATTTCACAAATAAGACCAGCTGTGAAAAGGACGATGGGAGGTCAAAAAATCATGACGTAATTTATGTATGGCCCCTAATCTGCAAATGTGGTATACTGAACCATAATCTGAGCTAATTATTTTAGGATCAGCTTCCAGTCTGACTGGATAGTGCTTGATGACCTCCACACCCAGTAACTGGGTAATACGATACCCCTTGGTAAGACTGGATGTCAGACTTTTTGGCTTACTGACAACTCGTAACGACTGTCAGTCAAAGATCTACAAATGACAGCCAGGACCAACGGCTTAACGTGCTTTCCGAGGCACGGAGGAAACTCGGTATGTAATTATGGTCACCCATCCACGGACCAACCTCGGCAAGCACGGCTTAACCATAAACATCGACCTGTGCGGCATATTATATAGCCACGAAGTAACGAACTCCTCCCCAATACTACTTACCATCAGGTGTAAAAGGGTTGATATTGGCTACAGCTCGTCTCGTCATCCTCGATTCGTCCAGCTCGTCTGGTGGTAGACTGCCTAGTGCGCTGTCTTCGTCTCCTGACGGTGGATGGAGGTGGTGGCTGGAGCCTGATGGCATGCCTGTAGAGAAAATAGTGTTCATTCAATAAGGTACATTGATAACATAATAATGTCTCCGTTATGTCAAAGCTATCCGCGACTTAAAAGCGTTTAAACCTTACGGCATTTCTTACAAACTTTCAAGTCCTTATTTTCCGAAATAACTAAACCGATTTTAATGAAACTTAATACGCATAAGCAGAATACATAGGTCTTAAAAGTTACCTAAAAACATTTTCGAAATGTCTTTAAAAAAGAAGAAATTGGAAATTTTTGTTTCTATAGATAATTTATAATCCGTCTAATTTACCTGTAACACTATTTTTCGAAAATGTTTTTTAAGAACTTTTTAGACATATGTATCCTGCTTATGCGTATGCAGTTTCATTAAAGTTCGTTCAGTCGTATCGGAAATACGGACTCGAAAATTTGTATAAAAGGTTGTACGGTGTAAACGCTCTTATGACTACCTATTGAAAAACCCGACAACAACTATAAGGCAGTAAGCCCTAGAGACACAACGCCCGTGCTCAAAGGATCCTCGTTTTTCTTATCTTCATACCCCCAAAACTGGTGACCCAGACGTCACTAAGGAGTTTGATGTTAGTTTTTTAATTGTTTCATAGATAGCGCTGTAGCTGTAGTACTTACTCGATGAATCAACGACCAGTGATCCAAAATCACGCTACTTTAAAAAAATACCAGCCAAGTGCGAGTTGGACTCGCGCACGAACGGTAACGTACCATAATTTATAAAAAGTAGGAAAATTTTTTATTTTTGTGGTTGTCCCACACAAAAAAATTTTTTTTGCTAGTTTTTTTAGAATTAAATATTTATTTCATTCAGATTTTAGTATTTGTTGTTGTATACACGGTGTAAATCACCTCATCACGAAGCCGTCAACCAAGCATTCTGTACATGAAACTAAGTAACGCAAAAATTATTGCTAGGAAATGACTTTTTTTGGGGGGTGTAAAATCATGTTAGGTGGTAGAACTCAATGTAATGCACTCAAAACATTGTGCTGATGGACGGATTGATTAGTAAAGGGGTCGTGGAGGTGTTTAAAGTAAAAATCTTCCATTAAAAACTTGTATTAAAAAAAAATACTTGTCAAATGTTGGAACTTTGACCCCTAATATCTCCGTAACTAGAAGAGTCCCAGGTATGGTGTTGAACAAAAAAAATATCGCAATGGCTGGGAAAACCAGTGCCTTTCGGCTTCGTTAAGAGGTGTTTTACACCCCTTATTGTATAAATACATAATCTGTACAAATTTCAACTCGCTAACCACGGTTCATGAGATACACAGCCTGGTGACTGACGGACAGACGGACAGTGAAGTCTCAGTAATAGGGTCCCGTTTGACCCTTTGGGTACGGAACTCTAAAAAATGGAAGTCATGAGGAGAGGCTTATGCCCAACAGTGGGATGACACAGACTAACAGTATCAGTAACTTACCCGACGGCGCACTTAATTTAGGCGGGAAGAGCCTGGAGCGCGGCGGATGATGTGATGGCGTCGAACATTTCTCTAGAAGCGTCTTCGGAGTGTGGGGACTGTCGAATAATCTGGAAATAATAAGAGACAACTCATTGGTAAGTAGGTAATAGTCTCAAAAACTTTTTTCCAAAAAAAAATTACCGACTTCCAAAAAAACACTAAAAAGTAGAAAATATCTAAAAAAAATGTTTTTATTTTACCCTTTTTAGTTGTTTTATCTCACATAAATCCTAGCTAAGTATCAATTTTACATTGTAACTAGACACCAGCATGTCGTCCATACCATATGAATAATTAAATAAAAAAAAATGTTCATAAAATGAAAACTACTGGGCCAAAGCTAAGTAAAATTTTTAAGGGACCAAATGACAACTACTCCGCATCAAACTAAAGAAGAATCACGTAAATCGGATCATAAATCTCAGCGTAATCGGTGTACATACAAAAAAAAATACCAATCCAATTGAGAACATCCTCCTTTTTGAAGTCGGTTAAAAAGAAAGGATTTCTAACATAAATAATAAAAGATGTAAAAAAAAAACCGGCATTGGGAACAGGGTCCGAGCTACCGGTGGTCAGGGCTCTTGAGAGAGGAACCTCCTAACAATACGCGCCGTGTCCAGAAGTACTGCTTTCTGAATCAAGCCCTTGATCCAGCTGCCAAGCGAAAGCCTACTAAGATGTTGGTCGAGGCTTTTGGCAATTAAGCCATTGGCCGACACGACTATCGGCACAATGACTGCTGTATTCACATCCCACATGTCGACAACCTCGCGAGCCAGATCTAGATATTTGAATTGCTTATCTTTCTCTGCTTTCACGAGGTAATGAATAAAGGAAAGATGTAAAAAAAAAAAACAAAATCAAAAGTCATTTATTCAAATTATGCTGATAATCAGCACACCAAGTATACCAAGTCATTTATTCAAATTAGGCTGATAATCAGCACTTTTTGAACGTAAACATTACAAGAGACAGTCCCCCAAAACGCCCGCCCTTCGCCACTTCCTAGTGTTGTAGCTGGGAAGAAGAAGTGGCGGAAAAATCTCCCCAGCAAAAACGGACCCTTTGCGAAGCCCGTGTATCAAGCATTCTGTACACAGGGCAACACAGTATGCATTTCCAGTATACCATGGCCTTGCTTTGTATAGATTTCCCGTACAATGAGAGGTCCGCATAAACTGGTTATGCATAGCTTGACAGGTGAGGAGCTCGTGGCTAAATAGTAACAGCCGCAAGGGTCGATCTTTAAGGTTAATCCTTGCTTGCCAAGATTGGTCCGTGGATGGGTGACCATAATTACATGCCGAGTTTCGCCTCGGAAAGCACGTTAAGCCGTTGGTCCCGGCTGTCATTTGTAGATCTTTGACAGGCGTCACGAGTAGTCAGAAGCCAAAAGTCTGACATCAAGTCTTACCAAGGGGTATCGTATTACCCAGTTACTGGGTTGTGCAGGTCAGATAGGCAGTCGCTTCATGTAAAATACTGGTACTCAGCTGCACCTGGTTAGACTGGAAGCCGACCCCAAGATAGTTTTGCAAAAAGGCTAGGCCGATGATGTTGATGCATAGCTTGACTGGTAGTCGTGCGTAAATAACCAAACTCCAAAGAACTGTCTTACCAAGTAACTTTACGCAAAAATGGTTGCTGGGAAACGATATTTTTTTGGGCTCAATGTAGTGAACTCTACGATATTTTACCAGTATTTCCTAAGCACAAATCTTTTAGTATATGTAGATAAACACTATCTACCATATCACCTATCCTCTCCAAACACATTTTTTTTACAAACCTACGTCATTCACTACCAAAAACAGCTGTCCCCAAAACATTCACGAAACCCAACATTAAAAATCTTTAGCCCACCTTTTCGGAACGCACCCCTATTCTTTTTTTTTCTTAAGGCAACCTCAGGTGTTCAAAATTCAATAGAGAAGAGACGCAAGTGTGTTCTTTGTCGTTAAGACTTACAAGTTTAAATGTGTGGGGCGACCCTAAGATTTTTTTGGGTACCTGTATTTGATATTATTACCAAGACTTGTGTCGTAGGATGCAAGTTGGTCCAGGTGGTATTATCGTGTATTTAAAGCAAGTTTTGGTTAGTGAAGGGTGCTGGCCAAAATACTGGCAGGTTAAGAGGGATCTCTAGTGGGCCTTTCTCCTAACAAACGTATTCCGCTGTTTTCTTCGTGGATAATGGCGTCTAGAGCAATGTTTTTTTTCCAAAAAATCTAAGTCTTGTTAATACATTTTTCGTCTTTTACTCTGGACGCTCTTAACTTGCCCGTATTTCTACATCGTTCTCACATACTAGTAATTCTCAACACGATTGATGTAACCAAGATTTTGTAACATATTTTGATTTAAAAGAGTGTCCATGGAGTTTCTTGCCCATTCTTCTCCATAGAGATCTACGCTTTGGAATGGACAACTACAGTACTTTCACAAGTTATTATGTCTTGTGACTGGGACTGTAGCTTCGCGTTCTTCTTTTTTGTTCTTTGACTTTCAAAAGTGCCTGTAATGGTCTAATTGAAATAAATGCTTTGAGTTTGAGTTTACATACCCCTATCATTTTTTTTTTCAAAACATGATCACTAAAAGAATTATGACAATCCAAAAACCCGAAAAAAGCCCGTTTTTACCGCCATGTTCAGACGACTATCAAACAAATTAGATAAGTTAAAAAAAAGGAAATTATAGAAGCATAGATATACTTTTCCTCTAAATTTTGATATAGATCAGTTTAGTTTTGAAGAAGAAAACAGCCGAACACAAAACGTCTTTTGGTCAAGACTTTTGTAGGTAAAATCAGCCTGAGCTGCAGTTGTCCCTTTCGCACTTTACGGGAGCTTGGTCGGGCGCAGCGCGACGGCAATAGTTTCTTCAATGACCTATTCTTCAAATTCCTCGGGACTAGAGTCCCCTCTTAACAGACACTGGCTGGTTTTCTAGAAAAAAGATCGCATATGCTAATAAATATTTTTTCTTTCTTTCTTCTTTATATGCAAAATTTCGATAGTTCTCAGTTGGCGTTAAATATTGCGTCCTAATGAAAATCACTCTGATCTTTATTCTTGTTGCAATAAGGTTGCTTGGTCTGACAACCAGTTTTACCAAGAGATATCGTATTATCCAGTAATAATTAAACTGGGTTGTGGAGGTCAGATAGGCAGTCGCTCCATGTAAAATAATTATACATGGTATTATGCTGCATCCGGTTAGACTGGAAGCCGACCCCAACCGTCCCCAACATACTTCAGAAAGATCTGGGCATATGATGATGTACTTTTTAAGTTTATCTTGTACATCACTGACAACGGTGAAGGAAAACATCGTGAGGAAACGGAGACTTATAAATTTATCATCATCATCATCTGCCTAGCCTTTTCCCAAACTATCTTGGGGTCGACTTCCTCCGTCTAACCGAATGCAGCTGAGTGTCAATATTTTATATGAAGCGCCTGCCTATCTGACCTCCACAACCCAGTAAGTGCGTAATACGATACCCCTTGGTAAGACTGGATGTCAGACTTTTGACTTCCGACTACTTTACCTCTCTATCTACGAATGACAGCCGGGACCAACAGCTTAAGGTGCTTTCCGAGGCACGGAGGAAACTCGGTATGTAATTATGGTCACCCATCCACGGACCAACCTCAGCAAGTATCGCTTGACCTTATAGATCGACCCGTGCGGCTGTTATTATTTAGCCTCGAGCTCCTCAGACTTTTTATAAGTCTGAAATCGCCAACGCGTCTTCAGTAAGCGTGGTGATCAATGCTCGTGCCATCTCTGTATGAGTAGAAGCTTTTGCCCAGCAGTAGGACAGTAATAGACCGATATTATACGAAGATGGACTATTAGCCAGAAGAAATAATACGGAAAGCGGAGAACCGGTTATATTAGGGCGCAACTTTCAAACAAAATATTGAACAATGGAACGCAATATTTTGATTCTCGTTTCCGGAAACTATAAGGTACAAAGAATCTATGGTAATGCTTCGAATTTCAAATGACCAGAACGAAATCGAACGTTAAAATAGTCCAAACATTTAAAAGAAGGACTGGCCAAAAAGTCGTTAAAAATCCGACCTTACAAAACACGTGACCTCATACCTACGCTAAAAAAAAACCGCGAGAAATTTTTCGGGAAAAAACCAGTATTTTTATCGCAATTAGCATTTGTTTGAAAATAAACTTTAAAACTTACACTTTTAGATTCACTTTCGCGAAACATTTCTTGCTTTGTCACACACCTTTCATTAAAAACCGTCCTTACCTCGATGCGTTCACGGTTTATTTCACCTTGTACGTAAAAAGACATGTGGGTGTGTTTTTTTTCGCAAGAGGCAGATGTCAGCTGCTGTTTCGATCATATGTTTTCTTATATAACTGTTCTTTAACTGATTTTACAACGAAATTCCTTTGACTGAGTCACGAATAATAGGTGTTTTTTGTTGGCATAAAAGCTGCGCGCTGAATATCCGTTGGGTAAGCTGAGTTCAAGGTAAGTACTTGTTGAAAGGATATTATTCACAAAAAAGATAGTATTTTGGGCATTTTGTATCGTGAGAATAGTTCATCATCATCTGCCAACCCTTTTTCAACAATTTTGGAATCGGCTTCCAGTCTAACCGGATGCAGTTGGGATCTGCGCCCGGTTGATGGCAAAACGCTCGATCCGTATTACTTTGTACTTAAACATAACCGATATCATCCTCATCTGCTTAGCCTTTTCCCAACATGTTGGGGTCGGCTTCCAGTCTAACCAGATGCAGCTGCGTACCAGTATTATACATGGAGCGACTGTCTATCTGACTTCCAGAACCCAGTTAGTACTGGGTAATACGATACCCCTTGGTAAAACTGGTTGTCTGACTTTCAGGCCACTGACTACCTGTAACAACTGTCAGAGATGAACAAATGACAGCCGGGACCAACGGCTTAACGTGCACTCCGAGGCACGGAGGAAACTCGGTATGTAATGGGTGGTCACCCATCCACGGACCAACATACGCAATTGCAGCTTAACCTAAACATCGACCCGAGTAGCTGTTATCATTAAGCCACGAGACCGACTTCAGAGATGATCTTTTAAAAAGAACGATGTAACGATTTATAAAGCTTAGGAATGCGTCCATGTTTCGAACCGAGCAGCTGTTCGTGGACAAAATGCGATGTCATTTCATGATACGGTTGTTTCCGCTTACAAACAAAATTCAAAAGGTGTGTAGGGAACATAAATAGTGCTCCCGGGAAATCCCGTATCGCAAAATCGATCGAGGGAACGCCTCGTTGGCCTAGTAGTGGCCAGCGCGACTGCAGAGTATGAGGTCCTGGGAGGCTATAAAATCACGCTAAGAAAAATAGGAGAGCAGCATCAATGAAAAATATTGCAAAAACGGGGAATATGTGACGCAGATGAAGTTGCGCGGGTCAGCTAGTAGTTTAGATAATTACTAGAGGTCGGAATTAGGTAGAGTTATTTTAGTACTTGCATCGAAATGTCGATATTAAAATGGATCTTCTCTTGCGTGTGCGCATTGGAATTTTGCAACTTCGGACATCCGATGTCGGATGGTTTAAATTGTGTAAAAGTAAAGTCTGCTCTCTATAATTAATCACTGGATTTAAGGCATATCAACTTTATTCTTTCGCTGTATGAAATCAGTGTAAGTACACAAATAACTCTACCTAATTCCGACCTCTGATAATTACTTTGTGATGTAAGAACCGGCCGATGTGAATTCCCGGAACAAGGTCATTTGATTAAATTCCCGGTATTTCCTGTTGCTGTGATTTCATAACTGGGATTTTGCGATATTGTTCTGTAGTCGTACATAATGACTCATCATCCTTCTGCCTGCTGTCCTAGCAATGTATGTATTTGCGGTCGACGCAAGAGTTCTTTCATCTCTCATACATTTCTATATGCCGTCATTTGAGTATTGCACTCTTTCGACCAATATATTATCAGTTTTAGCACGTCTTTTATTTTTTTGATCTATGACATGCCGGTTTCCTCACGATAAAAAAGTGGGAATTTCTGTTTCTTCAAATAATTTATAATCGGTCTAATTTAGCTGTTCCTAATACTATTTCCGAAAATTTTTAGTAACTTTTAGTTAATAAAAACTTAGATTTTTATTAACCTTTTGAACGCCAGAGCATAAACGCACGCGCGTGCCCTCCACGCCAAGCCAATAAAAAAATAAAAAAATATTGTTAACTTATTTTTTGATAAGATATTTAATATTCAAGATATATAGATCGTATTTTAAAGATATTTAAATAAACACACACAAAAGTAATGATATAAACCGCTTATTTAGTGTTATAGTACACCACATTTTTTGTCACATATTTGTTCGTTGGCGTACTGGGCACGCGCTTGCTTGTCACGTATATGTGACAATGGCGGTCAAAAGGTTAACTTTTAAGACCTATTTATCCTTCTTAATGCGTATGAAGTTTCATTAAAATCGGTTGTCATTTCGGAAAATAAGGACTTGAAAGTTTGTATGAAATGTCGTAAGGCGTAAACGCTCTTATTTGTCTTTAATGAATAAATCAACACCTTTTTTACTCTAGAAAAACATTATTTATCATGCATCACATGGATCTATTGTGTCACAAAGTGAATGTGTAACCCATTTCCATTCATTTCAATAATTACAAGGTATGCATGTTAAATGGAAAAAATACAGTTATGGACTTGTATGGACTATTCTTGTGTTTTTGACCCTGTCATTGTTTTGGAAAAGGTTGAACCTGTTTTGAAAATTAGAAAGTTTTTTTTTACTGTAAGTAGTTTTAACCTTGGTTTTAATGTACTTTAATCTTTAGAATGCACTTGGGTTCATTACATAGTATCTTATTATTTTCAAAAAATCAAATTAAGAGATTTAAATCATGTTTTTATTTCTATAATAATGAAAACGTTGTAAACGATTATTCTCGCGAAATAAGTACGGCGACGACACGTGAAATCCTATTTTTTTTTCTTTCATTTAAACAGATTTCCACCTACATTCAATTAAATATTACATTTGATACTACTTATCAATGTAACCAAACAATTATAGAAAAATACTAGTTCAATTTCATGTTGTTTTTTCCTTATTATTAAAACCACAGCCCAGAACAAAACTACACAATTCGCCATTCTTTTACTCCAAAAACCTTGTTTAAAAAAACATTCATTTAAAAAAAAAACTTTTTATCACCCCACATAACAAGTTTTTTCGCGACAACGCAAATAACAGTACATTTGTATAGAAACCAGTCAAACAAGCTTGGAATGAGGTCACCTATGAAACGAGGGGTAATAGACCAATAGAAATGGTGTAGTTAACATAATTTTCGAATTTCGAATGTGTAAATGGGTTTTTCCATCAGGAATTTCTCAGGTAGCTACGGCGCCTGGATTTGTGCCCGGTTGATGCCAATTGGAATGAGGTCATCCATAGAATAGGGTACATGTCAAAACTTGTTTTAGCATGTGGAGAAGTTTCTAGGGATTCTGAATGCTGTGAGCAAAATGGCAGATTGAAGAGGTAAAAAATAAGTACTTATACTAGTTAACAATATGCGTACGTTAGTTAGTTTATATTTAGCTTTTTTTTGTTAATATTAAGTTTTAGTTATTCTTTAAGTAGCTTTAATTTACAAAAATAAATATATATACTTATTCAATAAACATCGATGATAATTGATGCTTGATTTGACTATTTGACTATTCAAGATGCATATATAATTATACTTCTGTGAACTTTATACACAAAAAGTTGAGTGTTTTGTTGTTGAATGTAAAAGTAATTTTATAGAAGGTCATGGCCAATGTTGCATAAAAATTACATTAAATAAATCTTGTTTGTTTTTTTTTTGTTAACCTTCTTTGTCCTAGTAATCGGCAAAGGATTACCCTAGAGAAAAATGTAGATCTAACATAATAACAAACAATTAACCAGAATCTCTAGGCGAAATAATAGTAATAGCAATATCTCAAAACATTATAAAGAGTTATCATTTACATGCAAACTCACTCTATCCCAAAAAAAAAGTATAACATGGTTAAAATCTTCTAGAAAGAACTACCATAACAGTAAAACATGCTCATATTCTAGAAAGATCTTGCCAAAATAATTATTTATAGAATTTGTTTACTATAGTACTATTTTCCTCTACTCCAAAAAAAAAATGAACAATGACAGGAAATAAATCTTGAACCTTCATGAATACCTATTGTCCAGTTATTTTAAAGAGGGGGGACTAGTCAAAACCTGTTTGGAGGAGAGGAATGGATTGTCTTTCAGGTTTAAACCTGTGATTTGTGATGATGCAAAAGAGACAAGTTCAGACCTGTTGGAACTGGAAGTGGGTGAAATTGGGACAGATTTTTGGGTGATTGATCAATAATATTTTTATGGAATTATATGGTAAAAGGCTCGTGGCTAAATAACAACAGGCGCACGGGTCGGTCTGTAAGGTTAAGCCGTGCTTGCCGAGGTTGGTCTGTGAATGGGTGAGAATAATTACATACAGAGTTTCCTACATGCTACGGAAAGCACGTTAAGCCGTTGGCCCTAGCTGTCATTTGTAGATCTTTGACAATCGTTACGAGTAGTCAGAAACCAAAAGTCTGACATCCAGTCTTACAAAGGGGTATCGTATTACCCAGTTACTGGGTTTTGGAGGTCAGATAGGCAGTCGCTTCATGTAAAATACTGGTACTCAGCTACATCCGGTTAGACTGGAAGCGGACCCCAAGATAGTTTAGGAAAAGGCTAGGCAGATGATGATGGTCCAAAAGTTTCCTGCCTTCACAGATTAGATTAATCAGATATACAAAACTATCATGTCACTAAGTTACTGATAGCCTGCGTCATCCCACTGCTGGGCAAAGGCCTCTCCCCATAACTTCCAATTGCAGAAAAAGTTAAAAAAGTAACATTTTTGTTCAATATTGTCTGCCTTTATTTCAATGCATTTTTGTTTGGATATATATAATAATATGTAGGTAAGTAATATAAGCTTCCTCATCAGAGTTTTATTATGCACGGTTAATGCAGTTTTAATTTTTGGATGATCATAATAAATTATGTCGCTGAAAGTAAGTATGCAAAAGTTTGGGTAGCCAATCAGAAATGGAGTTATTATCCACTCATAAGAATTTCTGAAGGTTACAATTAAAAATTGAGATTTTCTTTTATATTTGCAGTAGATTAGGAATCTGTGAATGAATTTAAAGTAGATGATTTAAAGCAAAAAGAAAAACTATTGAAAATTTTGAGGAAAAGGTGACCTTTCAAGGACAAAATTCTATAACTCATGATGATAGATGGTAAATAAAAACATTCAGGTTTAGCCTTAATGCAGCTCTGATGGAATAACCGCCAAGTAAGTTCTTCATAGTATGCTTAGTCAATCAATTTTCAATTACAACAAATCAGTTCTTTATTGCCTATAATCAATAATGTTGAGTTCAAGTTTAAACTTGACTCGTTCATATGAACTTTAGTTCAATTGGCATTTGAATACCAATTATTAATTGATGAAGTATAATTAGGGTTGATGATGAGCATCACTGTTTCATGACAATCATCATGAGTAATAGAGAAGTATGGAAGAAGAAGACATCCTGGGCTGACCCCAAATGAATTGGGATAAGGGCAAGATAATGATGATAAGCATCACTAAATAGTCATTAAAATACAACTATTAAATCAGATGAAAGGAGTTTGTTAGTATTGTAGCAGGATGTTTGTATTGATTTATAGTCATTGCTAGGTAAAGACAATAATGGAATTGACTTTTAAGATCATCATAATATTTATTAGTGTTAAAGTATGCATACTCTTTAGAGAAAATACTTCTCTATGGGTTCTTCTTGGCGGCAAGTTTGTTGTTAACATTTTGACATTTGTATTTCAACATAGAAATTCTACAAATTTATTTCTCCATCCAAATGTACATATTTCCTTAGTTTTTTTATTTTATTTTACATTAGTTTTATTAATTTAAAAATTAGGGACTCTCCCAAATATGTTGGGATCAGCTTCCAATCTAACCAGAAACATCTAGGATGTTGTATTTTTAGATTATTCTGCTAAAGGTTAAGGATTATTCTAGTTAAGAGGGATAGGCAGTGGTGTAAGTAAAGTTAATCATAATTCAAAACATTTGTAAGAGAAAGTTGGCATTAGTTTTTGTGCTCAAATGCATGTTTAGTCGAAAATTATTAGTTTCTAGTAGACATTGATTTAACTAAGGGATTGTGCTTGAGAAAGTATGCTATTTTACATCCTGATGAATGAAAAAACATCAAACAATCAATAAAACATGTTTACATGAACGAAAACATGCAAAATTCGATCAAAATAGAGCAAAAAAGTGGCCAGAACATTCGATGCACAATAAAAGTAAAATTATTATTCAAATTGAATAATTAATTTGACATTCAGACTCTCAAGTGTGTGAACAAGTGAAAGTTACGTTATTTACGTCGTAAATACGAGCTCAGAGACGCTATAGGGGGTTTGAAACGCCACAAAACTATGTAGCGTGGTGATTTTCTATAGAAATTTGGTAGAGTAAGACCTGAGTTACATACCTGAGAGCCCTAACTCTCTTGTATGGAGGGCTATGGGAAACTGGAGGCGGCAATGCATCCCTCATGCCGTCATCGTCATCCATGCTACTAAAATCCAACTTCCTTGGCACTATAGAAGAAGGTATCGGACTTAAATTGTCCGAAAATATATTGAAAGAGTCTGACATTTCACATGAAGTTTCTGCCGACAATTCCGATGAATCGTGCTTGTTAATGAAGCCCGTCTTCATTCTATACCACTCGGTCATCTTCGTTAACACATTAAAACACTTTTACAACAAAAATATCACAATAAAATCACTATTTTCTTAAACAATTCACAAAACGATCTCACTTTCACGCACTAACAACGTTATGGCGGATGACGCATAGCACCTGTTTAATTGCTCCGCCAATCACAGCGATTCATTTGACCGGTGAGTTGAATACTCAAATTCTATTGGCAGGGGTTATTTTTTTTAAATAACGAAGTAGCTTCTTTGTCTGTGATTGGAGGATTTATGGCTGCGTTCGACTTCAAATTAATTTTTGGATGCGTTCACAAGAACGCATCCTTATTTTTAAGAGAAAATATTATGGTATAAACCATTGAAATTTTCTCTTCTTCGAGATGACAATAAAAAGAACGGAAGATTAACACATGCTGTGCCGACCAAATAAATTGGAATAAGGGCAGAATAACGCACGGGATACCGGGCCTCAGATCCGATCTCTCCGTAAGGCCCTGGTGGAGCATTTGAACCTGTCCTTGCAGGCAGTCTCCGAATGGGGCGAGGCCAATCTGGTCAGTTATAATGCTACTAAAACCCCGGCGTGTCTTTTTTCCGCGAAAAAGAGCATATTTCACCCGGCTCCAACTTTCCGGATGTAACCGTGCCAATAGCAGACCATCTCGAGCTTCTGGGCGTTACGTTGACATCAACCCTCAATTTTGGCTCATATATCGAGGCAAAAGCACCGCTGGCTGCCAAAAAGTTGGGGGTCCTTGCAAAGGTGAGAAGGTACTTCCCAGAACAGCTGCTCAACTTGTATCAAGCGTAGGTTCGATCATGCATGGAGTACTGTTCTCATCTCTGGGACGGATCTGCCAAATACCAGCTTGATGCAATTGAGTCGATTGAAAAGCGGGCCAAGAGGCTCATTGGCAATGAGGCACTGGTCAAATCTAAGCTCCAGAGCCTTGATAATCGTCGCTGAGTTGCCAGCTTATCGGTTATTTATCGGTTACATTTCGGGGAGTGTGCGATGGAATTGCATGATCTGATTCCGGCTAGCCCGTTTCATCATCAGACTACCAGACGTACGGCGATGCGCCATCGGTACTTGGTGGACATCCCACACATACGCACTAAGTGGTTTGGGAATACTTTTATTATGCGTACCGCTAAGGAGTGGAATTCCCTGCCGCATGCCGGAGTCTGTGTTTCCCGACAGCTACAATCTAGGGGTCTTTAAGTCAAGAGTGAATAGGTTTCTTCTAGGCAAGCGTGCTTCACTGTCGACCACATTATCGCTTACCATCAGGTTAGATTGTGGTCAAGCGCGAGCCTATAGATAATAATAAAAAAAAAATGCTGATGGTAGAGTATACGGAGACAAGCATTACTGCATCGGGTCTCATGTTTTACAAGAACTGTCTATTTTCCTTAACTTAATCACAGCAAAACCCTGAGGAAAACGCAATAACACTTAGCCTGATGAGAATCAAACCCAGTGAATAAGACAGTCACAACACTAGTTAATAAACTCGAAGGTTGATAACTTAGCAATTATCCATCCTTCTAAAAAATGTTTCTGTGCGGGTAGTTAACTCCAATGTTAAATCCCAGTTCAACTGTAAAATTATGACAAATAAATATTGATATGTAACGTGCGTGCAGTGAACCAGTATACGCTTAATTATGTTGTCAAACATATATTATTAAAAATACAACGTTGACGAAAATTTACGAAAAATTAGAAAACTTACTGATTTCTGAAAAGATACTTAATTTCCTCTACAAGTTCTTTCTCTTTCTCTTTCCTAAACATTGTTGGCGAAGTTTACCTTACCCACCTAGTCTATCTTAATCTGGAATAAAGTAAGGCTTACCTTATTCGACACTCCTTTTTGACAGGAACCCATGAGCTAAAGGCTCTAGAGTTACAACATAGCATATTTTATTTATAAAACTAGTTCATTCGCCAAAAGACGCAATTGTGTATTTTATGTCGCAAACAAGTGCTCTCTTAAAAAGATGTACTGTTTATAAAAACTCTGCCAAATCAAATCTGCAAAACCATAGCGTTTCGTATCACATTCCCAGCGGTAAAGCTGGGACAACGGGAACGAGTGAATTATAAAATAAATGTTGTTGTTCAGTAGAATTTTTTATTTTTCTTCTAAACGAAAAGACAGAAGTTAGGTTGAAAGAAAAAACCATATATTATTAAAAGTAAGTGCGTTGATTATAAGTCAATTATAGCCTCATATATAGAATTAATTAGTTAATTGCTAATTCCATGAACATATGCGATCCTTCGCTGCTGATTCATACAGAAGACTAGGGTTCACTATACGAAATGTGCGTGAATTTAACAAACCCTCTGGCAATAAAATTAGTTTATATGGCTTTAGTCAGAAGTAAAATAGAGTCAGCTTCAATTATTTGGAACCCCTATGAGAGTACTTACGCCTTGCTTCTGGAGAGGGTCCAAAAATCATTTCTTAGATTTTTATTTAAGAAACTGTTCGGGTACTATCCCTTTCTGTACCCCTCAAAACTTTTTCTTGGAATGTTAAATTCAATTCTCTCGAAGTCAGGCGAAATTTCTTTTTATTGATGTATGCTTGTCGTGTCCTTCGTGGTGAATCTGATTGCCTGGAACTAGTAGCTCAGCTTGTGAGGCTTTTTGTTCTGCCCACCCGTGCCAAAATACCAACTGAGAACTCGTGGAAACAGATTGTTGGACATTTGCACGCACAGTTTCATATTCTAATTCTCCCTTGGTTCGCGCCCAGGCAATGCTGAATGCTCTTCTGGCATCGACACCGGAGTGATATATTTGCCTCGAGCTGGGTAGACGTATGTCGTGGATGTTTGAGTTTCTGTGAAAAGATGAACGAAAGATGCGTTTTTCTTGTGCTTGTTCTGTGAGAGGATGCATGAAAAATGACTTTTTTTATTGTAATTTTAAGTATGTACTTTATTTAAATGTTTATCATATTTTTCCTAAATATGTTTCTTTTCACTGTACAGTTAATATTAATTAGTTAATTGGGAGGATGCATGAAAGATGACTTATCTTTGTTGTTGTAATTTATAATATGTTTAGCATACTTTATTCTAAATATGTTTCTTTTCACTGTACAATTACTTGGATTTTCTGTTATATTGTCCATGTGTTTTCAAATAAATAAATAGACGAAAGGTATAAGCCCAGCTATGAGCCATGTTTTAATTATGTAACTAATGTTTCGCTGATCACTAATCAAATTGTATAATTATTTATTTGTGAAATTTAGTCAAATTACAAAAAATTAAAAAACGTCTGCGTCTCGGGACGCTCGACAGAAGTGATAATTTAAACTAATCTACGTTGAACTATTTATTGTGTCCTTCGGCCTCATTCGGGGTCATATAAACATTATTTGAGTCAAGCATCTTCCGTTTCCGTGTCACATCTATATAGGTATATGCAACTATCGCTTTCTTGACAACACGATGATGACGTATTTCCGCCTTCGTTCACCAGGTGGCTGCAGCGCGCCAAGTCGTTCATTGGCGTCCTGATTTTCGGACGGTTCACATCTTTAAAAGTTAACGTTGTTAACGTTCGGTATTTGAGAAGTTATTTTATAATATTAGTTATTTTATCGGTATATGCATAGTTTTAGAACATAGTGTTCAATATAGTTTTCATAAGATGGCGGATAAAATACAGACGCGTAGTCGTAAAGATTCCGTTTCGTCATCGAGTTCGTCGAGTTCCTCAAGTTCCTCTGAATCGTCACCGGCTTCAGAGGTTGAGCTGGTTGAACAGGCTGATAAATCCCGTAAGAGGAAGAAGGCGAGTAAGAAGAAGAAAAGTAAGCGTCTTCGAGGGCAAAGCAAGGTAATCAAAAAGCTTGCAAAACAGGTCAGTGATTTGAAAAATTTATATTGCTACCCTCATAATATTTATTCTGAAAATGGAAATTATGATTGTGATAACCCTATATATTATGGTGATAACTTCAATATGGCCCAGGATGAACTAGATACAGAGAGGTTGTCAGAACCCGTCGCAGATCCTGCACCTGTTCAATCATTTGATTTTGATTTGGCTACGCAATTAAAAGAGCCAGCTGTCACTACAACCTCTTCTAATCAGTTAGAAGTGTTAAATTCCATTCAATATTTCAAGAATGATAACTGGAATAATGTTAGATATGTGGAAACACAAAAAATATATAATGCTCGTCCAGGATATGTGGACCTGGAAGTTAACGATGAAATCAAGTCTTTAGAAAAAGTTAGTCATCTACCCTCTGCAGATAAATTTCTTGGCTCTGTAACTCGTGCGTTGATAATGCAAAGCGAGGCTATGCAACAGGGTTTCCGACAGATAGTGGACTGGGCAAAGGATACTGGTAGTGTGGATTCAAACCAATTAACATTAAAATTAAAAGAAGTTTTTTCTGCTGATTATCAAAAAGTTTCACGAGATTGTTTACAATTAATATGTGGTCGTAGGGCCGATATAATTGAACAAAGGCGTGAATTGGTCATTAAGCAATTAAGAGATCAATCATTTAAGCCATGTTTAAAGAAAATACCGCCGTCTAGTGAATTTTTGTTTGATAAAGTACCTTTTAGTGAATTTGTAAAGAATAATGGCGGTGTTAGCAAAATTTTTTATCCAAATAAAAATATATTTTCTGGGCAAGAAAAGAAAACCCCTAGACCCCAGGCGGCGTACCCTGGACCTAGTGGGTATCAATCGTCCAGTCGCGCTTCTGCACTGACGATGAGTCATAGGTTTCCACCTCCTCAGAGTGTACCTTTTTATAACTATCAGGCAACGCACCCTTTCAATAACCCTAGATTTTTTCGCCCTCAATCAAGGGGAGGTCTCGCTGGACAACGCTTCCACCAGCCCTATAGTTTTCGGAGAAATGAATCACAAAACAATGTACCGCGAGGAAAGGGCTCGGGTAAATTCAATAAAAAGTTCTGACTCGGATCAGGAATTTCGGGGGGGTTGCTTACAAAATTATGTTACGGAATGGAAGAGATTGGAAGCACCAGAACCATTAATAAAGATAGTGAAGGGTTATCGTATTCCATTTCAAAAGAAACCGCCTCTGGTCCCGCCAAAGCAGGTGAAACGTTGCAATCTCACTCTACCATCTCCGGAGATGGACACGGTAATTCAAAGTTTGTTGAAACAAGGGATTTTAGAGTATGCCCCTCTGACACCGAGTTTCGTATCAAATTTCTTTCTGATTCTCAAAGGAGACGGAACCTACCGTCCCATTTTCAATTTAAAAAGTTTAAACAATTATGTGATTATAAGCAAGTTTCGTTTGATTTCGGTAAATCGGGTTCCCGATTTTATTCAGGACAAAGACTGGATGGTCAAAATAGACCTCAGGCAAGCCTACAACCACGTAAATGTTGCACCGGCACATCGTTGTTTTCTCCGCTTGTTGTATCGAAATCGGTTACTGCAAATGACTTGTTTGCCATTTGGCCTGGCGACAGCGCCCAAAGTTTTTGCATCGTTGACAAACTGGACCGCCGAGATTTTCAGGAATCTAGGCATACGAGTTGTGGTTTTTCTCGACGATTATCTCTTAGTAGCGCAGGACAGAATGACGCTTATAAAACACGTGAACATTGTTCTTCGGACTCTCGGTCAGCTGGGTTGGCAGGTAAACATGGAGAAGTCGATTCTTGTCCCTCAGAAAATAATAGAGTATTTGGGTTTGATGTGGGATCCGTGGCAAAATCAAAAATTTTTACCAGAAAACAAAATTCAGAGCATGCAAATGGTTTTGTCGAAGTTGCTCCGCCGGCGGAAGGCGTCTCTTCGAGAAATACAGAGTATCATAGGAGTTCTGAATTTTGCTCGTCTGGTAGTTCCAATGGGTCGTTTGAATTTTCGCCACCTACTGGCTTATTGCAACCTGGTCCTGAGAATGCCATGTCAGTCGTCTTACCTCTTGCCTGCGGAAGTGCTCGGAGAATTAAATTGGTGGAAAGTTCATTGTCTAGAAAAGTCCAGGCTTCATCCACCACAACTGAAAAACTTTTTGACCACCGATGCAGCCGATTCAGGTTGGGGGGCGGAGTTGAATGGTCTTCATTTATCGGGCAAGTGGACAAAAGAAGAAGAGCGGCTTCATTCGAACCACAAAGAGATGCTAACTATTCTAAAATGTCTGTTAGAATTCGCTCCGTCTCTTGAGTCATACATCTCTCCTACTGCAGTGCGACAACAAAGCGGTGGTGGCGTATTTGAGGAAGGAAGGGGGAAACAAGTCGAGGATCTTGATGGAGTTAATATATCGGATATTTCATTTACTTCAGAAGTACGACATTCATGTAATCCCCCATCACATACCAGGCAGGTACAACAACGTCGCAGACGGTCTATCGCGTCATTCGACGTTACAGGAATGGCATCTGCTCCCCGAATTCACCAGCATTGTCTTTGCAAAGTGGGGTGTTCCTCAGACAGATCTTTTTGCCTCCAGCACAGCTCACGTGGTGCCTTGCTACGTCACTCTAGATCAACGAGACCTGCGAGCATGGAGACACAACGCGTTCGCATTCAAATGGGATTTTCGTCTGGCTTGGATCTTTCCTCCTCCGAGTTTGTTACCTCGGGTCCTGATGCATCTCAATCAGGCTCGAGGTGTATTCCTGATAGTTGCACCGAGGTGGTCCCGAGCATTCTGGAGAGCAGACTTGAAGACCAGAGCGACCGCTCCTCCGTTCACGATTCACAGGTTATCGAAGGTGCTAGTGGACACCAGGACCGGGCAGCCACCACCTCGAGTGAAAGACCTGGTCTTGGAAGTATGGAAATGTGGGGGTGGTCAGAATCCTTAGGTGACTGGTCTGAGGAACAGAAGTGTCTGCTCAAACAAGGTTGGAGGTCGTCAACTTTGAATACCTATAGACCAGCATGGCAGAGATGGTTAAATTGGTGTTCGAAGTTTGGTGTAAATTTTTCAGACCCGTCAGGTAGTGAATTGGCTCGGTATTTAGCCGATTTACACCTAAGAGAAAAATTATCGTATCGCACAATTTTACTTCATAAATCGGTTGTGTCCACTTTATGCAATACAAAGATCGAGGCCCGTTTAAGTTCAAACATTTTAGTTAAGCAAATGATTAAAGCTATAGCATTGCAGCAACCTAAGAAGTGTCCACCCACTGTCTGGGATCCTCAGTCTCTGATAGGTTGGTTGGGCAGTAGACCTCTTCAAAATCAAAGCCTATTCGACATTTCAAGAGTTAGTGCAGTTCTTTTGTTGTTATGTTCAGGGCGTAGGATACACGACTTAACTTTGCTAAGTGTATCGCCAGACAGATGTATAGTAGGCGAGAATACCATAATGTTGTGGCCACATTTTGGGTCTAAAACTGATTCGGAAACTCTTATACAGTCAGGTTGGAAGTTATTAGGTAATGTTGAAAATGCGGCACTTGACCCGGTGGTTTGGCTTAAGAAACTAGTGGAAATTGGACAACCGCGTCGTTTGCTTTGTTCTAGTGATAGATTATTTATTACAGTTTGTGGAAAAGCTAAGCCAGCTACTAAAACTATATTAGCTGGTTGGGTTAAGTCGATTTTGAAGGAGGCAGGAATTCAGGCTACTCCGGGCAGTTTTCGTTCTGCGGTTGCTTCCCGAAGTTGGTTGGATAACGAACCTCTTGACGAGATAATGGCACGAGCTAATTGGAGATCCGGTAATACTTTTAAAAAACATTACAGGAGGGAAGTGGTTCCAGCACAGGGAAGCTCCTTAGTTCATTTTTTTGAGCCAATTAATTAATTATCTCGTTCAATGGAATAATTCATTTTTATTTATATTAAATGAGGTATTGATGAATGATAAATGTTACATGATTATGGTAAGTTTACAAAAAGATGATTTATGGTACGTATACATGTTGAGTTTATTCTGTTAGTGTTTAATTATTAAGTTAATTGTATTGTATTTTAAAGTGTTATTATTTAATTACAATATATTTAGTAAATATATAAATTGGTGTTTTATCTAAGAACATTCCTATAAGTTTGGTTCTATAGTACTTTATCTAATTTATTTTATAACACATTGGCGTCCCGTTCACCAGGCGATAACAAACAAAGCCTCAAATAATGTTTATATGACCCCGAATGCGGCCGAAGGACACAATAGTGGCGTTTTACCTTCAAATAAAACGCTTGTTGTGTCCGGAGACTCATTCGGGGTCATAATTTTTAAAGTCTGCCTGGTGTATGTGGTATCTCAAGTTTTTAGGTTTTTGAGGCCACAATGAACGACTTGGCGCGCTGCAGCCACCTGGTGAACGAAGGCGGAAATACGTCATCATCGTGTTGTCAAGAAAGCGATAGTTGCATATACCTATATAGATGTGACACGGAAACGGAAGATGCTTGACTCAAATAATGTTTATATGACCCCGAATGAGTCTCCGGACACAACAAGCGTTTTATTTGAAGGTAAAACGCCACTAATATGCGTGAAAGAAAGGGAAGCCAGACAGACTGGCGCCGTAACGCGTTACGTAACGTTACGAAGCGGCTAACCTTACCATAAGAAGTTATCACTTCAATTTGGGTCATTCGTTCATGACGAATGAAATATCAATTGGTTGTGTCACATCATTCGTTTTTGTTTGTTTGTTGTTATAGGACAATAAAATTGCGTTTGTTCAATGTGTGTGTGTTTCTTGTGGTTTTTTGTTTCGTGAGCTTAATAAGAGGCAGAAAATTTTGTTCAACGATTCGCTCTTCACCGGTCTCTAGAGCCATTTCCTCTATGCTGAAGCCGACAAAAAACAGAAACGTAACAATATTAGTCGATTTCCAAGGTTTTAGTCGATTCCAGCTAATGCTAGCTGTAAGCCAAGCTCATTCTTAGATGACATTTTGATTTGACATTGACATAACAGTTTTGAATGGAAAATCCTCGGTGTTTGGAATCACAATTTGGTTTTTCACGATAAAATAACATATATCTATCAATAAAAATTGTTAAGTGTTATTAAAACTAAAGTAAATGACTCGCAACGATCACATATCAACTTAGTGCCGTTTGAAGAAAATGGCGTTAATAGGATGGGTGAAAATTGTGTTTTTGTTATTCGGTCTGCCCTACTTGTGTTTGCAGGAGAATATAAACAAAGGAGAAATTATATTCCACTACAACAATACGTAAGTTTTCTTAAATACCCTCTTTCCTAGCTCCCTTCGTGACTTTCCCTGGTTTTCGAGTTCTCAATTTCGATAAAAATCGCATTTTGTTTATCGTGGGTAATTATATAGATATTTTAATCTGATTAAATCTGTATGGCCGATTGGAATGTCATAGACCTTTTAAGCTATTCCCTAATTAGTTGCCATAATCGATCTCGTTTGAATAACACTGGCAACTAATAATGTACTTACTAATAATACCTACTTTTTTATAATTTTTTTTTTTTTTGCTTGCTTCAGTGTAAAAGTACTTAAAGCCTACCTACCTAATTACCTGACTAATACAATATCAGCAGTTTTAAAGAGAACTGACCTATGAGAATGTTACAGTGTCTTAGTATTCTTTCTTTTTAAATATTTTTTGATAGAACATCAGTTATTGCAAAAGGCAGGAAATAGTTTTACAAAAATATATGTTGTTTCAGTAACAAGCTGTGACTGTATGAATAAAATTATATTTATCACAACATCCTTCTAGTCATATGCTGTTTGAATACTGTATATCAGAACAGCTAACCACCAACATTGGTACTTTAAATTTTTTTTTTGCCAGCTACCAACAAAACACAGATGACTAATCATGGACGATATACCTTATGTGACAGTTTTAACTTTTGCTTTTAACATGTTATTGGAGATTGAACCTTATGCCATTTCATTATGTTACTTTGTATTAAAAAATGCAACAGCTGTATTTATAAAGTAAATAAATAAAAACTGATTGTAAGAACAATAGTTGTTTAATCAGTATTGCTTTGTTTAAGATTTTTAGTAAACATTAAGTCCACTCCCTGTCCTTCTGTGGACATTCCCATCTATACTTATATTATAAAGAGGTCAAAGTTGTAAGTTTGTATTTAGGTAGTAATCTCCAGAACATTAATAATCTACATCGTTCTCACATACTAGTAACTCTCAACACAAATGATGTCACTAAGATTTTGTAACATATTTTGATTTTAAAGAGTGTCCATGGAGTTTCTTGCCCATTCTTCTCCATAGAGATCTACTCTTTGGAATGGGCAACTACAGTACTTTCACAAGTTATTATGTCTTGTGACTGGGACTGTAGCTTCATGTTCTTTTTTTTTTCGTTCTTTGACTTTCAAAAGTGCCTGTAATGGTCTAATTGAAATAAATGCTTTGAGTTGATTTGAGTTATTACACAAAAATTCTTACTAATGCAAAGCTATAGTATCCCACAGTGTCATCTAAACTAATATTATAAAGAGGAAAGATTTGATTGTTTGTTTGCATTGAATAGGCTCCGAAACTACTGGTCCGATTTGAAAAATTTTTTCAGTGTTAGCCCATTTATCGAGGAAGGCTATAGGCTAAATATCATCACGCTACGACCCATGGGAGTGGAACAGCAATGAAAAATGTTGCGAAAACGGGGAAAATATGACGCAAACGAAGTTGCGCCGGACAGCTAGTAGACTATATTTAGCCATGCCTGTGGGATACTTTCTGACCAAAATGCAAGCAAAGCAGTAGGTAAAAGCTAGAACATAATAAAATGAAAAAATATAATAAATTCAATAGGCTTCCAAAATCATCATTGCCAAGTCTTCTTCCATACTTATTTAAAACTTGGCATCTCTTCTGCCCAGACGTTGCAACATACAGGGTAAAGTACTTCGGTAACCCAGGTACTCTTCGCGTGATCGTCAGCAACACCAAGGAGCTGCTGGATTTTCTCGAGGAACTGGGGTGGATAGAGTAGTGTTCCCAGCCGTACGCAAAATTAGCGCTTTAGACGTGGAGTTGCCGAAACCAGCCCACTATACAATACAATGCAAATACTTGGCATCTCATCAGAAACCTCCTTTCTTGCCATGTCATCCTTCACACACTCCATCCATCGTTTCTTTGGTCTTCCCCTAGTCTTATACGGTCTTATAGACATCCGCATTCATACTATGACATACCATGACAACCAGTTACCATGGTAACAGATGGATGCAATTTTCCAGTCACAGACCACTTTCAGAATTCCTATTATGTACTTATTTATTATTTTGATATGTTTTCAGGTCTCTAGAATATCAATCAGAAACCCACACTGAAATTTTTGCATCGGTAATAAATTAAAAAAACTTTGTATAGGAAACCGCAGATTATTTTGAAATTACCAATGACAAATTTCTATATAGGGTTTGTTCAGAATGTTCTGAATATGCGGCAACTGTTTGGATGTCAATGTCCCTTTTACCGTTTACATCATTCATCATCATCATTTCAGACCTTTTTTTTTGGGGCCTTTACCTTTGGGGCTTTTGCCATAATCGCCACGTTTGGCAGGCGGGTTGACGATCGCAGTACGGTTGTTACAAAAGCACAGAGAACGCTGCTGCCCATTCTTTGGCAAATCCCTTAGTCGCCTCTTACGATACCCACGGGAAGATATGTGATAGTGCTATTCTTTACGTCCGACACCATACAGAGACACCACACAATCCGAAAGGGGCATAATCACATTACCATATCAACAAAGAAACATAAAAAAATTAGAAACTAAACATATTAATGAATTTAAAAAAACCCGAATTTTGAGCCCGAATTACCATCATTTCCCTCATCATCATCAGCCTCTAATGTTCCCACTGCATGGGCCTCACACACACACACAGGCCTCCTCTCTATGAGAGGGAGTGGGCTGTAATCCACCACGCGGGCCCATCGCGGGTTGATAGATGTCACATGTCTTCGAATTTTTTGTTCTAGGACATGCCGGTTTCCTCACGATGTTTTCCTAACATATTGTATAGATTTCAAAAGCCAACAGTCAATTCATCATCATCATCATTTCAGCCAAAAGACGTCCACCGCTGGACATAGGCCTCCCCCAACGCCACATTGACATAAGGGGTTTTACCATAATCGCAATAGGCAACAGTCAATTGCCTCCTTGCAATTTGATACCATGAAATGCGCTTGAGCTTTAACGTGCTTTTCACGGAGAGGTCTTGACTTAGCTTATCAAAATAATCAATAATATTTTGTTTTCCCCACAAAAATAAATAAAGATACCACCTTTATCTGAGAAGCCCAGCCAATATACTCATTAATCAATATTTCTAGATAAAATTTAATGTTTTATTTTATTACTTGACATGATAAAAATAAAAGAATATTGGATGAGTCAGTAGACTAATTAAGTTGTTAGATTGTATAAGAATGTAGATAAAATAGTTGGTAGGGAAAGTTTAATAACCCTGTAATGTTTATCATTACATTTATTTCTCATTATCTTTTTTTCTCAAAAATGTTTTTAGTAACTATTTGGACAATTAGATCCTGCATAAGCGTATGAAGTTTCATTAAAATCGGTTCAGAGATTTCGGAAAATAAGGACTTGTATGAAATGTCGTTAGGATTAACGCTCTTAAGAAGTTAATAAATAAAATAAAAGCCATCTCAAGTTCTGTTAATAATTAGTAACTCACAAAATTAAGAGACCAGTAATCAATATGTACTCGTAACTAACACAATATAAAAACAACGTATTATAACAAGTATAATTTTTAACAAGCATGCCTGCTGAGCGGGAGCGGGATTCTTATCTTTCGATTCTTTCTCGGGATTTCATTGAAGGGAACCCAGGATCATGCGGTCCTGGGTTCGAATCCCGGGTCGGGCAATTTGGGTTATCACGAATTTATCAGTAGCAACTACGGAGTGTGTATTTGTGCCCGGTTGATGGCAATAGGCTTGTCCCCTATTACATAGGACTTAAACATAACTGGCTAAATGTGGGTGTACTATTATGTACAACTCTGCCTAATCCTTTGGGGATTACAGGCGAGATGTTATAATTGTATGTGTATCGTTTTGTTGCAGGTATAAATACAACATCCCATACAAAGTTGCTGTGAACAAGAGTACAGAATACATCCTGGAATTTGCTGGGGTAAGTCGTTTCATGCATGTTCAGATAAGGCACACTGATCATTTCGGGTCGGCACGTTCTGTTCGGCAAAAATAAAGGCGACCGGAAGCAATCACTCACTGTCACTGCACATGAGGCATAGGCATTCTCCCGTTTTAAAAAAATATCCGTTCTGCTATGCCGATGCCGAATAATTCCGACCCGAAATTGTATGTAAATGCTTGCTATTTCACTAAGCGCCGTATGAGAAAGTGAGATGCAAATATAATTCCAGTCGAAAAAAAACACTCCTTCGTGAAATGGGTTATTACAAAAAAAAATCAGTAGGTAACATATATTTGCAAAATAAGTTTTTTTGAACTTATTGATAAATAAAATTAAAGTATGTAACTTTCCGGGTTCATAAGTTCCATTGATTTTCGTTTCTGAAACATATTTTTGACCGACTTCATCAAAAAAAAAAAAAAATAATAATTTTTGAATTGAGAACCTCCTGTTGTGTATGTATGTAGACCGATTACGCTGAGATTTATGATCCGATTCACGTGATTCTTCTTTAGTTTGATGCGGAATAGTTGCCATTTGGTCCCATAAAAATGTAACATAGTTGGGCCACTAGTTTTCATTTTGTTTTTTTTTTTTTTTTTTTTAATTTAGTTATGTTCATTTTTAGGGTTCCGTACCCAAAGGGTCAAACGGGACCCTATTACTGAGACTTCGCTGTCCGTCCGTCCGTCCGTCTGTCACCAGGCTGTATCTCATGAACCGTGCCGTGATAGCTAGGCAGTTGAAATTTCTACAGATTATGTATTACTGTTGCTGCTATAACAACAAATTTTATACTAAAAACAGAATAAAATAAATATTTAAGGGGGGCTCCCATACAACGAAGTGATTTATTTTCTCGTTTTTATAAATAATGGTACGGAACCTTTCGTGCGCGAGTCCGACTCACACTTGGCCGGTTTTTGTTTACGTGTACGATGTAATTTTTTCGTGTGTATAGACGATGCGCTGGTGTCAATGCCATCTAGCGGTGACACCGTACAACACAAAATACAAAGTTGCCACACTACCAACAGATGGCGTTAAGCTAAATTATCAACAATTTCTTTTACAAAAAATTTTTTCAGGAACTGGAGAGTTATGATACTCCAGCTAGAGTGACGGTAGCCAGTGACTTTGCTAACAAGACGTATCCTTTGTTCATCACTGCGAGGCAGCAGAAAGGTATGTTCATCATCATCTTTAAGTGCTAACAAGAATCTGGGAGAGTCAGGCCCGCTACTACTACGTTGTTGACTGGCAAATATTTTTACCGCGGCATGACTTTATACTATTACTCGTTGTCAAAAATAATCGCCGCTCGGGTCGATCTTTAGGTTAAGCCGTGCTTGCCTAGGTTAGTCCGTGATTGGGTGACCACCCATTACATACTGAGTTTCCACCGTGCCTTGGAAAGCACGTTGGTTTCGGCTGTCATTTGTAGATTTAGACAGTCGTTACTGGTAGTTGAGATAGTTAGAGGCCTGAAAGTCTGACAACCAGTCTTACCAAGAGGAATCGTAGTTAGACTGGAAGCCGAACCCAGCATAGTTGGGAAAAGGCTAGGCAGGTATAGCAGAGACAGCCCTCCTCTTTGTGAGAAGGTGTGGGCCTTAATCAATCACGCGGGCCCAGTGCTGGTAGGTTGGACATACAAAATAATCTTTGGTTCCAGGAGTATTCTCATGGCAACTGCCCATGCTAGTTCAGACTCCAGTCAGTCTGGAGCAGTTCACCAACATATCGAGGACGCTATGCCCTCACAATAACATGTTTACTGAAGATGAAGAGACTTGTGGTGAGTCACAAACTGGTTTCAAGTACCCGCCATTTTGTTTTTTTTTTGTCCTATAAATAGGGTAGGGAAAGATATTTATGGTTTTGGCATAGTATGACTTTACTTTGAGTTTTTTTTACCAAAACTTTTTGTAATTTTCGGATTCTAGGTTTTTTTTTTTAGCAAAACTGTTTTTTAGTATAAGTTTATTTTATCGAACCTTGTTGTCATTTTCAAATTCGCGTTAGTGTTGTTTTAGGAGCTTAAAGTTGTAGAATTAAAGATTACTTTTATTTTACATTAGATATATGGTTAAAATACTTCCAATAAGCAAAATTAGAATTAGTTTTTACAATTAATAAAGCAAAGTTTGTATCCATTTTATTAATTAAATTTGTAAGAAACAATTAAGGGGCTGCCAGATACGCGATATTCATTGAAAAGGTATGTATTTTCCAAACATAATATTTTATACAAATATCTTTTGAACTTACTAATTTTTTGTTTCTCTGAATCAAAGAGATCGTAAATATTTGAACGTCTTTGCTCTGAACTAATCAATTTTAGATTTTCTGTCTGGCAACCCAATTTGCGAAATCATTATAACTTTAAATCCGTATTACACCTAATTTTAAAATTAAAAATGTTCCAAGGTGTTTTTTAACAACGAAGTTTTTCATCAGTTTGTTGAACCGCATTTTTAATTTCCCGTTCTCTTTCTGTTCACGCTGTCTTAGTCAGTGGGAAGAGGATTAGAGTCTACTGTGGTCCCCTTATACGTAAATATTTATTGTTATATTGTACCTTTTTATTACCTATATATATTTTTATATGCTCGATTGGGATTTTAGATGTAAGACGAAAGATAATTTTCACTTTTCAGACGCATTTTTATGAATTACTTTAAAATCAGTTATTTTTAGTATTTTGGAGCAGGTAGATAAATCTATTTTGCAGATTCAATAGCTTTATTCACAAGTATTATACATGAATAGCTTGAGTAGAAACTCGAAGCTAGCCCTTAATCCAGTGTTGGCAATACTGATGAATTGCTCGTGGGTAAAGCCGTAAGAGCTGAAATGATATTACTTATAATGTTTCTGATCTAATAAACGTAATGAAAATATCTGTATTTTTTATGCACACATACTAGATTGTAATTCAAATCAGTTTTTTGATCATTATGATTGACTACAGAAATAATAAAAAAAAAATTGTAGGCGGTAGACCAACTTTTCCACATTTATAAGCTAACTTTAAATAGGGTAACGCCCTTTTAGCACAATTTTTTCAAGTAAGCCTAAAAACTTAAAATCTAACATCCGCACTTCTCTTTCAGACGTATCAACACAAAATACACCAATAATCCACTTGACATCGTCCTCACCAGACTCGATAAATGTTACCATTTTGGTAGAAACAGTCACTGATTTCTTTGTCAGACTGAATTCTACCACGAATTTAACTACTACGCCTAGTCAGCCGATGTACTACTTTTTTCCTTTCGACCAGTCAAATAATTTAGATCTGGCATATCAACATGAGAAGAGGAAGTACATGTGTAACCAGTTTGATGATACGGAGAGTATTCATAGGTATGTAAATTACTATAAATTACTATATTTGATTTAACCGACTTCTTCAAAAAGGAGGATGATCTAAATTCGATTGGTATTTTTTTAATGTATGTCACTGATTACGCTGAGATTTATGATCCGATTTACGTGATTCTTCTTTAGTTTGATGCGGAATAGTTGCCATTTGGTCCCATAAAAAATTTACGTACATAGTTTGGCACAGTGGTTTTCATTTTATGAACATTTTATTTATTTATTTTAGGGTTCCGTAACCAAAGGGTCAAACTCTATTACTGAAACTTCGCTGTCCGTCCGTCCGTCCGTCTGTCACCAGGCTGTATCTCATGAACCGTGATAGTTAGCCAGTTGAAATTTCTACAGATTATGTATTTCTGTTGACGCTATAACAACAAATAATAAAAACAGAAAAAAATAAATATTTAAGGGGGGCTCCTATACAAAAAAGTTTTTTTTTTTTTCGTTTTTATAAATAATGGTATGGAACCCTTCGTGCGCGAGTCCGACTCGCACTTGGCCGGTTTTTTGTTTACGTGTACGATGTAACTTTTTCGTGTGTATAGACGATGTGCTGGTGTCTAGTGCCAATGTAAAATTGATACTTGACTAGGATTTATGATATATTTGTTTCAAAACAAAAGTCCCCGACTTCCGCAAGCAAAATTAATTTCCACTTTTTAGTGTTTCTTTGGAAGTCGGTTAATTTTTTTGTACAAAAGTATTTTTTTTATTGTTATTGCTGTTCTAATAAAAAAGTCATGTTATTGTGAGCTCCCTATATTTCGACGCTGTTGCAAACGCCATGGTCACGGGCTGAATGGAGAATGGCGGTGGGTGGTAAATAAATAATTAGGAGCAGACAAATCTGTCTACCCTCTTTCTTTGTCTTTTGCTCCGCATGTTACTGGCACACAAAAACCACAAAAAAAGACAAAAAAAAACTGAGGAAGAAGAAAGAAAGGAGGTATCTCATGAGATGACAAGAAATAGAGAAGTATGGAAGAAGAAGACATGCTGCTCCGACCCCAAATAAATTGGGATAAGACCAAGAGAATGAATGATGAATCTTTCATTCGAAAAGTTCTGAAATGGCGACCGCGAACCGGAAGACGATACGTTGGAAGGCCTCCCACTAGGTGTACCGATGACCTGGTGAAGGTTGCGGGGATCCGTTGGATGCGAGTCGCACGGGACCGGTCAATACACTTGGGGGAGGCCTATGTCCAGCAGTGGACGTCTTTCGGCTGAAATGATGATGATGATGAATCTTTCATTCTTTATCTTCCAGATATTTTCTGAGAACCAATCTTGAGACTAGAAGCTGGTTGTCTCGACCAAAGAGTGTTATTGTAATGATTGAGTCTGATGATGATATCTGTGCTGTTGTCTCCATACAGAACTTCTCGGTGAGTAACATAACATCACGCTTGTAAACGCAGCAGCATCAGTGTAGAGCAGCGGTGGCCCGGTGGTGGCAGCCCCGACTTACGAGCAGTAAGCCGTGGGTTCGAACCCAAGCAGGCGTATTACTTCGTGTAATTTATTTCATCACCGCTGCCCTCAAAAACGGTGAAGGAAAACATCATGAGGAAACCGGCATGTCCTAGAACTAAAAATTCGAAGACAAGTGACATCTACCAACCCGTACTGGGTCTGCGTGGTGGATTACAGCCCACTCCCTCTCATAGAGATGAGGCCTGTGTCCCAGCAGTGGGAACATTATAGGCTTATGATGATGACTCCTGTAATCTCCGAAAGGTACCTAATAGTACACCCACATTTGGCCAGTTATGTTTAAGACCCATGTAATAGGTAGGGAGCCTATTGACATCAACTGGGCACAAATCCAGACTACGTGGCTGCTACTGAGAAAATCCTGATGGAAAAATCTATTAACATCCATGACCCCATTCTAATTTAAAAATACTAGTATTCAGCTGCATCCGGTTAGATTGGAAGCCGACCCCAACATACTTGGGAAAAGGCTGGGGCACCGGGGACTAGATTTGTGCCTAGAGAACAGGTTGGCTCTATTATTTGGCATTTAAAAATAACTGCCTTAAGTCAGCTAACGTTCAATCCGTGCCTCGGAAAGCACGTTAAGCCGTTGGTCCCGGCTGTCATTTGTAGTTTTTTGACAGTCGTTACGAGTAGTCAGAAGCCAAAAGTCTGACATCCAGTCTTACTAAGGGGTAGCGTATTACCCAGTTACTGGGTTGTGTAGGTCAGATAGGCAGTCGCTTCATGTAAAATACTGGTACTCAGCTGCGTCCTGTTAGACTGGAAGCCGACCCCAAGATAGTTTGGGAAAAGGCTAGGCAGATGATGATGTTAGCTATCTATCAATTTAACAAAATGCTATTATAAATGTGATATATTTTGTGATAATGTAATATTTTTGTGACTTTTAGTACTAGTTTCATTTCTTTTCAGTGTCCAGTATTCGACAACGAGAGAGACATACTATATGATGGCTACTACCTGACAATGACTAGAAGGGGAGGAATCACTCTTACAGTAAGTACGGCTTTTTTAACCCCCGACCAAAAAAAGGGGTGTTATAAGTTTGACGTGTGTATCTGTGTGTCTGTCTGTGGCATCATAGCTCCTAAACGGCTGAACCGATTTTGTTAGAGTTGGTTTTGTTTGAAATGTGTCGTAATCGAGAGTGTTCTTAGGTCTGTTTCAAGAATATCTTCTCAGCCGTTTGAAGATCATAACCAGTTTTTTAGTTGATGCAAGGGATTTAATCAACTTCCGCAGGTCTGGTCCATTCGAAATTTGAAATCTTGTCACCATGGACGGCGTCAGTGTGGGCGGCTAACCCAAAAAACTCGGGAAATTTATAAGTTTAAGTATCTGTTTTCGTTAATTAGCGAGAAGACGCGCTACACCGAGAAAAGGGGAAAGGGGGAGGACTATGCCCAGAAGTGAGAAAGTCAAGGCTAAGAAAAAATTATATTAGTTTAAAAAGCATGAGAAGAAATTTAATTAAAAATTAAAAAAAAACCCGACACAAAAAACCTCTAAAAAACCAAAAATAAATTAATCCAAGCGTCGTTGCGTAACCCCAACAGATGTAAGATTGTGCCTAATTCAGATTTGTGTCAGTTTCTTTATAACAACTTTTTTTAATTTCAGCAAGACACATTTCCTGTGGGCTTCTACATCGTTTTCATAGTGAAGACCTCAGACGAAGACTGCACAGACAAGCAAGGCAACGCCACGCTGCCTCAAGTGGCTCAGTACCTCGGCTGGACGCAAGAGGAAGTGGTTCAGCTGGTCACCAATGATGGCAGGGTCAAGAAGTTCAGGTGAGGGGTTACAGTAGACTGTAGTGACAAGACTGCTCTAGTGACTCAGTAACCTTGACAGTACGCAATTTATTCAAATAAGGCTGATTAATCAGCACTTTTTGAACGTTAAAAATTAAATCTTCTCTCTATATTTAATCACAAATAAAATTATACACCAAAACACTTAAATGCTAACAATTATCATATTCAAAATGTCATTATATACAGGGTGATTTTTTTAAGTGGGCGTGGATTGCCAAATTCGAAACTATGAGGAATAGCGAAAAACAGTAAAACGAGTCTCGATCCCCATTTTGATGAAAACTATAACTGCATCATTGGATTTTTTAAAAATCAATGTGCTTAGCCAGGAAACGAACCCGTTGATTTTGAAAAAAAAGCAAAACCTGTATTAATACACCATTCGATAGTGTCGCTGCTAAGGATCAAATTCTCCAGGGCTGCGGGTTGTTCGAAAGAGATACCGTGGCCCTGAAACAAAGGGCTAAGAAGGAACATGGATGGGTTTTAGTCAGTCAAGTCTGACACTGCCTTCCGCTCCGCCCAGAGTGGGAGAAGTCAGTTGATCATTTCCCATGCTAAAAAAAAATGGTTAAATTCTGGGAAGTAATGGCTTTTTTTTTCAAAATCAAAGGTTTCGATTAAAACAGCAGCACGTTTTAAACGTCAAAAATTACATGAGTCAGACCCCAAAACGTTTGCCTTTCGCTCTTCCTAGTGTTTAATGTCGCCAGAGCACTGACTGATAAGGGTAAGGTTTAAAGAGTAAGGGGGTCGGATCTGTGGACGGTGAGTGACGGGCTAGCTCACCGTCCGTCCGTCTTATGACGACAGGCCGTGCCGACGGCGCGCGAGTGTTCCACGCGCGCCCCAAGGTGATGTCAGCAAATCGAAAGGCGTCCGAGAGGGCCGATGCCTGCCAGGGCTGCGGGACTGTTCGGAAGACATACCGTGGCTCTGGAACACAAACGGCTAAGAAGGAACATGGACGGGTTTTAGTAAAAGTCTGACAATCCCTTCCACTCCGCCCAGAGCAGGAGAAGTCATTTGATGATGTCCCATGTCCCATCCTTTTAAGGAATGCAGGCCGCAGGGTTGAAATAACAACACACTTGATGAGCGATTATTTAAAACTGTATATTGTCAACACTCCAAACTATATTTACATCAATTAACACTTATACTAACACGGAAAACACAATTTGAAGCTACTAAGTTAACATAAACACAATACAGAAAAAACTTTAGGCACACAAATACAATAACTATACGACAAACGAGATACAGAGTAAGCGCGATGCTTATCAGAGGAATTTTGGATGAAGACTACTCGTTAATACTCTGGGCCGCCATATTTATACTTGCGTACAAAAGCGCAAGTGCTGGTGGGGCTATGGCGGACTCCCACCTATTATCCAATCACCTGTGCGAGAGAGCGTAAACAAGGTCATAAAACCTCTCCCCGCGACTCCCCGCCTCTTACCCCTGTGTCCTAATTTCTAATGGACTCGCCCAACGAACCCGGATCTATAATACAATGGGGCCTTTTAGCCAATCAGGCGGTTTGTTATGATTGCCTTGTGGGACTTTATCATATTAACTTTTCCTATGTGGCTCTACATCTTGCAAGTAAATAGCTGTTTTTACTTGTTTCCACATTATATGTTACGGTTATTATTTACAATTATGTTGCCCTAGGTCTTAGTGTACTTATTAATAACATTTAAGCCTATGTTAGGGTCTTATTTTAGGAGCTATTAACAAAAAGGTGTACATTTTCTATATACTAATAGCCTCGTGTATACAAATTACTTAATTATTCTACTGTGGTCTTAACAGATCGACCTATCATAAATTTACATAATAATCTGTTTCCTTATCATGATATATGATATTAGAGTTGAGATAGCTGTACTCCCTTACATTTCCACCCCCTGTAGAAGGGTTCAACCGACTACACTTCCGTCAGTAGGGAGTACAACTATCTTTACCACTGGCCGACGTAGAACTCCATGCTTTGTTCTTACGTCGACTACTCTTATTATAGAGTCCGCACCAGGATAAACACTTTTAATGACCCCTTTGGTCCACTGGTTTCGTGGTTTACTTGAATCCGTCACTACAACCACGTCACCCACTTTCACATTTGGAACGTCACTTGTCCACTTGTTGCGACGTTGCAGCGTCGGCAGGTACTCGCGCAGCCAACGCCTCCAAAAGAGGTCGGCCAGCGCGTTCACCCGTCGCCACATGCGGCGGGAATCCAGGTCGGCGGCATGCCGACGTGTGCACGGCGCATCTCCCGCGGCAGTGCCCAGCAGGAGATGATTGGGGGTCAGCACCACTAGGTGCTCGACGTCACTGCTCACGTATGTGAGAGGGCGGCTGTTGACTATAAGCTCGGCCTCGGCGAGGAGGGTGTAAAGGACCTCCTCGCGGGGGGCACGCTCTCGAAGCGTCGCCTTTAGCGCATTTTTAATGGAGCGCACTAGTCTTTCCCAGCACCCGCCCATGTGTGGGGATGCCGGGGGGTTGAAATGCCAGGCAATTCCGCGGCCTGACACCTCGCTGCTCAGCTTCTCTTGGTCCATGTCGCGAAGAGCAGCACGTAGCTCGGCGTGTGCCCCGACAAAATTTGTGCCGCGGTCGGAGTACATGTCAGCAGGTTGCCCGCGGCGCGCAATTAGGCGCCGCAGGGCCAGGATGGCTGAGTCAGCACTCAGCGAGGCCGCCAGCTCCAGATGGACGGCGCGGGTGGTGAGGCAAGTGAACAACACGCCCCCACCTCTTCTCCCTGCGCCGACCGATAGCGACCTCCATGGGGCCAAAGTAATCGACCCCGCAGTGAACGAAGGCTCTTCTGGTTATCTCCAGTCTTGCTGCCGGAAGATCTCCCATCTTAGGGGTCACCGGCTTGGCCCTCTCAAGCCGGCAACGTTGGCAGCTCGCGGTGACGGCTTTAACTGTGGACCTTAAATTCGTGACCCAATATCTCTCGCGGACTCTGTTTACCACGGTTTCTTGATTGGCATGCAGCGCCTCTACGTGATATTTAAATAGGAGGCGCCGCGTGAGCGCATGTTTCCCATCCAGTATGATCGGATGTCGCTCCCCGAAGTCGAGCGCGGTACAGGCGCCCAGCCTGCCGCGCACCCTCACTAGTCCGTCCTCACTATATATCATAGGATCCAATGCCCGCAGTTTGCTGTTGGGAGGCAGTGGATGTGCCCCTTGAAGCGCCGCGACGTCTGCTGCGTAGCTTTCTCTTTGTGCTAGTCGCAAGAGGCGCAACTCAGCCTCGTGCAGGTCATCCGCCGACACCACCGTTGTAAGGCGTCGCTTGCGGCATCTATCTAGAAACACTAATACACGCGCCATGACGTGTAATGCGCGCGTCCAAGTGGGTAGTCGCTCGTAGTGCAGCAGTGGTTCTGTCTGTGCCACAACTGTGTGCACCTGCTGCACTCTTTCCAAGTCCTGCTCCGCCACCACGTCGAGGTCGGTGTCAGCCGGCCACTGTTCCTGTGGACAGCGAAGAAAAGGGGGACCCGACAACCACTCATTACTATTATTGGGCCAGTCCATTCTGGTGGCCTTGTCAGCGGGGTTCACCGCCGATGGAACCCAGCGCCAGTTAGTCCTCTCTGACCAGATCATTCCCAGTGTGCATTCCATAGCACTTTCGCCCTTGTCTAATGACACTCGGTCAGGCATCTCAGCACTTAGTTTGTCGCGCAGCTCTGGAGAGTTCGTGACCCACCCCCGTATATTAAACCCGCCTTTGGCGTGGACGTGGGTTACATCCTCTATTAAACTGTTGGCCTGCGCGGCAGACCAAGTACTGTCTAGGTAGTCGTCCATATAATGTTTTGTGTGTATGGCGGCTACCGCTTCGGGGTACATATCTACATATCTACTCGAATTCTTGTTGAGAATATAAATTGCCGATGTTGGCGATGACACGGCCCCGAAAATCATAGAATTCATGACGTAAACTTCAGGTTCTTTGTTGGCATCAGACGACCACAAAAACAATTGAGCCCCTCTATCTTGTTCTCTTATAAATACGCGTAGGAACATATCCGCTATGTCCCCAGTGAACGCAACAGGCCCTAATCTAAATTTAAACAACACGCCTAGCAGGGAGTTGAGTAAATCAGGCCCGGTCAACAAGTTGTCATTCAACGAGGTTCCGTTGTAGCTAGCTGCGGCGTCAAATACTAATCTCAACTTTCCCGGCTTGTTTGGATTCGTTACCCCGAAGTGGGGTAAATACCACACCGAATCAGATTTGACACCGCCTTCTACCTTGCTTGCGTACCCCTCAGTTATCAACCTATCTATTTGTGCTGTATAGGCTGAGGCGTACACAGCGTCTTTACTTAATCGACGCTCAATCCCCGCTAGACGTTGACGCGCATATTTATAATTGTTGGGCAACTGAGGGTCGTCCCGACGCCATAATAACCCTACCTCCCACGAGCCGCTCTCTGTCTGACGGCTAGTGGAGTCTAGAATAGCTTTAGCTCTCTCTACGTCTTTATGCTTTCTAGGCACTTCTACTATTCCTATAGCTTCTAGCTCAAACTGTTTTTTAACTAATTCATGTAAAATATTAGATGGCTCTATTACACAATTTAAAGAGTGCTCGCTAGTGTCTCGATAGCTACCTACAGGTCCGTGCACAACCCACCCTAAACTGGTCAAAGAGGCAACTGGCTTACCGGATTTCCCTCGGCGAGTCTCCTGGCTGGTCAGCAGCTCCCAGTTGTCCTGACCCAGCAACAGTAGTGGTCTGGCTCCTCGCATTTCCTCACAACCCAAGTCGCGAAGGTGGGCGTGGTCTTGTATTACTGTGGCAGGCACTGTTTGCGCGGGTAAGTCCAGGCTTTTTAATGTACGACACTTCACTTTATGTGTTTGCCCGTTTGGTCCACGCACTGACACACTGATTACTTTCGACGTTTCATCGATAATCTCTTGACCGCGCGCACTGTGCAATGTTATAGGTACCGTTTTTCCACTGGCGTTTTCAGCTATCGAGTCATCTATCAGTGATACGGTTGCCCCGTCATCTAGTAGGGCATAACAATGATTTTCTCTACCGTTCACTGTCACACACACTGGCATTATCTTCAATAGCGCCTTGCCCGTGTAATCACTGACATTTGTGACGCTCTCACCCTTCCTGTCGGCATGTAACAATGTGTGGTGTGCGTAATTACAAGACGCGCACTTACTTGCTCGACAGAAATTCTTGCCATGTTTCTTTATCATGCACTTAAAACACAATCTATTTTTCTTGACGTGTTGCCATCTCTCTTCGACGCTCAACCCAGTAAATTTCTCACACTTGGGTAACTTGTGTTTCTCCCCACATAGCGTGCATGGCTCTTCAATTTCTTTCTCTGGCTGTTCATTATTGGAATTAACGTGTAAGTACTGAATGTTCTTAGTAGGCCTCGCTGTCTGTGCATTAGACCTATTCTTATCGGCGCCTGTTGACGGTGTAGTCATTTCAATTTGTAAATAATAGGACGTAGCTCGGGCTAGATGACTTAGAAATTCTGCGAGTATTTCTAGGCTTGGTGCCACTCGCACATCTATGCCCTGGGTTGCTGCCATGCCCATCGCAAAATCACCGTATTGAGCACGTTGTACAGAGGTAAGTTTATTAAGTATTTCACTTACCAGCTGTGGATTATTCAGATATCCGTTCGCTTTCACGCTTTTCAGCAGTGATACACAATTCCTCACTGTCGTCGAGAACTTTCTGAGCTCACGGCCACTCTCAGTTACCTTAGGTAACGCACGCACTTTTTTAAGGGCACACTCGAGCACTAGATTAGGGTGCCCGAACTCTTCATCGAGCGTCTTCATTATTTCAGCTGGATTTGTAGAGGTACGCAATAAATCCTCCACTGCTAGCTTTGCATCTCCTTGCAACGACGTTTTCAGGCGCGCTAGGTTCTCATGCGGCTTGAATTCATACATCACCGTGGTGTCGTGATACATATTTTTGTATGATAGCCACTCTGCTGGGTCGCCTCTAAAAAATGGCAACTCATAGGCCTGTCTTGGTACCGGTCGCGGACGCGCTAAGCTAGTTATAGCGTCGGCCAGCTGGTCTATCTTCCTGTCACGTGACCTGCTCCTGTCTGCGTCTTCGGCGAACGTGTTTCCCCACTCAGGCACTTCTCTAGCCTGCTCTCTCGATCGCGGGGCACTGACCGTGGCCTGGGGAGTGTCGTTCCCTAGGTACGGATGTTCGCGAAACTGTACTGACGCGGGCGCACACTGAGGGAGCGCAGGTATACGGTCGGACTTTGGCGCGGGCGCTGAGACCTCACGGGAGGGCGCTGTCACCTCACGGGAGGGCGCGGGCACTCGACGCGGCGATGGGTCGCGACACGCTGCGGGCGTGTTTATCTCTCTTACTACGGGAGTCATCTCCGAGACCCATTCCTCTACTCGTCGCGTCGTCCCCTCTTCGTCTGAGTCTTCTTCCACTGCGGCGTCTATCTCTGCGAGATCAGCTTCTAGCTTCTTCTTCACCAATTGCTCCTTCATGCGCACTATTTCCCTCTCAGCCTCGTATTCTACCCTCCTCCGAAGGTGATCGGCACTTCTGTGGCCGCTCCTCGAGGAGACGTGGCTTGTATCGGATCTCGCCCTGTAGGTTCTCTCCGATCTCGCAGACGGAGTCATTCCTCTGTAGTCGATGACACGACCACCGGGACCCGCCAACGGGATCACAGGAACGGGAAACGATGTCGACGTATGTGCGACAGAAGGCGAGCCTGGTGGCCTTTCTGATGGCACACCTGAGTCAGCTTCTAGCTCTCGCCGCCTGTTCATATCTGCCTCTAGCTTGCGCAACTTACTCCTTGTCGTGATGGTGCTTTTCTCGCTCATCTTGCGTGCTCAGCAGATCCGTTGCACGAAGGACCAAAAATTGTAAGGAATGCAGGCCGCAGGGTTGAAATAACAACACACTTGATGAGCGATTATTTAAAACTGTATATTGTCAACACTCCAAACTATATTTACATCAATTAACACTTATACTAACACGGAAAACACAATTTGAAGCCACTAAGTTAACATAAACACAATACAGAGAAAACTTTAGGCACACAAATACAATAACTATACGACAAACGAGATACAGAGTAAGCGCGATGCTTATCAGAGGAATTTTGGATGAAGACTACTCGTTAACATCGTCGAGCAGTCGCAACGTCCCCGACATGGGGGCGTGGCGGGCGGGATATGGGCAAGCCCTTTCCCCGCGGAGATCAGTATGTGCCCGTAACAACGGGCACCTCATTTGATTGCCATATAGGCTTAGAAAGTTGGCGAGTGCGTGTAAAAAGCGCGACTCGCCAGTGTGTGGTTGTCATTTTGTCCGGTAGGAGGCGCCAGCGGCGCTGAGCGCTGCGCGCTTAGCTACGGTGAAACTTTACCGTAGCGAGCGCCGCTATCTTCACGCCATCTCGGCGGCCTGACATCGCCAGGTGAGACCTCCGGTTGCCCGGGGGAGGCCCAGCAGATGCAGGCCTGCCAGAGGTGGGTTTGGTGGCGCACCCTACCGCTAAGGATGTTGACCCCCGTCCGTTGCGTTCTCAGAGCTAGCCGATTACGTTCCGAACTAAGGGGTCGTAATGAATGTGTTTGAGCGGCAATGTACTTGTGTAACGCCGCTCATGTAGCGAACGAATGGCGAGCCCGCGCCGCACGTTCGTCGCGTAAGTGTTAATGCATGTTGAGTAACATGGGTGTCTGGTCGTGCGCGTCATGCCTATATTAACTTAGAACACGACGCGCTTCGAGTGAGTGTTATGCTTGTGGAGTCTTATTGGTTGGGTAAGTCGCGTGTCAATGGTTACGGCTTACCCAGGGTCAATCCGGGAGTGACGACGGCTACGTCACATCCGCAGGCACCAGGTCGCTCGAAGGGCGACATGGGCAGGAAGCGGGCATTCCTGCGGTTGGCGTAGTGCCGCGGACGCGGTGTGCCATCGTGAGTCGGCAATCGCTAGTGGCCCCTGGGTACTATACCTGGGGCGACCATGCGACGTCGGCTCCTGTTAATCCGGGTGATAAGTTGCTTACCTGAGGAGGAGGCGGAGAGGGGCGGCCTTCTTCGTAAGGCCGCGGCAATCCAGCTGTACTCAACGGGCTAGCCCTGGTAAAGCTGTAGGAGCTGGGCGAGCCCGTCAAGAATGACCAACTCTGCGTCTTGGCCCTGCCTTATGGCCCTTATCAGGTCCAGCAGCAGTTTGATAGCGCAGGCGGTAAACTCACTAGTTGGTGAGGAATGGCGCTGTTGCGCTGGGGCGCCGGCTAGCGGCTGGCGGGTACTAGGCGCCGCTATCGGTTGAGCGGCGACTGTAATCTTGTCTGCGGGTGGGGCGGGTTTCCTCGCCCTCTTCCCCTTCCTCTTGCCGGCGCCGATAGTGGCGTCGGTGGGAATAGTGGCTGTCGATGCGATGGTGTTTGCCACGGGCGCCTGAGTCGACGCCTGCGCTGGGACAGGGCCAGGGTCCTGTCTGGATTGCGACGCGGGAGGTTGGGGTTTCTTCCCCCTCTTGTTCTTACCCCCGCGTGGCCTATTTTTCCTCCGCCTCGAGGCGGGAGCAACTTCGTCCTTTGAGGGCCCGTTCGCTGTCGCCATTAGCGACGTACTAGGGGCCTCATGGGCCTCCACTTGGGTGGCTGTGGCCGTCGTTTCTCGGCGCTGCCGGGAAATGGCGACAGTGCCCGCTCGTTTGTTCCGGAGCTCTCTCCGGAACACGGGGCACCCGCTGCTAGACGCTGGATGGTCACCTGCACAGTTCACGCAGGTGGCCTTCTCTGTCTTCGGGCGTGGGCAGTCTCGGGCGGCATGGTTGTCTCCGCAACGCACGCATGCGAGCGGGCGGTGGCACTGGTGCGAGCTGTGTCGAAACAGCTGGCACCGGTGGCACTGGGCGGGCCCTTGTTTGCTCCGCCAGGCATCGATACGGACACCACGCATGCTTAGAAGCTCGGTGGTGTCGTATATTGTGCGAAAGTCTACTTGCCTCTTGAGGACCGCGTGGAAGAGACAGCCAGGTCGTCCGCCGCGCGCTTTTATGTTACGGACGTACTCTGGCTCGTAACCACGCGTCCTCAACTCCTCAAGTATGTCCTCAGGGTCCGTGTCCGCTGGTAGGCCCCTGATGGCCACCTTTACACTACGCTCCGCCGGTAGTGAGTAGGAGAACCAACTCAGGCCCTCCGATCTCTCCAGGTCGGTGAGGTATCTCTGGATCACCCGATACTCGTCCTCTGTTTCAGGCAGGAATCTAATCCCGCCCTGATAAGGACGAGCGTTCGGAGGGCGACCCAGGATGGTCCTCACGGCCTTGAAATGGAAGGCCCAGTTGGGTAACCTTTCCACCACTAGCGGAGGGTACCGTGGCTGGTCCCTTTTCTTCGCCTTTGCCGTTGCGTCTGTGCTCGTGCTCTGCGCAGGGGCTGCGGCGGCGGGAGGCATCAATAATTGGCCCTTTGTGTTCCGTCCTGTGGGCGGGCGGCGGGCCGCCTCGGCGAAGGTAGGCGAGCCGACTCCGGCCCTGCCACGCGGATCGCGTTGCGGGAGCGGGGAGTCGGGGCAGACACGCTTCGCCTCTTCGGCGGCGTCACCGTCCGAGCTGCGTGGGCGGCGCTGGGCACGGGTCTCGAGCGAAGGCTCGTGTCCGGACGCCACTGAGTTGTCAGGTGATGAGTCGTAGGCAGGTGCACCTACCTCTAGGTCGTCGTCGTCCATGTCGCTGCCCACGCTTGAGTAGCAGGGCGACATGGGCGCGGGCGAGTCCTGGGCCGAGTTGCGGGGCGGAGGCGGCGACAGCGGGCCCGCAGTCACCAGCGTCGCGGCGGCTGAGCCTGCCAGCAAGCGGTGAAGTGCGGGTGTTGCGGTGCGCCCGGCTCTTGGTGCGGCGGCGGCGGGCCGTGCATGCGTGGCTAGGCACGCGGCAGGGCGCGACGCGGCCGGCACAGCCTGGGTGTCAGCGACGGTCGGTGTTGAGCGCGCGGAGCGCGGGTTTGCGGGGCGGGCCGCATGTGTCGCGGTCGCTCGGTCCGCCTGCGCATCGAAGCGTAGGGGGGGAGCGACGGCACGAACAGCGGGCGCGCGGCTACTGGTCCCGGACGGACCCGGGTTGGTGGGCACTGGGCGAAACCCAGCGGCGACCCGGCGGTTCGTAAAGGAACCGCCGGGGTGCGCACGGATGGTGGAGTAATTTGGGTACCTGGGCTGCTGCGAGGCGGCAGTGTAGGAGGTGAGGCCGGGAAGGCCCTCCTTCGCTCCACATCGCCGTCAGCAGCGGCCTCAGGAGCACTACACTTAGTGTTCGTAGGAGGCGACATTTTCTTAGGCATCACTGTTTAGGTGTGGCTTCTCCGCAACCGGTACGGTGCAGCTGCACCGGGCAGCACGGGGGGCACCCGCTGCGAACCCACAGGCACCTAGTGCCCATGGATACCCAACGGGTACCTTCCACGACGAATAAATTTTTTAATTAAAATTTTCCCGGTTCGGACGGTACTAGCAAAAAGTTTTTAACCCGCCTACCCACTTTACGAATTATAAAATTTGGGCGGTCGGCCAATCACAACCCGCGCCAGAGGTGGCGCAGGGGACTTCGTTGGCGACCAGCGGAGGCCTGCACTGACGAAGGTGACTTTTGCGCGCACGAGTCAGAAACTTACCAGCTTGGGTGAAGCCACAAGCCGATCCGACTACTCGTTAATACTCTGGGCCGCCATATTTATACTTGCGTACAAAAGCGCAAGTGCTGGTGGGGCTATGGCGGACTCCCACCTATTATCCAATCACCTGTGCGAGAGAGCGTAAACAAGGTCATAAAACCTCTCCCCGCGACTCCCCGCCTCTTACCCCTGTGTCCTAATTTCTAATGGACTCGCCCAACGAACCCGGATCTATAATACAATGGGGCCTTTTAGCCAATCAGGCGGTTTGTTATGATTGCCTTGTGGGACTTTATCATATTAACTTTTCCTATGTGGCTCTACATCTTGCAAGTAAATAGCTGTTTTTACTTGTTTCCACATTATATGTTACGGTAATTATTTACAATTATGTTGCCCTAGGTCTTAGTGTACTTATTAATAACATTTAAGCCTATGTTAGGGTCTTATTTTAGGAGCTATTAACAAAAAGGTGTACATTTTCTATATACTAATAGCCTCGTGTATACAAATTACTTAATAATTCTACTGTGGTCTTAACAGATCGACCTATCATAAATTTACATAATAATCTGTTTCCTTATCATGATATATGATATTAGAGTTGAGATAGCTGTACTCCCTTACACATCCTAAAAAAAATAAAAGGTTCCTCATATGAGGTTAAATATCTCCAATAAACCATGAACAAAACTACATGAGTAATTTTCTCAAGATGCATGAACTTCCATACATACTATATTTGTATGAGTGGACGTTCAACTCAGTCTTATTACAGTTTCAGGATAATCCAGACGATATCGTACCAGGAGTACGCCATCGCTGCCGGGGCTGCGCTGGCGTTCTTCAGCTCTTTCTACGTGGCGTTCATCGCAGTTATACTCTGGAAGAAATACAAGAAGGTTCCGCCTGTCGAGCCTAGTGAGGAAGGTAAATCATCATCTGCCTAGCCTTTTCCCAAACTATCTTGGGGTCGGCTTGCAGTCTAACCGGATCCAGCTAAGTACCAGTATTTTACATGAAGCGACTGCCTATCTGACCTCCACAACCCAGTAACTGGGTAATACGATACCCGTTGTAAGACTGGATGTCAGACTTCCGGCTTCTGACTACTCGTAACGACTGTCATAGATCTACAAATGACAGCCGGGACCAACGGCTTAAGGTGCTTTTCGAAGCACGGAGAAAACTCGGTATGTAATTATGGTCACCCATCCACGAACCAACCTTGGTAAGCACGACTTAACCTTAAAGATCGACACGTGCGGCTGTTATTATTTGGCCACGAGCTCCGAGGAAGGTAAAAGTTGTTGATAATATTTATTCGATCGATAGACCGCAGCATACTAAATGTAAAAATAACTGACCGGATATCAAACACCACACTAAGCAACAGAACGCAAATTGCCGATGTAGCATAAAAAGCTGCGAGACTAAAATGAAACTGAACAGGCCATGTTTACCGGATGTCACAGTTGTGGGCCTGAATTTCTTAAGACTGGAGCCATGAGACAGCTAGACGGGGTCGCGGCAGGCCGAGGAGAAGATGGCGCGATGCCTTGGTTGGCTTCCTTGCGAATTGGTGGCACACCATCAAGAGGATTAGAAGGAGGCCTTTGATCAGAAGTGGGATAAGACGGGCTAAATTTAAATAAAAAAAATCCGACTCCCTCATTGAGTGACTGCATCGTTTGTCGAGTGGTCGCAAGCGCGACTGCTGAGCATGAGGGCCTTGGTTCGATTCCCGGGTCGGGCAAAGTGTTATTGGGTTTTTCCATCAGGGATTTCTCCCGTACCGAATTCGGTACGCCGAGGATCAACGGCGCACCAGCAAACTTAAACGCTAATATAAAAAAAAGTAAATTTCTAAATCGTTCTGTCAAAATTTACCTCTATGGTCAACTAGTAGTCGATTCAAACAAAACCAATCGTTAGTAATACTAAACGGCACAACATTATTAAAAAAAATATAGAAACTCGTCTATGTCGAATGTCAAACGACAATGGCAACCCGTGTTATTATGTTCGGAAAAGTGTTGTTTTTGTGAGATATACGTTGTAAAACTTTGGTAAGTAAATGTATAGTATGTTATAAGTGTATAATGCAACTTTTTAGATAGTCATTTGCTTGAAAAAATAACAAAAAATTATGATTTGAGCCAACAAAAAATCCTTTGTTGTGAAGTTTGTTAGTCGAAATTAACAAAAATAATTTGACTCTTTAACCATGTAAAATGGTCTTGGAAACAATAGTAGCAAAGAAAAAATAGTGATAATTCATTATTTCATGTATTCGAGGCATATCTATTCATATTTATTGATATTTCAAGTATTTTCATGCTTTGAACAGCGGAATTCTAAAATGGCCGATTCTACCAAGAAGTTTGAGTTAGGATCTTATAAGAATAATGTATGAAGGACTCCTAAAAAACACTGTCATTAGATTACTTGTATATTTGTGATGTTAGATATAAATTTTCGTGTAAATTGAATGAGTAGTTTTACCAAACAAAAATAAGCAACGAAAACAGACGTATTTACTGCGACCTCTCTCATATATATGGGATATGTATAATTCTCAAGTAGTTCTAAAAGAGTTGTTTATTATTAATAAATGGCCCCGTTCATCACGAACCCGACACTGTTTACCGTTTAAGATTAGAGCTAATATAACTCGAGTTATAAGTGTTTATCTTTACGATATCGGATGACTCACGCGATGGCGTAATCAAGGGGCCCCCGAAGGGCTACACGCGGGGCTTTACTGTTCGCGCGAAAGGATAAAGAGGTTAAGAGCGTTTACGCCGAGCGACATTTCATACAAGCTTTCAAGTCTTTATTTTCCAAAATGACCGAATCGATTATAATGAAATTTCATACGCATAAGCAGAATACATAGGTCTAAATAGTTACCTACTAAAAACATTTTCGAAAAATAGTGTTACAGCTAAATTAGAACGGTTATAAATTATCTATAGAAACATTTCGTAAATGTTATATTTATTCTTCTTAATAATTAATATTGATCTCAATTATAAATAATATTGATATTGTTTTATGTCATTACAATTTTATTGTTATCGTGTATTTGTAATAAGCTCTGTATGGTGTCGGACGTAAAGAATAGCACCATCCCATATCTTCCCGTGGGTGTCGTAAGAGGCGACTAAGGTACTTGCCAGAGAATGGGCAGCAGCGTTCTCTGTACTTTTGTAACAACCGTACTGCGATCGCCAACCCGCCTGCCAAGCGTGGCGATTATGGCAAAACCCCCCAAAATGTCAATGCGACACTTGTGGGAGGCCTATGTCCAGCAGGGGACGTCTTTTGGGCTGAAATGATGATGCTGATTTGTAATAAGTATGTCACTAATCACTATAATTATATTTTATAATTAGAAAATATTGTGTATTATTAATTTGTATAAAAGTTAATCTTAATAAATACTTATATTGCTGTTCCCCAACAGCGTCCATAACATTGTTCGTAACTTTAAGCCTTTTAAAACAGCTGTATAATATTGTAGAACGCAATTATATGAATATAACAAAAATAGAAAACAGCAGTGGCCCAGTGTTGGCAGCCCCGACTTACGAGCAGTAAGCTGTGTTCGAACCCAGGCAGGCGCATTACTTTGTGTAATTTAATTCATCACCGCTGCCCTCAAAAACGGTGACGGAAAACATCGTGAGGAAACCGGCATAATCTAGAACAAAAAATTCGAAGACATGTGACATCTAGCAACCCGCACTGGGCCGCGTGGTGGATTACAGCCCACTCCCATTCATTGAGCGGAGGCCTGAGTTCCAGCAGTGGAAACATTATAGGATGATGATGATGATACAAAAATAATATTTTTATCTTGTTTTAGGTGCCGTCCTAGAGTGCTATCAGCTAGGTCCAAGATGTACCTATGGAACGTACTGACGGTTGCTGTCTTCTACACGCTACCTGTCATTCAGCTTGTCGTCACATATCAGAGGGTAAGTAGTTAAGTACTCTAATTTTATCTTAAGGTGAAAGCGTCAGGGCTGCCGGATTGTTCGAAAGAGATACCGTGGCCCTGGAACACAAAGGGCTAAGTAGGAACAGAACTCTGTATGGTGTCGGACGTAAAGTATAGCACCATCCCATATCTTCCCGTGGGTGTCGTAAGAGGCGACTAAGGGACTTGCCAGAGAATGGGCAGCAGCGTTCTCTGTGCTTTTGTAACAACCGTACTGCGATCGCCAACCCGCCTGCCAAGCGTGGCGATTATGGCAAAACCCCCCAAAATGTCAATGTGGCGACACTTGGGGGAGGTCTATGTCCAGCAGTGGACGACTTTTGGGCTGAAATGATGAATGATGAAGAAGGAACATGGATGGGTTTTAGTCAGTACAAGTCTGACACTCCCTTTCGCTCCGCCCAGAGCGGGAGAAGTCATTTGATGATTTCCCACTTTTACGACATTTCATACAAACTTTCTAGTCCTTATTTTCCGAAATGACTTGACCGATTTTAATGAAACTTCATACGCATAAGCAGGAAAAATATTAAAATAATATATATATTAAATATTAAAATATTTTTGAAAAATAGTTTTACAGCTAAAGTAGACCGATTATAAATCTAATATATAAAATTCTCGTGTCACAGTTTTCGTTGCCATACTCCTCCGAAACGGCTTGACCGTTTTTGATGAAATTTTGTGTGCATATCAAGTAGGTCTGAGAATCGGCCAACATCTATTCTTCATATCCATAAAAAACCCCGCGAACGAAGTCGCGGGCAGCAGCTAGTTATCTATAGAAACAGAAACTTCATTTTTTTTTGTTTTTAAGATATTTCTAAAATGTTTTTTAGGAACTTTTTAGACTTATGTATTCTATTTATGCGTATGAATTTTCATTATAATCAGTTCAGTCATTTCGGAGAATGAGGTCATATGAAATGTCGTAAGGCGTAAACGCTTTTAAGTGTTGAAAAAAAAAGTCTTTTCTATTTTTCATGCTTCTAGACTATGCAGCTCGGGCTGTACTCTGTCTGTTAGTGAATTTAAGATTTCTATTATAAAATTTAATACTCCATTTCCCTTGTTACAGCTCCTAAACCAATCGGGCAACCAAGACCTATGCTACTTCAACTTCCTATGCGCTCACCCACTGCTCGTGCTATCAGACTTCAACCACGTGTTCTCGAACCTCGGCTACGTGGTGCTGGGCCTGCTGTTCCTGATGCAGGTCTGGCGTCGGCACAACACGCATCAGCACCACGAGCGAGCCAGGGTAACCGAACGAACTAGTTCTACTTGTTGCAGCCGGCGTGGGCCACTGTGTAGAGGTGGACAGGCCAGCATGGGCCACTGTGTAGAGGTGGACAGGCCAGCATGGGCCACTGTGTAGTGGTGGACAGGCCAGCATGGGCCACTGTGTAGAGGTGGATAGGCCAGCATGGGCCACTGTGTAGAGGTGGATAGGCCAGCATGGGCCACTGTGTAGAATGGTACAGGCCAGCATAGGCCACTGTGTAGAGTGGGACAGGTCAGCATGGGCGACTGTGTAAAGTGTTTCATAGGCCAGCATAAGCCACTTTGTAAAGTGTCTCAGGGGCCAGCATGGACCATTCTTCAAAGAGGGTCATAGGCCAGCATGGGCCACTGTGTAAAGTGTCTCATGGGCCAAAATGGGCCACTCTTTAAAATGTCTCATGGGTCAGCATGGGCCACTGTGTATAGGCCACATGGCCAGGCAACCAAGAATACTTCAACTTCCTGAGCGCTCATCAGGTACTTCTTGCGTAATATAATTTAAGACCGTAGCTTGGGGATCAGACACTGAACTCTGGGACCACGATTAACACCAATAAACCAATGGCGCATTATGTATCTTATTTTAAAGTTCCTTGTTTACAGAAGGACCTGGGCATCCCACAGCACTTCGGCCTCCTGTACGCTATGGGCATCGCTCTGGTCAGCGAGGGTCTCCTCTCCGCCGCATACCATGTGTGTCCCAACAGCATGAACTTCCAGTTCGGTGAGTAGACACAACATCACGCCTGTAGTGTGCCACGGGTTTAGGCAGAACTATCGCAACACTGTGGTCTGCGTAAAGAAAGAAGGAAAAGTCTTTATCGGCGTACTGGCAATCATAGACCAGTGGTTTAAGGAGATTCTTGGCCCAGCTTGGGTCATTGTGTAAATAGATTTTTGGGTCAGAATGGGCTACAGTCTTCAGAGTCAGGATCGGCCACTGTATAAAGTGTCTCATAGGCCAACTTGGGCCACTGTTTAAAGATATTTTTGGCCAGCATGGGCCACTGATAAGTGTTAGATGGGCCAGCATTGACCACTGTGAAGTGTCTAATATTCCATCATGGGCCACGGTGAAAAGAGATTGTTGGGCCAACAGTTGGTCAACCCTTCACTAGGGACGTAGGTACTGCTCAGGCTATATATAGGTTGGTATACAGTTGTTTTGGTCGCCACATTCGATTTGGCAGTATTTGTTAAACAAAAAATCGACCTGAAGCAATTACCTTACATATTCGGTTAAACCAGCAAACACCGCTCGGCAATTCGGCATCTACTATTGCTTGCGTCATGTTCGAGTAAGTTCAGCACAATTCGATCTCGAAATTTTGCGTGCCTAATTCCGGGCAGCAAAGACGAATCCAGCAAGCAAAATTTAAGGAGGTGCATCATATATTATAATATATTCGGGTAACTTACAAAGTTTTCACCTAATTTGTACCAACTTTATTTGAATTCAGTTTACATCATCATCAGCCTATAATGTTCCCACTGCGGGGACACAAGCCTGCTCTCTATGAGAGGGAGTGGGCTGTAATCCACCACGCGGGCCCAGTGCGGGTTGGTAGATGTCACATGTCTTCGAATTTTTAGTTCTAGTTCTAGGACATGCCGGTTTCCTCAAGATTTTTTCCTTCACCGTCTTTGAGGGCAGCGGTGATGAAATAAATTACACAAAGTAATGCGCCTGCCTGGGTTTGAACTCACGATTTATTGCTCGTAAGTCGGGACTGCCACCACTAGGCCACCGCTGCTCTCAGTTTACATAATGTTCATTTATTTGTTCCACAGACACCTCATTCATGTACGTGACATCAGTACTGTGCATGGTAAAGATCTACCAGTCCCGACATCCCGACATCAACGCACGCGCACACGCCACCTTCGGAGTTCTAGCGCTTATTATATTTATTGGTAAGTCAACATCCAGCCCCCGTATTCACAAACGCTCGGATTCGATTTCGATTCGATAAGTCGTATGTCAATCTTGTTTTGCCATTTGCTATTTGCATATGGAAAAATGAATAATTATATGATCATTTATGTGCTATTTAACTCGACTCGGAGGAGCTCGTGGCTAAATAATAACAGCCACAAGGGTCATGCAAGGGTCACAAACGCTCAGATTCGATTTCGATTCGGAAAGTCGTATGTCGTATCTCGCTCGCTTTCGTAATGGCAAAACAAGATAGACATACGACTTATCGAATCGAAATCGAATCTGAGCGTTTGTGAATAGGGGGCCTGGTCCTCCATACTCCATGGCTCCTGGCTAAAGATTAACAGCCGCACGGGTCGACCTTCAGGTTAAGCCGCCCTTGCTTAGGTTGGTCCGTAGATGTGTGACCACCCTTTAAATACCAGTTTCCTCCGTGCCTCGGAAAGCACGTTAAGCCGTTGGTCTCGGCTGTCACTTGTAGATCTTTGATAGTCGTTACAGGTATTCTGTGGTCCGAAAGTCTGACAACCTGTCTTAACAAGGGGGTATCGTATTACCCAGTACTAACTGGGTTGTGGAGGTCAGATAGGCAGTCGCTCCATGTAAAATACTGGTATTCAGCTGCATACGGTTAGACTGGAAGCCGACCCCAAGATAGTTGGGAAAAGGCTAGGCAGATGATGAAGTGTCAAGCCATTTTAAATCATAAACGGTGTACTTTAAGCTTGACCTGTCCTGTATTGTATTAATTAAAATAAATTTTTAGGGTTCCGTAACCAAAGTGTCTAACGGGACCCTATTACTGAGATTTCGCTGTCCGTCCGTCTGTCGATCACCAGGCTGTATCTCATGAACTGTGATAGCCAGTTGAAATTTCTACAGATTATGTATTTCTATTGCCGTTATAACAACAAATACTAAAAACAGTATAAAATAAATATTTAAGGGGGCTCCCATACAAAAGTGTTTTTTTTTTTGCTCGTTTTTCAAATAATGGTAGGGAACCATCCGTGAGCGAGTCCGACTCGCACTAGGCCGGTTTTACAATTTCGTTTTTTGATTCCCAGGTCTTGTCGGAGTCCTAAATGCAAACTTCTACTTCTGGATAGCGTTTACCGTGCTGCACCTGGTCACCTGCTTGGTCATGACCTTCCAGATATATTACCTGGGAAGATTTAAATTGGGTGAGTTTTGTTTTAATTGGGTGTGTTTTGTTTAAATGGGGTGAGTTTTGTTTAAGTAAAAACGCAGGCAATGCGTTTTTTTAGTCGGCTTTGTTATATATACAGGGTGTAACGGAAAGGGTATATACATACTTAAGGGTGTGCTACAGACCATCAACCTGAACATGTTTCTCCATCGGATAAACATCGTAATAGCGAAAAAAATAACAGCTGCCCCATACATTTGGGTTTTATATGGGGCAGCAGATTTTTTTTTCGCTATTACGATGTTTGTCCGATGGAGAAACATGTTCAGTTTGATGGTCTGTAGCACACCCTTAAGTATGTATATACCCTTTCCGTTACACCCTGTATATATAACAAAGCCGACTTGAAGCAATAAGTAGGTACCCTGAAGCAATAAGGATTGGATGTGTGAAAACTATTATTTTATGAACAAATATTTAAACCATTACGTTTAAATATTTGTTCATAAAATAATAGTTTTGTTTTGGGGCAGATTCCAATACTTATAAATAGTTTTTTAACGTTTCCTCACAATAGGAATTTCTCCTTTATCGTGGGTGCGTTTACAAACATTCAAACTCATATAAACAAATGGCCAGACCCTGAACAACTATCTGTAGGCCATATAAATGTGTGTTCCGTGCGGGGGTCGAACCCGCGTCACAGCGACGTCACGCAGCGCAGCAGTCTGTTATAGATTGCGCCAACCCTCCCGTCGCATTTAATATATGCACTTCTCAAGTTCTGTATGGTGTCGGACGTAAAGAATAGCACCATCTCATATCTTCCCGTGGGTGTCGTAAGAGGCGACTGAGGGACTTGCCAGAGAATGGGCAGCAGCGTTCTCTGTGCTTTTGTAACAACCGTACTGCGATCGCCAACCCGCCTGCCAAGCGTGGCGATTATGGCAAAACCCCCCTTATGTCAATGTAGCGTTGGGGGAGGCCTATGTCCAGCAGTGGACGTCTTTCGGCTGAAAAGATGATGATGACTTCTCAAGTGTCGCCTGAAATTAGATATTAAATTCATAAAACCTAAGATTGTAGTAGAACTAACATATAATAATATCCCTCTAGACGGCGGTACAATCTACCGAGCGGCTCGAGAGCTACTGTCGCGCCCCCTCGCGGCCATCACCCCGACCTACTGCGGCCGATGTGTACTGCTCATCATCGCTAATGTAGCCAACTGGGCCATTGCAGCTTATGGGTAAGTTCTAACAAGATGTAACGTGTATTTGCGATTTGCATATGGCAAAACTTAAGTGGCAGTGGGCAGGGCACTTTGCTCGCAGAACGGACGGCCGATGGGGGCGAAAAGTTCTGGAATGGCGACCGCGAACCGGAAGACGATGCGTTGGAAGGCCTCCCACTAGGTGGACCGATGACCTGGTGAAGGTGGCGGGGATCCGCTGGATGCGAGGCGCTCGGGACCGGGCTATATGGCGACACGCGGGGAGGCCTATGTCCAGCAGTGGACGTCTTTCGGCTGAAATGATGATATTGATGATATGGCAAAATAAATAATTATATAATCATAAATTATGCATTTATGTGCTGTTTAACATCATGCTTGGGGGTGGGATAAGAGCGTTTACGCCTTACGACATTTCATACAAATTTACAAGTTTCCGAAATGACTGAACCGATTTTAATGAAACTTCATACGCATAAGTAGGATACATAAATCTAAAAAGTTACTAAAAAACATTTTCTTGATTGAAATGAGCATTATAAGAAATTCAGTTTTGAAATTGAATAAAAAAAACAATATTAATTATAAAATAAAGATTGTAGTATAATTAGGTAGTCAGCAACTGAACCGCTCTTTCTGCTTCAACATAAGCAGAAGCAAACGTCATTTTCTCTTTCCTCAGTCCCGCGCTGGAACCGCTCAGTACGAGCTATATTCGTCCCTCATATAGTTCGCGGGGTCTCGGTATTGCAGTACCTATGCACGATTGAACATAATTTCTTACAAGAAGTAATATCAATCAATATTGCAGCACTAACATGGCCCCCAAAGTAGCTAATTTTTTATGAAAAAAAAAACTGATAATTCTTACCTTTTACAGAATTAAAAACTTAGTAAATGTTATTCCGTAAAAAAGTCCAATTTAATGTCATGGATTTCCGCAAAGTAACGCCCAATATTATAACTTAAAAACTCCGGTGTTGCAAGACATATCCACATACTTTTGTTTCAGTGTTGCCCAACACAGCCGTGACTTCGCATCTCATTTGTTGCTCGTTCTAATGAGCAACTTGTTCTTGTACACGTTGTTTTATATCGTCATGAAGTTGCTGCATCGGGAGTCTATACGGTGGTACAGGTATGTACGCAAATACTTAATTGAATTAAATTATTAGGGGCTAGAATTGTGGCTGGAGCTCGTGGCTAAATAATAACAGCCGCACGGGTCGATCTTTAAGGATAAGCACGCGTGTGCTGCGTCTGTACTTCGAAGAACATAACACCCACGATACAGGAGAAATTCCTATTGTGGGGCAAAGTTTAAAAAAAAAAAAGAAAATACATATATGTAAGTATGTATGTGTATTTGTCACCTTTCTAGTTTTATTTTTGCCATTTAATGTTAAAAACACAAATATCTAAATAAATATTTATTTATGTCATACATGTATTAGTAGATAACTTTACTTTTGTTATTTAAAATTTTTGTCCACTGCTGACTACCCCCTTTTTATTTTAATTCGATAATGTCCATCCAAAGGTTGTCTAGAAGATATCGCTATCAGCGAGAAGACCGCCGTTGTAACCATAAAATTATTAGTTTTCTAAGCCCGTTATGTTTAATTTTTGGTATATCATAAAGTTTTATTCTATTCTACATATTATTTGTATAATTTATATTGTAGCTGTTTATTGTCCCCGAAGAAAAAAAAAATTACATACAAAAAAAAAAATGACAGATTGTTGAAGCTTGTTGTGCTGGCGTGTGTTCGTTTAACGCATAGAATGCTTTTCCTACTATTTTCGCTTATTTTTTTCTACTAAAGGCCTTATTGTTCACAGCTGGGTGTTCATAGCGATGACATACTCCATCTGGTTCGGATCCAGCTACTTCTACTTGGACCAGAGCACTAATTGGGCGGTAAGTATCTTGTTTATGAAACGACTTCTAAAAAGGAGGAAGTTCTCAATTTTTTTTTTAATTGTATAAAGTAGTAGTAGTAGTAGTATTATAAAGAGAAAAGATTTGATTGTTTGTTTGTTACGATTTAACTCAAAAACTACTCGACCGATTTAAAAAAATCTTTCACCATTATAAAGCTACATCTTTACAGAGTAACATAGGCTATATTATACAGGGTGTAACGGAAAGGTTATATACATACTTAAGGGCATGCTACAGACCATCAAACTGACCATGTTTCTCCATTGGACAAACATCGTAATAGCGAACAAAATATCAGCAGACCCATACATTTGGGTCGCATAGGTATCGAAATTTTGTATGGGGCAGCAGATAATTTTGTAGCACACCCTTAAGTATGTATATACCCTTTCCGTTACACCATGTATACAAGCAACAAAAATTAAATCAACATTTTTTCTCCCACAGCAAACCCCAGCGCAGTCCCGTCAAAGCAACCGCCAATGCTCCCTCCTACAGTTATACGACGCCCACGACATCTGGCACTTCCTCTCATCGACCGCCATGTTTTTCTCGTTCAACATGTATCTCACCATAGACGACAACCTCTCTAAGACGCCGCGCAGTCAAATCATGGTTTTTTAGAGGAAAAAAATGTGAAGTAAGAAATGTATTTCAAGTATTAGGGACGAATTAAGGAAAAAAAAAATGTTGGCTGTCACGGCACTCCTGACAGTTGTGAAACCTTTATCAGTAAGATCCAAATATTTTCGGCTTCTACTATTAAATTAAGGATTAATATCCAAACAAAAATGGATTGAAATGGCAGACTATATTGAACAAAAACATTACGTTTACTACTGTGGGTAACTGGAGATAACTTCAGTAATTTAGTGGCTTGATAGTTTTGTGTCTCCGATTAATCTAATCTGTTTAGGCCGGAACAGCACCTTACCGTGTATGTTAATGTGAATTCATAATTAATAAAATATAAGAGTGAAATAAAGAAAAAACGTATGCCTATCGGGACGCTCGACAGAAGTGATAACTTTAACTAAACTAAGTTGTACTGTTAAATATTGAAAGAGCTAGCCTACTGCTGTCGTATGCGTGAAAGAAAGGGGAGCGAGACAGTGGCGCCGTAACGCGTTACCTTACGAAGCGGTTTACTCGCCCATAAGAAGTTATCACTTCAAAAAGTGTTTAGGGAAGTGGAGAGCGGTGGCGTAGAGCGCGCCTGACGCCATGACAGCGTTATGCAGTTTGCCGTCACGGCATACGAGTGAGTTTTACTGTCAAGTTGCGCCTATAGATGTTTCACATTAAAAATATGTAATTTTGGTTGTAATTTTTTGTGAGATTGACGTAGTAAGCTTGGTAACGTGTTTTACCCTTACGTGGAGAAGGGTAATTACCATAACGGCTATTAAAATTATAAGGGTAAGAGTGTGAGTTTGTTGCCTTGTATGGGAAATAGCAGTTTTTTTTTTACGCCTGTGAAATTGTTTGTTGTCTTGTGTCGGAAACACACAAGCTGATGTTTTTACCCTTTTTTCAACAAGGGTTAAAATATTGTTAGTGTTTTTTTTTTGTAGTAACTTAGTATGTTATCTTGTAGCTAAAAGTGCTGAAAAAAATGTAAGATTAAATCAGCTTGGTGACTTAGACGACACGAAATGTGACATAGAAATCGGTTATTTTGTTAGTAATAATCTGTTTTTGGAAGAAAACTTTCAGTGATCATTCAACTTTAAATTCCTATAGAAAGTCCAAATTTTTTGTAGCCAAATTCAAGAAGTCGTTGACCTACCAAAATGCCTTTTCTTTGGTATTTTTCGTCGTATCGTTGAGCTCCTTGATTTAAGAGTCCAGCAACACGATAACTAACAAATGCTTGCACTGACTGGACAGGTCCACTCAAATCTGTATGGTTCTTTCTTCAAAAGACCATCTCAGACACTTATCTGCATAGTCCTCATGTGAGTTGGCCAAGATTATGTCTGGACCTTAAAAGAGACAGTGACCTCTGAGTTTGTTTCGGCTGTTTCTTCTCAGAGTAGTCAGGTACGAAATACCGGTCACCTAATTTTAGCGAACACGGTAATTTAAGCGTCACCTAATTTAAGCCGTGTTAGCTAAAATTAGGTGACACACAAATTAAGAATTAGGTATAGGCATTAGGTTTTTTAAACTTTGGCGTGGCTAAGTAGAAGATTGTACAAACGTTTCTGATGCGTTCAATTGTCCTTTGCAAGGAGTTCCTAAATAGTATTGTCTTGTTAAGTCATTAAATATTTTTTATTGTGCACTTAGGTCATTTTCTGAATTACTACAAGGCTTTGTAGATGAAATAGATGCTTTGAAAACTACGGCATGTATCAAAAAGGTCCCATGGAGAAACTGGTTCAGTTGTATGGTCTTATACTACATACTAAAGACTATCGCCGTAGGATGGGGCGTGTGACATTAAATAAAACGTTCCTTTTCAAGAAATTTACTAAACAGTACTAATTTCGTATTTTCGACTGGTATTTAGGGTTCAGCAAAAATTTTCATATTGAGAGCAGAGGTGCCCCAGTGGTGGCAGCCCCGACATACGAGGAGTAAGCCGTGGGTTCCAACCCAGTTAGGCGCATTACTTTGTGTAATTTATTTCATCACCGCTGCTCTCAAAAACGGAGGAGGAAAACATCGTGAGGAAATTCCAGTTCCAATTCCATTCTATGTCCTAGAACTAAAAATTGGAAGAAATGTGACAACTACCAACTCGTAATGGGCCCGCGTGGTGGATTACATCCCACTCCCTCTCATAGAGAGGAGGCCTGTGTCCCAGCAGTGGGAACATTATAGGCTGATGATGATGATGATAAAAAATATTCTGTCATGATTGGAAATCAGGGTTACGTTCAAGAGTGAAAAGGAACGTTTCATCTCATGTCACCCGCTGCACGGTCCTACGGCGGAAGGACTATTAAATATCGCTTGTTTGCGATAATAACGACTTTTGTATAAAAACCTTTTATGAAAAGATGAAAGGTCTATTTTACGTATTTCGTTACTTAATTGAATACTTACTTTTCGTATTTTTTTTTCTATCGTAAACAAACAACATTACATTCATTTCATATTTCAAAATTCATTTCATAATCTAAATTTTATAAGTTATGTTATCCTTGTCCCAAAAAAGCGATATGACCACATCTTTTTGATAAGTGTTGTATTACGATTAAACTTGTACTTGTAAAAAAAAAAAAAACTATTAAATATAATCGTTTATATACCTAAATGTTTAATTTTCCATTGTGAATTAGTTGTGTAGTAATTTTAAAAACAAAATAGATGTAATTGAAGATCAAATGTCGAACACAAATCTCTTCAAAACAAGTTTTTGTTCAACTCAGTTCTTTCATACACTTATTATAGTTTTAACATATCATTATTTCGAATTAAAAAAAAAAACATCAAAAATAGTTCATAATTTCCATTCCATTAAAACTTAATTCATTATTTGAGATAAATTAAGCCATACAAATATAGCTGTAATAGATTCTTGATGAAATAATATTTGAATTTCCTTATTTTTTAATCCAACTTGTTTTTAAGAAAAAAATATTATTTTCATAAATAGTAATTAATTTAAGCCTTTTACTGATTCACTGTAGACTATGTTTAAAAAATTATATTTGAAACTCTAAAACCCTCGCTTAGCTTCGTAGACTCCATTTATTTCTCTCTCATCTGCTTAGACTTTTTTCATCAGCTGAATACCAGTATTTTACATAGAGCGACTGCCTATCTGACCTCCACAACCCAGTTAGTACAGGGTAATACGATACCCCTTGTTAAAAAAGGTTGTTAGTCTTTCGGGCCACTGACTGTAACGACTGTCAAAGATCTACAAATGACAGCCGGCACCAACGGCTTAACGTGCTTTCCTAGGCACGGCGGAAACTTGGTATGTAATGGGTGGTCACCCATCCAAAGAGCAACCTAGCCAAGCACGGCTTTACCTTAAGATTGATCGAAGCGGCTTTTATTATTAAGCCATGAGCTTCTTCCGTTCATTGCTCTCTCATCCCTCACAAATTATTCTCCATGACATATTGTGCTCAAAAGAATAGTATTTGTTAATAACTTAAGAAATTGGCCGTATAGTACTGTTATTAGATTTAAAATTCACTTTGTTTTAGTCGTTCTAGAATTACTAACACTATTGGAAAAAATAAAGGGATAAAAAAAACCACCATCCATCCATCAACTGAATTTTTATTATTATATAAATAATTTTTAGAAATACTCAAAAAAAAAATTAAGTTCCTAACAAACTAGACACTTGGAGCTACGATTTCCGTATTTTTTGTACGACCATTTCTCTCGAAGCGGCCTGTTGAAAATTACCCAAACATTTTGTTTTTTTTTTGGATCCCTTAACCTTTTGAACGCCATTGTCGCATATACGTGACAAGCTTGCGCGTGCCCTGTACGCCAACGACACAAATATGTGACAAAAAATGTGTCTAGAACACGAAATAAGCAATTTAAATCATTACTTTAGTGTGTGTTTATTTATACATATATCTTTAAAATGTGATCTTGTGTGTGTGTATATCTTAAATATTAAATTTCATAACAAGAAATAAGTTAATAATAGTTTTGAAATCCTTTTTTTATAATTGAAAGTATTTGCGTTGAATTTGTGGCTTGGCGTGGAGGGCACGCGCGTGCGTGTATGCTCTGGCGTTCGAAAGGTTCATTTTTTCCAGTAGTGTAAAAAAGACAACATCACGCTTGTCATCCCGAAGGATTAGATAGAGGTGTAAATAATGGTACAGCAACATTTTGCCAGTTATCTTCTTTATCGTGTCTATCCTCATAACCTGGTGTCAGAGTTTGTACGCCGTCCATGGGCATGACTTGGCTTTACATGCCGTCGAGAAATATCTCTTAGGCATGCTAGTTTCCTCACGATGTTTTCCCTCACCGAAGCAAGTGATAATTATACAATACGCACATGAATCCGAAAAATCAGAGGTGCGTGTCTTGGGTTTGAACTCGAGACCTCTGACTTGGCAGTCTGACGGTTACATCTGAATGTCATTGCTTATTTTTAACAGTTATTCATGGCAAAATTGATCACTGCAATAAATCATCATCTGCCTAGCCTTTTCCCAAACTATCTTGGGGTCGGCTTCCAGTCTAACCGGATGCAGCTGAGAACCAGTATTTTACACAAAGCGACTGCCTATCTGACCTCCACAACCCTGTAACTGGGTAATACGATACCCCTTGGTAAGACGGATGTCAGACTTTTGGCTTCTGACTACTGCAATAAATGTTAAATAATAATTATAATTTTATGTAAAACAATTTCGATATTTGTGTTTTTTTTTGTGATTTTTTGTCATCAAATGCTTTTTATTATGTTGGTTTTAATTTTTATTTTGAGTTTGTTTTTCGATTTTCTTTTTTTCTGTATGTTAAGTATTTTTATTTATTTCTAATCTCTCTGTGAACACCTAGATATATGTGCATGCTGTGGTCTCCTGTAATTGAAAGAACACATGTAAAAGAACCGTTTGTTTGAATCTGACCTACATTGTATATGTGTATTTTTTGTTGGAGATCCAAATAAATAAATAGACCCGCCCCCCCTAGTACAAGGGACTAAAAATAACTGACAAAATGGGGGTACGTTATAAGTACGTTATAAGCCTCACCCATCGGGTTTTATAAGCGTGATGGAATATTATAATGTTTTAGATAGTAAAATCTTTTAGACAACTACATTTTTGTAAATATTATTATGTAGTATGTTTTAATATTGTATTTAATTTAATTAAATGTGTAAATGATCTGTATTAAAACAACCATAGCACTATTTGAAAAAAATAATTTAATTTATACATTATTTTTATTATATGACATATGTACATTATTTACAAACTACAATTTAAAAAAATATGTACAAGTATCAAAAAATTCGTCGACATCGCTGTCAACAGGAAAAGTGCTCAGAAAGCTGGCCGTATTGCCACTTTGGATGGCAACGGTGATTCATTGACCAAAAAAAAAATTGAGATTATTTTAGATTTGAATTTTAATAAAATGTTTGATCTCACAACCTATGACATGTGACTGAAACATAACTATCGAAATATGGGCGTACTCTACAGCTGCTTATCCCTTCGGGGATTAAACGCTTGATGTTATGTAAAGATTGTGTGCTGTTGAAAAGTATGCATGATTAAATTAAGAATTAGATATAATAAAACGCAAGCGTAGTTTTTAAAATATTGTCATTTTGTAGATTTTAAAAAACCTTTTAAAATAGTTAAATCTTTTAAATAATTTAAGACTAAGCATATTTTATTTATTAAGAACATTAGAACATAGTTTTTCTCGATTGTGACCGATATCAGAATCTTCATTTTTTGTCGACATTGTTCCCTCGAAGTGAAACGTTTGAACACAAAGTGATCAAAAGTGAATATGAACTGATCCAACGTTTGTGTTTCGGCACTCGGTACCTTTCACCCACATAAGGATATATTGGTTGTATGGTCACGAACAAAAATAAAAATCCCAATAACGGCGAGAACTAGTGCCTTTCCTTTAATTTTTACGCCCATTATAATTCTACCGATATTATATGAATATGGAATATAATAAAACAAAAATAGTGCGTGGAGTCCCTCCGCGCGGAAGTAGTGAAACTTTGTAATGTGGAAATGAGTGCTTTCATACCCCCTCCATGGTAGCGTTAAACGTTTAACGCAACCTTGTTGGAAATCGCATAAGAAGTTTCACTTTAAACAAAATGAACAGTCAAGTGTGTGATATCGTTTTAAAATTCTGATATCGGCAAAAGCGATGATGCGGTCAGCAATATAGCACGCTTGTCTAGAAGTAATTTAAGTTTACATATTTAACTAAGTCTATGAAAATTCACAAAATTACTACCAAAGCTTAAAATTAGTTCAAATCAATTAGTGAAACGAGGTGCTAAAGAAATTGTTAATATTAAAATATTTAAATTAAAAAAAATGTCTTCTCGCTTATAAGCTAAATACCTACATATTGATCAAAATTCCCTGTTTTTAGTTAAGCATATTTAAAATGAATGCTACGTTTGTTAGTTTTTAAAACAAAGTAAAATATAGGGTGGAAGGGACACTGACGCTACTACGAATTCTATTACATCGTACTGCACCCCGCAGCCCGCTATACAAGGTGTTGTTTTGCATCCTCGTCAAAATTCAGGATGTTGTCACAAAAGACATAAATAATCAATATAAATTACGGTACCTAGTTAATTATTAAAAAACACTGCTTTTGTTGTTGTTAAAATTTGACAGTATTTCAGAATAACCCCCTTAACGTGGTTTAGGGAATAAAAAAATATCGAATAAACGTTTGAGATTTTTTTGTGTGTAAGCGAGGTTATAAGGCGAGGATCAGACGGGCCGCGTTTAAAACATGGGTGGTTCACACTTATCGATTTTCGTAAATAAGTAAAAAAAAAAATGATCTACACATTTTATTATTATTGATTCGGGCCGAGAATCATTATCATAGTTACCTCCTTGAATATGACGAGGATGCAAAACAACACCTTGTATAGAAAATTGTCATCGTTATTTGAAAAAAAAAACAGCTGTTCCATACTTTCTGACCGTGTAGGTCTTGGAGTTTTGTAGGAAACAGCTGTTTTTTTTAATAACCGACGGAAAATTTTATATGGGGTTTTTTATTTTTTATGGGGGGTGCAGAATTATGTATAGTCCTCTCCTGAGTCCTGCGTTTTCGGTAACGGCGGCCAATCTTGGTAGAGATTAGCCATCGGCGCGAGAGATTATAGTGCAGGCGTGTGTGCGCAGACACACGTGCACTCTCTGTTCCCTCACTCTCATAGTCCGATGACTACGATGACGGCAATCCGACACGACCGGAGAGAGATCAGGCGCAAGACCAACGGCTTAACGTGCTTTCCGAGGCACGGGGGTGTCATACCGTCAACTTCCAAACTACGGGCTACTACAAAGAAATTCCTAATGGAAAAACCCAATAGAACTTTTTGCCCGACCCGGGAATCGAACCCAAGTCCCCACGCTCAGCAGTCGCGCTTGTGGTCACGTGACCAACGGGGCAATCACTGAATAGGTGATAACCCTTTTAGCGTCAGTGTCCCTTCAACATGCAGGTATATTTGAAGTCTTAGCGAGGCTCATTTAAAAAAGTATTGTTATGATAGAAAATGTTTTCAAACTGTAAATATTAATATTAAAATACATTTCTCACCCTCTTGTAAAAATTTCTACATTCTGCTCGTTTTATCTCATTTTCACACTTTTTAAGGCACTTGAGAATTTTAATAAAACGTAATGTTGATAGTAGCTTGCGTTAATATAGAAATACGATCTTGAATACAAGTATGCAAGCAAGCTTTTCAGGGGTCATTCATAAATTACGTCACACGTTACGAGGGGGGAGGGCGTCAACGAAATGTGACATTGTGACGTCCTATATTTCGTGACGTCACGTTTCACAAAAAAAAATATTTAAGAATTAAAAGACAAAGTGTGAACTATAACGAAAATCTTAAAATGTTACCAACTCTATCTGTATAAACATGTAAAATTGCAAAATATGTGACGTCACTCTAGTTTTAGTTCTTTGTTAGTTTGTTTGTGATTTTTTGACAAAGAATTGTCAAAAAATCATGAAATTCGTGTGCCGTAACTTATGGATAGCCACTTATGAGACATACTTGCCTTCAAGATATCGACGCGACTTGGCTTGAAACACTTCTTATATCAAACAACGAATCTTTTTAAATGTTACTTGGAGTTTTCTTTAGAGGCTAGTTGCCAAAAGAAGCGCAATATATCTTTGTATCTACTTTTTGTTGTGTACGCACGGCGACCTTTACAAAACCAAATTAAGCTGATCTCTCATTGTACTGAAAGCTCATGCAAAGTGAGGCCATGTTATATTGGATATGTCTAGCTTGATATGTTCCCGTGTGTACGGTATTGGCTTGTATTTTTAACCCCCGACCAAAAAAGAGGGGTGTTGTAAGTTCGAAATGTGTAACTGTGTGTATGTTTGCGGCATTGTAGCTCCTGAACGGATGAACCGATTTCGTAGTTTGAAAGGTGTCCTAATCGAGAGTGTTCTAACCTATGTTTCAAGAAAATCTGCTCAGCCGTTTGAAAATCATCACCTCTTTTTTGATTATGCAAGTTGATGTTGGATACAGACCAAGATGACTTGCATCGTCCACAATTAGACCGTAAACAGGGCTACCAATCAAGCTAAACAAAACCACAGGCGGACCTCTGTTTATACGGATCTCTTATTGTATTGGAAATCTATACAAAGCCAGGCCATGCAATACTGGAAATATACAGGATTATTCGCAAAACACCAACAACCTCTTAAGAGGTCATTCTACTCATCATTATGAACAACTTTTACCATGAGACCAAACACGAAATCGTGAAAAAAAAATCAGCTGTTCCCTACATTTTGACGAGTTATGTGAACATAAAGTACGGAACAGCATTTTTTTTTTTCGCGATTTCAGGTTTGGTCCCATAGTAAATGTTGCTCATAATGATGAGTACAACGACCTCTTAAGAGGTTGTTGGTGTTTTACCAATAACCCTGTATAGCTTGATATGTCGCCTTGTGTACCAGTTGGACAAGCATCTTTAGCTAGCATTATGAACAAGTTTCTAAGACTGTTTGTCATTTCTCTTGTGTGTAAGTAGTTATGTTTAGTTGACTATGTAAATAAAGATTGCTTTTATATTTGATTGTTTTATTTTTGTACCTTTAGAGTAAAAAACCGTCCAATTATAAGTACAGCGCACTCCGTAAAAAAACGCCGAAAAGAACATTGATTGTATTTCTGAATTAGTTTTAATATGTTGTCATAGTGGTATACACACTGTGAAAAAAAATCATCATGTGCCTAGCCTTTTCCCAAACTATCTTGGGGTCGGCTTCCAGTCTAACCGGATGCAGCTGAATACCAGTATTTTACATGAAGCGACTGCCTATCTGACCTCCACAACCCAGTAACTGGGTAATACGATACCCCTTGGTAAGACTGTATCTTAGACTTTTGGCTTCTGACTACTCGTAACGACTGAAAAAGATCTACAAATGACAGCCGGAACCAACGGCTTAACGTTAAAGAAAATAACGGAGGTAACCCAGTATGTAATTATGGTCATCCAAGGACCAACCTCGGCAAGCACGGCTTAACCTTAAAGATCGACCCGTGCGGCTGTTATTATTTAGCCACGAGCTCCTCTGTGAAAAAAAGGTAGTAGGCAAAAGTTTTTGCCTATTACTGTTTAAAATGTACAGTCGCTGGTGTGCTCTGTGCTGTGCAAATCGACTGAATCAATCAACAAGCAATTAACTCGTGAACCATTGACTAAAGAAAAAACATATTGAGGGATCTATGATTTTTCAAGAGTTATTGAAAGACACCTCACACAGCTATATACGATTTTTTTTTTAACCCATAATTACGACGTAAAACGAAACTCACTTTCTCTAAAATCAGCGGATGAGACTGTATTTTCGCTTAACATTAATCAACGCCATCTATCGGAGGGTGAAATTTTTAGTTCGCGGCTCTCTAATAGATAGCGTTGTTAGTTGGCCTACGATTCCTGAATCGCGCTATGGTTTCGTTACATGGGAACGTATAAGAGCGTCGAGAGAGATGTTCAAATCTGAAAAAAGAAGAGAAATGACTATGAATAAGTGAACTGGACTAAAAGAGGCCACAGTGCTAAAACTCCCCAGATTGATCTTACGATTGTTCAATTTTTGACAAAGTAGAATGTTGATTTCATTCTACTTTAATAATTCCATAGTTCTGGCTAGAAAGCCTAGCTTTCACCCTATACTACGTTGGGCTTAGTTAAGTTTGGCTTCCATTCTAAACGGGCGCAACTGAATATGAAGCGACTGCTTATCAAAGAGAGCAGCGGTGGCCCAGTGCTGGCATCCCCAACTTACGAGCAGTAATTCGTGGGTTCGAACCCAGCCAGGCGTATCACGTTGTGTAATTTATTTCATCACCGCTGCTCTCAAAAACGGTGAAGGAAAACATCGTGAGGAAACCGGCATGTCCTAGAACTAAAAATTCAAAGACATATGACATCTACCAACCCGCACTGGGAGGGAGTGGGCGTGGGCACACGTGGTGGATTACACCACCACGTGGGCCCATGTCCACTGCCTCTCGCAGAGAGGAGGCCTGTGACCCAGCGGCCAGCAGTGGGAACATTATAGGCTGATGATGTTGATGAATGCTTATCTGACCTCAAAAACAATTATTACTGTCTATATATTACTAACCCGATACCCATTGCTATTAGACAGAAAGAGTGTTGTGAGATTTCCTAGCTTTAAGCTTTTAAGAACAATAATACTAGTTATATTTGTTTTTCATCAATCCGAACCCAATATTACTTAATTCATACATAACATCACGCGAGCTATCCCGAAGGGTTAGGCAGAGTTGCACCTAATAGTACAATCACATTTCGTCTCATGTAAGTAATAGGGGTCGAGCCTATTGCTTTGAACCGGGCATAAATCCAGACTCCGTGGCTGCTTCTTTGAAATTCCTGATGAAAAAACGCAATAACAGTTTGCTTGACCTGGCAATCGAACCCAGGACCTTAAGCTCGGCAGTCGCGCTTGCTACCACTAGACCAGCGAGACACGATACCGGATACCCATTGCTCTATTGTTGAGACTTTTCGAGCTTTATACAGGCTGTAACGGAAAGGGTATATATGGTACCGGCCAAACCCGATTTCAGGCCAAACTAGTTTGTCCTAGGACAAAACCGGTTTACTGGTTTATCGTGTCAGAATATACTGACCCAAAAATACATTTACAATGTGCCTAACTTGGATGTGGCACCGCTCGCTACGCTTGCTCGGATTGCGCGTTTATGGTTACAGTTCTAACCTAACCTAACCCATTTAGAGTTCTAGTTTGGCCTAGGACAATCTAGTTTAGCCGGAAATCGGGTTTGGAAAAATATCGCTGCCCCGTACATTTGGGTCGATAGGTATTGAAATTATGTAGCAGCATTAAATTATGGGGCAGCTAATATTTTTTTCACACACGAACAATAATATTAATTTTGTTTTTCTTCAATCCGAACCTAATCTTACTGTATTCATATTCATCATCATCAGCCTATAATGTTCTCACTGCTTGGACACAGGTCTCCTCTCTATGAGAGGGAGTGGGCTGTAATCCACCACGCGGGCCCAGTGCGGGTTGGTAGATGTCACATGACTTCGAATTTTTAGTTCTAGGACATGCCGGATTCCTCACGATGTTTTCTTTCACCGTTTTTGAGGGCACCGGTGATGAAATAAATTACACAAAGTAATGCGCCTGCTGGGTTCGAATCCACAGCTAACTGCTCGTAAGTCGGGGTTGCCACCACTGGGCCACCGCTGCTCATCATGAATTATCAGAAGATATTCCCGAATAGTAAGAGGTTTCAGTAAATTGGCATTTCTGACGACAATTGGGGGAAGTGTGTCAATAACTGAGATATTCCTAGTATGGGGCATCATGACATTATGTCTTCAAAGTTTTAGTTCTAGGACATGCCGGTTTCCTCACGATGTTTTCTTGCAACGTTTCGAGAGCTGTGGTGATGAAAAAATAAGGGTGAACCGCATCGCGGCAGCACGGAATCACACTTTACCAAACTGCTATCCTTTTCTGTCGCTCAGAATCGGGAAAGGAAATGCCATCGCACGCGGCACGCTCCGTTTAGGAGGAGGAAGAGCATTGAAAAGTAGGATTTTGTGCTGCCAGATGAGGTCCAACCCTAATAATCTTTTGCTGCTTTATCTTTTCTCTGGTTACTTGGCGTCCCAAAGTAATATTATGAATACAGTTTTTTCCTACCATTCTACCTTTGCCGTTATTATTTTTCTTTGATTCTTCATCATCTGCCTGCCTTCTCCCAACTATATTGGTGTCGGCTAGCAGTCTAATTGGATGCAGCTGAATACCAGTATTTTACATGGAGCGACTGCCTATCTGACCTCCACAAGCCAGTTAGTACTGGGTAATACGATACCCCTTGGAGAGAGACTTTCCGGCCACTGACTACCTATTACCTTTCATCATAACATTCTAACCACCATTTAAGCCATTGTTACCCATAAAATTAGTAGTAAACAGTTGTTTCAATTTTGGTGTTCATTATTGTACATACGACCCAAGATATGAAAGACCAAATTAAGCTGATCTTTCATAAAACGGGTAGCTCATATAAAGTGAGGTCAGGTTATACTGGATATGTACTTGATGTGTCGCCGGCTGTACAGTAGTATATTCTATTCATGTGGAAAAATTAAAATAAAAACACAAAAATTCCGCAATACTTTTTATTCATCATAACCTACGTCTACAAGCCGACAATTACGAATTATATTACAAGATTGTAAATACAAGGGGGCGCTTAGTGGCGCCATCTGCTTCCTTAGCCGTCATAAGTGGAAACGCTTTAAAGCTCACTGTTTTATACTTAGATATTGATGAACTACTCAGTTTGGTATTTCAGTATCCTTAATTCACCAGATTATATATCAGAAGTGGGAAAATATCAGACAGGGGAATTTATATATATTTATTCTTTAGGGGATATGCTCCAGGCTATAAGTTAATATGACATTTGAAAAGCGAACTACTTTTAAAGCCTGTTTGCACAATACATCACTTAACTAATAAAAATATATTTTAATTTTATTTTTTCATATTAAAACGACTGATATAAACAACGAGATGTGTTAAACGCGTTTGGTGGTAAACCAATTAAGCGATCTTTAGTGCAAACATACCTAAATGACCCGAAAATTACTTACAAACAAAAATAAGTATTTCTTATCTAAACAATAACAAATATTCTTCAAAACAATTGAACACTTAAAAAATGTCAGTGACACAATATTATCAAACAGCCTGTATAATGTCATCTTAACAAGAGGATGTTTCAAAACTACCTACATACCAAACTTATTAGCGACCAATATACAAAAATACACATTATTTTTTTGTTACAAGTTTACATAGTTTTAATCATATTTATATTCTTAATTTTAAACATTGGGGTAGAGATTCATAAACGTTACTTAGCACTTACTTTGGCCCGGTCATATTCCCGCCTCTTTCTTGCAATTGTAGTTTTAGAGTTATACGACACGTACGAGCGGACGTACGGACGAGTACAGCGCTACAAGGATATTTTGACGCTTCACAAAACGGCCCTGATTGTAAACATTTGCGAAATGAATCGCAAAAACAAGATGGTGTCAAGTCGGTAGTTAATATTTTGACCACGCGCCAAAACATCCATTTACAGCAATTATGTGCTAAATAACCTTTATTTACATGACCTGAGAATTATCTCCCGTCGCTTACTATTATATAATTTATTACAAAATTACTTGAAAGAGAAAATACGATTTGGCAATGTCACAGTCGGTTGTTTATAAGATTGTGTGTAGGTACTGTATATTATATACTAGCTTTCAAACGCGGCTTCGCCCGCGTGGGTTAGGTAGCTGTCCCATGTGCGTGTGGATTGAGTGCTCCTTTTTAAAAGTTGATTATATTTTAACGAAATCAAGGAAGAATTTAAGAATAAACTGTGAACACTTCATGATGACGATAAAAAAATTGTGATATCTATGCTGAGAAAGTCTTGGGCAATGAACTAGAACACTCAATCTGCTAACCTGAGAAAATACTAAAACTCGGTCGAAAAACACGAGATATATGTTTAATATTTTTATGTTGGACTAATATTATAAAGAGGAAAGATTTGGTTGTTTGCATTGAATAGGCTCCGAAACTACTGGTCCGATTTGAAAAATTCTTTCAGTGTTAGATAGCCCATTTATCGAGGAAGGCTATAGGCTATATATCATCACGCTACGACCAATAGGTGTGGAGCAGCAATGAAAAATGTAGCGAAAACGGGGAAAATGTGACGCAAACGAAGTTGCGCCGGACAGCTAGTGTTGGATAAATGGAATTTGTGAAAACCATTCACGAATATTCAATTGTTTTTTTACGGTTTGTCTGGATTTTATGAAGGTTTATTAAGAACACTCAATCTTCCTATGCTGCAAAATAGACGACGCTCTAGAAAGTTGAACTTTTTCTTAAACTAGATGTGTGCCCACGTTTTTAAGCCACTATTTTAACATGCACACGATTTTCAACTCTGGAGAGTTGACAATGCAACAGTGTGCTTTCGGGTGCGCTCAGTTGGATAGTCTGAAAACTCGAATCAATATCGGATAGGATTTTTATTTCACAAGTATGTTCCCGTGGGTACATTTCCGACACCCAAGCGAAGACGCGGGCAAAGCTAGTTATAGTTTCAATAACCTTGAAATTATAAAAATACCGTACACATAATCTTACATGAAATTAGCATACGACTTGGAAGAACTGTTTTGGAGATAACTCAAAAATGGTCACCAAATAAAACTCTAACATTACGCATTTTATAAAAATCTGTGTGTGTGTTTTGTTCACAAAACTACAAGTAAGATTACAGTATAGTGAACAGCGACTTGATCAAAATTTCAGAAACCCGAGAATTCATGTAACGAAGAATTTAAACTTTTAGATTTGTAGCTACTAACGAGAAATCTCCAATATTTATGAAAATACGTCTAAATAAATCGATTTTGTATTAAAAAGTGTCATTTATAGTTTTACACTATAACATAACAGTTTTTTTTCCCAAACTATCTTGGGGTCGGGTTACAGTCTAACCGGAGGCAGCTGAGTACCAGTATTTTACATGAAGCGACTGCCTATCTGACCTCCACAACCCAGCAACTGGGTAATACATACCCCTTGGTAAGACTGGATGTCAGACTTTTGGCTTCTGACTACTCGAAACGACTGTCAAAGATCTTCAAATTACAGCCGGGACCAACGGCTTAACGTGCTTTCCGAGGCACGGAGCAAACTCAGTTTGTAATTATAGTCACCCATCCATGAACCAACTTCGGCAAGCACGGCTTAACCTTAAAGATCGACCTGCGGCTGTTATTATTTAGCCACGAGCTCCTCCTTACAGGGTAAAACAATAAGAGATAAAAGAATTAATACAAAACCGACAATTTAGCGCCAAAATACTTACAAACTTTTAAACGATAATATTTTCAAAGCATTGATTTAGGTATACGATTATTGTCTGTATATAACATTTCAATCGAGTCAAAGACATACTTAAGCTTCAATTCCGTTTAGGAACTATTTTCCGTCTACACGTATTTAGTTTTAGTTGCAAGTATTTATAATAGACGAGATGTGGGTGTAGTATTATACCCTTGAGGGATAAGAAGCGTAATGGTATGGTCATGTGTGAAAAGTATTTATGCTTGTTTTCGCTAACACTTGCATAAATTCTTAACCTTTTGAACGCCAGAGCATGAACGCACGCACGTGCCCTCCACGCCAAGCCAAAAAATCACCGCAAATACTTTTTTATTGTTAACTTATTTCTTGATAAGACAGTTAATATTCAAGATATATAGATCACATTTTAAAGATAAATAAATAAACACACGCGAAAGTAATGATTTAAATTGCTTATTTCGTGTTATAGTGCACCACATTTTTTGTCACATATTTGTGTCGTTGGCTTACAGAGCACGCGCTTGCTAGTCACGTATATGTGACAATGGCGTTCAAAAGGTTAATTATAAGCGAAGCTGGATTTTCAACGGTCAGAAAAATTCTTAAAATGGTCAAACACAATATTCTGCATCGTCACTTTCTGACTATTTTACGGTTTGTAACGCTTCTGCTAAAGCGGTCATTTTAGACCCCTAGCTTAGTGTCGAGATAACAGTGCAATATTATTTTAAGCATTCATTCATGTATTCATAATTGAAAAAGCTTTTTAACAGACTCTTACTGTGCCGTGGCGGTTGAGAGTATGTCATGCTCACTCAAATTTCACGCTGATGGTGGCGCGAGTGTCGGGTCATTTAGTTCCCTTCAAAATGGTTGAGTTGAATGATGGCTGATCCATTCGTCATGTTCGTGAACGGGCGCTATCAGTTGTGCCTGTCATCTCTTAGTTGCCATAGCTTATTTCGAAATAATTATTTTATTTTTGAATTGTCTTTTTTGTTTTTACTATGGACACTTTTAACGTGCACGTCTTGCTAAATCGTTCTCACATAATGTACCATCTCAACATGAATAATGTAACCAAGGTTTTTGTAACAAGATTCTGATTTAAAAGAGTGTACATGAAGTTTCTTGCCCATTCTTCTCCATAGAGATCTACGTTTTGGAATGGGCAACTACAGTACTTTCACAGTTATTATGTCTTATGTATATGTATGACTGGGACTGTAGCTTGATTTTTATTGTTGTTCAACTATTCGAAAGTGACTGAAACTGGCCTCCTTGAAATAAATTATTTTGATTTGATTTACCAGTCACATATTCGGTGTTTACATGAGGAATACAGAACATCCCGCCTATAATCCCCGAAGGGTTCGCCAGAAGTGTACCTAATAGCTCACCCACATTTTGCACTTATGTTTAAGTCCCATATAATAGGGAGCTAGTCTATTACCATCAACTGAGTGCAAATCCAGATTCCTTGGTTGCTACTGAGAAATACCTGATGGAGAAACCCAATTAACGTAATAACACTGCTTTCTTACAGCGAAAGAATGAAATAGATATGCTTTAAATCCCGAGATTAACTTTAAAGAGCAGAAAAATTCCGTGATTTATTAAATAAAAAAGTTTTTTGGTTTTACAAAATTTTGCAACTTTGGACATCCGATGTCGGATGACATCAGATGTCCAAAGTTGCAAAATTTCAATGCGCACACGCAAGGGAAGATCCATATTAATATCAACATTTCGATGCAAGTAATAACTAAACGCTAAATGCGTGTAAACGGGTCTTGATTAAGTTAACTGTATATTTATCTAATTTTAGTAGAATAGAGAGAGTTAAAAATATAATCAATTCATTTCAGAAAAAAGTTATTTATTTATTTCTATAATAAAATATTTTAATGTACACAAACTAAATATGTTTTCGACTCCATTAACCGACTTTTTACAAAAAAGAGGTGCGTATTTATATACAAAGAAAGCTATTTTTTTATTTAACCATATCTAAATATAATACGACTATGCAATTTCAATTTTATTATAAAAACCTTACGTTTTCTGAGTTTTTTTGTAAGTTGCTGACATATAATCAGAAAAGTCAGAATTGTTCCCGAGACTCATTCTTACGTATTTTTTTGTCATATTTTCATAATACATAGTCTTTATATTATCATATTTCTATTCGATTCAAGTATGTTACAGCCTCTATTTTATCGAATAAATACTGCTTACAAAAATATAGTAATAAATGCATTTTTTATTATTTATATTTTATTTTTTTCATTATGGCAACACAATATTCCTTTTAGATGGCAATGTTTAAATGGGTTTCACTTTGATTAAATGCCTTTTACATACGAAACATAAACTCACGACCTTTTCCCGTGGGGTAGGCAGAAAGCCACCTGCTGCGATCCTTACATACTTCTTCTGCTGCGTCGACGTTCGTAAATCGTGATTAAATAAAAATAAATTAAAATCGTATTATTACTTATTAACTTTCTCTAGCTTGTTGTCTCCTGACCGAAGCTTCAGAGGGCCTATCCATTGAGGAAAGTAACTGTGAAAGTAATGTTTAAAAGCAAACGAAATATCTTTTAAAAGAGTGACCACGGAGTTTCTTAACAGTTCTTCTACATAGGAAACGACCAACCCAAATCGAGCACCTTTTTGTCGACGTTTGTTAAGTGCCCATGTAGGCCTATGTAAAATAAAATATTTTGAATCGCGCTATCATAGCTCGTTTTTGTCGACGTTTGTTAAGTGCCCATGTAGGCCTATGTAAAATAAAATATTTTGATTTTGAATCGCGCTATCATAGCTCGTTTCGTTCCAAGGATGTCATTAGTTGAATTTCGGTTCATACCGAAATTAAACTCACAATACGATGATGATGTCATCATCTCACAATACGAGGCAAATGACTTTGAAACTGACGGCTTACTAAGTTAAAATATATAACAATATTATTAAAGCTGAATAGTTTGTTTGTTTGTTTGCTTGAACGCGCTAATCTCAGAAACTACTGGTCCGATTTGAAAAATTCTTTCAGTGTTAGATAGCCCATTTATCGAGGAAGGCTATAGGCTATACATCATCACGCTACAACAAATAGGAGCGGTGCAGCAATGAAAAAAGTTGCGAAAGCGAAGAAAATGTGACGCAGACGAAGTTGTGCTGGACAGCTAGTAAATAAATAAAAGTGAAACCCATTTGAACTTACAAATGCCTGTCAAATTAATATAATCGGCGCCTTTTAATTTAACTGACGAGCTGGAAAGCTTATAGGCTCGACGAGAGTAAGGTTACAGAGTCATAAAAGTTTCCAATACGAGTACGTATAATTTTTTTATTTGCAGAAAGATAGAATAATACTTTAGGGAGCTTTTAACACAAGGATTATCCAACATTGTTATGTCCGATTTTATTAACACTGAGTCATCATCTGCCTAGCTTTTTGCCAACTATGTTGGGCTCGGTTTCCAGTCTAACCAGATGCAGCTGAACACCAGTATTTTAAATGGAGCGACTGCCTATCTGACCTCCACAACCCAGTTAGTAGCTGGGTAATACGATACCCCTTGGTAAGACTGGTTGTTAGACTTTCAAGCCACTGACTACTTAACTTAAATGACAGCCGGGACCAACGGCTTAACGTGCTTTCCGAGGCACGGAGGAAACTCGGTATGTAATGGGTGGTCACCCATCTACAGAACAACCTCGGCAAGCGCGGCTAACCTGAAAATCGACCGTGCTGTTATTATTTAGCCACGAGCTCCTCCACTACATTGAATATCAAACAGTGCGCTTTTTAATCAGACATATTAGTGAAAAATCTCATAAGTAATGCGTATGGAGCAGAACTGTCACGGTTTATGTCCTATGATTTGGTTGTTATTCGAGTCAGCCAATCACAGACAACTTATCAGTAAGGTCCAAATGCTTCCGTGCTTAACAAATTAGATTAATCAAAGGAACAAAACTATCATGCCAATAAATAACTGAAGTTTTTTTCTAGTTACCCACAGTAAAAAAGTAAAATTTTTGTTCAATTTATTTATCATCATCATCTGCGTAGCCTTTTCCCAAACTATCTTGGGGTCGGCTTCCAGTCTAACCGGATGCAGCTGAGTACCAGTATTTTACATGAAGCGACTGCCTATCTGACCTCCACAACCCAGTAACTAGGTAATACGGTACCCCTTGGTAAGACTGGATGTTAGACTTTTTAGCTTCTGACTACTCGTAACGACTGTCAAAGATCTACAAATGACAGCCGGGACCAACGGCTTAACGTGCTTTCCGAGGCACGGAGGAAACTCGATATGTAATTATGGTCACCCATCCACAGACCAACCTCGGCAAGCACGGCTTAACCTTGAAGATCGACCTGGGCGGCTGTTATTATTTAGCCACGAGCTCTCCCTTTATCTATACTACTACTAATAATAAAGCTGAAGAGTTTGTTTGTTTGTGTGCTTGAACGCGCTAATCTCAGGTCAACTACTGGTCCGATTTGAAAAGCTTTTTCAGTGTTAGATAGCCCATTTATCGAGGAAGGATGTAGGCTATATATCATCACGCTACGACCAATAGGAGCGGAGCATCAATGAAAAATGTTGTGAAAACGGGGAAAATGTGACGCAGACGAAGTTGCGCGGGACAGCTAGTTTCAATCTATTTTTGGTTGGATATTAATCCTTTAATTTAATAGTTGACGACGGAAACGTTTGGATCTTACCATGTACATGATTTTGACAGTCAACTACCTAATTTTTGTGTTATTTTAGAAAGCCGATATTAGCTCTTTAAATACATGGTTTCTTTGTCTTCCCAAAGTATTATTCTACCTTTTTAAACCACAAAATGTCAAAAACAGTCATTTATTTTCCCTTTACAATAGAAAAAGGCGCCTATACCCAGCCCATAGAGTCCATATTACAATAACATCAATATCCATGAGAAACTATATACTGAGATTCCTCGAAAAAACAACTTATGCATGAGAATTATTTGTTTACAATATTTAATATAATAATACTTGTTTGATTTAGTTTTGAAGCGGTAAAGATGTATTTACTAAAATAACATCACGCATGTAATTCCAGAAGGCTTAAGCAGAAGTGAACACCCACATTTTGCTATTAAAGTATTTTTAAGTCCACATGTAATAGGGGCCGAGCCTATTGCCATTAAACGAGCACAAATCCAGAATCCGTGGCTGCTACTGAGTCATTCCTGATGGAAGAACCCAATAACAATTTGCACGACCCGGGAGTCGAAACCCGCACCCCATGCTCAGCAGTCGCTCTTGCAACTACCAAACCAACGAAACCTTAAAAAACATTTTTCCTTAACTTTTATACTGTCACAATGATATTTGGTAATCATACTTTTTATTCTCAATACCGCTTCAAAACCCAATCAAATTGTGATGATTAACTGTCAAAATAATAATATAAGTAAAAAATAAAACGTTCAATAAATAAATTAACGAAACAAGTGACTTATTTGTAATAACTACGATATATTACTTGTTTAGAATATACATAAATGTAGGTAAAAAAAAAAACTCACGCTTTTATACTGTAAAGGGATAAGCAGTAGTGTATAAGAGAGTGACATATTTATGGGAGCGTTGAATCGGCTTAAGAGCGTTTACACCTTACGACATTTCATACAAACTTTCAAGTCTATATTTTCCGAAATGACTGTACCGATTTTATTAAAACATCATACGCATAAGCCGGATACATAGGGCTAAAAAGTTACTTAAACACATTTTTGAAAAATAGTGTTACGGCTAGATTATCTATAGAAACGGAAATTTCCAATTATCTTTTTTTTTTAAAGAAATTTCGGAAATGTTTTTTAGTAACTTTTTAGACCTATGTATCCTGCTTATGCGTATTATGTTTCATTATGTCGGTTCAGTAATTTCGGAAAATAAGGACTTGATTGTAAGAAATGCCGTAAGGCGTAAACGCTCCTAAACCGGAAACAATGATCCTTATGATCATCAACCGGGCACAAATCCAGACTCCGGAGCTGCTACTGAGAAATTCCTGATGGATAAACAAAATAACACTTTGTCGGACCCGGGAATCAAATCCAATACCTCATGCTCAGCAGTCACGCCTGCAACCACTCGACCAACGAGTCAGTTTTTCGTTTTGACCGGATCAAGATGATTCTGTGTCTACAAGAATGTTCTCTACTCTAATACACCAAGTTTTTGCTTATTGCTCAGAAATATATACCAGTTACCAAAACTTTACCTAAAATTATATATATTAAATACAAGTAAATATATTCTTATACAACTTAAAACTAATATTTTCACAATTAAAATGAGTTTCATTTTGTTAATATACAAGATAACAATTTTAATGGCTACTGTGGTGAGACTTTGGCGATTTTACCTGCAAATATTATCATAGCGCAAAGAATTACCGGTATTTTTTTTTTGTAATAAGGTGCAGCTAAATACCAGTATTTTTTATGGAGCGACTGTTTATCTGACCTCCACAACCCAGTATTAAAGACCCTAGACAACCTAAATTCTAAAAAACAAATCTACAATTTTTTTTACACATTTTTTAGTAAATAAAGCGGTAAGCTTACCAATTTTATTATTACTTATTCTAAAATTTTGTGACGTTGTCACTTTTTAAAAACATAAAAATAACTCAAATATTTTTCAAGCAAACTTCACGATTTAGTTAATATAAGTAACAAATCTCACCAAAAAAGCAAGCTTAATTATAAATATACAATATATTTTCGGATTTCCAAAATTTGACATTATTCTTAACATTGTGACAATTTCACCAATAGTTCAAATTCATAAATTTACCATTTTTGGTAACTTTGGCAAATTTACCCGAGTTACAGGTAAGTATGGTACAATTTTCGAGTAATCATATCTCTTACTTCATTGTGTCAATTTTATCAATACATTAAATACAATTTACCTTTTTTATTAGGTAATTTTGTGAAACTTACCTGAGTTGAGTTACAGGTATACCTTTTAGATCGCATAGCATACAATTTTCTAGTAATCATATTCTTACTTCATTGCGTCCATTTCAGCAATCCATTAAATACAATTTACCTTTTTTATTAGGTAATTTTGTCAAATTTACCTGAGTTGAGTTAAAGGTATACCGTTTTGATCGCATAGCATACATTGTGTCAATTTCAGTAATACTTCAAAGACAATTTACCTTTTTTATTAGGTAATTTTGTCAAATTTACCTAAGTTACATACAGCTATTGCTTTTGGATCGCATAATTTAGTGGAATACCTTTAAAAATCATTGTGACAATCTCACCAATACTTTTTACACACAATTTTGGTAATCTTACCTGAGTTTATAGGTATCGCCTTAAGTCTCACCACAGACAATGGTAAACTTATTATTTATTTAAAGTTGGTATATCAACCGGTGTGCGGATGTGACTTTTGCTCAAAAATGGCCGCCATATCGCGGATATTGTATGAGGGTGAGACTCTTTCCTTCCTACTGAAAAATGAGAAATAAATTATTAATATTTCGGACGAAACAAATAATAATCCTGAAAAAAATGCAAAATAATTTTGATATTCATGATTCTTTAGTAATTTTATTAAAAGAAGATAAACGTCGATTTTAATACAACACGAAATTAATTCAAATTTAAACAGAACATGTAAGTTACACTTAACGGTATACTTGAATATTCCATTTTCAGGTATGATTGCCAATTTCAGGTATACCCCTAGGTGTTTTACGTCTAACAAGAAAATACTAAGCGTTTTACGTAACCAAAATACACATAAAACTTTGTGCAAAACTAAAGTTATAATGTTATACTTCACAATTTAAAGCCAATTTTACACGAACAAAAAAAAAAAAACAGTAATAATAAAAACAAAGAAGAAGTAGCTTGGAAGATACCTTTTTGTACACCTATCTAATTATTTCGTATATACATGTCTATACAATCCACAGCTTTTGAGTTTAAAATACTTAATTTTTTTAAACGACTACCCAACTTCAATGTAATGATTAACACTGATAACGGGATATTTATCATGTCTACTATTTGTTTTGAGTTCCCGATATTAGTGAACATGTCAGTTTAAAAACTTACATTTCAAAGAAATGGTTATTTTGTATTTTGTCAATGAATTTGATCCAAACAGGAAGCCAATTATCACCTACTACACAGTAGTTTTGTTTTTTTCCTATCAACGATAATTTTCAGATCCAAAGCTGATTAAAACCTATTTCAAGCAAAAAAAAAAAGTTATCGTCCAAGCCTTTATTACCAACTTACCTATCAAAACTCCTTTCGTCTCGAAACTCTCTGTCAGGACTAGCGGGTGATGGAATAGACTCCAGATTATTACTACTTTTAGCCAGGCTAAACCTTAGCCTCTGTCCTAGGTCCACCGTATTCCTCCTCTCAAACTTGGGAACCTCATCTTTTAATCTCTCACACGTCTCTATTTTATCTTCTTTGTCCTTTCTAATCTTTATTCGAGTCAGCTGTTCGGGATTCGACCGGAAAGACTGCGAACTGTATTTTTCTCGGAGAAAATTCCGCCTTTCTTCTTTATATTTCTCTATACGTTCCCTACTAAGTTTTTTATCGTCTATTGGTATTATATTTTTGATGTCCGGACGATCGAAGCGTTGTATTAGAGAGATTTTGTTTTCTGTTGTCGGTGTTATTATAACTTTATGCTCGTGATCTGTGTTCAGATTTAAATCAGGCAGCTTTTTGCTAGAAGTTTTGACTTCTAAGCTTTTTCTTCGATCTACGTTCGATTCGTTACCAAATTCTTTTATAAACGCGTTTTCGTCCAGCGATCTTGCGTTGTGAGAATTCTTGGATAGTTTGAAAGACTTTGGCGAAACCGTTGGAGTTTTAAAGTCATTCTTTTTATTAATTTCTATGACTCTTGTCTCGTCTTTGCGTTCCAAGCTTGGATATTTGATTTCTGCCTTGAATTTGTCGAAAGTAAAAGCGGCTTTTTGCTCCGTTGGACTTTCAAACCGTATAGCAAGTTCTCTAACATTCATACTCTTAAAATTGCCATTTTCTACAATATCTTTGCTATTATCATCTTCATTAATCAAATCTTTATCACATATTTTGAGGGTATCCACATTGATATTTTCATAAACATTTTGTTTTTCAAACGCTATGTTCTCATAGTGTCTGTCTTCTGGTAACAACATTGCGTTGACTTCATCTATGCTCTTCTTGAAGAATTTGACCTGACTGTAGACATCTATATCTTCATCTAAGTTAGTTTCCGTCGGAGTTTCCAGGATGATTAGATCCGGAATATCCTCAGGTTGGCAAGCCTGTTGAGTAGGCAAGCTTGCATCAGTCTGCGGTATACTTGCATCTTCGACTATTGACAGATTCTTCTCCAAGTCGATATCTTCATAAACTGAGTCCCTATCATTAGTAGGAGTGTCTTCATAGTTCTTGCATTTAGTTGGAGATCGGAATGTGATACTAATAGTAGATTTTAACGGACTTTTCAAAGGACTGCCTGGTGAACTTTTGCTAGTACTAGAAGATTGTAAATTTATGTAGTTCGGTCGTGTATAGTTGTAGCATTCGTACAATTCGTCACCTTTCGTCAAACTGACGTTGGAATAGCTCGAGGAGCTCTCATGTGAAGACGTCATGACTTTCATTATATCAGCGTCTTCTTTCTTCCTCTCATTTTCAGAATTTGACGAATTCGAAACAGCTGATAACCTATTCAGATTATGATAGCTGATATCAGTAGAATGTAAAGGACTATGTTCTAAAGAATCATGAAGATTTTCGGCAAAATCTTTTAAGTTTTCATAGTCAGTTGCTTTTAATTCGCATTTTAAGCATTTCTCTTGATCGCAATTACTGCAAACTTCGCTTTTTATTTGTATTGTGTGTTTGTTTGTTTCGCTTACTTCGGAATCGCTTTCTAAAGGGTCGTAGATAGGTGTTATAGGTGTTAAGGGACTAGAGTTAATCGTGCTAGTGGTCAAAGTTGAGACGGAATTTTCAGCCGGCCAGTCTATTTTTATCAAAGTTGAATGACCGTCTTTGCCATGCCAACTGAGTCTGTTGGTAGTTTTGTCGGTGTCTAAGTGCATGCCGCTGTATCGAGCTTTGGATTTTCGTGGGGAGTTGCGTTCTCTGAAAGTGTTAATGTGAGAGTAAGCGGAAATTTAGATTGTTAACACATTAATTGTGATTTGTTATGTTGGCGGTGTGGGTTTATTACTGTTTTTTAAATAATGTATGGTCTGTGTTATTCATCATCTGCCTAGCCTTTTCCCAACTTTATTGGGGTCGGCTTTCAGTCTTACCGGATGCAACTGAATACCATTATTTTACATGGAGCGACTACCATCATCTGCTTAGCTTTTTCCCAAACTATCTTGGGGTCGGCTTCCAGTCTAACCGGATGCAGGTGAGTACCAGTATTTTACATGAAGCGACTGCTTATCTGACCTCCACAACCCAGTTAGTACTGGATAATACGATACCCCTTGGTGAGACTGGCTGTCAGACTTTCGGGCCACTGACTAACTGTAACAACTGTCAAAAATCTACAAATGACAGCCGGGAACAACGGCTTTGACGTGCTTTCCGAGGCACGGAGGAAACTCGGTATGTAATGATGGACACCCATCCACCGACCGACCTTGGCAAGTACGGCTTAACCTTTGAAGATCGACCCGTGTGGCTGTTTTTATCTAGCCACGAGATCCTCTTCTGTGAATTTAACTACGGGCGGACTGTTGTAATTTCAACTCTTGGAACTGAGCCAAGTGTTGAGCATTTTCAGGGCAATAACATAGAGGCGTTTTTTTAGGAGTTTGTTTTCTCCTTTCAGGGCATTTGTTTATATATTCTACACACCCGTACTTCGACAACTTATGCCTCTGTTTCTGAGTTATAATAAGCCAGAATTTATATTTTTCTGGTTACACATCTTGTTGCATTTCAATATCTATGTACCTAAGAAATAAGGCATTAAGCAGGATATAGAAACGAACTGTAAATTCCTTGCGCATATTTTGATTATTAACTTTATAAAATCTATATTGTAATAAATCCACACCCCATAATAAAAATAATTAATAAAATAACAGAGTAACAGTGGATGCTCACACAACTTGTAAAATGTACGTGTTATTGATAATGTGGTATTTATAACTAAGAGAGATTGTGATGTTTCTGTTTTATTACGAGACTAAAGGAACGTGCGCTCGCGGACACATTTAAATGGATATGTTATTAAATGTTCTGTGGGCGTGGTTTTTCATATAGAAGACAGACATACCTACAACACAATTATGTAGAACAAATTCAGGAACCAATCGTGAATATGGTACATGGAGTTTTAGAAATAAAAAGTTGACTCATCGCCACTGCCACTCATACTTATGTCTCTTTCTATCAATTAGCGTGCTATTTCCCAACTAATAGGTTGGGGAAAAAGTTTCTTCGCAATGTTTAGGAAAATTCAAAACATTTTTTAATATATAATATGTTCTGGTCGGCTTCCAGAGTAACGGAATACAGCTGAATACCAGTATTTTACATGGAGCGAATTTCTATCTGTATTAGCTGGCCTACTTGTTTTACTCTTATTTCAGTGTAGAAAAGAGACGGAGCTATACAGGATGTCTAGCGCTATCTCTTTCCAACACTGGAAAAAGAGTAAAACAATGTTTTAAGACGTCATGGTAGGCCATCTGATCTTTACAACAGGGGCGTAGCTACGGCCGTATCAAAGATATGGGACCCCCATACATTTGTGTAGGTAACCAAACGTTCGTAACATAAAGACTTTCAATTTGTCTGAATACAATTTTTATGAAAATTGACGTTAACTTTATTTCCATATAGTTTATTTATTTAGTTATATTTTATTAATAAATATGGTTGTCAATTAGACCCCTGGGGTATGTCTTAGCATGCCATGGACTAAGATTAGATCAACGCGCTATTACAGTTAAGTATTAATCAAATTGATGTAATGTTCTTTCAGCTTACGCTTTATGTTTTTACTGTTCATTGAGTCAATATGTCTATAGGTATTCTGTTAAGTTAATTGAGTATTATGAGTTACAAAGGCTTTCAGCTATAAGCGTGGTCTTATTCTCAATTTCTTGCATTAATTTAGTAATATTATACTGATACCAATCAATCAAGGCAAAAAAGCCCCCCAACGTTATTATTTTGATACAAGACCCCTTTGGGACGAGCTACGCCACTGCTTCGCAACCTAGTTACAGGGTAACATCCCCTTGTTAAGTAAAAATATCTTTCTAAAACCTCATTGTACCATATTCCCATCCGGGTCCTGTATAGTTGTACAAGAATCTTCTGGCGATTGAACAAAATAGGAACTAACACCGCCATCAAAATTATTTCACAAAGGTTTACCAACAGCGCTCTTCTGACAAGCGCCAAAAGATCCTTGCAGCACTTTATTATGTATAATGTTAATGTACTAGTGGTAAGTACATTGATTGGTATATATTTACCTAAGTTTGACGTTTCCGAGGGACGTCGGGAAATCGGTGAGAGAGGCCATTGGACTGTCCCGGTCTTTGCATAGTCTGTGGACAATTAGCTTATGAAGAATATGCGAAAAAAAATGTTTTCTGAGTTTTGTAGTTTTGTATTATGAGGTTTCTACCTGATACTCGAAATATTTTCAGAGGAAAAGCTGTATTAGCTTTACTCTTGGCGATATTCGAGAAAGTATCATATCAGATAAAAATCTCATAACTTTACTTTAAAAAAGAAATACAAGGTGCAACACCTTGTATTTATTTTTAAGTAATCATCCTTGCCAAAATTAGGAGGTTGTCACAAAAGATATAAATAATCAATTTATATTAAGGTACCTAGTTAATTATTAAAAAATGCTACTATGTTTTTATGTTTAAATTGGTCAGTATTTCAGAATAACACCTTTAACGTGGTTTTCTAAACTAACATTATAAAGAGGAAAGATTTGATTTTTATTTGTTTGTTTTTTAATCTTAAAAACTGCTGGACCGATTTTAAAAATTCTTTCACCATTAGAAACCTATATCTTTACCGAGTAATATAAGCCATATTATATCACAATTTTCTGTGTTGTATTGTATAAGACAAGTTTAACAACAAAGTTTGAGTGAGCTTACCTCTTAGCGATATCAGTGTGTCGCGGCGAGGCGGGGCGCGCCGAGTGGCGCTTCTCGGGCGGCGGCCGCGCGCGCGGGGACTCGCCGTCGATGTACCCGATCTGTGACAGCTGCTCCTCTAGCGCTAGGCGACGGCTGAGGGGGTAAAGTGTGAATAAGCTGATGGAAATGTCTTTAGCACGTCTTTACTCTTACTTTGAAAGCAGCCCAGTGGTGGCAGCCCCGACTTACGAACAGTAAGCCGTGCGTTCGAACCCAGGCAGGCGCATTACTTTGTGTAATTTATTTCATCACCGTTGCTCTCAAAAACGGTGAAACAAAACATAGGTAGGAAACAGACATGTGACATCTACCAACCCGCACTGGGCCCGCGTGGTGGATTACAGCCCACTCCCACTCATTGAGAGGAGGTCTGTGTCCCAGCAGTGGGAACATTATAGGCTGATGATGATGACGTCTTTACAACTAGACTTGATGACTGAATAATAACTAAGTTAGTTTACGTAGTTAAACTAGGAAATGTATGCTTTTCAGTAATCTTCGAATTCCGAATTAGCGCACCGCCAAGGAACAAAGCTTCTAAATTATTTACTAAAAACGTCCTTTGTATAAAGTTTTCACTGTGTCCGGTTAACTTCTCCGGTCATCATTATCATCAACATTTCAGCCGAAAGACGTCCACTGCTGGACATAGGCCTCCCTAAACGCCACATTGACATAAGGGGGGTTTTATCCCATATTTTTGGCCATAATCGCCACGCTTGGCAGGCGGGTTGGCGATCGCAGTACGGTTGTCACAAAAGCACAGAGAACGCTGCTGCCCATTCTCTGGCAAGTCCCTTAGTCGCCTCTTACGACACCCACGGGAAGATATGGGATGGTGCTATTCTTTACGTCCGACACCATACAGAAGAACTCCGGTCAGGCGTAGTCAATCAACAGTTTTTTTTAGTTACATCGATTGTTTTAACCATATTTTCATACCGAAACCATAGTAATGCCAAACAAGCATCATTTTATAGCAAAAATATTCAACGCGCTTTCTTACTTACTTAACTTCTCCTAAGACGCACAAATGAGTGAATGAAATAAGTTTTTAAACTGTCATGGCCGCTACTATCAAAAACAGTGGAGACGCGACAACATTTACCATTTAACTGAAGTTACCAATAACACTTGTAACGGGATGTTTACCATGTTTATTAAATGTTTTGAGTTCCCGATATTTCGGCGCTGTTGCAAACGCCATGATCACGGATAAACTGAAGTAGTTGCGGGTGGGGTTTATGCGCAATGCTTTAATGTGTCTGCTCATCATCATTATCATCATCATTTCAGCCCAAAAGACGTCCATTGCTGGACATAGGCCTGCCCCAAGTGTCACCATATTGAAATTTTGGGGGGTTTTGCCATAATTGCCACGCTTGGCAGGCAGGCGGGTTGGCGATCGCAGTATGCAATTAAAATAAAATCAAAATTACTTTTGTTTTGCTAACAGGAGTTGAATCCACTCCCCCAAACTTGCATTTTCTACATTCAAGGCAGCAGTCCACAAAGGGGTAGACAGACTTTTATTTCTTGATACACATATTCAAATCCAAAAATCTGAAATGTTGTGTAGTACTTTCAAGACTGTTCTGAAATATTACTTTTTATTAGTTGTCTGAACTAACAAGCCTGTATTTTTCCAAAGCTGGGAAATAGCTACACTATTCATTTTTTGCTAATGGTGGGCATTCTGTTAGTCGCAGTCTATTCTGACGGCATCTTCGCCTTGGTCTGCGATGTTTACGTCTTACGACATTTCATACAAACTTTCAAGTACTTTATTTCAAAATCAAAATATTTTTATTTTACATAGGCCTACGGGGGCACTTATAAAACGTCGACAAAAGGTGCTCGGCTAGGGTTGGTCGTTTCCCATGGATAAGAACCGGCAAGAAACTCCATGGTTACTCGTTTAAAATCATTTGGTTTTACAATATTTCTGTTACAGCGTTAGTATTAAAGTATGGGAGGACATCGTTTCCGATTTACTGTACTGATTTTAATGAAACTTCATATGCATAAGCAGGATATTTAGGTCTAAAAAGTTACTACAACACCTTTTCGAAAAATAGTATTACAGCTATATTACAAATTATCTATAGAAACAGAAATTTCCAATTTTGATTATAAATTATCTAGAGAAACAGAAATTTTCAATCATCTTTTTTTTTTAAAGGCATTTCGAAAATGGTTTTTTGGCAACTTTTTAGTTTCATGTATATAGCAGTCATTTCGGAAAATAAGGGCTTGAAAGTTTGCATGAAATGCCGTAAGGTGTAAACGCTCTTAATGAAACATAGTCGGTGGTAATTTTTGCCTATTTCTCATCTGACATGTCATGATCCACTTAAGGCGGAACCGTCAGGGTAATCCAATCCTATTCGAAAATTATAATCCGAAATTCTAATTTTCTAACGTTTTTTGCAATTCGCCGGTCAGTGTCAATTTGTATGTTGAATAAAATATGATTGGCGACCGTAACACGTATTTATTTACAGAATTAAAATCATCAATACTATCTCTTCACAGGCTTCCGCGGCGGTTCCACCATGCTTGAGTAGTTATTATATTATGGTTTGACGTACAGAACACTTGGTTGCCGGCTTCGCGAAAGATTCCTTGGCCAAATATTTGGTGCGAGCATCAAACCAGCGATCCAATAACGCAGTAGTCTGATTATTTCTTAAGTAGTAAGTAAAATGTATTATTACTTTATAACAGTACTACCTGCTGCCCGCTTTGATGTGTTTTTCAGGTATAAATATAAACCTTCCTTGTGAATCATTCTGACTATTGATGAAAACCGCATCACAATCCGTTGCGAAAATGCCCAAAACCAACAGACGGCGGAAAGCGACTTTGTTCAATACTACGTCGAGATTTTTACTGTACTTACCGTTCCGCCAATTCGTTAGCTTGGTGTATGTCAACGCGTAAGTTTCTACGCGGGCTTGGCTCGGCGCTGCAGAGGCCCGACTCAGGTGGCGTGGAGCAAAGAGAGTCACCCTGTAAAAGAGGAGGGTATTATGTTAGTTATTTTACTTTTATTAAATCGGCAACATCGGAAGGCTTGATAAAAGTTACCTGAAAAGGAACAAATTGTAAATTCGACTAAATATATATATTTTGAGATATTTTGTCACAACACAAGCCCAGTGTTCGGTGGACCTATCGCCAAAAAAGACAAAATTCCAAAATTCTTCGTCCGTTGATAGAATGGGGATGTGAAGATTAGATTGTGTAATTTCAAAGCACACTCTAATCATATATTTACGTCAGCTCGTACGGCTTCTGCGCCGTGTCTAGATGCGCGTCCTCCTTAAATTATGATATTACACCTGCATCCAGTTAGTCTGGAAGCCGATCAGACGACATACCTGTGTATGGTTGAGCTGCAGTTGCGTATCGTCCTCCTCACTGAACATGTGATGGTCGCGCTCCTGCGGAGACAGACGCAGGCGCATGTCGGCTAGCTCGGCCTGCCACGGCTCGAAGTACGAGTCGCATGATGATGATCTGTAAACAATGAGGGGATTTGTTAGTGTTGGAAATCTAAACGGAACGCAATCGTTCTATGTTACTTTTAAAGTGTTGTTGTCTCTCTTACTCTAAACCTGTCAACTGTCTTGTTATGTAAAATTTGTTAGTGTGCTGTGGTGCTATTTAATAAATCCCTTTTTATCTAAATCAATCTTGTCTTCTTAACACCAACTCCATCAGTTAAGGAAGGTAACCTGGGTTGTCAACAAAAATAATGGTATAGTTCTGTTCAAACTTTATAGCAGCTTGGAACTTAGCAGTTCAAACTTAATAATAATCATCATTTTATTTCAGATATCATTTAACATCCATAAAATTGGTACTTTATTTCACCCCATGCTCCGCATTTCGGCGGGCTATGGGAAGCTGGAATAAAGTTCACCAAATTAATGGCGGCTCAGAACATCTAACGCAAAACTACGCATAACACAATCTTTTAGGTACCGGCGGGGCGCAGAGGACTCATTGTCTTGACTGTATAATGCACAGACACTTCACTCGCAGCTAACTTCTGAGCCGCCATAAAGTTTGACCAAACTATACCATATTGATCATGTAGGGACAAACGTGGGTAGTTTAAAAAAACAAAATTTTAATGTTATGATTGCAACCCAGACGCGCCATGGCTGCTACTGAGAAATTTCTTGAGGAAAAACTTAATAACATTTTGCCCGGCGTGGGAATCGAAACTAGGACCTCATGTTCAGCACTTGCGGTTGATATCACTAGAACAACGAGGTAATTGCGCAACGAGGTATTATAACCAGGCTTGGCAGATTGATTGGTGATTTATGTTCATTCGTCGTTTCTGTTAATCCGGTAAAAGTTGTGTATTTCACTAGGTTTATATGTTTTGGTAGACAGCTGCCCGTAAGTCTGACTGCCAGTCTTTTCCAGCGTATTAGTATTTTACATGGAGGGCCTGCCTATCTGACCTCCACAACCTAGTTAATACTGGGTAGTATTAACTGGGTTATGAAGGTCAGATAATGCCCTGCATGTAAAATACTGGTGTTCACCTGCATCCGGTTAGACTGGAAGCCGGCCCCAAAGTAGTTGGGAAAAGGCTGGGCAGATAATGATGATCTGTGTTTCTGTATGTGGCATCATAGCCCCCAAACGAATAGACCGATTTTGTTGCGGTTTTTGCCGTTTGAAAGCTGACGTGATCGGGATGTTAAATTTTGAGCGGATTGTTAGTAGAAGAATACAATTACATAACACATAAACATGCAGCAGTTTTATGTTAATTCAGCCGCATCTTGGTAGTCAAGTCTTATGCGGGGAAGACGCTAGGCTAATTTCACTCTGAATGTATTAATCAACTAGCTTTTACTCGGCTGCGCTCCTGTTATACAAGGTGTTGTTTTGCATCCTCGTCAAAATTCAGGAGGTTGTCACAAAAGACATATTATAATCAATTTAAATCGCGGTACCTAGTTAATTATTAAAAACACTGTTTTTTTTGGTTCTTTAAGTTTATCAGTTTTGCAGAATAAACCCCTTAACGTGGTTTAGGGAACAAGAAATTATCGAATAAACGTGTGAGATTGTTTGTATGTGTGAAAGCGCGGTTATAGGGCGAAGATCAGACGGGCCGCGTTTAGGCTTTTGGACTTTCAACGCTCCGAAACATTCTACAAATGGTCAGACACAGTATGACATTGTCCCTTTGTGACCATTTTACGGATTGTAACGTAATTCATATTATTGTACTATTATGATTCTGCTGTACACGGAAATTCACCCACGGGAATGTTATAAATGTAGCCTATGACACTCGGGGATCTTCCGTTAGTCAAAGAACTTTCGGAATCGGATCCGATTGAACGAATTTCGCTACAGAAATGAACTCGATTACCACAATTAATAAATTAAATGATCAATTTATTAATTATTATGTATGGTGTCGGACGTAAAGAATTGCATCATCCCATATCTTCCCGTGGGTGTCGTAAGAGGCGACTAAGGGATTTGCCAGAGAATGGACAGCAGCGTTCTCTGTGCTTTTGTAACAACCGTACTGCGATCGCCAACCCGCCTGCCAAGCGTGGCGATTATGGCAGAACCCTCCTTATGTACACTTGGGGGAGGCCTATGTCTACCAGTGGACGTCTTTCGGCTGTAATGATGATGATGATGATGACCACATTTTATCATGAATGCGGAGGGGTACTATTGAAAATATTTCAATAACTTGAGGTTTTATTGGAACTTTATATAGAATGTGTCAGGGTTCTTTACCCTGGACCAAAAAAAGGTTACAAGTATACGGTTTGAAATCGGGTAATTTTTTAGGGTTAGGTGAAAAACCATACAGTTAAGGTTAATTAAGTTTCTATTAATTAAGGCGCATTTATCGCATTGGGTTATCCAGTAATGGTAGATTAAGTAGATAAATAAATAAATAAAACCCGTAATACATGATTAATCAGCCTATAATAACCGGTCCATGCACTAAGTTCATTTATATACATAAAAACGGATTTTGCCGGCACTCGGTGCTTTGTGTTTATCATTATTGTTAATCAGCAATTTTTAAACGGTTATTAAACCCTTTTAATGATTAATTAAACACATGGCTTATCGGTCGCTGCCGATATATATCATATTCTCTACAAACCGCAAATCGTGTTATTCTTGTTAAATTCTAGCAGGCATATTCTACATTGTTACCTTAAATCCACTTTCTCACTAGGCGACAACAGTTGCGCAACAGTTGCCGGCAACATCGCTGTCTGTTGCCAGACATCGATAGCTGAGCGGCTTCTTAAAACAGAAAACTAACATACAACGTGGCGATTCGAGTTATATTGTGGACCGTATTTAAGAACTGCCCTCTTTAACCAACCGTGGCGGAGGCCAAAAAGAGGGTAATGTGTAAACCTTTGGTACATCTTACTACTACTACTTTAGTTTTTGTTGGAGATCATAACATAACTCATCATTTTTTCTTAACATAGATTTATCTACTGTTTTGTTTTACGCCATCTTCTTATTGTTGTAACGTCCCATAATAGCATGCTATGGCTTTGTTTGCTTCGGAGAATCACTGACTCCTAAGACACAGGCACATACACCTAGTTTAGGAGTCAGAGCATTAACATTATTGTGACCTAGTTATAAGCCTTATACGCTGCTAGTCTGTAGATCCTATACTGTGATGGCTTTTGGTGAAATTTATTATTTAAAGAATTATCGCGCCTGTAATCCGCGAAGGGTCAGGCAGGGGAGTACCTAATAGCACACCCACATTTTGCTAGTTATGTTTTAGCCCCATGTAATAGGAGGCGAGCTTATTGCCATCAACCTTGCACAAATCCAGACTTCGTGGCTGCTACTGAGAAATTCCTGATGGAAATACCCAATAACCCTTGACATACCCTTGTTAGAGATCCTAAATAAATAATCCCTTATATAATATTGGGGAACCTTATTTGTACGGATGGGAAATCATCAAATGACCCCTCCTGCTCTGGGCGGAGCGGAAGGGAGTGTTCGACTTGTACTGACTAAAACCCATCCATGTTCCTTCTTAGCCCTTTGTGTTCCAGGGCCACGGTATCTCTTTCGAACAGTCCCGCAGCCCCGGCAGGATATTTGGGTACCTCAAATGACTTATTTATCATCATCTTTAACACCAATCAATTGCCAAACGTGGGTATGATTACATTATATATATTATTTATTTAGCGCTATTTTCGCTCAGATGTCATTCTTTCTCCATCACTAATCACCATAGATCGGAGTAGGTAGATTGATTTTTGGTACTTGTATCATAAATGCACACAGAAAGAATAACATGGATAAGCCATTTTTCCGGAAAATAATTCCGGTATTTCCGGATTCAATTAAATATTGTTAATGTTGATAGTGATATTATTACTACTCAATTCAAAATTTAAAGGAAGGTATCAAAACTACTTCGATCAATAATAGAACTAGATTAAGGATCAGGAACAAAAATGAATCGCTAAAGTGTCCACGTTTGCACACACGTAAACATCTATATTTCATAGAAAAAAGTTTAATAATATTAACAACTTCAGTTTATTATAAACCATAACACCCTCACATAAAGTTTAATAACAATTGCAAAAGATATTTATTTAAGTCCTTTCATCGGAGAAAGCTAAAAGGCAATAAATTTAAAACGTCGCTTGAAAATAAAAAGTCATGAGTACAAAAATATTTATTCTAAAATGTATCTTAAAATCTAAGTGACAAGGTTAAAAAAATTACGTTGACTATTTCGTGCTTACACTAATTTAGAACTAGACGTATTTCTTGGTATTACATTTCAATGCTCAGAACACAGTAAGTATTGAAAGACGTGGAGTTGCAGAATATATTTTTTTAGGCCAAGGCTCGTTTTGTATGGTGGCAATTTTTTTTTTAAAGGCTAAGTAGTAGGTACTATTTTTAACCGACTTTAAAAAAAGGAGGTTGTCCATTCGACTATATTTTGTTTGTTTGTCCACCTATTTCTCCACCAATAATTGTAAACCGATGTTAAAAATTATTTTTTTTATTCTAAAGCATATGATCTAACGAGGCTCGTCACGTCTTCCTGTGGTATCATCAGAACTTAAACTTGTTGAACCTGTAAAGAAAACAGGCGCGGTTTATTGAATACAGTTTTAAAGTATTTCATGAAAATACCTACAGGTACTTATAGTTTTCTTCCGATAAAGATTTTTGTAATCTATTTGCGTGTTCCCAGTTATGTCCAAACTATCAAAATAAATTGAACATATTCTCGAATGTTTATAAGGTTTATGTATTCTGCACATCGAAATGGTTCGCTAAAAAATCTATAAACAAAAATAATATATAAAATAACAACACTACTCCATGTATTGCCGGTTCCAAAACAGTCGATGTTTGTAACAATAGTTGGTGCGTTGTTGCAAACATTGGCCAAACATCAAAATATTAGCTAACTTAATTATTTTTACTATTTATCCTGTTTTTATTTCACGAAAAAACACTTAAATAATATAAACTTACCGAAATAAAAAAATCCTTCCAAAATCGTGGTTTTACGGTGGTTATTTTCACAGTTTTAAAACGCGCACTACGGCATCTCGACGTCTTAACGTTGGCTATGCTTGGACAATACTAATTTGAAATAAGACCACAAAATTATTTGTGGTCTTATTTTTCGTGCCGTTTTTGAAGCGCTCATCGGGAATCTAGTACTATTATTGATCGAAGCAAAACTAAATTAATTTATCTGTTGAATAATAAAAACAATCGAATTCCGATCGAAGCATTTTTTTTTTGCCACAACTTTTTATAAATTGTTGCACTTAAATTTCAATCAAATCAACCAATTCCGGAGGAATGTCCATATTAATATACATTTCGGATCAATGACCCCATTTCAATCTACCTACTCCGATCTATGCTAATCAATCATTAATATTCATTTAGCATGTCTGAGAGATATTTCTCGACGGCATGTGAAGCCAAGTCAGAGGCACATGGACGGCGAACAAATTCTGACACCAGGTTAGGCACTACCACATTGACATAAGGGGGGTTTTGCCATAATCGCCACGCTTGGCAGGCGGGTTGGCGATCGCAGTACGGTTGTTACAAAAGCACAGAGAACGCTGCTGCCCATTCTCTGGCAAGTCCCTTTGTCGCCTCTTGCGACACCCACGGGAAGATATGGGATGGTGCTATTCTTTACGTCCGACACCATACAGAACTATATTGGGCGTAAAAAGACCCTTTACAAAGCCAAATGGCACTTGTTCTAATTTAAAACGGCTGAGCAGATTTTCTCGAAAATAGCTAAAAACACTCTCGATTATCCTCGAATACCTTTTAAACGAAACCAATTTTATCAAAATCGGTTCATCCCTTTAGGAGCTACAATGCCATAGACACACACAGAGTTGTGTAATTTATTTCATCACTGCTGCTCTCACAACAGTGAAAGAAAACATCGTGAGGAAACCGGCATGTCCTAGAACTGAAAATTCGAACGCAGGTGACATCTACCAACCCGCACTGGGTGCGTGGTGGATTACAGCAAACTCTTTCTCATAGAGAGGAGGTCTGTTTCCCGGCAGTGTAAACAATACACGCTGATTAGGGGACGTTCATTCATTACTTGTAGCGTTTAGGGGAGAAGGGTGCCAACCGAATCTCACCGAATCTCACGAGGGAGAGAGGGGTGGTCTCGGCAAATATCACGTATTGTTTTTTCTGCAAGAAACAGTTTTAAATTGCGTGAAAACTAGATTTAAGTAAACAATTTTTTCCACTAAAATATGGCTAAATCCTTCACAGTAATATTTAATATAGATACTATCTTTTTCCTGCAGCTTCGCTCGCGTACATTTAGAATTTGACAATAACCGTCTCGGACAAGTGGCTACATCTATTATGATGATAAGAATCGTTATTTTTGTTTGCCTTGGGATCATTTCTTTTTTTCGGGATATAAGGCACACCATGTCCGTATCTGTACACCTGACAACGTATATGCAAAATTTCAGGATGATCGGTTCAGTGGCTTAGGCGTTAAAAGGTAACAAACAAACTAAAGTTTGTTTTTTACTTTCGCGTTTAATAGTTAGGATTCAGTGAAAATAATTAAGCAAATTATGTTTTTTAAATCAATCCAACGCAATCAGGCATAGATTAAAGGTTTTTACACTTATCTACGCATTTTGATAAATCTCACGTTATTTTATTTATTTATTTATGTACACACAAAACACTTAACAGGACAATACATTAAGATACAAGAGCACAAAGGTACTGCTTATTTCATAAGAAATTTCTTCCAGCAGACCTGCGAATGGAAAGTTGAAGTTGAGTTGATGTTGTTGTTGAGTTGTTGATTTTAAGAGGTTAAGTCAAATATATTAGGAGGTCAAGTCAAATCTCACGATATCTCACCAAGGGGGGAGGCGGGGGTCGAAAAATCGCCAAAATCGCCTTACATAATTAATGAACGCCCCCTTATACTTTTGCTTTCATGTTCTAGTTGCAACCCTCACCTGGTATGATGTTTGAGCGGTACGGCCGCTCGCTCAGCTAGTGGAGCGAGCGTGTCGCTGTCGGACGCGAGAGACTCGCACGACTTCACCGGCCGAAGACCCAGGCTTGTGGTGCCCATTGGTATGTCCTGGTGACAAGGAAAAACCATAATTTGGAATTATAACTCAAGCGCTACTGCTGAGCAGAGATGTTATGGAGCTCCGTAACCGAAACTATCGGATATCCGAAATAAAAATATATCCGTAACCGTATCAGTTTTACGAGTTTCGGATAAGGGCGGAGTCTAAATAAAACGACATGCTTCGACAGGTTTTTGTTTCACCGCTCGCGCGCCACGTGAATCTTGCAGTTTGTTTGTTATTTCTAGTCATAACATAACCTCTTTCATAACATCTCTAAATAATTACTTACTGACTGATTATAAATCCAAATGATAACCTAGACTAGATAGAACCTATAAATAAAACTTCAATCTAATATCCGTAACCGAAACTATCCGAAACTAACGTATAACCCGAAATAATTACATATCCGTAACCGTATCCGAAACCGATACAATTTTATTCCTATATCCGTATCCAGATCCGAAATATCATATCCATAACATCTCTGCTGCTGAGTATGATTACTGGTTCGGACAAAGACATTGTGGGTTTTGCCATTTAGAAACCCAGTTTTTGAAAACAAAAAGAAAAACAAATTGATGTATTGACGCCAGCACACAAAACGACAACAATCTGTCATATTTCTTTAATAGATTTTCAACTTAATCGTTAAAGAATTAGGTTCAAGGTTGATTAGAAAATCAAATGAATGAATATCAAGCTATACATTTCCAATATACCATGGCCTCGCTATGTACAAATTTCCCGTACAATGAGAGCTCCACATAAATTGGTTTTATTATAACCTGATTTGTTTGCGTGCGTACTAATTGGGCACATACCTGTGGCGGAGTAGGAGTGCGAGGTACATGCGGCGCGGGGTCTCTACGACTGCGCGCGCGTTGTTGTTTACTGCGCGTGAAGAGACCGCGCCAACCGGATGGAGAGCGTTTGAGACCGCGCTTGCCTGTGGATAAGTACATAAATGACTAGAAATTAGAAAACCGTGACATTTAATTTTTTGTTTATCTTAATTTAATTGTATTGAAATGAAATTGTAATCATATTGTAATCGTAATTAATTTTTATATTGACAGTGTTATCTTTCTTATTAATCATTAATGTATTTTATACTTTTGCATGCCTTCTGGTAAAATATGGCTGTTGCTAATTTATGTTTTATGTCACCATTTTTGTACCCATATTTGCAAAATAAATATCTTATCTTATAATAAATTGTGAATTTCAGTCTGAAATCCAACCTAGACCTAAAACTTGACATGCAACTTGTATGACTTTCTAAACTTGTCAACAACTTGAACCAAATCAAAATCATTTATTCAAATTAGGCTGATCATCAGCACTATTTGAACATCAAAATTACAAGAGACAGTCCCCCAAAACGCCCGCCTTTCGCCACTTCCTAGTGTTGTAGCTGGAAAGAAGAATTGGCGGAACAAACTCCCCAGCAACACATCTGTCTGTTAGGTTAAAAGAACCAGATTCTATACAATAGTGTTCAAGTTTATATAAACAAAGAATCCATTACATCAAATTAATGTCACATGTCAGCTAGCACACACCAATAATAAAATATTAAAAAAAAAGCTCAATATAATTAAAGCCTCCAGACATAAAGGGTGTGCCCGCTTACACGAAAAAATAATTAAAAGCACTTGTCTGAAACAACTAATCGTTGGATAGCTTGCGATGAATATGCCACATAGGTAGGTATAGGCCGTAAGACATAGGGTATCTACTTACAAAATAAAGACCACCACCTGTAGTACATTTCCATGAATAATTTTAATCATCCATTTTGAAGACCGAGAAGACTCTCAAGATAAGCACTCTGTCGACTCTCCAAAAGCTAAATCTAGTTGGAAAATCTTATTATCTGCTACAGGAAATGAATCACATTATTCGAGTTCAGTTCTGGTTCTTCGTATTATTCTGATTTGTGATGTTACGATTCTTAATTTGCTATTTGTATTGTTTTTTTATGATTTTTAATTTTATTGGCATTTTATTATTTGTTATATTTGATTGACATTTCGTATTTGTGATTTTATTATTTTTTTAAATTTATTTTTATTTTTTAATGACGATAAGTTGACATTGAAATTTTATATTTGTAATCTTTTATTTCAGTCGACTGTTTCATATTTGTTATCTTTTATTTGAGTTGAAAATTTATTTGTTATCTCAATTCATTTTTTTCTCAAATTCAAAGTATGTCTGTAACGACAAATCATAGCAAGATCTTTTACAATCTGTAACATCCTTAAGAGCGTTTATACCCTACGGCATTTCATACAAACTTTCAAGTCGTTATTTTCCGAAATGACTGAACTGATTTTAATGAAACTTCCTACGCATAAGCAGCATACATAGGTCGAAAAAGTTATTAAAAAACATTTTCGAAATGTCTTTTAAAAATGAAGATAATTGGAGATTTCTGTTTCTATAGATAATTAAAAATCGGTCTAATTTCGCTGTAACATTATTTTTCGAAAATGATTTTTAGTAACTTTTAAGATCTATGTATACTGCTTATGCGTAGGAAGTTTCATTAAAATCTTTTCAGTCATTTCGGAAAATAACGACTTGAAAGTTTGTATGAAATGGCGTAGGGTATAAACGCTCTTAATGTTTATACCTATGTTTAACAAATAAATGATTCTGATTTTGATTCAAGTGTACATTAGTACTAGTGTCTAATTATGGTATTAAACACAAAACGTTTTTGACAACAACAAGGCGAGAAAATGACGCTAATGTGAAGTTGAAAATGTACTAACCTGGTGCAGGCAGATCTAATACTGTGTGATATTGTGGCAGATTGTTGGGACCCGATCCGACCTGGAAGAAGAACACAATGTTAGATTCACATAAGAAAATGTTTTCATCATCATCATCATTTCAGCCCAAAAGCCAAGTGTCACGCTTGGCAGGCGGGTTGGCGATCGCAGTACGGTTGTTACAAAAGCCCACAGAACGCTGCTGCCCATTCTCTGGCAAGTCCCTTAGTCGCCTCTTACGACACCCACGGGAAGATATGGGATGGTGCTATTCTTTACGTCCGACACCATACAGAACAGAAAACCGTTTTAGAAAACGTTTTAGTGGAACAGAATTACGGAAGACGGCACTTGGTTAGCGCAGTGGCTGAGCGATTGGTTGCTGCGCTACGTGTGTTCGATCCCCGCACGGAAAAAATATTTGTATGGCCTACAGGTAGTTGTTCCAGGTCTGGCTGTTTGTGTATGTGAGTTTAAATGTTTGTAAACGCGCCCACGATACAGGAGAAATTCCTAAAGTGGGACAATGATGTTGATGCTGTACCGGAAAGCCGTTGGTCCCGGCTGTCATTTGTAGATCTTTGACAGTCGTTACAGGTAGACAGAAGTGTTAACAAGGGGTATCATGATACTCCTTGGTAACACTTCTACTTCACCTAACTGCATGTGGAGGTCAGATAGGCAGTTGCTTCATGTTAAATACTGGTATTTAGCTGAACCTGGTAAAACGGGAAGCTGACTCCAACATAGTTGGGAGAAGGCTAGGCAGATGATGGTTGATATCACATGTCCTTGAATCAACATCTCATAAAATTTACGCCCTGTATGTCTGGAGGCTTTAATTATTCTTGAGATTTTTTTTTAATATTTTATTATTGGTGTGTGCTAGCTGACATGTGAAATTAATTTGATGTAATGGATTCTTTGTTTGTATAAACTTGAATACTATTGTGTAGAATCTGGTTCTTTTAACCTTACAGACAGATGTGTTGCTGGGGAGTTTGTTCCGCCACTTCTTCTGCCCAGCTACAACACTAGGAAGTGGCGAAGGGCGAGCGTTTTGGGGGACTGTCTCTTGTAATGTTTACGTTCAAAAACTGATGATTATCAGCCTAATTTGAATAAATGATTTATGATTTTAATTTTTTGATTTTATTTGTGCAGAGTTGCTACGCTGGGACGCAGGGTCACAACATAGCTGGGAAAAAGCTAGGCATAGGCTAGAATGATGCAGACTCACCTCGATGTACTTAGGTCTGAGATGCGACGAGGGTCGCAGCTGTGTGTTGGCGGCGGCGGCGGCCGCGATGGCGCCCGAGGCGGGCGGCAGGCGCGGGGACGGCGCCTGCGGCCCGGGGCCCACCTGCCCGCGACGACGGGCTTCTTCCAAACTGGAGGGGGGCGAAAATAACGTTAGATTAAAGACTCACCCTGTATAACACGCTAAAACTACTTTTAAAACATCCTAAGTCATAAACGCCAGGCGGTGTACCCGTTTGGTAAGCTTGAACTCATAAGTGAGAAAACCAGCACAGTTTTGCAACAAACACACGCTCCGGTTTATCTGTACTTACACGCAAACTTGTCAGGTACACCCTAGCGTATAAACCACCTTAATCACCCTGTAAAAATTTACCCATTCTCCGATAAAAAATCGTGGCTATTGAAGTGAAACTTCTTATGCGACTTCCAACAAGGGTGCGTTAAAGTTTAACGCTACCATGAAAGGGGTAAAGTTTCACTTCTTCCGCGCGAAGGGACTCCACGCACAATTTTTTTTAGATATGATTTTCGATGGAGATTGTGTTTACTACATAATAAAACCGGCCAAGTGCGAGTCGGACTCGGGCACGAAGAGTTCCGTTCCATTATTTATAAAAACGAGCATAAAAAACACTTTTTTGTATGGGAGTCTCCCTTCTATATGGGAAATCATCAAACGACCCCTCCTGGGCGCAGCGGGAGGAAGTGTCAGACTTGTACTGACTAAAACCCATCCATGTTCCTTCTTAGCCCTTTGTGTTCCAGGGCCACGGTATCTCTTTCGAACAGTCCCGCAGCCCTGGCAGGCATCGGCCCACTCGGACCCCTTTCGACGTGCTGACATGACCTTGAGGCGCGCGTGGAACACGAACGCGCCGTCGGCACGGCCTGGCGCCATAAGGACTCTTTCCCCGACCTTCATGTTGACTATATTGGCAAAATATTCTTTTGCTACTCTACTATTCGTGTCTTAATTCCGCCATATTAGTCTTTTTCGAAATCCACTGTATTATAGGGGTGGAGTTAAGAGATCTGTAGATTTGTTCAGGTTATAGAGCGTGCCAGATAAATAGACACATACATTTACACGAAAAACATTACCCCCTTTCTGAGGAAGTAAAGTAGAGGAAAGGAAGCGGCGACTGAACTCTGACTACCCTCCCCCCTAAAAGCTCGGGTTTTTTTTTATAATTTTCCTTGTTTTCGTTTATTAGCGAGAAGAGGCGCAACACTGAGAAAAGTGGAAGGAAAGAGGGGAGGCCTAAGCTAGGAGTGGGACAGTCAAGGCTAAGAAAAAATAACATGAGTTTAAAAAGCGTTTATTAAACCTTAAAATCTTTTTTTTATGATTTAGTTTCAAATATATAATTGTCAGATATTTCCCTAAACTTGTTGTATAAGACGATATTATTTATTCCCTTTGAGAGTGTCGAAATATACGTTTTTTGCTGCATAAACGTGCCGCATCTTTGTTTGATTCTCTTGAGAGTGACGAAATATACGTTTTTTGCTGCATAAACGCCCGCATCTTTGTTTGATTCTCTTGAGAGTGACGAAATATACGTTTTTTGCTGCATAAACGTCCGCATCTTTGTTTGATTCTCTTGAGAGTGACGAAATATACGTTTTTTGCTGCATAAACGGCCGTATCTTTTTTTTACGTTAACTTGGAAGTTACATTTTTCACACCTTGAAGGTTTTAATTTCAACTCGATACCTCCACGCGTTCCCGAGAAAAAGGGTCTTGACAGACAGACGGACAACAAAGAAAAAACGGAACCCTTATAGGATCATAAGGGCTCCGTTTTTTCCTTTTGAGGTACGCAAACATAAAAATTAAGTGTAATCTTACCTCAACAATTTAGTAGGCGGATTGATAGGTAGACTCTTGGGCCGACGACTCGACTCATTGCCGCGGAGTTCCACCTGAGATTCACAACGCTCCTGTAACAATAAAAACAAGATTAGCATCTTCTTAGCATGTCGATCACAATCTAAATTGTGTCGGCCCAGAACTGAACCACTAGTTTGGCGCCCTCTGTAGCGTCCATCAGTTTCTGTAATTAACAAATAACAGGACACGCAGGACACGATATTAAGCCCTATCGTTTGTGGAACCATTCTCGTCCCGAATAAATAATAATACGTTTTTTAACGAGGATATATAATAATACGAATTTTGACGAGGATGCAAAACACCTTGTATAGATATATATAATAGTATAGATAGGTGTGTCCTATGTATAAATTATTTACCTGCTCCAGCGACTCGGGCCCCGAATCTTCCCCCTGCTCCTGAGCGAACAATTCCTCAGCGTAGCAGATCAGGAACTCTGTCACCACCGCCTGCACAAAGGTATAATAAAATGTTAGTAAGATGTTGATTCGAGGACATGTGACACCCATTCTCGTCTACATAGCCAAGTATACAAGGTAATCATCATCTGCCTAGCCTTTTCCCAACTATCTTGGGTATGGATTCCAGTCTAACCGGATGCAGCTGAATATCAGTAGTTTACATGGAGCGACTGCCTATCTGAACTCATCAACCCAGATAGCACCAGATACTGTTGTACCCGTTGGTTGTCAGACTTTCGGGCCACTGACTACCTGTAACGACTGTCAAAGATCTACAAATGACAGCCGGGACCAACGGCTTAGCGTGCTTTCAGAAGCACGGAGGAAACTAGGTATGTCATTATGGTCACCCATCCACGGACCGACCTCGGCAAGCACAGCTTAACTTTAAAGATCGATCGATATCGATGATCCTAGACAACATTATTAGATATTTTAAAAATATTCCTACGAACTGGTATTGCCAGTGTGTTCTCATTGATGGTTGTCTCCACCTTGTATGAAGTTCCACCTGTTACCATTAATACTCACTCCTTTTTCATGGGGGTTGGCAGACAAGTGGCGGCACGGTTGGCGTAGTGGTTGAACGATCGACTGCTGCGCTGCGTGTCGCGGGTTCGATCCCCGCACGGAACAAATATTTGTATGGCCTACAGATAGTTGTTCCGGGTCTGGCTGTTTGTGTATGTGAGTTTAAATGTTTGTAAACGCACCCACGATACAGGAGAAATTCCTAGTGTGGGGCAACGTTTATAAAAGAAAAACTTGAGAGGTGTCAAGGGGCACCCGGATGGAACGAAGTTCCTTTTAACTGGCTTGCTTTCTATGAGAGAGAGAGACAGACAGAAAAACACGCACACGTCGCACGGCTTACAACTATAGCAATTGTCCCTGTCCTTGTCCCTGTCCTTGTCCTTGTAAGCCGCACGGCTTACAACTATAGCAATTGTCCCTGTCCTTGTCCTTGTCCTTGTACGCCGCACGGCTTACAACTATAGCAATTGTCCCTGTCCTTGTCCTTGTCCCTGTCCCTGTCCTTGTCCTTGTACGCCGCACGGCTTACAACTATAGCAATTGTCCCTGTCCTTGTCCTTGTCCTTGTACGCCGCACGGCTTACAACTATAGCAATTGTCCCTGTCCTTGTCCTTGTCCCTGTCCCTGTCCTTGTCCTTGTACGCCGCACGGCTTACAACTATAGCAATTGTCCCTGTCCTTGTCCTTGTCCCTGTCCTTGTCCTTGTCCTTGTACGCCGCACGGCTTACAACTATAGCAATTGTCCCTGTCCTTGTCCTTGTCCCTGTCCTTGTCCTTGTCCTTGTACGCCGCACGGCTTACAACAATAGCAAAAAGTGTCGTTCCAACTTTTTTGGTCTTAATTTTGTCCGTCTAGCCCCCTTTCGCAACGCGCGATAAGGCACTTCGTTAAAAAACCGGCCAAGTGCGAGTCTTACTCGCACACAGGGTTCCATAGCTCCAAACTATATAATAACAATATTTTGAACTGTCATTCATTAGTTAGTAGTATTAGTTAGTAAACTTCCACACAACCGCAAAACTAAATTTGTTTTTCATAGTATGTTTATGAAAAACAAAGTTACTGCTGCAGTTTGATGAAAAAGTCCCATATCTCAAAAACTAAACATCATATCTTATTGAAACCAATTTTCGTTGATAGTTTTTTTTACGTTCTACAATCCTAAATATTTTCAGAATATTCCTCCTCTTACTTTAGAAATTAGAGGGGGGGGGACACACATTTTACCACTTTGGAAGTGGCTCTAGCGCAAACTATTCAGTTTAGAAAAAAATGATATTAGAAACATCAATATCATTTTTAAAGACCTATCCATAGATACCCCACACGTATGGGTTTGATGAAAATTTTTTTTTTGGTTTTCAGTTCTAAGTATGGGGACCCTCTTAATTTATTGTTTTTTTTCTACTTTTGTGTGAAAATCCTAATGCGGTTTACAGAATACATCTACTTACCAAGTTTCAACAGTATAGTTCTTATAATTTCGGAAATAAGTGGCTGTGACATACAGACGGACAGACAGACAGACAGACAGACAGACAGACAGACAGACATGACGAATCTATAAGGGTTCCGTTTTTTGCCATTCGGCTACGGAACCCTAAAAAAACAGTACAGGAAACCACCTGCTAAGACCCTTATTTAGTCCTTTTTGGTTCCCGTACGTTCATACAAAGTTCCGCTAGCAACATGTGTACGTACCTGCACGGCGACCCCCTGCAGCGCATGTTGCGGGCGCGGCGCGCGCAGCAGGTTGGGCGCCCACACGATGGCCATGTTGTACACACGTACCTGCACGGCGACCCCCTGCAGCGCATGTTGCGGGCGCGGCGCGCGCAGCAGGTTGGGCGCCCACACGATGGCCATGTTGTACACACGTACCTGCACGGCGACCCCCTGCAGCGCATGTTGCGGGCGCGGCGCGCGCAGCAGGTTGGGCGCCCACACGATGGCCATGTTGTACACACGTACCTGCACGGCGACCCCCTGCAGCGCATGTTGCGGGCGCGGCGCGCGCAGCAGGTTGGGCGCCCACACGATGGCCATGTTGTACACACGTACCTGCACGGCGACCCCCTGCAGCGCATGTTGCGGGCAGCAGGTTGGGCGCCCACACGATGGCCATGTTGTACACACGTACCTGCACGGCGACCCCCTGCAGCGCATGTTGCGGGCGCGGCGCGCGCAGCAGGTTGGGCGCCCACACGATGGCCATGTTGTACACACGTACCTGCACGGCGACCCCCTGCAGCGCATGTTGCGGGCGCGGCGCGCGCAGCAGGTTGGGCGCCCACACGATGGCCATGTTGTACACACGTACCTGCACGGCGACCCCCTGCAGCGCATGTTGCGGGCAGCAGGTTGGGCGCCCACACGATGGCCATGTTGTACACACGTACCTGCACGGCGACCCCCTGCAGCGCATGTTGCGGGCGCGGCGCGCGCAGCAGGTTGGGCGCCCACACGATGGCCATGTTGTACACACGTACCTGCACGGCGACCCCCTGCAGCGCATGTTGCGGGCGCGGCGCGCGCAGCAGGTTGGGCGCCCACACGATGGCCATGTTGTACACACGTACCTGCACGGCGACCCCCTGCAGCGCATGTTGCGGGCGCGGCGCGCGCAGCAGGTTGGGCGCCCACACGATGGCCATGTTGTACACACGTACCTGCACGGCGACCCCCTGCAGCGCATGTTGCGGGCGCGGCGCGCGCAGCAGGTTGGGCGCCCACACGATGGCCATGTTGTACACACGTACCTGCACGGCGACCCCCTGCAGCGCATGTTGCGGGCGCGGCGCGCGCAGCAGGTTGGGCGCCCACACGATGGCCATGTTGTACACACGTACCTGCACGGCGACCCCCTGCAGCGCATGTTGCGGGCGCGGCGCGCGCAGCAGGTTGGGCGCCCACACGATGGCCATGTTGTACACACGTACCTGCACGGCGACCCCCTGCAGCGCATGTTGCGGGCGCGGCGCGCGCAGCAGGTTGGGCGCCCACACGATGGCCATGTTGTACACACGTACCTGCACGGCGACCCCCTGCAGCGCATGTTGCGGGCGCGGCGCGCGCAGCAAGTTGGGCGCCCACACGATGGCCATGTTGCGCGCCGTCATGCCCGTCTGCGCGCCCAGCAGCGACACGCGCCGCAGGTGACGCATCAGGTACGCCAGGGTTCTGGCAATCATAACGTACGGTGAGCTTTAATACTTCTTTCGGTAGTAAACTGATTGCACAAGGTTACTAGGACGTCTTAAAGCTGTATTGTTTTAATCTTATTCCAGTGTGGGAAAGAGACGGAGCTATAGGGGACGTCTAGCGCCATACCGCCATTTGTGGCACTTATTTAATCTAGTATTTTTGTACTTTTTCTTATTTACCAATTGCTTGTAAATGTATGGACATTGTAGGCCTTATAGGTTCCTAGATCCTTGGTAACTTTTTATCTTGTTCTACGTTTTGTAGTAAGCAACGACTTATTGTCGGGCCTACGATGTCCTCCCATACTTAAGTACTAACGCTGTAACAAAGAAATATTGTAAAACCAAATGATTTTAAGGTGGAAGTTTAATCGCGCTTTCCCATACATTGTTTTTTTTCCAAATTCTCGATACTTATATGCTTTTTGTAGAAGTAATGAAACAACATGATGTTATTACGAATTAGTGTTGTCGCAAATCCCTTCAAACATAAAGAAATAACAAGGTTTGTAGGATTTCCAGGGCCGAAAAAAAACGAAAAATCTTTGCATGTGTGCGTGCTTGGAGTCACACCATCTACCGGATATCTAAAGAACAATCAAGCCTCTTGCATAAAAAACCTCGAAATAATTATCTGCTAGGACTAGATGGCGTGACGTTGTCATTGTAAGGTGGTGACAGTAAGTCTTAGTGTGTGCGTGACTTTTGATTTCATTCTTCAAACAAGTAGGTAGGTAGGTAGATAAATCTAATTTGGGTAAATTAGATTTATAATTTCATAAGAATGAAGTTAAATATTCTTAAACTATGTCAAGTTGTTCACCCAAACCAATGTTTGAAAGTACCTATTAGGGATGAAATGTGTAATTCGGAGTTGGTTAATGGTTGGCTAATTTTATTGCGTGATAGCTAAAACTTATTAGTTATTAACAAGTAGGTATTCAGACATACCAAACATTCGTTATGAAGCCACAGCTTTTTGTACGTGGACTTTTCGCGGTTTATCTAATAAACTAATAATGTACTTACATTATATAACATTACATTCATTCATCACACTATTTACATTCATGAATGTAGGTAAGTACGTAGTGCTTACCTACTAAAACATACCGACGCAGTCAAGGTTATGTTGGGAGAAAATTAAGCGTCGTAACTGTTTCTAATAATAATGATCGCAGTGAAAAACACAAACCTAACTGTCGTTTTTGCTTTTAATTTCATTCTTATGTCTACCGAATAGAAGTCAAAGTCGGTTGACCGGACTGTAAAAAAGGCGAAGTGGTAACTGAACTAGAGCTATTCGTGTTATTGTGCGATTTTCCATCATGCTTTAATCTAGGCTTAGGACTAGCAGAAAAGTTTCCAAATATGCATTAGTATTTAATTTGGTTGAAACTACGTAAACTTACAAACATTAGGTATATACATTCTTTCTATTTCCAAGAAACATTGAAGCATAAAACAAAATACATCAACGTTTAATCTCGAAAATGTAGTCTTTAAATGCTTGACAGTAAAGATTATATTGATCGCATTATAATGTCTGTTAGATTTCCGAGAACCGAAATCTAAATCACAAAATTCGCGCTATCCTTTTTACTCCGCTATGTTACCCTTAGTTAGAAAGAGAGAAAGCGGATTTCTAACGAAATCCAACCAAGCGCAAACTGCCGAGTTTACGTTTGGATTTCATTTGGTGATGGATTTGATTGTCGATTCGGTTGGTGGTAGATCGTTAGCGTTTGGTTCGGATAGGTAGATTATTAGAATCAGATCTTCAAGTTTGAGAAATCTATACGAATCGATTTTCTAAATTAAACTGCATATAAGCGCAGACAAAATTAGCGTTAAATAAATAAAACAAAGATTTTTTTCCAGTCTCTGTGTCAATTTGATTTATATTTGATTAGGTATACAAAATTATACATTATGATTGCAGACGAAAATATTAGGTAAAAAAAAAATAAGCAGCCGTCGACCTCCTATGTTAAAAATTGCTCAGAGTAACAGGCTTTCCAAATGATCTAAAAACAAAAAGTTTGTTTCATTACCTACAGTCAATGACGTATCACTACATAGTATAAAACAAAGTCGCTTCCCGCTGTCTGTCCCTATGTATGCTTAGATCTTTAAAACTACGCAACGGATTTTGATGCGGTTTTTTTTTAATAGATAGAGTGATTCAAGAGGAAGGTTTATAAGTATAATATATGCATAATATAGTAGAGAAACACTGATAATGTTAGAGGTTTCCAATGTGATGTCGACAGACATTCTGTAGTATATTTAGTATCTGCATTGCACCCGCGCGAAGCCGGGGCGGGTCGCTAGTTATAAATAAAGCGATGTTGGCGGGCACGGGCCGTACCGCCGTACGGGAGAGGAATCAATGTCAAGAAATGATTATGTAGGTATTAAATTTTTAATTTTGAAATTGTTGTGTTATACCTGTGCGAAGCCGGGGCGGCCTGCTAGTTCGATAATAAAAATAAGTAAAGCCAAGGATACACTCTAGGGGACAAATGTGCCACGACATGTATCGGCGACATGTCAAGCGAAGCCGGCCGATTTCGCCTGACAAATATGACGACAACGCGCGACTTATGTCCGCAGCGACGTCAGACGAAATCGTGCGACTTCGCGAAACTTCGCCTGACATATCTAGCGACATCACGAAGTTTCGTTTCACAAGGCAGGCGATATCCAGCCACCGAGGTAGTGTTGTTGGCTGCGGCGTACACAATTATTATTAAAAGTCAAAGAAAAAAGACGAGAAGATGGTGGGTTAGAAAGTACTATGTAAAGTATGAATTCGCGCAATGTTACGACTCGGACAAAATAGGTAAGTTTATGTGGAATTATCATGTATGTTCACACGGCGACACATCAAGCTTTACACTTCCAGTATAACGTGGCCTCGCTTTGTCTATATATTCTATACAGTGACAAATTTGCATAAACTGGTTTTTTCATACCTTGATCAGCGGTCGTGCGTACCTACTGTTATAATTACATATGTACCTACAATACAACGAAAATGTCACAAACCGTCGCAGCGTCGTGGACACTAAAAAGTAACATTACTCAAGAATGCATGTATTGTGGTCATTATTTTGACAACCTTGTTCGAGCAAAGTCGACCTTGCCGTCAACTCAAACTAACTAAATCGCAAACTATTAGTAACTAGCACCCCGCCCCGGCTTCGCACGGGTATTTAACAATACACAAACATAAATAAACCCTTCTATTTGCGTCAGGTAACTAAAAAAAGTCTCTGTGGTGTGAAAATCTGTATGGACACCATACAGAATTTCACACCACAGATAATTTTTTTGGTTCTGTATGGTGTCGGACGTAAAGAATAGCACCATTCCATATCTTCCCGTGGGTGTCGTAAGAGGCGACTAAGGGACTTGCCAGAGAATGGGCAGCAGGGTTCTGTGGGCTTTTGTAACAACTGTTCTGCGATCGCCAACCCGCCTGCCAAGCGTGGCGATTATGTCAAAACCCCCCTTACTTATGTCAATGGCGACACTTGGGGGAGGTCTATGTCCTGCAGTGGATGTCTTTTGGCTGAAATGTTGAATGATGATGAACTAAAAAATAATAATAATAAACAAAGTTTGAATATTCCCCTCCCGAACGGCCCGTACTCCAGTGACGCCTACATCGTATTAGGTGATGCCTAGCCAGCTGAGCAGGGTGAGCGGCGACCACGCAACTTTTTTCTAATACTTACATTTTTAAACTCGTGATATCTTTCGAATGGAATGTTCGAATTGAATAATTCAAACAGTTCTATAAAGGTATTGAAACAGTCTTGAATATTAAGTAATTTATTTCGATAAGGATTAATACCAAGATACAAATACAGAGCCTTTTCTAACGGCGGCATTAAAATATATTTTTTTAAATAAAAGAACACTTATTGTGGCATAAATATAATAGTTAGACATATGCTGTCGCGACACTTTTTGTAAATAATGATGTGTTCTGCAAAGTCGTAATACATTATTTTATTCTATCATCAATAGTTTTCGCAGCGCACGCGATGTAAAGAATATTTTAGGTAATTTTTATACACCTTGGGTTACATAATTGCAGTTTTAGTAAGGATCCCTAATTTTTTTGAAAATATAATATAGCCTATGTCACCCGCGGATAGTGTAGCTTCCCAACAGTGAAAGAATTTTTCAAATCGGTTCAGTACTTTCGGAGCCTATTCAATGCAAACAAACAAACAAACAATCAAATCTTTCCTCTTTATAATATTAGTTTAGATTTAGACACAGATTAGGACAGATACTTCACTCAGTAGAAAACATCCAATACCTATTACGATAATTGCCTACTCCCTCGCGTCAACAACCACTGTATGCTAAAATGCGCCTAAATGCTCAAGCGTACAGCAGTGATTGCTTCGCACCGCGCGATTCCACAGTAATCGCAGGGCTGCCTCTTCGATAAAATTAAATTAACATAACTTTTTATCTATGTTATTGAGAACTGTGAATATGTTCTGACAAAACAAAAATAAAAAAATAAAAAAAACACTAAAAACACAAAAAAAAACAAAAAAAAAATACAAAAAAATATATACATAAAAATATATAAAATACTTCTTAGTTTGATGATGATCTTCCGAGATGTTCACTAGAAATGAAAAAAAAGCCTTAAAAAAAGAGAACCGACTTCAAATAAAGCACTAAGCCGTAAGAAATATTTTTTTTTTATGGTAGTGCTAACAGCTGGTAATTACGAATCGAAAAAGCACCGACATCAAAGAAAAAATTATTTCTTACGGTTTAGTGTTTTGAAGTCGGTACTCTTTTTTAAAGTTTGTTTTATTATATTTGTAAGTTTGTTTTGTTTTATATATTGGTGCTGACTGTGGAAGAAACCTAGATAAAACATAATTATAGGCACCACACGGCATCGTAATACGCGTACGAACGAACAGCACTATTAAAATTGAACGGCGTGCGCGCGCTTCGCTTGCGAGGCGAAAACCGCACTGAATTTGATAAGCCGGCGCGCGGCGGACCGAGACCGCTCGCGGCGCTCGGCTGGGCGGTAGGCACTTATAGCGCGCAAGTACATGGAGTGACGGAGGCCTGATTTAGATATCAAACCCGGAAAGACGGTGTTGAATTTTAGTAACTGTACTGTTGTCATTTTAATTAAAATTCTAGTTTATTAATATATTTTTTATTTAAATTACTTGCTGGTTTTATTAGGATTAGGTACTTGCATTTTTGAGTAAAGCACTATACAAACCTTGGCCCACAATGACTGCTTCGCTGGTCACGCTATGATTGCCTCGAGCTAGCCTAGCTACGCTCTAGGCCTTTCAGCTTGGCCATCATTGCAGCCCTTGCTGTCGCTGTGCGCTGTCGGTCATAATCAGCGCGACCAGCAAAGTAGTCATTATAAACCGCGGCAGTAATGTAGGTACTATTAGGTACGTACGTAGTAAGGTAATAAGAAAACAAACTTGTTTTGATAAAAACAGTGATTACATTTTGTGATATTGAGTATTGATAGTACCATTATTACCTCAAAATTTTAAGAAAACAGGTAGGTAAGTAATTTAGAAGAAATAAATATGTTGGTAGAACTAATTAAAATTTTTATATTTGGTATCCACTCGGACATAAGACTAACCCGCACTGGGCCCGCGTGGTGGATTACAGGCCTGTGTCCTAGCAGTGCGAACATTATAGGCTGATGACGCTGCTGCGGAATATAATTAATCGGACATAAACTGCGATGAATTTTCAAGTAAGCATGCGACGGCACGGCGCGCGGCGGCGTGAAGTCTGAAGACTCTCTTGAGCGATCGCTGCATAACCACCCGGGGAAAACTAAACATACTTATTTAATAAAATAAGCAATCCATATTAGGTATCTACAGAGCCCTTCAGCTGACCAGGTCATGACCTCCGACCCATATACCTATCAGCTGGCCAGGTCATAACCCCTGATCTTAGTACGAACCAGCTGATCCATGGTTACCAATATTAATTCTTCGATCGAAATTCGATTGTTTTTATTATTCAACAGATAAATAATAAATTAATTTAGTTTTGATACCTTCCTTTAAATTTTGAATTGAGTAGTAATATATCACTACCAACATTAACAATATTTAATTGAGTCTGGAAATACCGGAATTACTTTCCGGAAAAATGGCTTATCCATGTTATTCTTTCTGTGTGCATTTATGATACAAGTACCAAAAATCATTCTACCTACTCCTATCTATGGTGATAAGCATATTACCATCATTATGTATTGTTAACAATGTATTTACATTCATAGCAAATAATTTATTAGGATATTACAACTAAATATGGATAAAAAAAATTAGAAAAAAGCAACTTCAAAAAAGTGAAAAATAACTTTAGTTTCAGAGAAGTTGGTGGCAAAAAAACTGAAAACAAACATGTCACCGACTTCTGAAGCTAAAGTTATTTTTCACATTTTTGCTTTTTGAAGACAGTTTTTTTTTGCAAATAGTTTTAGTTTTTTCTTAGGTGACACTAACGAGCATGGCAGTTGAGAATTTGTCATGGTATGGGTCGCTAATGTTGGCACGTGTGTTGCACTTGCATCATACAGCTTCTTTACAACTGTTTGAGCAGAATGGCCACCGTTATTCGAGACTGGTCATCTCTTAACTGCTAGGTCACCTAGTTAATCTTTGTAGGTATTAAATTGTTATACATTGTTCTCGCATGTAGAAGCAAAAAAAATAATGTAACCAGGATTTTGTAACAACTTGTTTTTAAAAAGAGTGTCCATGGAGTTTCTTGCACCCCTAAGACGACCCACTGACCGTACGTTCTTCTCCATGAGTCTTTGACAATTCAAAACTGCCTCTAAATGGTATTTAAATAAATGCTTTGAGTTTGTATCAATTGTATTTTTTTGCCTTATAAGTGCTTATATGATTTGACTTTGATTGTTTTTATAAACAATTTATTGTATTATGTACCTAGTTGAAAAGGGGGGCAGTGACAGCCTAGTGGAAATGGCCTTGACTAATGAATTGTAGGTTGTATGTTCGAACCCTGACAGGCTCTTTACTTTGGGTTAATGAATACTAATACTACTTGAATAAAAAGCATTACTTACAATAGTTATATAATTTGTGTAAACACAACATAACCACATTCATATTTTGTTTGAACAGAACTTCATTGCGGCATTGAAAACGGACACAATGCTTTTATCAAATGGTACACTTACACAACACATTATGACAACTAATTTGAGATTCCAGAACCAGAACATAAGATTCTCTTGTTGATGTGTAGAAGCTGATGTATAAAATATAATCTCCCTGTGATGTTACATACCGTACCTAGAAGTTTAGTCCCTACAACCATGTCTGCTAACTTTCGGTAGATTCGAGTAGAGAAAATACAAAAGATTTTCGCACATTGAATGTTTATTGTTCCCAACAGAGAAAACGTCAATCAAACGAGAGACATTCCGTTTCAAGTTAGGTAGGTACTTTAGAATGGTAATTATTGTAAAAAAATAGTAACTAAAATAAAAACGTTGCAGTGGCCCTTCTTGTATGTTTTTTTTTAAACATTTTTGTCACAAAATATTGATAAATATGATATCTGCATGTTTCCTAATTAAACGTTTTTGATGACAATGCCATCTAGCGGTTCAGAAATTAACCATTTACGTGTGCATGTGTGTGTGTGCATGGTGTGTACAGATATGAAGTTGAGACGGCTGGTGGAAATTTCGAAAATCTCCGTTTGAGAAGAGTTAACAAGTAAGCTGTATATGTGGAAAAATCAAGACAAAAGGCTAGTTTACGCAAATAGAATATTGTCCATCAAATATATTTTAGTTATGCGTAATCATAAATAATACCCAAATGCAAGACTACAGCGCCATCTATTGAAAAAACGGCGGCGGGATGATCAACGGGACCACCTTAAAAGAGTAACCATGGAGTTTCTTGCCGGTTCTTCTCCATAGGAAACGACCAACCCGAACCGTGCATCTTTTTGTCGACGTGTTATAAGTGCCCATGTAGGCCTATGTGAAATAAAAATAATTTGATTTTGATATCTCTATCCCACTCTGGAATAAGATTGAAACAATACCTACTGCTTTAAGACATCATGGTAGACTATCTGATCGGTTGTTTTTTGGAATAATTGTTAAAAATCTAGGTAAACTACTTAAAAATTGCCAAATAACAAAACAGGCAGATTACATTCTTCCGTCCGTGCTCCTTGAGCCTATGACATAGGATAATCTTAGTACAGGCAACTAACATTGTAAGACCTACATTATTTAATAAACAGTCATGTGCCTTTAGCCCTTGCCGGAACGCCCATATCGATCTGCTCCGATTTTCGGTACCTCGGGTCGCTTGTCCAAGGTGATGGCGATGTAGACCGGGACGTAACGCACCGGATCAACTCAAGATGGATGAAATGGCGACAGGTCACTGGAACAACTTGCGACCCACGGATGCCCCTCAAGTTAAAGGGGAAAATATACAAGTCCGTGATACGACCTGTCGTATTGTATGGATCGGAATGCTGGGCAGTGAAGAAGACGGATGAAAAAAGATTGCATGCAGCAGAGATGAGAATGTTGAGATTGATGTGTCAGTGACTAAAATGGATAAAGTTAGAAATGAGTATATAAGAGGATGTTTGAAAGTGGCGCCTGTTACAGAAAAGATGAAAGGGAGTCGTCTGTCTTGGTATGGACATGTGATGAGGAGGAATGGAACACATGTGACTAAAAGAGTTATGAATATAAATGTGGATGGATGGAGAGGGAGAGGGAGACCAAAGAAAAGATGGATGGATTGTGTGCAAAATTATATGAAGGAAAAAGGAGTAAATGATAGCATGACGAATGACAGAGGAGAATGGAAGAAAGAGACGTGTTGCGCCGACCCCAAATAAAATGGGACAAGGGCAGGAAGATGATGACATAAGAAGGGGTCTAAAACCGAGATTACTAATTATAGACATATATATCCAAGTTGCTTAAGTATTTGAGAGGATTGTCTATAACCAGTTATATCCCGCTCTTGCTACCTCATTCAGCTCCTTTCAGCACGGATTTTTAAAAGGGAGGTCTACACTTCTAATTTGATTTTACTTAATGATTTCATTACGGATGCTATGGATAATGGTACGCAGGTCGATGTGGTTTACACAGATTATAGCAAGGCATTTGATCGGATCGACTACGATATTCTGATAAAGAAGCTAAGCTGTATAGGCATCCGTGGGGACCTCTTGAGGTGGTTTGCTTCATACGTTGAAAACAGGTCACAAGCAGTAGTGCTTAACAATTATATGTCTAGTTGGGTAAAGGTGCCCAGCGGAGTGCCTCAGGGTTCATTGCTCGGTCCTTTATTGTTTGCGGTCTGTGTGAACGACATCGATCAATGCCTCCATTCTTCGAAATTATGATGCTTTGCCGACGACATGAAAATCTTTGCCACTATTTCAACGTTCGAAGATAAACTAGCTCTTCAGGCTGACTTGTATCGGCTTGAAGAGTATTGTCGGGCTAATAAACTTGATCTCAACCCTTCCAAGTGTTCGATGATCACTGACACTAGAAAACGTGCAGTCCTATCCACTACTTACGTGGGACACTCAGAAAGTTTTGCGAAACTAAAAAAAATTGTTCTATACGTACATATATTTTTATTAAATCTTTTCAAAGTACTTTCCACCAGCCTCTATACAAAGATTCATGCGCCTAAACCAGTTTTCAAAACACTTTTTCCAGTCCGCCGCAGACACCTCGTTTACAGCCTGCTCGAACCCAGCCAGCGCATCTTCCGGCGACGAAAATTGTATCCCTTTGAGCTGATTTTTTATTTTTGGGAATAAAAAGAAGTCACACGGTGCTAGATCAGGGCTGTAAGGAGGGTGACCCAGGAGTTTGACTGGCGTGCTGTCCAGGAAGTCCCTCGTTTTGAGTGCGGTGTGCGCAGGTGCATTGTCGTGGTGGAGCAGTAGCCCGCGGAGCCCTGTGTTTGGTCGCTTGTTGCTTATAACAGAGAAAACTTCTGGCAAACATTTGGAAGTATACCATTCGGCATTAATGCTTCTTTGATCCCGTAAGGGAATTGATACCAAGTGGCCAGTCAAATTAAAAAAGCTAGCGATCAAAATCTTACCCCCGCTTCTAGATCGCTTCACTTTGGTAGGCGTTGGCTCATTTTGAAACACCCAAACAGTCGACTGGCGCTTGGTTTCTGGGTCGTATTGATAAATCCAGGACTCATCACCTGTAACGATGTCGTAAACACGCCGAGACGAGCCTGCTTCAAATTTGTTAAGCATATCACGGCACCATTCCACCCGGGCCTGCTTCTGAGCATCGGTGAGGTTGTGCGGCACCCAGCGTGATACTATCCTCCTCACGCGAAGATGGCTGTGTAGAATCTCGTGAACGCTTCCCGATCCAATCTTCAATATGTGTTGAATCTCCTGATATGTAATTCGCCTATTGTCTTGGATTAAATTTTTCACTGCTAGCACGTTTTCTTCGGTAACAGCCGTCAAAGGGCGACCGCTTCTTTCGTCATCCCCCAAAGTTGGTCGACCGCGCTTGAATTCGTTATACCAACGATACACGGTTGCCTTGGAAGGGCCTTCATCCATGAATGCCATTTGAAGTCTATCGTACGATTCATCCGGTTTCAGGCGACACTTGAAATCGTATAAAATCATAGCTCTAAAATGTTCCCGGCGCAGATCCATATTTCAGTGAGACACAATACTTTGAATTAACTCGCAAAAAATGTGGAGGGAAATTTTGAAATTGGAACTTACTTATTTTTACTTATAAATAATCATATTTTCGAAAAACATAATAACTGGCCAGTCTCCCATATATAAAAACTTTTTTTCGCAATACTTTCTGAGGGGCCTGGTATACTCTGGCTGACGTTTTCGTGACTTGGGCGTTCATCAAGACAGTAAGTTATTTTTTGACACACACATTGATGCAATTGTTAAAAAAGCTTCTAAAGCTTGGGTTTATAATAATCCTCTCGAAATGTTTTGCAGTTGCTAAACACTAAAAAAATTATATTGTACCTTTGTAAGAAGTCAGCTAGAATACGCGTCTCAGATATGGAATCCACGTTATGATAAATACATTGACCTCATTGAAAACATTCAAAGACGCTTCATGAAATATCTTTGCTTTCATCAAGGGATCCCGTATCAATAAACTGATTATCTCTGTAAGAAGTATCGTCTGATTCCACAGGTAGATCGACGTAAAATTGCTGACTGTTTATTCTTGTTAAAAATCCTCAATAACAATATTGATAACCCTGAATTATTCTCTAAATTTTAATTTAATGTGCCAAGTAAAACATTTCAGTTTTATCCACCCATACGTGTAGCTCATACATCTTCGAATTATAGGCAGAACAGTTATATTGTGCGTGCAAGCAGAAATTTCAATGATATATGCAAGGAATTTGATTTAGATCCATTCACAATTAGTGTGAATTCGGCCAGAAGGTGCTTAAGCCTCAATTTTTTCAAGTAGCGGTAGGTTATATTGTATGCTCTGGTTTTTATTATTTTCTCTATTATTGTAGTTATAATTTCAAACCAAGTATTAATAGTGCTTTTAGTTTTACTTTAATTAAAGCTGTGTGTTTTTTGTTTCTGTGCTCACACCACAAAGGAGATGGCTAAATGGAAGTATGGACGACTGCCCCAGCAACGTATAAATATGGAACCTTGCAATATGTAAAGCTAAATAGGTGAAAATTAGTATTTCATCTGAAAAAAGTTTCAGGAACTTCTCATTTCTTTACAATTCTGAAAATATATTCGCGGAACTCCTACATCAATAGGTATATAAACTGTTAACAAATGACATATTGCTATGAACTTTTACCTAGGCGTTTGGGTATTTCTGTAATGATTTACGATATTTTTAACTAGCGAGTAGCGACACAAGCCGATTTCACATGGTGGTACTTGAGTATAAATCTACAAAAAGGTAATTACGGGCTTTCTACAACCTGCGCAAAAATCTCTCCCGCCCGCGTGTATATTTATTATTGTAGGTATCAGCAGGTACCTAGCAGTATTCTTTATCTATCTCAAATACAAAACTCTAGTTGTTTGGGTCAGTTTGCTAATATTAATCGCTATTTTCAAATACGTTCATCATTTCAACCACTTATTTATATATTGTCTGTGAAAACTGTCTTTATTTCAACTCATTATATGCCATAACCTGTCAGTATGCCTAAACCTTACTAAAGAACCAATCTACCTACTAGTGACAACCCCATAAAAATCTGTTTGTTGATACATCCGTAGGCAGACAGGCTTGACAGACAAACGCGCCAGGGGAACTTAGTTAGTTAGTAGTAAGTAGGTACCTATATGGTGATTGATAAATCCTGCCTAAATTACGTTATCTAGTTTAGGCACCGAGTACCCAATGACATAAAAGATATTAAAATAAAACAACAAAAATACGATTTATTTATTATTTGTTTTTTTTTTCTGTGAGTCTTACAAGAACATTATCTAAAAATGAAGCCGGGGCTGATAATGTATTCTGGTGTCTCATCCACCCCAGATACCAGATTACTGTCATAACATGACAGCAACAGTCCACAGTTTATGCATCGCATGATGATTTTGTTTCAAGTCCGTGTCGAGTAGCGAGAGGTCAGTGGATAGGCGAACACACACAATAAGTCCAATAAACAAGCGTCGATGAAAATCTAAAATAAAAAAAAATAGCACAACGAAGAAGAAAACGAAAAAGCGTTGCGGCGTCTGTTGTCTGTTGCTGTTGTATGACATGACATCTGACCATAGATAATAAACTAGCATAGAGATGTTTCTTAGAGAAGGGATTGAACTTCAATTGTTACAGAATAATCGAATAGGTTGAAAGAAAAAATAAGAATTAGTTTTTATCGACCACTCTGTTTATATTTTTCGACACAAAATAGGTAGTAAGATTAAACGAAGAAGCACAGTCCGAAGCTTTCAGTTAGTTTTATTTGTTTGATTTTGATTAGAACAAAGTGGAATTGAGTAAAGTCGAATAAGATTTAAAAAACAACCCCATTTTTCGAATCAAAACCCTGTGAAAACATAATAACAAGCAACTAAAGGACACCGAATTGAACGCCTTAGTTTCGGAAAATAAATCGTTTTGATACCTGTTGTCAAAAATCGATATTTAAGTAGTTTCATTTGACATTCTGGAAAAGTGATACGACCCCTCCCTAGCTTGCTGTAGTGTTATTTCCCCTTGACCTTGTCATGTTTAATCAAGAAAGCAATTAATATACTTTTTTATGTTTTACAGTTTACGAAAGTTCTAGGAAATTATTGAACACTAAACAATTCATGAATGATTTTTTAAATATTACGAGTTATTGTGAGATTCTTAGACATGCTTGGGGCAGTCATTTAGCCATCGCCTTTGTATTTTATGTCTATACGTGAGGATTTGTAATTGGCTCTCTGGTGACCATTGTTCCCTTTCTTGTGTTTTTATCAGCTGTAAGTCCTCCATGTTCTAAATAAATAAATAAAATTTACCTGTAATGCGGTGGAGGTAACTTGACAACTGTGTCCCGGACAGCCCGGAGTCTCGCTGCTTCATCGCCCTGTTGCACCGCGCTAACGAAACTTTCGTACAGCTGGTATGTGCAGAGGGGATTGGGCAGTTCTCTGTTGACAAATAAAAAACAATTGATTACAGCATGATCTGAAGTGCTCGTGGCTAAATAAAAAGAGACGCACGGGTCGATCTAACGATAAGTTACTCTTGCTGGGTTGGGCCGTGGATGGGTGAACTTGCTTTTTAGGGTTTTGCCAAGTGTTAAAGACGGAATCTTTATAGATTCGTCCTTTACGTCAGTCCGATCATTGAAAGAAGGTTGGTCAAATCGTAAATTGAAATAAATGGAACCGCGAACGCTAATCACCCTCCTAGCTTATCGCTAACTACACTTTAAGGCTACGTCTACAGACGGGCGACGGACAGCTAAGTCTCAATAATAGGGTCCCGTTTGACCCTTTGGATACGGAACCTTAAAAACAAACCAATCTAACTATAGTTTGTTTTGAGACATGAAAAATAAAAGTCAAGTCCAGCTTCTATAGAAATCTGACCAACCTTTTTTGGAGGTGCCTTCTATGAACCGCTACACAAATATGGCATGAAACTATATTGAAAATAAACAGGGTTGGGTTGGTTATACATGTAATTGAGAGTTGAACAAAACAATCTGTTATAAACGAAGGTGGGTGAGGATTTAAATGATGCAACCGATACGTTCAAGCTCATATATTGGACTGGCGCAGCCCTACTTATTTGATATGATGAATAAGTAGGTACCCACATAACACAATCTTCGCATACAAACACGTGATTGTAGTCATGATTACAAACAACTTTCCCAAAGATAATTTTTTTTTACTCATTCTCTTTTATCACAAGCTGATAGGCTTTTTTTTTTTTTTTTTTTTTTTTTTCTTTTTTTTTTTTTTTTCTTTTTTTTTGTGAGGGTAACTTAAGTGATCACAACTTTTTTAAGAGCTCCCAGTTCATTTAATTATTTAAAATAGTTAATTATAATTTCATATGTTACTTATGCACTAAAAGTTTAGTTTATCCTCGGATGCACTCACTGCACTTATAATCTCACAATTCCCTTTGACCTAACTGAAGCAATAACAAAGAATCACAAAATGGATCTGTATGCCAAGCTGTCAAATTGTATGGAGGAGCTGTCAGCCTCTTTTACCCAACGAATGGACACTTATGAGGAGGACTTGAAGAATGTCAGCAGTAATGAGGCGTCACACAAGACAATAGCCAGCCTCTCTCGAGACATCATGGATTTCAAGTGCTTCATTTGGAAAACAATGAGCGCGCTGAAGACTCAGATGGAGTTGCTGACGGTGGGCTTGGACCGGCATGAAATGGCATCTCGCAGGCAAGTTCTTCTCCTTCATGGTCTTCCTGAGCAGAAGGATGAAGATCACACTTCCCAGGCTGTCCTAACTTTGACGGATAAGATGAAAATTGCAAATGTCTCTTCTTCGGACATCACTTCCTGCCATCGCTTGGGATTAGATACAGGCAAGCCACGTCCACTTCTTATTAGGTTCCATAGCTACAATTTGCGCAGTGAGGTATGGCGCAACAAGACAAAACTGAAGGGTTCTAGTTTAGTCCTTTCAGAATTTCTAACCAAGCCTAGGCACGACGTGTTTCTGGCCGCTCGCAAACACTTCAGTGTGAAGCAGTGTTGGACCTCAGAGGGGAAAATTATCATCATGCTCCCAGACAAGTCGCGTCGAAAGATTGAATCTGCTACGGAGCTTCAACAACTTGTTGCGCGGTTCCCGGTGGCTACATCTACTGATTCGGCTGCGAATGTTGCATCGTCACCTATTCGCAACCCCGCTTTGGACAAGAGATCGCGGAGGCAGGCAAAATGATCGCACCCGCAAATTATATAAATCATTTTCTTTTATTTTATTTCTGTGCCGGTCACTGAAGATCTCGTATTTAGATTGTTTTGACTTTTGACAGTGATGACTGTAGTGTGCTCGTTCGGAAACATTTTTATACTAGTGTAAGGTTTTCTTTTTTTTTTGTAATTTGGATACAAGCACTTTAATCGTTGTTTTTAATGGCAAGGTGCACCGAGGATTTTCGATAGAATATCTAATTAATTGTAAAATTAATTTAGTATTTATTTAGAAATAGTTTAGAATTATTCAGCTTGATAATTTTTTTTTTTTTTTTATATATTTATTTAACTGTCATGTTAGACAATATTGATGACAGTTTTATTTCTTGTTCTTCTTCTTGTTCGTCTGACGAAAGCTATGCTAGTGCGTTCAGTGATGACTCCGTACACTTACGCGACCAGCTTTCTTCTACTTTTTCATGCTACACCAAATTTTTCAATGCAGTGCATATCAATGCACAAAGCATTCCAGCCCATCATACCGATTTATTATCCTCATTCGATTCAGATCTTATTCATGCTGTTCTGATTTCAGAAACTTTTCTCAAACCTGCTGTTCCCTCAACACAGTATTCGTTACCCGGCTACAAGCTTGTGCGTAATGACAGGATAGGCAAGGGCGGTGGGGGAGTCGCCATCTATCTGCGTGGAGATATTGTCTACAAAATTGTCGACCAGTCTCCGAGTAATTATTCTAAATCAGCTGAACACCTTTTTATTGAAATTACTTTTAATCACACAAAATTACTTTTAGGTGTTTACTATAGTCCCTCCTGTCATATTGATTATTTTAATTCTTTCGAAACAAACCTTGAATATTTTTCTTCCTTATATGACCACACTATAATACTCGGAGACTTCAACACCTGTCTGATCAAGGATGATGTGCGCAGCCGTAAACTCAAGTCCCTTGTCTCTTCTGTCAACATGCACATCCTTCAGCTTAATGCTACTCATCACGCTCCTCATTGCAACCCCTCACTTCTAGACCTTATTCTGGTGTCTGACCCAAGCAAAGTAGCCACGTATGGGCAACTTTCTGCCTCCTTCTCTTTTTATTTATTTCGTATAAAATTCGCCCTCCTAAACGTAAATCTAAATACCTCTTGCTTCGCAGTTTCAAGAACATTGATCTGGAGCGTTTGGGAGAGGATGCGGGCAGTATTGACTGGGCTCCTGTTTATGACAGCAATGACTTGGACACTAAGGTGGCCGAATTTACCAAGATAGTGTTGAGGCTTTTTGATGTACATGCCCCACTTAAAAAGGTTAGGGTGAAGCATCTTCCAGCTCCCTGGTTGTCTGATGCAATTAAAAGCGCGATGTCGAAGAGGGATAAGGCGAAAAGGCTTTACAAGAGGGACCCTACTGATGAGAACTGGAGTCTTTATAAGAAACTTCGTAATCGCTGCGGTCGTATGTGTAGGGATGCTAAAAGGCGTCACATACACAACTCAATCCAAAACTTCAACACAGCACAAGTATGGCAGTTTCTTAAGTCCCTTGGAATCGGCAAAGTTGCGAATGACAGCACGCCTGATATTGACTTAAACGATATTAATTTACATTTTTCGAAATCACCAGTGATTTTGGATGACAACCTTAAATCAGACACACTTAACGATCTCTCTAATCTTCCTCGGCCAATTTGTACTTCATTCTCTTTTCACCCAGTTACAGAAGGAGATATTAAGAGGGCCATTACATCTATCTCCACAAAAGCAGTAGGTGATGATGGGCTCCAACTTCAGATGCTTCTTCCTATCCTTGATTTCCTTATTCCTATAATTTTACACATTGTAAACTATTCCCTCTTTACTGGCTCCTTTCCTTCTGCTTGGAAGAAGGCCTATGTATTGCCTCTTCCCAAAGTTTCAAATCCCTCCTCGGTATCCCAGTTTCGTCCAATCTCCATACTTCCAATCCTGTCTAAAGTCCTTGAAAGTGTTGTTAATAATCAACTATCTCATTACCTTTTCTCTAATAGCCTGCTTAGTCCTTTCCAATCTGGTTTTCGTCCTGGCCATAGCACTGTATCTGCCCTAGTTAAAGTAACTGATGACATCCGATTGGCGATGGAAAACCGGCTCCTTACGGCGTTGGTTTTATTGGACTTCAGCAGCGCTTTTAATTCAGTTGATTTTGACATCCTCTTAGGTATCCTTTCCTCCCTAAACATATCTCCTCCTGTGACTGCTTGGTTTGATTCTTATCTTCGGGGTCGCTCGCAGTCGGTACACTTGAATGAGGTTTGCTCTGATTGGTGTGATCTTTCTGCGGGTGTTCCTCAGGGTGGCGTCCTTTCTCCTCTTCTTTTCTCCGTTTTTATTAACGCTATCACTAAGCTTTTAGTTTGTCATTACCATCTCTACGCAGACGACTTGCAGCTTTATCGCCATTTTAAACTCGAAGGGCTTCCTGGAGCCATCGATGCCATCAATAATGATCTACAAAACATCAGCCTGTGGGCTAAAAACTTTGGACTGTTAGTTAACCCATCTAAATCTCAAGCTATTATTATTGGCGGCAGATACTTTGTCAATTTATTGAGTCATCAGTCCCTCCCGCCTGTTTTGTACGATGGTGTCGCTATAGTCTACTCCAAGAAAGTTAGAGACCTAGGTGTATTCTTGGACTGCAACCTATCTTGGCATGTTCACATTGCTGAAGTAAGCAGGAGGGTGTTTTGTTCGTATCGGTCACTTAAGCGTCTCCAGAAGTTCATGCCGTTTCAAACCAAAATTACTCTTGCTCAATCTCTTCTTCTTCCTCTTCTAGATTATGCTGATGTCTGTTTTCTTGATGCGACTGAAGAACTTCTTGATAAGCTCGAACGTCTGCAGAATTTGTGCATCCGCTTCATTTTCGGCCTTCGAAAGTACGACCATGTGTCGGAATTTCGGAAGCAGTTGAAGTGGCTACCTATTCGGCAGCGTCGAGATTCTCACACTCTTTCTTTTCTCTTTTCTGTTCTTCACAACCCTAAAGCTCCTTCGTATCTTCAGGAACGCTTCGAATATCTGGTACCTAGAGGTAAACCTTGTCGCTCATCATCATCTCTTCTCCTTCGTTTCCCTCCCCACTCTTCAAGTCGGTACGATGGATCTTTTACTGTTCGTGCTGTGCGCCTTTGGAATTCACTTCCACACTCCTTGCGGGATAGCCTTTCGTTAGACATGTTCAAGAAAGGAATAAGAGAACATTTCCTGTCAACATGTTATTAGTATGTATATAGTATTTTATATGTATGTTTATTTTTATATATGTATTGTATGTATTACGTATGTAGTATTTAATTTAAGTTTAAAATGTACTGTTTTTGCACATAATCGTAAGTTTATCCTCTTATGCAAATCTCGCAATCGAAAAATGGTTTGCTGTAAGAAAACCCAATTCTGGGTTAAGCTCGCCGTTGTACATAAGTTTTTATATTGCAATTTGTGTGTATATTTTTCTTTTTTTTTTGTGTGCAATAAAGAATAAGAATAAGAATAGGCAACAGGTGCGCGCGCGCGAATTTCATACGGCTGTTGTATTTGTGATAAAAGGGAATGAGTAAAAAAATGTTTCTTTAGGAAAGCTTTTGTTATTATGAGTATATTCACGTGTTTAAATATCGGTTAATAATTACTAGTCACCCTATATATGTATTTTGGTTTACTCACCGGAAATACATCTTCAACAATGACGGCACAGCATGAGGGTCCCTCATGGTAGCGGGCGCGGACAGGTCGGGCGCGTCCCCCGCGTCGAAGGCGGCCCGCAGGCGCTGCGTGAGCCCCGCGCCGCCCGACAGGCGGTACACGCCGTCCACCGGCCCGCGCGCTTCTATGGCGGCCGCGCACTCCACTAGGACTTGCGGTACTGTGCACAAAGGAATAACGTTGAATTTGGCACAGTCTTACAAAGGATAATGACTACTCACTCTGTCATATGATGCCCTAGTACAGTTCTAGAAAAAGTTCCTGAGAAAGCTCCTTACGTGTTGTGCGGTCCTAGTACTTGAACTGCCGAGATTCCGCTAAATTACCTTCCAAATAGCCAAAACATAAGCTATACTCCTTACATTTTCTGCTACTACAATACTTTTAATACTGCGACACACATTCATAAAGGCTTCCAACGCCAAGTTTTTTCACCGTTCATTTAGCAATGTATACGTAATATATGTGTGATATGATGGCAGACTTCTGAGCAATATGGCCCATGCTGACCGGCCACTGTGTTAACACCATGGCCCATCCTGGTCGGGCAGGACATAATTATGAAGCTTCTTGACGGAATAGTTCTAGCTCCTTGTGTAGTATGAACGCCTAGTACTTTTGAGACCGAGATCATAAAAAAATGACCCTCAAACGAACCACATGCCTCCTAACATTTTCTGCTATCCTAGTACTTTTAATATTACGACACATACAAAATGCCTCCAAAACCAAGTTTTTCACCAATTTGTTCTTTCAGCCATTTCTTTCAGTTTGCAGACTTTCTAGCAAGATGGCCCATGCTAACTGGCCAGTGTGTGAACCATCCGTATACACTATGGCCCATCCCTTTCTTTCACCAAATAATGAAAGAATGTCATACTAACAGCACCCACTTTCGTGGCCGCAGTTAAGCACATGCTCCCCAAGGTCGCAGCCGAAGACACGCTGGTCGGGACAACATGAAGCTTCTTAAGGGAATAAGTTCTAGCTCCTTACCTGGTATGCGCGCCTAGTACTATTGAGGCCGAGCACCCACCAAAATTGCACTCAAACCGACCATACTACCTCCTAACTTATGCAGACTACCTCCTAACATTTTCTGCTATCCTAGTACTTTTAATATTACCACACATACAAAATGCGTCCAAACCCAAATTTTTCACCAATTAGTTCTTTCAGCCATTTAATTGGCAGACTTTCCAGCAAGATGGCCCATGCTGACTGGCCATTGTGTGACCATGGCCCATCCTTTTCTTCCACCAAATAATACAAGAATGTCATACTAACAGCACCCACCTTCGTGGCCACAGTTGAGCAGATGTTCCCCGAGGTCGCAGCCGAAGACACGCTCCCTCAGTGTGCCTTGCTGCTTTAGACTCCTCCGCGAAGTTCGGGACAGTATGAAGCTTCTTTAGGGAACAGTTCTATGTCCTTACCTGGTATGCGCGCCTAGTACTATTGAGGCCGAGCACCTACCAAAATTGCGCCCACAAACCGACCATATGCAGACTACTTCCTAAAATTTCTGCTAACCTAGTACTTTTAATATTACGACATATACAAAATACCTCCAAAACCTTACCAATTTGTTCTTTCAGCCATTTCATTCAGTTGGCAGACTTTCCAGCAAGATGGCCCATGCTGACTGGCCATTGTATGAACGACCCATTTACACCATGGCCCCTTTTCTTCCACCAAATAATACAAGAATGTCATACTAACAGCACCCACCTTCGTGGCCACAGTTGAGCAGATGCTCCCCGAGGTCGCAGCCGAAGACACGTTCCCTAAGTATGCCTTGCTGCTTCAGACTCCTCCGCGAAGGTCGGGACAGAATGAAGCTCCGGAAGAGAGAGATCAGTTTGCCGTGCTTGCGGAGGACCGGCTTTATTGGTGCTACGGCTACAGAGCTGTTGAGGAGGAAAAATGGCGATATGATTTGTTGTGTTTAAGAGAATCATGGATTTCAAATGTTGAGAAAACATCGGATACCTAACATGAAAAATCGTTAAGCAGTGAATGTTTGTAGAATATTTAAAAAAAAAACAGCTAAATGCAAGCCGTACTCGTACTCATAGGGTTTCGTAGCACCAAACAATTTAATAAAAATATTTGAAACGAGAGCAGCGGTGGCCCAGTCGTGGCAGCCCCGACTTACGACAAGTAAGCCGTGGGTTCGAACCCAAGCAGGCGCATTACTTTCTGTAATTAATATATTTCATCACCGCTGCCCTCAAAAACGGTGAAGGAAAACATCGTGAGGAAACCGGCATGGCTTAGAACTAAAAATTCTAAGACATGTGACATCTACCAACCCGCACTGGGCCCGCGTGGTGGATTACAGCCCACTCCCTCTCATAGAGAGGAGGCCTGTGTCCCAGCAGTGGGAACATTATAGGCTGATGATGATTTCTAACGATCATTCGTACGTATACATATACTCAATAGCAAAATTACATTAGTTATATATGTATGTATACATAGATTTTTTTTTCTACCTCGAGTTACATGTATGGAGGGCTACCCCTATGTTTATATTTTTCATTATTTCACATCAGATTGTTGTAGAAGAAGGCACCTACTCTCCAAATTTCAACTGAGTGGTGTCATTACTCTCGGAGTTATAATTCTGAGGCATACGGACGGACAGACAGACAGACGGACAGGGTGAATCTTTAAGGGTTCCGTTTTAGCCATTTGGCTACGGAATCATAAAATCTTAAAGATGTATTTATTAATATACAAGGTGTTGTTTTGCAACCTCGTCAAATTCTAGGAGGTAACTATGCTAATGATTCTCGACCCGAATCAATAATAAAATGAGTAGGTAATTTTCTTTTTTTTATTTATTTACTGAAATCGGTAACTGTGAACCACCTGTGTTTTGAACACGGGCCGTCTGATTCCCGCCTTATAACGTCGCTTACACACAAACAAAAAACCTCAAACGTTTTTTCGATAATTTTATAATCCCTAAACCACGTTAAGGGGGTTATTCTGAAATATTGACAAACTTAAAAAACGCAGTGTTTTTTAATAATTTACTAGGTACCGTAATTTATATTGGTTATTTATGTCTTTTGTGACAACATCCTGAATTTTGACGAGGATGCAAAACAACACCTTGTATACAGAAAACACTTAAAAGGACAACACATTAAGGTAAAAGATCACAAAGGTACTGCGGATTTCAAAAGAAATTTCTTCCAGCAGACCTGCGAATGGAACATACTAAATGTCAAAAAAAAAATTCCATTTTCATCCTCCCTCCCTCTGCTGCACTTACCCCACAATAGGCGGCGGCTGCGTCATATGTCGCGGCACCTTGTCCCCGATGACGGCGACACAGTGGTGCGGGAAGAAGCCCACGCGGAAGCCGCGCTTGCCTCGCCACCACAGCGACTCGGCCGGACCTGACAGAGCTTGGCGCGTTTAATATACAACGTATCAAGTATTAGTCAATTTAAATAGGTAGCAAAGTACGCTTCCGAAGGTTATTGTAACCGCAAACCGCAATGCGGGGTGACGTTACCGTCGTCTTCGAAAGAGCACTTTTAAATGGCACATATTCTTGGAAAAAAAACACGATATATGGACAAATATAGTCAATGTATAAACAAAAAAAAAACGGGTTGCACTCCGGGAGTGCCGGCAGAAGTGAAAACTTGAATAGTAACGTTGTGCATTTTTGGATATGGTTAGGAAATCATTTTGAACGAATTGCTTTAATTATCTAGTACTATCATTTATGTGGTAAAATACAATATTCATTTATTGCGCTATCGTACACAAACATGACAGCAAAATTGTCACTTCAGAACTATTACAATCAGTCTTACGAATTCTACCTCTTTGGAGAAACCAAAGGTTTTGTTTGTGCATTACATAATTATCCAGTTTTGGAAACCCAAACCTAATGACAGATGTCATAAAGTTCAAATTCCTTCGCAACCAAATGTCAATCCGTCTCACGAATTTTCGATCAGGACACGTGACCTGACTTGAATTAAACATTTTTTACCCATCACAAAAGTGCACAACGCCGCTAAAGAAGTTTTCACTTCAAAAAACGATGTACAAACTAGTAATACAGGTTGGCGACAATACGATACTCATGACGTTCCCAGTCTGCATACAAAAATTCATTCGAATATATCCAGTAGTTCAGCCATGGGACATCATTTGTCATTTTTAGCATTTTCTACATGAGGTTAACAACCCTCGCATCGGTATAAACACTAAACACAATTATTTCCATTGTATTATGTCTTATGGCAATCTGCTGTGGGGAGTGGCAGCAGACATTCACTCAATTTTGATAATACAAAAGAGGGCAGTCCGCGCAATCTATAAAACGGTTCCTCGCGAGTCCCTCAGAGATTTTTTTTAAGAGATCGGTATACTCAAATCAAAATCATTCATTTCAAGTAGGCCAGTTACAGGCACTTTTGAGTAGTCGAACAATAATAAAAATGAAGCTACAGTCCCAGTCACAAGACATAATAACTGTGAAAGTACTGTAGTTGCCCATTCCAAAGCGTAGATCTCTATGGAGAAGAATGGGCAGTTTTATGCTACGTAGTTGTAGTGTTTGAAAAAAATATTTTTAAAGTGAAAACTTCTTTGACCGCGTTCCGCGATTTTTTGTTGGGGAAAAAGCTATCGGTTCGCGTCACCTTGGACCTCGACATGCTCGTGACGTCACTAGGTGCCAGACTAGCGACGCGTAGTATAGCGGCTATAATTTAATAAAAAAACCGGCCAAGTGCGAGTCGGACTCGCGCACGAAGGGTTCCGTACCATTATTTAAAAAAAACAAAAAAAAAACTTTTTTGTATGGGAGCCCCCCTTAAATATTTATTTTTTTCTGTTTTTATTATTTGTTGCATCAACAGAAATACACAATCTGTAGAAATTTCAACTCGCTAACTATCACGGTTCATGAGATACAGCCTGGTGACAGACGGACGGACGGACGGACGGACGGACGGACGGACGGACGGACGGACGGACGGACGGACAGCGAAGTCTCAGTAATAGGGTCCCGTTTGACCCGTTGGGTACGGAACCCTAAAAAACTGTCGGCAGTCCGTCGTCTGTTTTTAATTCCGGTGTTAGGATTTAATTGATAGTTTAAAAACATTCCTATGAACTAGTATAGCTAGTGTTTTCATTTATAGTCGTATTGTCGGTGCCACCCTGTATGACAAAAAGGCTTTAGAATCTAAAATGATAAATCTTGATCTACTACATTGATAAAGTAAAACTTACCAGGCATATCGATGATCGATATCATATCTCCCACCTCGAAACTGATTTCATCTCGTGCCTGAAAAAGAAATAGAAACGTTTAAATACGCGGAATAAAGGGGGGGGGGGGGGTGTAGCGACCTACAAAAAGCAGCTTACTACAAAAAGTATTACAGTGCCATCTATGACACGACGGAAGAACTAACATCAATTTCCTACATCTCGCATGCAAAGTTTACATCCATAGAGAAACTCGACAACAACTGTCGGGCAGTTGCCCACCAGACACAACACGTGTCTGGTCGGAGGATCCTCCCTTTTCAATGGAGTATTGAGGAACTTTACACCCTGTTCCTCCAAGTAGATAGGGTGTTATGCAAACGGGAGAAAATCATCAAATATTATAAAAGTGACGATAAGAGTAGAGCAAGACCCAAGAAATGAGGTATGGATTGTGTGAAACCTTCAATAATTTAGTGGCGTGATATGATTTGATTTGAATGTGATAGTTTTGTATGTCTGATTAATCTAATGTGTGTAGGCGGGAAACTTTTGGACCTACGTAAACGTAATATTTCATCATCATCTGCGTAGCCTTTTCCCAAACTATCTAGGGGTCGGCTTCCAGTCTAACCGGATGCAGCTCAGTACCAATATTTTACATGAAGCGACTGCCTATCTGACCTCCACAACCCAGTCACTGGGTAATACGATACCCCTTGGTAAGACTGGATGTCAGACTTTTTGGCTTCTGACTATTCGTAACGACTGTCAAAGATCTACAAATGACAGTCGGGACCAACGGCCTAACGTGCTTTCCGAGACACGGAGGAAATTCGCTATGTAATTATGGTCACCCATTCACGGACCAACTTTGGCAAGCACGGCTTAACCTTAAAGATCGATCCGTGCGTCTGTTATTATTTAGCCACGAGCTCCTCTGAACGTGATACTTCTTGTAGTAAAGTATTTGTAATATGCTGTACCTGTGAAACATATTTTCTGACGGAATAAGCGGCTGCGACGGCCGGCGTGTTGATCGAGGACGAGTCTTCATTCGCTACCAACAGTTTATGACCTGAGGGAGAAGAAAAATACGATTATTAAAATTTTACCGTTTAAGATTAGAGCTAATATAACTCGAGTTATAAGTGTTTATCTTTACGATATCGGATGACTCACGCGATGGCGTAATCAAGTGGCCCCTGAAGGGTTTCACGCGGGGTTTTACTGTTACGCGCGAAAGGATAAAGAGGTTAAAAAGTTTAGTTTTTTAGTCTCAATATTGTTAGATAACATTATGGGAAACAGCGCTAGAACCCCAACACAAGTATTATTAATTACTTACTGGGGCTGTTTCATTCGCATATTTTGTAAATATGGAACTGCTGATGACAGACAATACACTTTTTTTTTATTGTCTCGTCAAAAGTCACGTGGGCGAACATGAGTCACTGTAAAATGGTTCATCATCATCATCATCAGCATATAATATTCCCACTGCTGGGACACAGGCCTCCTCTCTATGAGAGGGAGTGGGCTGTAATCCATCACGCGGGCCCGGTGCGGGTTGGTAGATGTCACATGTCTTCGAATTTTTAGTTCTAGTTTCCTAAAGATTTTTTCCTTCACCGTTTTTTGAGAGCAGCGGTGGCACAGTGGTAGCAGCCCCGACTTATGAGCAGTAAGCCGTCGGTTCGAACCCAGGCAAGCGCATTGCTTTGTGTAATTTATTGCATTACCGCTGCTCTTAAAACGGTGGAGGAAAACATCGCGAGGAAACAGGCATGACCTAGAACTAAAATTTTCGAAGACATGTGGCATCTACCAACAAAAAATAGTGCGTGAAGTCCCTCCGCGCGGAAGAAGTGAAACTTAACGCAACAGTGCTTTCATACCCCCTCCATGGTAGCGTTAAACGTTTAACGCAACCATGAGGTTTTACTTCAAAATTCGAAGACATGTGAAAAATACGATTATTCAACTTTTATTGTCTCGTCAAAGGGCACGTGGGCGAACATGGGTCAATGTAAAAGGGTAATTTAGTCCAGAATGGGTCACCAATATTCACGTGTGCCAACATGGGTCACCATTATAGTAACGTGATCCATGGATCACAATGTAATGTCACGTGGGCCAGCATGGGACACTACATAGTCACGTGACCCAATATGGGTCATTGTGTAAAGGTTCAGGGCAACAAGTGTCACTGTATAAGGCCACGTGGACCAACGTTGGTCACGTGGGCCAATATCGGTCACCATCGGTAGGGTAGCGTGGGCCATTAAGGATCACACTCGCCAATACGGGTCCCCACGTTTAGGTGTAAGGTGAGCCAAAATGGGTCACGTGGGCCCAAAATGGTCATAACATGTAAAGAGTCAAGTAGGCTAATGTGGGCACCAAGTTAAGAGTCAAGTGTTCCAACATCACGTGGGCCATCGTGGGTCACTCACCCTTGTTGTCGCACTGCAGCCAGTTGAGCACGGGCCCGCAGTTGATGGAGTCGTCGGCTATGATGGACAGGTGGTGCACGTAGTCAGATATCAGACGCTGGTACTCGCCCTCGGACCTGTTGTAAGGTTGAGAGATCTTCTCGCGGAGATTCGGAAGGCCGGAGACTTTTCGGTCGTATATGCATCTGGAAGTTAATTAAGTGGATGTTAGTGAATTTTTATTGTGACACTAGCTGCCCCGCGCAACTTCGCCTGCGTCACATTTTCCCCGTTTTCGCAATATTTTTCATTGCTGCTGCACTCCTATACAGCGCCATCTATTGAATACTTACTCAATCCAGTCAACAGATACCGCCATCTGTTAGAATCGTTTGTAGCTAACAGATAATTGTGACTTAATTTGCAATAAAATAATATTGAGACTATAAATTGAGATGTAAGCTATCTTTCAAGTTGGACCAAACTGCACACGGTGTGCGAATTTGATTAAAATCGGTAAAGTAGTTTAAAAGTCAATCCCCGACAAACAACGTGTCACGTAATTTATATATATATAGATAACAAAAACTTAGAGAACATAAATAACAACGGTGACTGAGAAGTTTCGTGGTAATCGCTTGGCTTGGCATGGGCATGTGATGCGGAAGAATGAGGAGAATGTCGTGAGGAAAGTTTTGAGTATTAATGTGGATGAGTATAAGAGTAGAGGATGACCAAAGAAACGATGGATGGACTGTGTGAAGGATGATATGGCAAGAAAGGAGGTATCTCATGAGATGACCAGTAATAGAGAAGTATGGAAGAAGAAGACATGCTGCGCCGACCCTAAATAAATTGGGATAAGATGTTCTCTCGCTCGCTCAATGCCATGCTTTGCTCATGGGCCACAGTACGTAGGAAGTAAGGCCAGCATTGACCAGTTGAAGTTCTTACCTATGCAGCATATCGTCCAGTTGCAGCAAGTTGTCCCTGTTCCTGGTGAGCGTCCACTCGCGTACGTCGCTGGCCTCTGTCCAGCTGTTGCTGAGCGCGCGGCTGTCGGCGCTCTCCTCGCACGACGAGTTCACGTGCGAGCGGACCTTCAGGCAGATCCAACCTGGAAACATGAGTGAGGTATAGATTAGAGTATTTTCTTTATCATGTGGTTAGTGCTTAACCAGCCCCCCTATTCACAAACGCTCGGATTCGATTTCGATTCGATAAGTCGTACTTATGTCTATCTTGTTTTGTCATTACGAAAGCGAGCGAGATAGACATACGACTTTCCCGGAGTCTCGGAATTTTTAAGCAACCCATAAGCGTCTGACTTGGCTTTAAATGCCGTCAAGGAATATCTCTCAGGCAAGCTGGTTTCCTCCACCGCCGCAAGTGATGATTATGGTGCATATCTACCATTTCCCTCTGCGTCCATGTCGTGGCACTTGTCCTCGCCGCGCACGGTCCTATGCTCAGCCACCGAGGCAGACGAGCTCGTAGTGGTAATGGGCGCACTTCTCGAGCTTAGGGAACTGGCAGGTGGGTACTGGTGTGTCATAGACCAACCACTAGACTTACCTTAGTTCATAGGGGGCGTGGGCCAGCATGGCTCACTGTACTTGAGACGTGAGCCAGTATGGGTCACGGTAACCATGTGCGTTGGCCATCATGAGTCACGATACCTACAGGCGTGGGCCATTATAGGTCAAGGTACCTACAGGCGTGGGCTATCATGGGTCACTGTATTTAATGTGACCCGGCATCGGTCATGTGGGCCATTATGGGTCACATCAAGTCACATGCCATAGAGGGGTGGGCCATCACGGGTCACGGTGCAAATTTACCTTCTCCCTCTTCGTCCATGTCGTCGCACTTGTCCTCGCAGCGCACGGTCTCTATGCTCAGGCCCCCGAGGCAGACGCGCTCGTAGTGGAAGTGGGCGCACTCCTCGAGCTTAGGGAACCGGCATGTAGGTACCGGTGGAACAGGCTGGAAGCATATGAACTGTATATCTACGTTAGGTAGCCGTTCTCTGTTTAATAGAATGGGGAAAATAAATGTCATTGTTGGCCTATAGACCCCTATTTTTATTATTATTTCAGCCCAGAACACGGCCACTGCTGGACATAGGCCTCCACCAAGTGTCGCCACACACGACATTTTGGGGGGGTTTTTCCATAATCGCCACGCTTGGCAGGCGGGTTGGCGATCGCAGTACGGTTGTTACAAAAGCACAGAGAACGCTGCTGCCCATTCTCTGGCAAGTCCCTTAGTCGCCTCTTACGACACCCACGGGAAGATATGGGATGGTGCTATTCTTTACGTCCGACACCATACAGAGCATAGACCCCTATTACATGGGTCTTAAACATAGTTTTCGAAACAAATAAATTAATTTTATATTTGAACTAGCTGTCCCGCGCAACTTCGTCTGCGTCATATTTTCCCGTATGCACAACGTTTTCATTGCTGCTCCGCTCCTTGTTGGTAGCGTGATAATATATAGCCTATATAGCCTTCCTCGATAAATGGGACTCCTATCTAGCACGGAAAGAACTTTTCAAATCGAACCAGTAGTTCCTGAGATTAGCGCGTTCAAACAAACAAACTCTTCAGCTTTATTATTAGTATAGGTTATTAAAGATATAGATTATCATTTTAACCGACTTCAATAAAAGGGGGAGCTTCTATGTTCGACTGTATGTTTATTTTTCTCTACTAAGGATACTTTTAATGTGCACGTCTACATCATTCTCACATTATGTACAATATCAAGATTAATGATGTTACCAAGGTTTTGTAACAATATTCTGATTTAAAAGAGTGTCCATGTAGTTCCTTGCCATTCTTCTCCATACAAATCTATGCTTTGGAATGGGCAACTACAGTACTTTGACAGTTATTATGTCTTGTGACTGTGGCTTCATTTAATTGTTGTATTTGTTTCGACGTACTGCGCCGACCCCAAATGAATTGGGATAAGGGCAAGAGAATGATGATGATGTTTCGACAGTTCAAAAGTGCCTGTAACTGGCCTACTTGAAATAAAAACTCTTTGATTTTGAATAATTTTGTTCTGACTGGGAATTAAGCCAGAACAACTAAGAACTAATAGTCAGTGAATCTTACCGTATCGTCGGCATCGTAGCTGGCAGACGCGGAGGGCGCTGATTGGCTCATAGCTGGCCCCTGTGACGTCACTGGGGTTACCGTTAACGCCGTCAGCGATATTGAGCCTTTAATTTCCAAAAAGAAAACACTGTAGTTAGAAACGCTTCAAAGTTAGATACCCAGAAGAAGCCTGTTCAATCTAACTTTGAACGACTACGAGCTTACGAGCTTTCGTACTATCGTTGACTTTGTCATCTCTGACCTAGACCAGAGTCAAGAGCAAACCCATCGGAAAAAAAACCCTTCCACTTTACGTCCGTCACGAATCTGAGGTCTAGTTGAAAACCAGCGTCGGGCACTAGCTCTTCGGCAGTTTGCTGAACTGAGCCTATTTGGCGCAGCCACACAACACACAATATTATCTTTTTTTTTTAAATTTGTGTTTAGATTTAAGTTTTATTTAATTTTTTGTTGTGTGCACTTGTGGCATGTGTGCGAAATAAATGTTTTTTTTTCTCTCTACTGAGGACGGTTTCCGCCTGGTTTAAAGAGGTAACCTCATCATCTGCCTAGCCTTTTCCCAAACTATCTTGGGGTCGGCTTCCAGTCCAACCGGATACAGTTGAGTACCAGTATTTTACATGAAGCGACTACCTATCTGACCTCCACAACCCAGTAACTGGGTAATACGATACCCCTTGGTAAGACTGGATGTTAGACTTCCGGCTTCTGACTTCTCGTAACGACTGTCAAAGATCTACAAATGACAGCCGGGACCTACGGAGCTTTCCGAGGCACGGAGGAAACTCGGTATGTAATTATGGTCCACACAAGCAGCAAGCACGGCTTAACCTTAAAGATCGACCCATGCGGCTGTTATTTTTTAGCCACGAGCTCCTTACTTTAACAGGTAAACTGAAAACATATAAAACTATGTAGACTTACCAGGTGTCTCCCTCTTGCTGTCCGGGTCATTGGAGGCTCTGGTTGAACTCCGGGAGTCAGAACTGAACCGCACTGATCTGAAAACAGATTTGGCAAAGCATTAGGAGTATTTAAGGATCGTACCGGCCCCCGTATTCACAAACGCTCGGATTCGATTTCGATTCGATAAGTCGTATGTCTACCTTGTTTTGCCATTACGAAAGCGAGCGAGATGGAAATTTTAATATGCCTTCCGAATCGAAATCAAATCCGAGCGTTTGTGAATACGGGGTCTGCTGGTGTTCTTTCGTTTCTCCCTATTCCTTAAGGAAAAGGACGTTTTTATTCAAGGTGGAAGTGTCACCGACGCGGTAGCTGTTACCGCGTACATCATTTTGAACCACCCCCGCCCCCCGCATAGAAATTTTTCATCGATAATTATGAATTAGAATGTTTGTAATTTAGTATAGTATTTAGTTTAGTTACGTATGCTGTATTACTAACAAATATCTGTGGAACAAGTGTCTGAAATAAATGATTTTATTATTATTTTATTTAAAAAAAACCGGCCAACTGCGAGTCGGACTCGCGCACGAAGGGTTCCGTACCATTATTTTTAAAAATGAGAAAAACAATCACTTTTTTGTATGAGAGACACTTAAACATTTTTTTATTCTTTTTTTAGCATTTCTTGTTATAGCGGCAACAGAAATACATAATCTGTAGAAATGTCAACTGGCTAACTATCACGATTCATGAGATACAGCCTGGTGACAGACGGACGGACAGCGAAGTCTTAGTAATAGGGTCCCGTTTGACCCTTTGGGTCCCTAAACCCTAAAAAACAACTGTTTTTTACAAAAGTGCAATACGTACACGGTCAAAATGTATGACACAGGAGATTTTTTTAAATAACCGGTGTAAAATTTCGGGGTGGGTTTGGAATGACGTAATGATGTACTGAATACACGGTAACCGCTTTCGCGTCGGTGTCCCTTACACCCTGTATAATAACGTTACATTTCAAAATCTAATAGGTATATCTAAATATTAAAATACAAAATGCTCTGTATGGTGTCGGACGTAAAGAATAGCACCATCCCATATCTTCCCGTGGGTGTCGTAAGAGCCGACTAAGGGACTTGCCAGAGAATGGGCAGCAGCGTTCTCTGTGCTTTTGTGACAACCGTACTGCGATCGCCAACCCGCCTGCCAAGCGTGGCGATTATGGCAAAACCCCCCTTATGTACACTTGGAGGAGGCCTATGGCCCGCAGTGGACGTCTTTCGGCTGAAATGATGAATGAAAATACAAAATTCTAATAATTAACGAAAAGCTATACGAACATGTCTACATGTAACCAGCTGTGACAAGGTCGGCCGGAGGGGTCAAAAAATCAAGAAATTCGTGTCGCCGGATTTTATATTAATAGTCCCCTATCCGTCTGCAGCGAATACGATTCAGAAGACATATGGATGTTCAATCCGTAGGTACACAAAGATTACGTGAATGATACGCAGGCAACGCGGAACTTCCAAGCGAGGTCGCCACATGAATCCTGTACTTGAGCAGGTCATACGGTGCGCGTGCACTATAAAGGGAGTGGTCATGGAAATCCGCTATAAAAATAATGTCACGAATGTATTTTGGGGCTGAGGTCGCGGTTATTGGTTAATTACGTATTCGATAACTTGTAGAAAGAGCCAATTACGCTTCCTGCTTTTTGACTACGGACAATCGTAGGGCATCTTTCTCCTGCCCTTCATCATCTGCCTAGCCTTTTCCCAAACTATCTTGGGGTCGGCTTCCAGTCTAACCGGATGCAGCTGAGTACCAGTATTTTACATGAAGCGACTGCCTATCTGACCTCCACAACCCAGTAACTGGGTAATACGATACCCCTTGGTAAGACTGGATGTCAGACTTTTAGCTTCTGACTACTCTTAACGACTGTCAAAGATCTACAAATGACAGCCGGGACCAACGGCTTAACGTGCTTTCCGAGGCACGGAGAAAACTCGATATGTAATTATAGTCACCCATCCACAGACCAACCTCCGCAAGCACGGCTTAACCTTAGAGATCGACCTGGGCGGCTGTTATTATTTAGTCACGAGCTCCTCTTCTCCTGCCTTTATCCTAATTTATTTGGGTACGGTGCAGCATATCTTCTTCTTCCATACTTCTCTATAACTCGTTATCTCATCAGACACCTCCTTTCTAGCCATACCATCCTTCACACAGTCCATCCATCGTTTCTGTTCTCTTCGACCCACATTCATGGTCAAAAATTTCCTCACGACATTTTCCCCATTCCTCCGCATCGCATGCCCATCTGGTAGGCCCTCTGCCTCATATCATAATTTTTTGCCGGACTGTTGTATATTTAATTAATTTAAAAGCGCGTCAAAAAAATCCTCCTCAACGCTTTAAGCTGGTAATGTGCCCAAGAGAATGGCAGCATTGCCACGTTGAATGGCAATACTTAGCCTCTAGCCAAAGTAAAAGCCAGCCCTCTCTCGCCCTTTTATAGTTTATTGTTATTTTAGTTATTTATTTTATTAGTTTTTAATCGTTGTAATGTATGTAGAGTGACTGGTAATGGGGATGGAAACTGTGGAACTAATGGCGCTACCATAGCTGGTTCCAAGCATCGTCATTGGTTGAAAATCTGGTAATGTCATTTTATATTTCATAATAGCTCGACCTCATTGGTCAGATTGAGAACCAGCTATAGTCGTGCCATCTACAATTAGCTTTTAACGGGCTTCCCCATTAGTCGCCGATATCTAAACACGTGATTGTACTCCCGATAACAAACAACTTTCCATAAGAAACTTTTTTTTATACTCATTCACTTTTATCACAATAACACAACAGCCGTATGAAATTCGCGCGCGCGCTCTTTTTACCTATCAGCTGTTAGCCACGCAACGCCGGTTTGTCTCATTGCTATCGTACCGTGCAACAGTGGGTAGGGAGAGCAGCCGCGCGGCACGCTCCGTAAGCTGCAATCAGCAGCCGCTTGATACGGCTGTTATGTTATTGTGATAAAGCGAATGAGTATGAAAGAGTTTTTTAACCTCGCCTAACTATAACGGCTTATGCTGAACATCTTACCTGTGGAAACCACTGCAGTGCGTCATGTCTTTATCGGGCTCGGCGAAAGCGCGAGCGGCGAGCGATTGGCACGACATCACCGAACCGTGGGGGGAGCCCTGGAAACAAAAAAAAAGAAAAATTGTTAGAACTTCTACATAGAGGATGTTGGATAAGCAGGTGTCAGGTCACACCGGCTTGAAAACCTAATCTTTTTATCGTCGGTTAAAAGTAGAGGCAGGTATAGTAGCTTTTGATCGTGGGTTCGCTTCCGTAACGTACAGAAATTAAGCCACGGGAACGTTTCAAATGTAGCCTATGACGCTTGGGCGTAATGTAGCTTCCTTTTAGTGAAACAATTCTCGGTATCGGATCAGCAGTTCCGGAGATTACCCGCCACATACGAACTTACAAATTTACCAACAAATACCTCTTTATTAAGTAATCTAAGTAATCTTTAAGAAGACAATAAATCTACGTCCAAACTGCCTTAGAAAACGAACACAACTATGCAATATCGCCTATCATTCTTAAAACGTATACTAAATCTAAACAAACCACTTGAAACCTACCACAAACAATTATCTATAATCTACCTCAACTACTTCACTGTTATCATCTCGCTAACAACGATGGGCACTCGGCAGTATCTCTAGAGGTAGGTCGCGTCCAGGAATGAGGAACATATACCTATTGATAAAAACTTTCGAATATGAATGTGTGATTTTGTCAACAACTTCATCTTCTTCTTTTTTTTTACAAAAAAATAATAGTTAAAATAGCATAGTTACTCCTTATAGCATCATCTATCTGCCAGTAAATGTCCTGTCAAAATAGGACCGGCCGTTTCAGAGATTAGCAGAAACAAACAGAAAAACCGGCGTGGAGTACCCTCCGCGCGGAAGAAGTGAAACTCGTGATGTGGAAATGAGTGCTTTCATGCCCCCTCCATGGTAGCGTTAAACGTTTAACGCAACCATGTTGGAAGTCGCATTAGAAGTTTCACTTGAAAAACAAATTAAAGAGAAGTTTCTTTTTTATTAACCCCCGACCAAAAAAGAGGGGTGTTATAAGTTTGACGTGTGTATCTGTGTATTTGTGTATCTGTGTGTCTGTCTGTGGCATCGTAGCTCCTAAACGGATGAACCGATTTTGGTAAAAGTGGTGTCGTTTGAAAGGTATTTTAATCGAGAATGTTCTTAGCTATGTTTCGAGAAAATCTGCTCAGCCGTTTGAAGATCATCACCTATTTTCTAGTTAATGAAGGGACATAAATAACTTACACAGGTAGTCTTTTTGAAATTTTTAAATGTTGTCGCTTGCCACCATGGGCATTGCTGAGGGGGGGGGACGACCACTCCCCCTCTTTTTTAAATTTAAGTATATCTTTCCTTGGTTTCGTTAATTAGCGAGAACAGACGCAACATCGAGAAAATTGGAAGGAAAGGGGGAGGCCTATGCCCAGGAGTAGGACAGTCAAATCTAAGAAAAAATAATATAAGTTTAAAAAGCATGAAAAAAAATTAAATTAAAAATTTAAAAAACCCCCGATTTAACAAAACCTCTAAAAAGACAAAAATAAATTAATCCAAGCGTCGAAGCGTCGGGGGACCGCTAAGAAGACCGCTTAGTACAGGCACAGAACAAAGCGGACTCCCGACGACGCTTGGATTAATTTATTTTTGTCTTTTTAGAGGTTTTTTAAATCGGGGTTTTTTTAAATTTTTTATTTAATTTTTAACAACCTTAAATTCGTTGAAATTACCTACAGACACTACCATTTTATTATGCTGCGCCGAAAAAAAATGGCAGAAAAGGCAGCAGAATGATCCTGCCAGGGCTGCGGACCTGTTCGAAAGAGATACCGTGGCCCTGGAACACAAAGCGCTAAGAAGGAACATGGATGGGTTTTAGTCAGTACAAGTCTGGCACTCCCTTCCGCTGCGCCCAGAGCTGGAGGGGTCGTAAAAAAGGGCAAGAGTATGGTAATGATAAACTCGCCGCGTCTTTCCTCGCCAAGAAACCAACCTCAACAAAATCTAAACAAACCACTTCAAAGCTACCACAAACAATTACCTATAATCTACCTCAACCACTTCACTGTTATCATCTCGCTAACTACGTTGGGCACTCGGCAGTATCTCTAGAGATAACATTCAAGAGGGTTAACGACTCTTATCTGAGTTAACCGAATTAGAAAAAAAAACGTGTATTGTTTTTAAGTGGCGTTTGATGTTAGGTAGTTAGTACCGCTTAAGAGCGTTTACACCTTTTTTTTTGGGTGGGAAATCATAAAATAAAAACTCGCTCTGGGCGGAGCGGAAGGGAGTGTCAGACTTGTACTGACTAAAACCCATCCATGTTCCTTCTTAGCCCTTTGTGTTCCAGGGCCGCGGTATCTCTTTCGAACAGTCCCGCAGCCCTGGCAGGCATCAGACCGTTTACACCTTGCACCATGTCATACAAACTTTCAAGTCCTTATTTTCCGAAATGACTGAACCGATTTTAATGAAACATCATACGCCTAAGCAGGATACATAGGTCTAAAAAGTTACTAAAAAACATTTTCTAAATCTTTGACAGTCGTAACAGGGCGTTCAGTGGCCCAAAAGTCCGACAAACAGTCTTACCAAGTGGGATCGTATTACCCAGTAATAACTCGGTTGTGGAGGTCAGATAGGCTGTCGCTCCATGTAAAATACTGGTGTTCAGCTGCATCCGGTTAGACTGGAAGCCGACCCCTACATAATTGGAAAAGGGCTAGGCAGAGGAGCTACAAGAAGAGGTTCTAGCTGATATTATTATTCCACTATTTAAACATACATGATATCAAAGATAGATTAAACATCCATACTTATACTATATACTAATATTATAAATGCGAAAGTCACTCTGTTTGTTTGTTTGTTACCTTTTCACGTCTAAACGGCTGATCGGATATTAGTGAAATTTGGCAAGATAGATTTTAACCTGGGGAAGGACAAAGGCTATATATCATCACGCTACGACCAATAGGAGCGGAGCAGCAATGAAAAATGTTGCGAAAACGGGGCAAATGTGACGCAGACGAAGTTGCGCGGGACAGCTAGTTCTGTATAAATCCAAATGTCTATACGAGAAAACCAAGTCAAACGCCTATCTTTGCTACTAGGCCATTAATATAAGAAAAACCGGTTTAAAACGCGACCACACTAACATTTCTGTAGATCCGATACTTTCTTTACTGATTGCTTCGTTGGTGTAGCGGTCGAGAGTGCTACTGATAAGCAAGAAGTCCTGGGTTACATCTCTTGGCCAGGCAGTGTTATTAGATTCTTAGATCATGAATTTGATAGAATGTAGTTGGGATCGGCGCCCGGTTGATGGCGTATTGCCATTGTTGATGGCAATACGCTCGATCCGTATTACATTGTACTTAAACATAACCGTTGTCATCGTTATGTGCCTAACTAATATTGCCTAATTCATATCTTTATATAATATTCTTGTAATGTACTTACCTAGTTTTGATTTGCATGTACCTAGCTTATTATTTAATATGTCTACACTAGCAATGGTAGTATGCGTGAAACAAAGTTTAATATAAGATCTCAATGTACCTTAAACTAAGAAAAAAAAAACAACAATACAATACCCTTTCCATAACCCTTTCAATAACCTTTTCCCTACTATGCTGGGATCGGCTTCCAGTCTAACTGGATGCAGCTGAATACCAGTATTTTACATGGAGCGACTGCCTATCTGACCTTCACAACCCACTTATGTTCGTACTGGGTAATACGATACCCCTTGTCAGGCTTTCGGGCCACTGACTACCTGTAACGACTGTCAAAGATCTACAAATGACAGCCGGGACCAACGACTTAACGTGCAAACATAACCGATGTATAGGTATGATATAGGTACCTCTGCCCACCCCTTCGAAGATTACGGGCGTGATGTTCTGTTTATTACACAGATAAATCTACCAGACTAGGCCATTATCGCTACAAAAACCAGTTTCAAAACGCGACCATATTTCCATTTCCGCAGATACTTTCTTTTGGGCCAGCATACCACATGTATAGTCCACAATAATATATATGCATGTACATATGTATGTATGTAATTATTATAAAGCAGAACACAGCCCAACATAACATTTTATAATGTCATAAAATGCGTGTTTAGTAGGTTAACTGCGTAGCTATATGATTTTTGTGTGCGTTCGGATGCGGTACGTGTGTTAGCGGGTAAAAATAGCGGATACACATTCTGTATGGTGTCGGACGTGAAGTTTAGCACCATCCCATATCTTCCCGTGGGATGTCGTAAGAGGCGACTAAGGGACTTGCCAAAGAATAGGCAGCAGCGTTCTCTGTGCTTTTGTAACAACCGTACTGCGATCGCCAACCCGTCTGCCAAGCGTGGCGATTATGGCAAAACCCCCCTTATGTACACTTGCGGGAGGGCTGTGACAACAGAGGACGTCTTTCGGCTACAATGATGATGATGATGACACATTCTCCTGCCAATTTTCCACCACTCAAATGTCTGCTGGGCAAAAGCCTCCCCTTTCACCTTCCAAACCTCTTTGTCTTGTGCTATATCTGGCCATTTTCACCCCGCAAACAGAATCAGATCGTCACACCAGCTTCGCCGCGGTCTACCTCGACAGCAATTTTCTCCGTTAGGCGTGCAGTGAGTGACGATCTTTGTTCTGCTCTCCGAGTGCATTCGCGGAATGTGGTGTTAACTAGTTACACTAGTTAGGATTTAGAATAATACCACCAAATGATCAGTAAGCAGATGAATGACTTTAAGAGTACGTGCACTCGCTGCCCGGGATAAGTGTCGACTGCTCGACACGTAACCCTAAACCTCACGCTACGATTATTAGGATACCACATACTCGCTACGTGGCCAGTCCCCTCCCACTTTAGCTTGTCTGTTTTATTTGCAACATCTATGTGTTCATCAGTCGATTCTTTGATTTTCCTCTACTCTTATAGCTAATAGCTGTCCGGCGCAACTTCGTCTGCGTCACATTTTCCCCATTTTCGCAACATTTTTCATTGCTGCTCCACTCCTATTGGGCGTAGCGTGATTTTATATAGCCTATAGCCTTCCTCGATAAATGGGGTATCTAACACTGAAAGAATTTTTCAAATCGGACCAGTAGTTTCGGAGCCTATTCAATGCAAACAAACAAACAAAAAAATCTTTCCTCTTTATAATACTAGTTTAGATAAACAGCCTCAGCATCAATAGCAAGGCCTCCAACAACTAATGTTATGTTATTTAACGTTAATAGTAAACTACTGTTATAGTCATGATTCTTGTATTTGTTAACAGTTTGATGCGTCATCTATGTATGGTAAATGAACGGGCAGAGATATTTTGTACTCAACTTATTTCAATTCGGATTTCTCTCACAACGTCATGATTCAAGGTACATCACGAATTCGCAGCTCCTGTCTGCAGTTCATAACAACTACAAGCGTCATTACCACTGAACTTTTAATTCTGAACGCAACGTCACATCTATGGCGGCAGCACCCATCTCGTCTTCAACGTTGTGAAACTCATAATTCATCTTCCTGCTCTTGTCCCGTTTTACTTGGGGTCGACGCAACCCGTTTTTTTTCCACCCTACCTTTTTTTTGCGAAATCATGAAATAACCCCTCCCGCTACCTTTTTGTTTCGTCACACAATCCATCCAACTCATAGAACCTTTTAATTATCAAACAATAATACGTATTGTTGCCGTTTGCAAAATTAACCTATGTATAAATTGGAACCTGAAAACAGAAACAGCACCTGCAATCAACCTTGCGGTTTAGATAGAGAAGTTTTTCACGGATGAGGAATTCTCATAGTTCGTACAGATTCAAAGGAAGACAATCTAAATTACGTTTTTAGACCATTCCGCTACTCGCTGCCAATAGGGCCCGAACTCAACATTAACGAAATAGGACATAAACACGATGCAGTAAAAGTATTGCCGATGCCGACATGTAATGTGATATTTTTACTGAGAAAGGAACTTTTCTGTTCATCTCAAATGGATTTAGATTCTATTCTCAATTGTCTGCGTTTATTATTCTTGGTTATTTAAAGAGTAGAAAGGGTTTAGACGGCAATTGATGACGGAGCTACGGTAAATGCGGAATAAACTTCAATGAAACCAAAACTACAAAATCAAATCTACAAATCATGCATGCAGTAAATGCCAGAAAACGAGCGTCGTCGCCGATAAGGCCTAGAAAACGTTTGCGTGACGCCTTAAGAGCGTTTATACCCTACGGCATTTCATCCACACTTTCAAGTCGTTATTTTCCGAAATGACTGAACAGATTTTAATGAAACTTCATACGCATAAGCAGTATACATAGGTCTAAAAAGTTACTAAAAAACATTTCCGAAATGTCTTTTAAAAATGAAGATAATCGGAAATTTCTGTCTCTATAGATACTTAAAAATCGGTCTAATTTAGCTGTAACATTATTTTTCGAAAATGTTTTTAGTAACTTTTTAGACCTATGTATACTGAGGCCTTTGCCCAGCAGTGGGATGACACAGGCTAATTAGTATCAGTATCAGTATACTGCTTATGCGTAGGAAGTTTCATTAAAATCTGTTCAGTCATCTCGGAAAATAACGACTTGAAAGTTTGTATGAAATGTAGGGTATAAACGCTCTTAAAGGCGTTTGTGAGAGATTAGCTGGAAATAACCGCACGGCCTTTGCCTCAGCAGTGGGACTATGTATATTGTGAGAAAAAAAAAACATAAACGCCTGATCCGATAAATTTGGTATGGCAGTTAACCCTAATAAATGTCAGGCGATCATCATTGGGAGATCTCGCAATCTCAATAAGTTGGATGGTACAACGTTGCCACCAGTACTATGTTGGGTTCGGCTAACCAGATGCAGCTTACCTGTGTTGTGTACATGAATCTATTTTAACCGAGTTCACTTTCTGACGAATGTACAATAACCCGTTTAAAGGCATCTCTCTTTCAGATATCGAATGACGATAAACTATGACCGTATGACATAACCAAAACTATTCAAAACGCTTCACAATCGTATTTTCGACCTCCACGGTTTGTTATGAAAACAATACGCACGCTACGATGACTTTTCTTTCTGCATAGAAACTTTTAACGGAGTAGTTCATCATCATCTTCCTGCCCTTGTCATCATCATCTGCCAAGCATTTTTCCCTAACTATCTTGGGGTCGGCTTCCAGTCTAATCGGATGCAGCTGAGTACCAGTATTTAACATGAAGCGACTGCCTATTTGACCTCCACAACCCAGTAATTGGGTAATACGATACCCCTTGATAAGACTGGATGTCAGACTTTTGGCTTCTGACTACTCGTATCGACTGTCAAAGATCTACAAATGACAGCCGGGACCAACGGCTTAAGGTGTTTTCCGAGGCACGGAGAAAACTCGGTATGTAATTATGGTCACCCATCCACGGACCAACCTCGGTAAGCACGACTTTACCTTATAGATCGACCCGTGCGGCTGTTATCATTTAGTCCCATGTTATTTGGGGTCGGCGGAACACGTCTTTTTCTTCCATTTTACCCGGTCATTCGTCACGCTATGATTTACTCCTTTTTAGGGTTCCGTAGCCGAATGGCAAAAAACGGAACCCTTATAGATTCGTCATGTCTGTCTGTCTGTCTGTCCGTCTGTATGTCACAGCCACTTATTTCCGAAACTATTAGAACTATACTATTGAAACTTGGTAAGTAGATGTATTCTGTAAACCGTATTAGGATTTTCACACAAAAATAGAAAAAAAACAATAAATTAAGGGGGTCCCCATACTTAAAACTGAAAACCAAAAAAAAATTTTTCATCAAACCCATACGTGTGGGGTATCTATGGATAGGTCTTCAAAAATTATATTGAGGTTTCTAATATATTTTTTTTCTAAACTGAATAGTTTGCGCTAGAGCCACTTCCAAAGTGATAAAATGTGTGTCCCCCCCCCCTCTAATTTCTAAAGGAAGAGGAGGAAAATTCTGAAAATATTCAGGATTGTAGAACGTAAAAAAAACTATCAACGAAAATTGGTTTCAATAAGATATGATGTTTAGTTTTTGAGATATGGGACTTTTTCATCAAACTGCAGCAGTAACTTTGTTTTTCATAAACATATTATTAAAAACAAATTTAGTTTTGCGGTTGTGTGGAAGTTTACTAACTAATACTACTAACTAATGAATGACAGTTCAAAATATTGTTATTATATTGTTTGGAGCTATGGAACCCTGTGTGCGAGTAAGACTCGCACTTGGCCGGTTTTTTTTAACCTCCGACCAAAAAAATGGGGTGTTATAAGTTTGACGTGTGTATCTTTGTATCTGTGTGTCTGTCTGTGGCATCGTAGCTCCTAAACGGATGAACCGATTTTGATAAAATTGGTTTCGTTTGAAACGTATTTTAATCAAGGGTGTTCTTAGCTATGTTTCGAGAAAATCTGCTCAGCCGTTTGAAGATCATCACCTGTTTTCTAGTTGATGAAGGGATTTAAACAACTTCCACAATCTAGTCGATTTGAAATTTGAAACTTGTCACTTGTCACCACGGGAATTGAAAAGTTTAAAAAGCATGAAAAAAATAATAATTTAAAAACCCCGACAGAAAACCTCTAAAAGCCAAAAATAAATTAATAGATTTTTGGTATTTTAGAGGTTTTCTGTGTCGGGCTTTTTTTTTAATTTTTAATTTAATTTTTCTTTCATATCATTCCTCACACCAGAGGCGCGTCTGAATATTGTTATAAACATGGAGTGCCCCACTGTAGACCAACGGCTTCGCTTCCATATTTCCCTTTTGTTTTTGCAAATTTAACTCAATCTATTAATTAGGAGGTCTTGATGCGCCATCTACTTCGGGGCACGTCTGAAGGGTGAAATAAAAAATCTTCTAATATTATTGATCGCCAACCCGCCTGCCAAGCGTGGCGATTATGGCAAAACGCCCCCCTTGTTGTATTCTTGTACACTTGGGTGAGGCCTATGTCCAGCAGTGGACGTTTTTCAGCTGAAATGATGATGATGAATATTATTGCTGAGCAACGACGCTCGCTTTCCCCAGGGTCAAAACACCGCCACGCGAAACTCAATACAGCGTACCGCAAGAATCACGTTGTTATTATCTTGACTCTATCTCAGCATTGTCCACATAAACAAACAACAAACACATTTACGGAACAATTGGAGACTGAGTCAGTTCGTCTGTATGTGTGCAGCGAAACGTAGAGACGGTTCACACTGAGGCGACCTTTCTGATAAATTATTAAATACGAACAACGCATCGCAATAAAAAAGAAAGAACGATACAGCAGATCCTAGTCTAGTTATAGGAGCTTCCCTTTTTAGCATCATCATCTGCCTAGCCTTTTCCCAACTAATTTGGGGTCGGCTTCCAGTCTAACCGGATGAAGCTGAATACAAGTATTTTACAAGGAGCGATTGGCTATCTGACCTTCATAACCCACTTTTGTTCGTACTGGGTAATACGATACCTCTTGGTAAGACTGGTTGTCAGATTGGTAGGCCACTGACTACCTTTAACGACTGTCAAAGATCACAAATGACAGCCGGGAGCAACGGCTTAACGTGCTTTCTGAGGCACGGAGGAAACTTGGTAATATATCTGGATAATTAAAATGTAGCATATTTTTTCCAAACTACACCAACTCCTAAGAGGGCCCAGTCAGTAAAATTCCTGATTATAAACTTGGTGTGAATCATCCCTAAGTTTAAATCGTCATTGATATAGAAGACGCTGCTGACCTGACGCTGACTTTATACGTAATCTATTGTTTAGTTTTATTAACATATTTTTTTGGATGAGAGTGCGCAGTGTGGGGTCTTAAGTTTTTAGCACGCCAAAGGCCATAACTCCGAAGACTGATTTGTCGCCATATGAATTCTTGGGGTGATAACTTGGAATACCATTAGCTGCCTATCTTTTAACGACTTTTTATACATAGGCATGCGTTTAGCCGCAACTCACCTGATGTGAATTTATGATGCGGTCTAGGGTGAAGCACGCTTGCCTAGAAGAAACCAATTCACTCGTACTTTGAAGAGACCCAGATAATAATGATTAGGGAACAGAGAAGCTGGTAGTGAACTCCACAGACGTGCAGTTCGCGAAATAGGTAAATGTGGTGGCATAGCGCTTTGTTCGCTTCCGTGGTACTTTAAACCAGTCTATAAGAGTGATGTTCGAAAGGAGTTGATTTTCTTGCTGGACATTTTTGTTAATTAAAGAATTACCATTAACTGCCTCCTTGGTCTGGTGATCGCAAGAGCTATTACTAAGCACGAGGATCTGGTGTTGATTCTATACATATAGGGTGACTGGCAATTAGTGACCGATACTTAAACACGTGATTGTACTCATGATAACAAACAACTTTCCCAAAGAAACATATTTTTAATACTCATTCACTTTTATCACAATAACACAACTGCCATATGAAATTCGGGGTTGCGAGCCATGCGGGTGCTCTGTCTATCCACTGTGGCACGGAACGATAGTAATGAGACCAAAGAGTATAGTAATATAGATGGAATAGAGAGCCCTCTGACGTGAATTTTTGACACCCATATTGAACGGTGTCGCTGTCTGGTGCTATATCCGTTGAACTAATCCCTATAGCTATAGCTTTAATATAGGTACGCACCTATAGCTGCTGTGCGTACCTATATTTATATCTATATCTTTGTTATTGAATTGGTTTTCTATGGGTAGGCAAGTAATTTGAAATGTAGGCCATATAAAAAAACAGTTTTGAAAACAAAATGAAACAAATACAGTTAATGTTTACAAAACTGAATGTTAACAGTATCGAAAAACCACATAAATTACACAAAATGGGAGAGATTTCCAAACATGCGCACACACCGAAAGCAGTGGCCATTTAGTAAAAACAATTTGCGTGATAATGTTGCCAAACCTAAAAAGAAATATTTGAAATTTCGAAATGAAAATTAAAAAATGGTTTAATCTTGTTTAAAATTAGAATTTATTATTTTTTACTCAATTTTCATTCAAATAGAAAAGGTATGGTACACTGGCAATAATTGGCGTAAGCACCATCTATGTCATTAAATCGTTCTAAATCTCAAGTTTATGCGGATTTTTCTAAAGATGGTGCTAGTATCTTTGTGAAAAATTGGACGCCTATGTCAAGTATGGCAGTGTCCCCCCCCTGAATGAGACACAACGGCGTAACGCGGCTAACAGCTAATAGGACACAGGCGCACGCGCGCGCAAATTTCATACGGCTGTTGTGTTATTGTGATAACAGTAAATGAGTGAAAAAATATGTTTTCTTTGGGAAAGTTGTTTGTTATCATGAGTACAATCACGTGTTTAAGCATCAGTAATTTTCCAGTCACCCAATATACATATATGTCGAAAGACAAGAGGATACCAGAGATTTCGTAAAACATCTACGATGACGAAACGACGGAAAATGTCAAAGAATATTAGAATATTCGACGTTTACACTACTTTTTAGCCCTTGATCGGGTCAATACTCGTTTGATGTTATCTTATGGTTATCATAGCACTACCCAACTTCGAAAAACAACTGCTCGCTGAGTTCGACGAAATCGTCTAAGACGCTGGACACGGATAAGGGACACACAGAACCGGGAAGTGTGGCAGAAAAAATGGGAGGCGTATACCCTGGTGTAGACGATTCCAGGCTGATATGCTGATGATGATGACTCAACTTCTAAACTTAGTATGTCACACTAAAACCTCCGGCCATGAACTCCTCAACTTCCACATCACTGACTAATCATCTCTGCTTCGTAAGTGTGCGTACGACCGCCTGATGACCGTTGAAGGGACAATGCATGTGTGAGTCAATTAGGTACCGACTGTAATCTTAGATCGTTAGTTCTGTGTAATGAGGATACCGCGCGGTTAAGCATACTAAGTTACTTTGTGAAGACTGGATGTTCGACGCTAGTTTGTTCGCGTGAATGCTTCGACGACTGTCTGGTATGCTCAAAGATTTTATAAGATTTGAAAAGATTTTATGCTAAAAATTTTGGGGAAATCGTGCTCTTCGAAAGCTATCTTACCTATATCTAATATTCAACCACACGGAAAATAACGGAAAAACTCTTAGGTGGTGATTCAGACCATATTCAGATTCAGATTCAGATAACTTTATTTGCTCAAACATGTGTGTACATACAATTATTTTATAAAAAAAAAATGATGTATGCAAGGTGTTCTATGTACATGAACTTGTGCTAACATGTTTACCATATTGACATGGTGTGCAAATATTAATTAAAGTTTGCAATTTTTAAATAAATAAACGGAATAATAACAACATTCATTAAAATTGCAACATTCATACAAGACAACATTTGTTAAAGAACCTATGGGTTGAAAAAAACCGGCCAAGTACGAGTCGGACTCGCGCACGAAGGGTTCCATACCATTATTTATAAAGAGCAATAAAATCACTTTTTTTATGGGAGCCCCTTAAATATTTATTTTATTCTGTTTTAGTATTTGTTTTTATAGTGGGAACAGAAATAAATAATCCATAGAAATTTCAACTGGCTAACTATCACGGTTCATGAGATACAGCCTGGTGACAGACGGACGGACAGACGGGTGGAGGGTTCCATTTGATCCTTTGGGTACGGAACCTTAAAAATAAGTGAAACAAATATACAGATGTGGCGTAATTAATGGATATGGCAATTGTATCATAAGACTCATAATTCGTACAAGTTCTTCTGCCATGGTAGCCGTCGTAACTTACAAGATGAGATCATAGAATTTATTTCACTATTAAATTTTCGTTATCCAAAAAAAAGGCAGAAAATTTCATATAAATGTGAAATTTATATTATGGATGTTGGATGCACTGTACAATCATTCAATGTCATCTGCCTGCCTTTTCCCAACTCTATTGGGGTTGGCTTCCAGTCTTACTGGGTCTGAATACCAGTATTTTACATGGAGCGACTGCCTATCTGACCTCCACAATTCAGTTAGTACTGGGTAATACAAAACCCCTGGCTTTGACTGGTGGTCAGACTTTCGGCCACTGACTTCCTGTAATGAGTGTCAAAAATACACTATGGATGCACTATGCAATCATGAACAACAATTTTAAGTCTAATCATTGTGATCTAAATTCTAAACTGATGAACTTGCACTAAATCTAAAACATGTATTAGTAGAGAACACATTTTTTTTCATTGCAACAATCAACAACGACATCAAGAGTGTTAGGCATTCTTTAGTTACATTATAAAGCTAAATTCAGTGCTCAGCGCTGAAAGTGAAAATCAAACAACTATGAATGAAATGAGCAGTAAGCTGTGGGTTCGAACTCAGGCAGGCGCATTACTTAGTGTAATTTAATCATGGCTGCCCTAAAAAATGGTGAAGGAAAATATTGTGAGGAAACCGGCATGTCCTAGAACTAAAAATTCAAAGACATGTGACATCTACCAACGTGCACTGGGCCCGCGTGGTGGATTACAGCCCACTCCCTCTCATAGAGAGAGGAGGCCTGTGTCGCAGCAGTGGGAACATTATAGGCTGATGATGAATTTAGCTTTGATACAACAAATGCTTTTAAGTGATTAATTAAATAACACAGACATGCTATAGTATAAAATTAAATGTACATTCAACAGGTAAACTGACACTCATATTTAGAAAAGTTATTTCAATAGGTATAATAGGTTGTAGACTAAGGTTTTTCATTTTTCCTTAATAATGATTTGTTTTAAATTTTCCTTGTGTTAGTAGAGTGTGTAATGTGCTATTTGAGGAATTTTTTTAATATATTGGCAGACATACAAACATTCATAATTTTATGCCTTTTGCAAACAAAGATAATTTTGAGAAACTACAGACTTGCATTGTCCACGTTTATACATAACATCTTTATCTTTGATCTCCAGATGCAGCTAAATCATTATCATCATTCTCTTGCCCTTATCCCAATTTCAGGTCAGCACAGCATGTCTTCTTCTTGATCAGACTCCTCCTTTTTCGCCATATCATTCTTCACACAATCACTAAATCATTGTTTCATGGACCTAAAAATCAATAATTTACATAGAGCGACTTCCTATCTGACCTCCATGGCCCTGTTACTACAGTACCCATTAGTAAGACTGGTTGTCAGACTTTCAGACAAATATTTGTCAGAGTTATTTAGAAATTAAAATGACGGAATGACAGTTAATTTGTTAATTACAGTAAATTGAATGTTTCAAAGATCTTGCAACATCTTGCAGTATTGCACTTAAATCAATCATCAAATTAACTTAATATTAGCCTTGATTGTGGTACATTTTCTACAGATTATTACAGAAAGATTAACATTGTAATATAAAGGTGGAATGTTAGCATATAATAATGTTTTAACTTTACTAAATCTATTAAGAAATAACAAAAGACAACAGTGCACATTTTGTCAAAACAGATTCTCTGGAATAAATCCTCTTTTGTTTTCTAAAAATGAGTGTCAAAGAAAAAGAAAATAAAAAAATAAACAGACATACAGACAACATCTAGGACAGCCTGGAATGATTATCGCCTCACATTCTGACCGCAGAGCATCCAGCTATCGGTACAAACACCGAAAACTCGCCTCATCGTCGTTTATCACTAATGTAGAGCAATTTATTTAAATAAAATGCCATTTAGTATAATTTACAACTTAAACCACAGTCAAATATCACAATCTCAACTCACGATATAAAAAAAAGATTTTTTTGTTTTGATTTATTTTGACGACTTTACCACTGTTTTAATATCAGTTTTAACACTTTGACACTGCATTTAAGAACACAAATCTGTGTCTGTAACTCTGTATTATCATTGGCAGTATTGGCACTGATACGTTTCTGAAAGCCTGTTTATCGAAAGTATTTTTGCAACTAAAACGTCTAAGCGCAACCCGTTACGGTCCGTTGATGATCACAGTGAATAGAGTAAATAAAAGAAACGTGAAAAAACACCACTGCACCACTGTTACGACACTTAAAAACAATATTTACAATAAAACTGGGCTACAAAACAAAAATAGCAATTCCTTGCAGGGGCGATCGCGAGGCAGTAGACACAAAATATTCTGCCAGTTTCTGGACTTCGTGTTAGCAAACCGTTAGCGAATACACGAATACACTATAAAAGCGTTAACTAATTCATGAAAAAGCTTTTTTGTAATGAAAATTATCGCGGAATAACTCAAGAGCGTAAATTCGATTTGACAGACGGCGCGCCCCCCGCCCCGCTCGCGGCGTACTGCGGTCGATGACGATGTTGCTAGCGCACAGAATTACCTACGCGATGCGGGAGAATTTTTTGGAAATAGATAGCAGGGAAAATGTGGCGGTAAAAATATCCATTTTATATTATTGATGTTGAAATATTGATTGACTTGAATAGAGAAATAAAATTGCTACACACCTCTTCACAATATTGCTGATTCCGTGAAATTAGAAAACAGGCCAAGTGCGAGTCGGATTCCTAAACGAATGGTTCCGTCGTCGTCGAGCCAAAGGCGCTTTTCTTGTAATTAATTGTTTTATAGCGGCCTTAAAACTCACTCTGTGACAATTTCAAACATCTACCTATTTCAGATCTAAGAGATACAGCCACACATGGACGGACTGCCGTTGACAGTCATAGGGACAGGCAGATGGACGAACCAATAATCGGACGGACAGACAGTGGTGCCCTTTATAACAGGGTCCCGTTGGCACTCTTTGAGTATGGAACCCTTAAAATACATTGTAAAAAAGCTGTCTAACAATTCTGGTATAAAGGGTGTAAATCAAGCCTTAACGAAGCCGAAGGACACTTTTTTTCGTCATCATTGCGATATTTTGTTTGTTCTGGACCATACCTGGGAACCTTCTAGTTACGGAGATATTGGAGGTCAAAGATCCATCTTTTTGACAAGGTTTTGAAAAAATTCAAATTTGTAAGGTTAGAACTTTAGTTGCCTTCATGACCTGTTTACTAGTTATTGCATCCATCAGCACACTGTTTTGAGTGCGTTACATTGAGTGTTACCGTAAAACGTAATATCTAACCCTAAAAAAAAGTTCTTTCCCTGCAAAAAAATTTGCGTAGCGTTACTTAGTTTTATGTACAGAATCCTTGGTTGTCGGCTTCGTGAGGGGTCTGCTTACATCTTGTACATATTCTATCTATCTATCTAACTAAAGCATATCTAACTGTTAAATCGAATTGTCTATGATTAAAAATCTAAAGTGAGAGCAGTTATTATTTTCTATTAATGTTATCTGGTATCTTAATTTAGATCAAGTCTTATCGATGATTGGAAGAGAATCGTACGCTAACAAAGAAGGCGATTTGAAATGCATTACAGCGATAAAAAATAATGCAACTTCATGCATTGCGTTGTACGCAATAGTTGCTAGAGATGTAATAAACACGATCACATTAAACTAGCTAGAAAAACTTGACATACTACGTGATTGGTATCGATTTCTAAAAAAAAAAAAAACAAGATATGGTAATGGATTTATTCTTTTCTTTAATTCAACTACTGAAGAATACATTGAAATGTCAAATAAATAAAAACATTATCCAAACTTATATTCAAAATTAAAGTGCCCCGAAATTTTGACCACCGGTCTTACCAAGGGGTGTCGACTGTCGTATTACCCATTACTATCTGGAGGTCAGAAGGCAGTCGCTCCATTTAAAATACTGATTTTCAGCTGCATCGTTGGGCTGGGATTGGCTTCCAGTCTGACCGTGTAGCTGAGAAAAGGCTCATCAGATGACGATATTCATTATTAAGATTACAACCAGAACATCAAACCTCAATAAAACCGAGAATTAATTTAGAACATCCATAAATAAGCCATGTCACACCAAGCTCTCGACTTTTATGTCTCTCTCTCTGACGTCATTAGATATAAAGACATCGTAAAATAACGTAGCTAGTGATAATAAAGCTGAACGCACAGTTATAAGCCAAATAATAACCGCAGGGTCGATCTTCAAGGTTACGCAGCGCTTGCCTAGATAAGTCAGTAAACGGATGACCATTCATCAAATACCAAGTTTCTTCTTTTCTTCAGGCAATTCAAAAAAGGCCACCTAAAAAGCGAAACAAGACTTCGTGAAGCCCAAGAGCACGTGCCTCAGGTTCGTAAACTGCAGTGGCCTATTTGGAAAACATTGAATACTCAAGTAGGCCGCAGCAAATATAGCTAATCTATCGAAATGGGGTGTAGCGAGCGGCACTAAAATACTTAAGTACTAAAGCAACAAAGTACCAGCGCTATCTATGACACAAATGAAGTATGGTATAGTCGGGGGATCCTCCATTTTCTGTGGAGGATGAAGAACCCTACTGTTCTTCATACCCCTATAGAGGTTTTATCCAAGACCCAGTTCGACTGTGGTGCCCTTGATAATACTATGCCCACTACCTCTCATAGAGAGATGGTCATGTCTCCCACCTGTGGGAGCTTTATAGACTAGTTATGCTCCGATGACGGTCTGACAACCAGTCTTATCAAGGGTATCGTATTACCCAGCACTAACTGGGTTGTGGAGGTCGGAGAGGCAGTCGCTCTATGTAAAATACTGGTATTTAGCTGCATCCGGTAGGACTGGAAGCCGACCTTAACATAGTTGGGAAAAACTAGGCATATGATGATGTTATGATGACGGTCCGGTGCCATGCTTCTAAGTGTGCGTTCCTCTTGCCTCGTAGAAATTGCGAGTCGAACTATAATATAAATTAACTGAACAGAGAAAGTCTAGCGCAATGAAAATGTTGATCGTTTTTGCTTCGGAGCTAACAACTTAATGAATTTCTAGTAATATTTTAAGTGAAGTCACCATTATCAGTGCGTTTTCTATCTTTCCATTTCTATAAAATTATGTGTAACTGAGACATTAAATAAACTTTCGTTTCTTTTTATTATAAGTTATAACACATTCTTCCTTCAGGAAAACAAGGTAATCTTCTTAGCATGTCGATGACAGTTCAAATTGACTCAGATCTAAAATTTGGCGACGAGTTGGCAATTACGCAATTTTACGCGATTTTTATTTTTTTGTTGCGAGGTAGACTGGTAGAAAATGCCCAAGGCATTAAGTCCGCCTTTGTACAGTGTTTTTTATACTTGTGCGTAAAGTTTTGATAAATAAATAGCGTCCATCAGCTCCTTTGTTTTGCAAACAAAAAGACAGGCAGGATACGATATCAAGTGCCCCATCCTTTGTGGGGTAACGATATCAGGCAGCATCAGTATGAAGTGCCCTGGAGTGCCCTGCTTGTGTGCCCTGGAGTGTAAATGTAAGGACATATACACTCCAGGGCAGAGTCGTCTATGAATCTCCACCTAAACAGGTTTTCCTAAATATTCCTTGCCTTTCTCACTACTATGTTAAATACGAATGCAATTTTTCACACAACATGATCGATACTGTATAATTATATGACACACAAACCTAACCTAAACTAAGTAATAATGGCCTTAGGTTCTAGCCGGACAATAATGTACAGAATTTTATTCAATAATGTGTTTTTAATTTGGAAACGCCACTAAAAAGTCAGAAAATTATTGAAGTTAGGGTGGCTCATGGAGACTCATCGGGATGACGACTAATAGAGAAGTATGGAAGAAAAAGACATGGTGCGCCGACCTCAATTAAATTGGGATACGGTGTGGAGAATGATTCGCACTAGTTCTGAAAAGAAGAGTAAGCTTCTCGGGCATAAAGGTGCCTTCAACTTGCATCCCTCACTTCGCTGAGGAGTTAACTCAGAGCTTCGTCGCTACGCTCGAGTCCTAGAATCCTTCGTTACGTTCAGGATTCATTAAAGCGACAGTAACATAATAAGATACTGATTTATTCCCTTGGTGTATGATTAATCTCTCCAAATATTATGAAGCTGAAGAGTTTGTTTGTTTGAAGCTGCTAATCTCAGGTACTACTGGCTAGAATTGAAAATTTATTTTAGTGTTAGATAGCCTTGATAGATTGGGTTGGATTTATCGAGGAAGGCTGTAGGCTATATAAAATCACGCTACGACCAATAGGAGAGGACCATCAATGTAAAATGTTGCAGAAGCAGACGAAGTTGCGCGGATCAGCTAATCGATTAATTTCGCCCTAAGCATAACGTGCGTATTCGCATATTTACTGTGATATCCTCAAAATACCTTGTCTGACGCAAATAGATAACAAAGTGTTACATAAAGTAGGAAAACAATAAGGAAACTCCAGTGAACAATTGATTAATGCATGCGTCATTTGAGCAGACGCCATGATGAATAAATAGTCTATACTATTATTGTAAAGTTTAATAGTTTGGATTTAGGGGACAATCCGAACTATTGATCTGATTCCGAATTCTTTCACTAATGGGAAACTACATAATTCCAGATTCTTCTTCTTTATCGTGTGGTGGTACCTGGTGTCAGAGTTTTTATACCACTGGCCTCTGACTTGGCTTTACATGCCGTTGAGAAATATCTCTCAAGGCATGCTGGTTTCCTCACGATGCTTTTCTACGCCGAAGCAAGTTATACAATACGCACATGAATCCGAAAAATCAGAGGTGCGTGTCTTTCGCTCGAACTCGTGACCTATGATTTGGCAGTACACTGCTTATTCCAAATTATCTTAAAGCTGTTCCCGTGTGATAATTTCCCATCATTGCGATCGAAGACTCGGGCAAAAGCTAGTATTGAATACGCTATGAACAGAAGACCTAGATATCATTCTCACAATAGAAAGGCAGTAATGGAATTGAAATGGATTTTTCTCATCTCTACCCTCGCCCTCTTTTAATATCGTCTATCTAGTCTATAGTAGGAGGATAAAGGGCATTCAATTGTAAAATTGATTATGGAGTCCGTCGCTTTGACGTCATTGAAGAATGTCACTCGTCGCCTGATAAGTTCTGACTAACTTTTATGGCAGCTTATTTCATAAAATCCAAATCAAGACTGATTTTTCTTTCAAACAAGTCAGAATATGAAGTTTTTTCGTCGGTTATTGAATACAAAAACGGCTGTTTTGTACATTTTGACCGGGCATATTATTATAAGGAAGAACAGAACAGGACAGAACCAATGACCAGTGGCCCACATTGGCCCTGGATCGAAGGATTTGGAAGTCATAGGGCGAATCTTTAGACCAGCAGTGGGATGACATAGGCTAACAGTAGTAGTAGCAGTAATAGTAGATATTGCCAGAAAGGAGTTGACTGCTGAGATGATGAGCAATAGAGAAGTATGGAAGAAGAAGACACGGTACGCCGTCGGCCCTAAATAAATTGAGATAAGGGCAAGAGAATGGTTGGCGATATTCAGAAACAAAATCTACATGGTCAAGTAGCACTTAACATCTGATTTGAAATGTCCGTTCCACCCTGTATGTCGCAACTTGTAATAGACTTTCGCTTCGTAATAAGCTAGCTTGATTGATGGAAGGACATTTTGATCGACGTTAACTTTTAATTCATAACCATACAGGACAACAGTCATGGCGCCAACTCCTGACAAGGATGCCAATGTCTGCTGCATATCAATTGAAGTTTTCACTTTTCGATATAATTTAGATGGTTCGTCTCGTAGATACGTTGTAACAATTGCAGAATAAGAATATTTGTATAGAAGCGCCACTGCCGCTCCGTAGATGCGTTGTAAAATACGTCAGTCAAACTCGCCCGAAAATGATTGTTATTTTACCAAGCGCCGTATGAGATAGTGAGATACAGCTATCTACCAGTAAAAGTCCCGCCAAAATCGATCCAGCAGTTTCGGAGATTACCTAGAACAAACAAACAAACATTACATTCCAGAATTTGTTCCTTAGCAGCGACACTATCGAATGGTGTAATTAACTAACAACACAGTTTGTGCGTTTTTTTTTCGAAATCAATCGTCTCGATTCCTAGCTAGGAATATTGATTTTTCAAAAATCTATACTTCATAGATCCGGATTTAATAGCCATCCATGCATTTAAAAAAACACACACAGTGTTCTTGCATAATAATATGCATTTATTAAAAAGCCGTTATTTTGACATTACAAACAGACACTTCAATTTCATTTATTTGTATACATGTATAGATTACGTCCATCATTATTACCGAACATCGTATTACAGTTAGCAATCATAGTAAATTGCAGACATGTTACTGTGATATGGCTGCGATAGAAAGTCAGTGTTGCCAGGTGACCGTCTCGCGTTCTCCCTAAACCTTTCCTGAAATCACCCTAAATTGAGGTTAGGAAGAAAAAATGCACCAAAATGGCTGTTTTGTTATTAATGAAATATACCATTTCAGATATTCGGAAGCGTGAATGGCTAATCTGTTTCGAAGCTTGTCTTCAATAATTGCTATTTGGGACAAAGCTCTTTCCACAACTGCGTTAGAAAAAGGCAACGACAAAATTCTTAATGCCGTTTGCTAACAAATAATCACAAAATCTCTCCCAATTCCCTCCAAACCCATCTTTCCACTAATCCCTCAAAAAATACGTCTTCTTTATCGTGTGGTTAGTGCCTTACCAGCCCCCTTATTCACAAACTCTACGATTCGATTTCGATCCGACAAGTCCTATGTCTATCTTTTGTTGGCATTACAAAAGAAAGCGAATCGAAGCGTTTGTGAATGTGTGTTGATACGGGGCCTGGTGTCATAGTATTTATGCCACCCATGAGTTTCTGACTTGGCTTTACATGCCGTCGAGAAATATCCTTCTGGCATGCTGGGTTTCCTAACGATGTTTTTCTATCACCGAAGCTCGTGGTAATTATAGAACCCAAAAACCCAACCCAAAAATACTGTCCCCACCATAATAAAAAATAAACAGAGTTGGGGGGATTCCCCTCAATCTGGCAACACTGTAGAAAGTGACGGATTGTATGCCTGTCTGTTTGCTTCATTTTATTGGCTCAATAAATCATCAGTAATGATAAATAATAGGTTTGATTGTCGCTTCATAATGGTGGAGTAGTCTTATATTGTGGTTTAAGGAGCAAAACAAGACGTAATAAGTTTTTTTGTTGGTGAGATGTAATAATGAACATTCATCATCTGCTTAGCTTTTTCCCAAGTATGTTGGGGTCGGGGTCCGCTTTGGTTTGTGCTAAGCGGCCTACTTAGCGGTCCCCCGACGCTACGACGCTTGGATTAATCTATTTTTAGTTTTGTAGAGATGTTTTGTTTCGGGGGCTTTTTAAATTTAATTTTTATTTCATGCTTTTTAAACTTTTTTTTTTTTTTTTTTTTCTTAGCCTTGACTGTCCCACTCCTGGGCATAGGCCTCCCGCCATTCCTTCCATTTTTCTCGGTTGAGCCTTTTCTCGCTAATTAACGGAAACAAAAATCACTAGCTTTTAGAGGGGAAGGGGGGTGATACGGCCACCCCCCCTTGGCTATGCACATGGTGACAAAGTGACAAGGTTTCAAATTTCGAATCGACCAGACCTGTCAAAGTTGTTTAAGTATATCCCTTCATCAACTAGAAAAGAGATGACCTTCAAACGGCTGAGCACATTTTCTCGAAACATAGCTAAGAACACTCTCGATTAAAACACCTTTCAAAAGAAACCAATTTTATCGAAATCAGTTCATCCGTTTAGGAGCTACGATGCCTCAGACACACAGATATACACGTCAAACTTATAACACCCCTCTTTTTTGGTTGGTGGTTAATAAACTGTATATCATCATTCTCTTGCACTTATCCTAACTTATTTGGGGTCGGCGCAGCATGTCTTCTTCTTCCATACTTCTCTATTTCTTGTCATCTCATGAGATACCTCCTTTCTTGCTATATCATCCTTCACACAGTCCATCCATCGTTTCTTTGGTCTTCCTCTATCCTTAACCTTTTAAGTTAAAAAACTCTATAATCATGTGTAAAAGTAGCCCAACAAGTTCTAAACTAACGCCATGAAAACAAAACGTTAAAATAAAGTGAAATGTATAAACAAAACTGTTGCCAGTAAACGGCGCTCGGCGCTTTGAATGCAGCGCACATCGAGAGGGAAAGGATTCGTAACGAATACGTAAATGTATGATTTAGTTCAACGACGAACAAAGTAATACACAATAGTTTGTGTATCGACGTATTTGACGATCGACTGCTGCGGTGCGTCTCACAGGTTCGATCCCCGCACGGAACAAATATTTGTATTGCCTACAGATTGTTGTTCCGGGTCTGGCTGTTTGTGTATGTGAGTTTAAATGTTTGTAAACGCATCCACGATACAGTAGAAATTGATAGAGTGGGGCAACGTTTTTTTTTTTTTTTTAAAAAAAAAAGATGAAAAATAAGTTTGTTCCAAAAATAAGAACTGGTCAGCTCATATGGCACAAAGGTGAGAAGCAAAATGTGGGAAGAGAAGCAGCCACCACTTCCAATTTCGTTAGACCTCAGGAACATTTGCCTCTGGGACATGTACTGCAGTGTCCTGTATAGAACACTTAACCGATTGCGCACCCAAGTAGCCCCCGCAAACATAATTTAGCAAAATGGGGAAGTAGATCCATCACACCATTACACAGTGTAAATGAGCTGCGCTCGACCAGATCATTTCCCACTTGCTGGAGTGTCCGAAGTTTCTTAAGACCTAAAAGATACGTTTTATTTTACTTTAACGTTAAGTTAAAGTAGTTTGGGGTCGGTTTCCAGTATAACTAGTTCCAGCTGAATACCAGTATTGTACATGGACCAACTGCCAATCTGACCGCCACAACCCAGTTAGTACTGGGTAATACAATACCCCTTGGTTACACTGGTTGTCAGACTTTCGGGCCACTGACTACCTGTAACGACTGTCAAAGATCTACAAATGACAGCCGGGACCAACGGCGGCACGGAGTGAACTCGGTATGTAATGGATGGACACCCTCACAGACCAACCTAGGTAGCTTGGTTTAACCTAAAGATCGACCCGAGCGGCTGATATTATTTAGGCACGAGTTCCTGCCATACGAAAAGCCTGACATACTTACATGTGCTAAAAAAGCCCGACTATAAAATCTAAGCGTCTAAATATTCTACACGTAAAACAAACCGACCATGTACGCAACACCACACTGCGGTCCAAAACACAAATAACTGACATTGCTCAAAAAGCCGCTAAGCTGACGTGGGACTGGGCTGGCTATGTCTGCCGCATACCCGAGGAGCTGTGAGCCAAAATAACCACAATGTGGAGTTTTGACACAGCCAGAAAGCGACGCGGTAGACCTCGCAGAAGACGGTGGGACAAACTGGACAGAACCAACGACCAGTGGTCCACATTGGCCTTGGATCGAAGGATTTGGAAGTCATGGGTAGAGGCTTTTGCCCAGCAGTGGGATGACATAGGCTAACAGTAAAAGTATAAAATCTTACCCTACTTAGAAATCTGGATGGAAGGCAAGATGGTAACCCAACTTACAGTCATAAATACAAGTATTTTTAAAAGACTCCCCTTTGAATACAACTACCAAGACTTGTTAACAACAATGTCCAGTCCCCGAGACACCCCTCAACGGAAATGTAACAGGTTTTAACTTTTTAATTGCAATGGCGGCGCGCGGCGTTCCGTGTGAAAACCATAGCGTGTTTTTGGTTTGTTACCATAGACGTCGTATGCACGACGATGCAATGTAAAGGGTGTAAATAGTCACTTAACGAAGCCGAAAGTTACTTGTTCTCCCGTACGTAGTCATCGCAATATCTTTTTTTGTTCTGGACCATACCTGGGAAACTTTTAGTTACGGAGATATTGTGGGTCAGAGTTCCACTTTGTATATTTCCAGTATGAGCTGACCTACTGCTGTATCGTAGACAAACCCAATACGAATGGACTTTTAACCGCCGTCAGTAACTTGACAGTTCAAACCAAATGTTACCATACTAAAAAAAACATACATCCATCCAAAGTTTCGCATTTAAATAATAGTAAGTTTATATTGTCGGTATGGTGTCGGACGTAAAGAATAGCACCATCCCATATCTTCCCGTGGGTGTCGTAAGAGGCGACTAAGGTACTTGCCAGAGAATGGGCAGCAGCGTTCTCTGTGCCTTTGTAACAACCGTACTGCGATCGCCAACCCGCCTGCCAAGCGTGGCGATTATGGCAAAACCCCCCAAAATGTCAATGTGACTTGGGGGAGGCCTCTGTCCAGCAGTGGACGTCTTTTGGGCTGAAATGATGATGATGAAGTTTATATTAATTGAATTTACATTCCGTTTAATACATAGAATATAATAATGGAATTAGAAGTAATTTATATGATTAAGTTGTTAGTAAACAGCACATTTACGTAAACAAGTCATCATCATCATCATTTCAGCCGAAAGACGTCCACTGCTGGACATAGGCCTCCCCCAAGAGTCGCCACATTGCCCGTTCCCGTGCGACTCGCATCCAGCGGATCCCCGCAACCTTCACCAGGTCATCGGTCCACCTAGTGGGAGGCCTTCGTCACAACGCATCGTCTTCCATTCCAGGACTTTTCGACAAGTCTTTTAATTTTAAACAAATCATTAACATTAATGTTTTTCTTGGACAATAGTTGACGTTGACTGAAAAGGATTGTGGTGATCGGTTGTCATGGTAGGGGTATGTAATGCGGAGGAATGAGGAAAAGATCGTAAGGAAAGTTTTTAGTATGAATGAGAGTTTGGAAATACCAAAGAAACGATGGATGGACTGTGCGAAGGATGATATGGCAAGAAAGGAGGTGTCTGATGAGATGACAAGTAATAGAGAAGTATGGAAGAAGAAGACGTACTGCGCAGGCCCTAAATAAATTGGAATAAGGGCACGGGAATGATGATTGTAAATTTCATTAGGTAGCAAGTTTCGTGTTAAGGTAAAATAAATAAATATTAACCACTAACTTAATAATTTACAAACCACTTATTACATAGGTAGCAAATTTTCTAAGAATCTCATTACCGCAACGGCGATAAAGCCGAAATAATTCAATAGAAAAAAGGTTACGTATATTCAGGAAATACAAGGTTATATTTAATTTGTAAGTCTGTTTGAGGAAGCCTATGAAAAGACAGAATTCTCCCAAGCGCAAAATATATAATCCGACAGTTGACGGAAAAGCCCTAATATTCTAAGACAAAACAATACTGTTATTTACTTAAGTATAACCAAAACCGGGTATGTTCCTTTAAGAATTACTCTGTAGCATTCTGTATAGGATTAGGCTTGCCTCGTCGAAGGCAAGACAAGATGGAAGTGAAAGGGTCTGAGAGGGCCGATGCCTGCCAGGGCTGCGGGACTGTTCGAAAGAGATACCGCGGCCCTGGAACACAAAGGGCTAAGAAGGAACATGGATGGGTTTTAGCCAGTACAAGTTTGACACTCCCTTCCGCTCCGCCCTGAGCGGGAGGGGTCATTTGCTGATTACCCATCCGTAAAAAAAAGAGTGGTGCAGGTTGATGTACTGAAGCGCTGTCTGCAGATTGATCCGAGCGGCTGTTATCATACAATCACGAGCACCTCAGTAGGTACAAGATACATGATATTTATTTTGTTAAAACATGAGTATACACACATAAATCCATTCGCAGGTCTGCTGGAAGAAATTTCTTTTGAAATAAGCAGTACCTTTGTGCTCTTGTATCTTAATGTATTGTTCTTTTAAGTGTTTTGTGTGTACATAAATAAATAAATGCGCAAGATGTTAAATAATGTTCAATTGAGGCACTGTCATGTTTTGCCTTAATGACGTACAAAATATAATTGATTAAGTCTAAATCATCACAATGCTATTTAGTCATACATGCATTACTTCACAACAATTATTAGCGGTCAAATAAGTTCTGAACTGTGTATTGTCAAAATTGGTTTGTTACTTAAATAATCATAGTTTAATAAAATATGTTATACAAGTCAAAGTTTTTTACTCGAATCATAATATAATCAAAGATAACTAATAGTAATCAGAATAGTCCAAGTGCTTCTAAAATCAGCCAGGGTAATGTTAGTTTATCCGTCAAGAACTCGTTAGTGCTGTAATAAGCTTTCTCTAACAAAACCTTTTTCAACCTATATCTTAACTTTGCACCTGTATCCTCTCTCCAATATTTTGGTAATTTATTGTAAAGGATTGGCGCCATACAGAATACACTCTTACGTAGTAACGCTGTTCGAGATCTCGGGTAAGTCCTCCAAAGTAATGCGCCTGCCTGGGTTCGAACCCACGGCTTGTAAGTCGGGGCTGACACCACTGGGCCACCGCTGCTCGAAGCTTAAATAATCAAAATTAAAACGGAATTTTGACAACCACCGTGCCAAAACAGTAGGCCGAACCGGTGTTCTGAATTTCTAAGTTCAAGATCATTGGGTACCGCGCCTTGGTAAAGCCGTGAATTTGCGGAATGCCTCTCAGTCTGTGAAATTTGCTCCACTTCGGTATGTGGAGCGTGAAGATATGAGTTCCTGCATTTTCGAAGAAGCGGTAAACGCTTTGAGCTTTGAGAAAATTGGTTTAAACATTAATTGCAAATACCGCTTTGCGCTGTTCTCAAAGGCTGATGATAACTTGGGTTGAAGTTAACGCGGGAGACTGTTGACGTATGTTGAAGATCATAAACTAGGCTTGAGGTAAAAGCCCAAGGGTAGCCCGCGAGTTTTTAGGGTTCCGTACCCAAAGGGTCAAACGGGACCCTATTACTGAGACTTCGCGGTCCGTCCGTCCGTCCGTCCGTCTGTCACCAGGCTGTATCTCTTGAACCGTGATAGTTAGCCAGTTGAAATTTTTACAGATTATGTATTTCTATTGATGCTATAACAACAAATACTAAAAACAGAATAAAATAAATATTTAAGGGGGGCTCCCATACAAAAAAGTGATTTTTTTGTTCGTTTTTATTAATAATGGTACGGAGCCCTTCGTGCGCGAGTCCGACTCACACTTGACAGGTGTTTTTTAAGCTTTTGTTTGTCAATGTCAGGTTGTTTGTTGAACAAAATATGATTCGCTAACGTAACACGATTAGGGCTTGCATTATCCGTGCATGTTTAATATCCGGATACTACGGATATTAAGATTTTACTATCCGGATTATTTACGGATAATACGTATATTCAAGATTCCAGTCTTAGCGGATTCAGCTGAATTTTATATGGAGCGACTGCCTATCTGACCTCCACTACACAGTTAGTACTAGTCATCTAATCATAGTAAAAGGGATCCAGGCTAGTTTGATTGGAAACAAATTAGAAGTCAATACAAACTAATAATATTATCTCCATTACAAAAATACAAGACGCTCTATCACAAAAAAAAAAAAACAAAACATCCAAAGATGCTTCTACGCGTTATTATAGGACCATAAACAACAACAAAAAAAAATAGCAATGTCAAGATTATAAAAACGGGCCCATGTGTCGAGCATACGGTTCGAATGACGTCAGAGCTTGGCGGCCATTTGCGGATGACAATGTATTTTATTGATACTTTAAAATGTGTAATTGTCGCTTTATATCCGTTGTGGTTTGTGGTATGAAATTGGTTCTGAGTTATTAGAAATAGCCAGAGATCGGAACAGCTCAAGTATTTATTTGTCTTAAATGCGGTAATACATCTCTCTAATTTTGCAGTTTTATAACGGAACATAATTTTTTTATAGGGAATTGTTACCACAGATTAAATAAGCTATTACCCACATGTTACATTTGCTTAATGGCCTCAAGTTTAGGCATAATCGTGTACCTAGTCCAATCTTTCTCTTATTATTAGACATTGGAAAAGGAACAGTAAATTTCCAGTACAGAATATTTAAAAGAGTTTTCATGATGTTTTCATGTGTCATGTGTTTTCAAGATGAAGTAAGGGATTTTTGGTTCGGAGCAATAATTTGTGAATCGAAATCTATAATCCAAACTTTGTCTAGTTTGGGTTATAGATTTCTACAGTAAATATTCAAAGATAAATAACGGGGTAAACGAAATGTTAACCTAGCAACACTGACAAAAAAATGTCAAGTGTTCCAAGAAAGAAACGAAAATAACTGAAAACGACATTTTTAAAACAAAATATCGAAATGTAACTGGCACCTTCATGAAACCACAAATCATAAAGTTGGTAGTAATTTAAGTTTAGAACATTCAAACAAAACCACTAATAAAACAGGGGCAGACAACATTCTCATTTTAACATCCTTAGCGTCTAAATCTCTAAACACATTTCACAACATTAAGTTCACTGTGATCAATTCCTAATTTCGTCAGTTCTACCTAGTATTCTTATTTTCATTTACATAAGATTTATAAAACTCTAGACTCTGAGGTCTTATGTAAAAGATGACTGTACAATTACTATATTCTGTTTAAGGAAATGATGAGTCGCACGACACAAATAAACGAAATGTCATTCATAAAGAGCGGCAGTGAGCAAAAAGTATTACCCAGTATTAACTGGGTTGTGGACGGCAGAGAGGCTCTATGTAAAATAATGGTATTCAGCAGCACCAGGTTAGACTGGAGGCCAAGCATTGTTGGGAAAAGGCTAGGCAGTTGATGATGGTGGACTAATGGTAACGACCCCAAGTTGCGAGATTGAAGTTCCAGAATCTTCCGTCAGGCATCGTGTATACTCAATATATTTCATCACCACTGTTCTCAAAACGGTGAATGGAAATATCGTCAGGAGACTATGTACTAGATCCAAAAACCATCTACCAACCTACACTGGGCGTGCGTGGTGGATAAAAGTCGACTCCCTCTCATAGAGAGGAGGCTTGTGCCCCAGCAGTGGAAACGCAACAGGCTGATTACGCTGGGGAAATGAGGGTGCCCTGTACTCCTCTGCGTAATCGTTCGAGGCCATGACGTAAGATGCTGAGACATGGACGCTCACACAGGAGGATGTGTACAGACACAGAGTAGCAGAGAGTGCCATGAAACGTTCAATGCTCGGCATAAAACTATTAGACCGAGTTCCAAACGTCAAAATCCGGAGACTAACGAAGGTCGTCGATGTTGGAAATTGCGTTATAGAACTCAAATGGCTTTGGACAGGACAACAAGCAAGGCGCGGTGATGGCAGGTGGAGTAAAGCTGTGACCGAGTGGCATCCAAGGACTGGAAAGAGAAGTGTTGGTTGTCCGGCGGCGAGATGGGAAGACGACATTGTTGCCATGCGGGAATATCCTGCATGAGGCTGGCACAAAAGTGTGGAGCTTGACACAAGCATAGAGAGACCTATACTCAGCAATGGGTGAAGTCAGTTTATGGACAATGATGATGTTCACAAACAACTCCAGAAGCTGCTACTGAGAAGTTCTTGATCTTTCTTTTTCGTGTGGTTAATGCCTACCCTGGTGTCAGAGTTTTTGGTCACCCATGGATCTCTGACTTGGCTTTACAGACCATCGAGAAATATCTCAAGTATGGTTTGGTTTCCTCACGATGTTTACCTTCACCGAAGCTAGTTCTTGATGGGATAATCCTATACCATTTCGGGGCTTTTTTTCGGGGCGTCTGCCCCTGGTACAAGAACGTGGAGCTTGGCACAAGACCGTGGATCTTGGCACAAGAGCGTGGAACTTGGCACAAGAGCGACGAGGTCGGCACAAGAGCGTGGAGCTTGGCACAATAGCGTGGAACTTGGCACAAGAGCGTCGAAACTGGCACAAGAGCGTGGAGCTTGGCACAATAGCGTGGAACTTGACACAAGAGTGTGGAGCTTGGCAAAATAACGTGGAACTTGGCACAAGAGCGTCGAAACTGGCACAAGAGCGTGGAGCTTGGCACAATAGCGTGGAACTTGACACAAGAGCGTGGAGCTTGGCAAAAGAACTTGGAGCTTGGCACAGGAGCGTGGAGCTTGGCACACGAGCGCGGAAGTTGGCACATTACCGTGGAACTAGGCACAAGAGCGTGGAGCTTGGCACAAGCAAAGAGAGGCCTATAAACAGTAGTGAGTGAAACAGCGCTGAGGATGAATCCTTCGCGGCACACAGACATTATCACATGACTGTCTGTTACGCAAAATCGTAAAACGAACAGAATGTAACGAGAGTGAAAACAGTATTTGTACAGATTACCTAGTCACCGTCTCAGTGGTTAGTTTCTCCGCAATGAGTCGTAAAATTCAGTGCAAACAATAAGTAGTAACTTTCAGTGCATTTGCTAGTCGTTTGTTACAAACATTTGTGGTGACAATATTGAAATTTAACTTGTTTTAGAAATGCTTTTGTGTGAAACATAACTAAGGAAAGTGTCTCTTTAGTATGTTTTATTGTTTCCGTCTAGTGTATATTTCCGGTTAATTATGGCCGATATACTCTTTAATCCTATAAAATGTGTTGTACGAAATCTGGGTAAAAGTCAGCTTATAATAAAATTAATTAAAAAAACCATCAATATCAGCCAACAACAGTCCACAGCTGGACATAGGCCTCTTCAGTTGCACGCCATTTAATTCGATTCTCGGCAACTCGCATCAAGTTGCTACGAGCCACTCTGCTCGTATCGTCGCTCCAAGGAGCCTGAGGGCGACCCACCTTAGGCTTGTCGATTCGTGGTCTCAACTCAAGAGCATGTCTACTCTACCAAAAAAAAATAAAAAATAATACTAAACTAATCATCGGCCTATAATGTTCCCACTGCTGGGACACAGGCATCCTCTCAATGAGAGGGAGTGGGCTGTAATCCACCATGCGGGCCCAGTGCGGGTTGCTAGATGTCACATGTCTTTGAATTTTTAGTTCTAAAATATGCCGATTTCCTCACGATGTTTTCCTTTACCGTCTTTGAGGGCAGCGGCAAAAAAAAAAATGTTTTAAATAGTCTTATTTTGCAGTGGTTTTAATTTCCCAGCAATATTAGTGTCAAGATTTCAGGTAGGCCAGTTATTCAGTTACTTTCCCGTCTTCGACATTCTTGATATTTCAGGCTGGCAGCCCCGTCACTATCTGTCAATGTCAATTAGCGCCATCTTGACATTTGAGCACTCAAGTCAATTTTCCATGTAAGTAATTAATTTGTCTGCCGCCATACACATAATTCTATACATACATAATTATGTTGTCGATGCGCATTTAACTCGACACGTGGTACTTCAATGTCAACCAGTAAGGCAGTAACTAATTAGCTATGACTAAGATAACCATATATTTGGAATTCACTGGATATGTTCGGCTTTAAAGGTGTTACTCTTTATTTTTACGTATCTCTCTCCATGAACACGTTTTTGTAGATAGATGGCAATATTGTCGTCTTTTTAACATGCATGATGTTACCAACATCTTGTAAAAATGTCTTGATTTAATAGTGTCCATGGAGTTTCTTGCCCATTTGTTCTCCATAGAGATCTACGCTTTGGAATGGGCAACTACAGTACGTTAATTAGTAAATATGCCTTGCGACGACTGGGAAATATTAATTGATTAATATTTCGGCAATGGTATGGTAATAATTGGACACTAGCTCTGCTATCGCTATTACATTCATAGCTAGCTCTTCTCCATTGGCTTTCAGGTTTTCTCAGAACTTTTCTAGTTAAACTACCCGAATGCTGAGCATGAGGTCCTGAGTTCGATTCTCCGGTTGAGCAAAGTGTTATAGGGTTTTTTTCCATTAGGAATTTCTCAGTAGCAGCCATGGGGTCTGGATTTGTCCCCGATTGATGGCAATAGACTCGCACCGTATTACTTGGGACTTCACCAGCCATTATGTGTCGCCCAGTTTTGCGCCGCCCATTTTCCTCAAGACTTCTAATAAGATGGTTACTCTAGCTGCCAGTAGATCAGCTCTCTGAATCACTGATCGCACCTGTAACAGAGTATGACGACTATTAAATTGAGCATGTGTATTGCATTTTAAATAGTTTACTCGAGATGATACGCAAAAACGTAATGATTGTGATTTATACTATTCTCTTAGATTTGGTAGTTATAAATCGCTTTAGTTTGAGAGCTCTCTATTAAATGGCAATTTAATGTCTTCTTCTGAGAGGCTGGATATAGAAATTATATTTTTTGCTGTAAAACGTTGTGGAACTAGGCAGTCATTTATTTCATCAGATCTGCTCTCAAAACGGTTAATGAAAACATTGTGAGTAAACCCAAAAACCGAAAATTCGAAGACATGTGTCATGAGGAGAGGAGCTTGTCGCTAAATAATACTAGCCGCTCGGTTGGTAAGTGGATGAGTGACTAGTGACTACCCATTACATACCGCGTTTCTTCCGTGCCTTGGAAAGCACGTTAAGCCGTTGGTCCCGGCTGTCATTTGCAAAATAGTTTTTTCTTTTATACGTTTAACGTGTTTTATTTATCCCGATAAAAACATTTTCTTTCTTCCTTTCATGAAAACTAAAACAACTACACCGACAGCGCACAGAAAGAGTGATTAACATTCCTGAGTCAATAAGCCGGAGTCAGCTAGACTCATTCATTAGGTAGGTACAATAGAAGAATGGACAACAATAGTTGTGTATGTCTGTACGAGTGATCACGGGTCAATGCCATTATCTAGTAGTGACGTCATTTACAACATCACGACTGTTTTCCATGAAGGATTAGACAGAGGTGTAAGGGTATACAACATCCACAAGATGCTACTAAGGTGTTCCTGATGGAATAATCCTAAAAATGTCGGTATGTCAGTTTTACCGGATATTGATTTCGGTGCAATCGAATCCAGGGCTTTATATGTTTACTGGACGGTGAGTCCTATGGCGACCGGCCGTGTCGACAGCGCATTCGTATTCCACGCGCGCATCAAGGAGATGTGAGCAAATCGGAAGGGGTCCGAGAGGGCAGATGCCTGCCAGGGCTGCGGGACTGTTCGAAAGAGATACCGTGGCTCTGGAACACAAAGGGTTAAGAGCGTTTACGCCTTACGACATTTCATATAAACTTTCAAGTCCTTATTTTCCGAAATGACCGAACCGGTTTTAATTAAACTTCATACGCATAATGCAGGATACATAGGTCTAAAAAGTTACTATATCATTTGTTTGGACTATACCTGGGAAACTTTTAGTTACGGAGATATTGGATGTCAAAGTTCTAACTGTTTCACAAATTTTTAGGGTTCCGTACCCAAAGGGTTAAGCGTGTTTTTACACCCATTATAACTAATGCCCCTTACCATTAAAACCCAAATTAATACCTAAATTTCGTTGCATTACCCTAATTTCTACTTCCGCCACTTAAACGATAGTTGAAAATACAACAGCACGCTTTTATTTAGTCAGTCATTTAGGAACGCCTAGTATTAGTGAAAACAGGCACCAAAGTCATTACTCCTCATCAATACGTACTCAACTCTCAGTAAACAGACGAAAAAACTTTCCCTTTAATAAAATTTGCTGACATTGCTCGCACACCCATCGAATTACAAGCCTCAACGTCTGACACTTAACCTTTTATTCTTGGTAGTTGCGTCATCATGAGGATATAATGATAGATGTACCACACTAGTTTTATAAAAAGAAAGTCTAGTTTGATTGTTATGATTTAACACGAGATCTCACATGTGTCCGTTTCACATTTGATATGACATTTAAAAATCGTTTTTTATGTGTCTGAAGAGTTTCACTTAAAAGAATAATGTTTGACTATCGTGAGAGAACACCATAAAAGTTGAGCGCGCTTAATTTTTGTCATAAGTTAACGTTTTACGGCCATACGTTAGACTCCCTAAAAGTAGGGTAATTTTATTCACACACTGGTAACCCTATAGATACTGCAGCGCCATCTGTGCAACTGACATTCCACGTTTAGAAATTATCCTTGTCATATTGTCGCTATCCTTTTTCAAATATCAGGGATATGATTACTAAGTCTAATGATAATATTTGATTCGCAGCTTATTTTTACAAATAAACAAGATACGCGCGAAAAACATTACCCTTTCTTGGCAGTCGTTTAATAAACCGACAAACGATATTAACTATTTATTTATTAGCTTTTTTTTGACAGCACATTTGGAGCATTGGCTGTTACGCTGCGTGTTGTGGGTTCGATCAACGCAATAATCCAAGCTGTTACGAGTATAGAGATAAAGGAAAGGAAAAAGACGACGTGGATTGCTGTTGAGTTGAATATATTCAAAATATATTTTTGTTTGCATGCTTTCAGGCTGTACTATTCCATAGAGCGGTAATTAAGGGTGTAATCTTGGATTGTAGAAGTCTCTTACTGAATAATTATAAAACGCAAAGTAAATGATAAATGATGTTTGTATTGCAAATAGGTTTTTACAAACAGTTTTACACGTAGTATTTTTTAGGGTTCCGTAACCAAAGGGTCAAACGGGACCCTATTACTGAGACTTCGCTGTCCGTCCATCCGTCCGTCCGTCTGTCACCAGGCTGTATCTCATGAACCGTGATAGTTAGCCAGTTGAAATTTCTACAGATTATGTATTTCTGTTGATGCTATAACAACAAATACTAAAAAAAGAATAAAATAAATATTGAAACGCCCCATACAAAAGTCATTTTTTGCTCGTCTTAATAAATAATGGTACGGAACCCCTGGTGTGCGAGCCCGAGTCGCTCTTGGCCGGTTTTTTTTTATAACTAGTCGAGCCTGTGTTTCGTACCTGACTACTCTGAGAAGAAACAACCGAAACAAACTCAGAGGTTATATGCGTATGCTTTCGTTAGGCACTCTTTGTACACATCCATCAATATTTATAATAGAGAGCAATGCTTACAATCCCAACACAATTGATGACCGCAACATAGTACAACCATTACAATGCAAACATAGTTGTAGAGTATTGTAACTAATATTGATACTTCAAAGAAAATGTTTACGATACAAACTATTGTGCTGGCTAAATACATACATTAGTCTGTGGTGTTTTCAGACACCGTTCTAAAACAAAAAAACCGGCCAAGTGCGAGTCGGACTCGCGCACGAAGGGTTCCGTACCATTATTTATAAAAACGAGAAAAAAAATCACTTCGTTATATGGGAGCCCCACTTAAATATTTATTTTATTCTATTTTTAGTATTTGCTGTTATAGCAGCAACAGTAATACATAATCTGTAGAAATTTCAACTGGCCAGCTATCACGGTTCATGAGATACAGCCTGGTGACAGACGGACGGACGGACGGACGGACAGCGAAGTCTCAGTAATACTGTCCCGTTTGACCCTTTGGGTGCCGAACCCTAAAAACGTATCCGCGGCTGCTAAAATCTCACAGCCTTTTTTTATACCAAAGACAGTTCGGAGAGAGGGTAGTCTTCTATCATCATCTGCCAAGCCTTTTCCCAACTAAGTTGGGGTCGGCTTCCAGTCTAACCGGATGCAGCTGAGTACCAGTATTTTACATGAAGCGCCTGCCTACCTGTCCTCCACAACCCAGTTAGTACTGGGTGATACGATACACCTTGGAAAGACTGGTTGTCAGGCTTTTGGGCAAAGTATGCTCAACCTTGAAGATCGACCCAAGCGGCTGTTATTATTTAGCAACGAGCACCCGTATCCTTTTTTCCTTTTCTGTATGGTGTCGGACGTAAAGAATAGCACCATCCCATATCTTCCCGTGGGTGTCGTAAGAGGCGACTAAGGGACTTTCCAGAGAATGGGCAGCAGCGTTCTCTGTGCTTTTGTAACAACCGTACTGCGATCGCCAACCCGCCTACCAAGCGTGGCGATTACGGCAAAACCCCCCAAAATGTCAATATGGCGACACTTGGGGGAGGCCTATGTCCAGCAGTAGTCTTTTGGGCTGAAATGATGATGAATGATGATGACCCTATCCTGATCTACCCTAGTTAGCTGTATCCTATGATCATTCTCCTTCCCTTATCCCAATTTATTTGGGGTCGGCGCAGCATGTCGTCTTCTTCCATACTTCTCTATTAGTCGTCATCTCATCAGACACCTCCTTTCTTGCCATAATCATGCTTCACACAATCCATCCGTCGATTATTTGGTCTTCCTCTCTTATACCCATCTACATTCGTACTCAAAACTTAAAAAAGACATTAAGGTGTATCCTATATGTAACCAAATCAAGTAACTTGGAACATTATGGTATGGGTACGCCCAAATCTGCTGCTTCTAGTTAAAAAACCCTAACAGGCAATAGACAGGGTGGTGAATTTAGTCGCTGACTGGGGTTTCAAATAGTTCCACCTGAATTAATGGACTTAAATTACGAAATGCGTCAGGATTTCAAATAGTTCCGACTTCAGAAATTATATTATTATTTTCTCCAACTACTCTCATCTATACTAATATTATAAAGCTGAAGAGTTTGCTTATTTGCTTGAACGCGCTAATCTCAGGAACTACTGGTCCGATTTGAAAAATTCTTTAAGTGTTAGATAGCCCATTTATCGAGGAAGGCTATAGGCTATATATCATCGCTACAACCAATAGGAGTGGAGCAGCAATGAAAAATGTTGCGAAAACAGGTAAAATGTGACGCAGACGAAGTTGCCCGGGACAACTAGTATGTAAATAAAATTAACGCTTAAACAGACTTTATAACTAATAACCAAGCTACATAACGACTAATTACCTAAACAAATCAATGAGTGTAGCTAATTAATAGCATAAAAACCTCCTCAATTAACCAGAGGTTGCGTGACGGATACATATCATTGCTTCACGCGTAAAAAAAGTTAACCGTTTGTCTATTGTTAGGTCGAGTACACATTGTTTGGTGAGCGAGAGAAAATCGCAGAATTTTTGTTAAATGCGTTTAGTTTTCCTTTGCTTTTGGGATTGATCTCCGTTATTCTGTTTAAGATGAAGAAGTGCGTAACAAGCAAAAAAGTTAGAATTAAAGATTTTTTTCGTACGATCTTCATTAAAGTGGCCGGAAGAAACTGGATTGCCATGACACATAACCGCCAAAAGTGGAGAGATTTGGAAGAGGCCTACACTCAGCATTGGGTGGCCAAGGGTTGAAGAAGAAGAAGAAGAAGTCGTACAGATGTACTGATGACAGATAGGCGCTCCGTGTTAAATACTTCGCATTGTGCGTGGTTGACTTTCTCACACAGAGAAGGCCGTAGTTCCAGGGTTCTTCAAATTATTTACTTACTTACCAAGTTATCAGCTATGCTTTAAGTGTATTTGTCTGAAGAGTAAATGAAGAGATCCAGTCTTTACCTGAAACAACAAAAACTTTTTTAATTATTTCAAATCGTATCTCCAAAAAGATCGAGCAAAGTACTTCATACATTTTGGTCTATAAGAAAAAAACGTAATTGGGAAAAGCCTAGGTCAGAGAGGGCAATGGTACTTATTACTCCCATGTCTTAGAGCCAGAAATCCGCAGACTTTTGACATTTATTATCCCGTATCTTCCCGTGGGTGTCCTAAGAGGCGACTAAGGGATTTGCCAGAGAACGGGCAGCAGCGTTCTCTGTGCTTTTGTAACAACCGTACTGCGATCGCCATCCCGCCTGCCAAGCGTGACGATTATGGCAAAACCCCCCCTTTGGAGGAGGCCTATGTCTAGCAGTGGATGTCTTTCAGCTGAAATGATGATGATGATGATGACATCCTCTCATAGTTAGGAAGTGGAAGTCCCAGGCTGCTATTGCAAAATTTCTGATGGAAACACTCAGCGCGATCCGTTGAATCGAGCCCAGCCCCCGTATTCTCAAACGCTTTTATTCAATTTCTATTCGCAAAATCTATGAGCGGTTTCAGACCAGTATATTTTTCTGTACGTCATCATCTGCCTAGCCTTTTCCCAACTATATTGGGTTGACTTCCAGTACAACCAGATGCAGAATACCAGTATTTGACATGGAACGACTGACCTCCACAACCCAGTTAGTACTGGGTAATCCATTGGACAGACTGGTTGTCAGACTTTCGGGCCACTGACTACCTGTAACGACTGTCAAGGATCTACAAATGACAGCCGGGACCAACGGCTTAACGTGCTTTCCGAGGCTCGGAGGAAACTCGATATGTAATGATGGTCACTCATCCACAGACCGACCTTGGCAAGCACGGCTTAACCTTGAAGATCGACCCGTGTGGCTGTTATTATTTAGCCACGAGCTCCTCCTAATGCGCACCACAATTGAAACTAGACGAACGAGGGAGTCACTTAACTTTTACATGAGCACACATCTTAATACCGGCTCAGTGAAGCATAAAAAATGATAGTAAAAACACCATAGAACTGTACCTAGTAAGTTTATTAATGTTTTTGAGCAGAGATACGGCGGAAAAGTGGATAGCAATCGATTTGAGATTAAAATGGAGATTTGGATTATTTATTAGTTTTCAGGCTTCAAAATTTCGTGAAGACGAAGTATCAAGATCATTATGAGTTTAGAAGCAAATTCATCATCATCAGCCTATGTTCCCACTGCTGGGACACAGGCCTCCTCTCTATGAAAGGGAGTGGGCTGTAATCCACCACGCGGGCCCAGTGCGGGTTGTTAGATGTCACATGTCTTCGAATTTTTAGTTCTAGAACATACCGGTTTCCTCAGGATGTTTTCCTTCACCGTTTTTAAGGGCAACGGTGATGAAATAAATTACAGAAAGTAATGCGCCTGCCTGGGTTCGAACCCTCGGCTCGTAAGTCGGGGATACCGCCACTGGGCCACTGCTGCTCTACATGGCAGCAAAAAGCAGTTTGAAGTAAATGCAGCTTATGCTGTGCTGAAATTTGTATTTTAATTCCTTCTTCCTTCCTAGGATTTCAGAAAGAGGCCTAGGATTTGGATTGGACAAAACAGGCAACGATAAAAATACTTTTGTCTCTCTTAACCTTATTAAGGCTCTTGCCTAGGTTGGTCCGTGGATGGGTGACCACCCATTACATATCGAGTTTCCTTCGTGCCTTGGAAAGCACGTTCAGCCGTTGGACCCGACTACTCTTCATTATGTCAGAATTTCTGAACAGTCTGCTTGCCTTATGGGCTCGACTTGGCCCTTACTAGGCACGCCATCCTGTTGGCCAAAATCCGTTCTCAGGGCCAAACAGACCACTAACAAGAGCAGACCCCCATCTATATATACTAATAATCTATATCTATACTACTAATAATAAAGCTGAAGAGTTTGTTTGTTTGCTTGCTTGAACGCGCTAATCTCAGGAACTACCGGTCCGATTTGAAAAATTCTTTCAGTATTAGATTGCCCATTTATAGAGGAAGGCTATATATTATCACGCTACAACCAATAGGGGCGGAGCAGCAATGAAACATGTTGCGAAAACAGGGAAAATGTGACGCAGACGAAGTTGCGCGGGTCAACTAGTTTTAAATAACAGTGAAGTTCAATGGCGGCCGGTACAAAAAACATCTAGTTTCAATTCAATATCACATATCAAATGTTCCAGTCATCCTAAATCAATCATCATGTCAATGAACGGCAGAAATAAGGATCTCGAATAAAAAACACGATCACAATATAACAACTTCTCGACAGTCGACACTCAGAAGAAATAAAACGCTGTCATATCGACTAAACAGTTAAAAAACCTCTCAAAAATGAACCTTAAAACCACGCAATAAGAAATAAATCTTTAAAAAAACCTATACAGGGAAACATTAACCTGACACTCAAAAATTAACCTTGCACCTAAAACATAAGGCTTGAAAACAATTGCAATCTTCAATCAACAAGGATCGATCTAATTTGTATTGTAAATTCAACTTTTAATAAATTGTCGGATCAGGTGCGGGTCATCCAACGCAATCACATGTTGGACGACGCCGCACTTGATAGGCTGCGCTCAGAGGTACTGAGCAACCGTATCATCTTGACTTCTTCACAAACCACGACACAAACAAGTTTTACTAATGATGCCATACCACCGCGGCCCAATTTTACTAGTGTAGAGGAAGATGATAGGGTTGCCACGGTAAGTAGCCAGTGCAACGACCAATTGAGGAGTGCTCTGGAAGATGCGCTTCGCGAGTATCGATCCACTCCTACCGAACTTAGACCACGATTACCACGGTTACCCATGCATAAGAAAAATAGGGCGCTGGTGTGTGCCTTGGACTCGCAACTCAAAAATATTTTTGAGAGTAGTGAGAACCTCGTTGATACGCACTCGATCTTGTATTGTGGGGCTGTAGCGGCTTGTCGTTTAGCTAACGTCAAATTCCCAAATTTTGACGTAGCTACTCGACCAAAACCAGCCGTACCAGCTTGGCAACGCAGGATCGAGTGCCGTATCGACGGGGCCAGGGTACTCATCGGCAAACTATACTGCTTCAGGGAGGGCAACACACGACCACGTGTGATGCGCTTTGTGAGGCGGGCATTCTTGGGGACTGGAATCAGTCCTCAAGAATACATGTCCCGAGTCACAGAGCGCATCGACTTCCTGAAGCAGAAAGTTTATGCATGGGCGAACCGTATTCGGCGGTATAAGCGCAGGGTTGATCGGTACTCCCAGAATCGCATGTTCCGGAGCGATGAGAGGTGGGTATACAGAGATTGGGAGCGACCCGAACAAAATGTGACAGACGTATGCCGTCCAGATGATGCTGCCACTAGTTCATTCTGGCGCAACATCTGGTCGGTGCCCGTCTGTCATACTGAGGCTGACTGGATGCGAGATGTCGAGCGAATGTGTGAATCTATCCCAGAAATGGATGAAATTCTAATAACGCCGTTAGATGTAGCCAGAGCAGTTCGTCCGTTACCGAACTGGAAGTCTCCGGGACCGGACGGACTGCACAACTTCTGGCTTAAATGGCTGAGTAGTTCACACATTCGCCTGGCATCTCAATTCCAGTCATGCTTAGAGTCTGGGTCGCTACCAGAGTTTCTTACAACGGGTGTTACCCACCTGCTTCATAAGTCAGGTAGTCCTGCGGAACCCAAGAATTATAGACCGATCACGTGTTTGGCGACGGTTTATAAACTTCTTACATCCATTTTGAGAGTGAAAATTACCAGACACATCGATAGTAATTCCATTATGTCGGCCTCTCAAAATGGATGTAGGAACGGGTCCCGTGGTACTAAGGAGCTACTCCTCATCGACATGGCCATTAGCCAACAGGTTCGTCGATCTCGCAAGGATCTGTCGACATGTTGGATAGATTACAAGAAGGCCTACGACTCTGTGCCACATACATGGCTCATGAGGGTGCTGGAGTTGTACAAGATTGATGCAACTCTACGCGCCTTCCTTGAGTCGTGTATGAGGCAGTGGAGGACGGTCCTTCGATATCCAGGATGTCGACAGATCCAGGGGAACGATGAGCCTGTATGGATTAAACGGGGAATATTTCAGGGCGACAGTTTGAGTCCTCTGTGGTTCTGTCTAGCCCTGAATCCTCTAAGCACATTGCTGGAGGATTCAGGTCTAGGCTACCGGTTGAGGAGAGGTGGTCAGGTCATATCTCACCTTCTTTACATGGATGATCTGAAACTCTTTGCCCCCAGCAAATTGCAACTGATGGAGCTACTGAAAGTAACTGAAAATTTTAGTAGCGCCATCAGGATGGAATTTGGTGTGGACAAATGTGCAGTCATGTATGTAAAGCGAGGGGAGATTATGGAATCCGAGGGACTTCAGCTCTCTGACTCCATACACCTAAGATCCCTTTCCTCATTCGAAAACTATAAGTATTTGGGTATGTCGGAAGCGTTAGGCATTAACGTAGCTGACATGAAGCAATCGTTGAGGGAGCGCTTCTTTGGTCGCCTGAAGAAGGTACTAAATAGCCTTCTTTCGGGCGGGAACAAGGTGCGCGCCATCAACGGTTGGGTCATGCCGGTTTTAATGTACTCTTTCGGCATACTCAAATGGACTCAAACCGAACTGGACGCCCTGGATAGGAGAGTTCGTACACTGCTGACCGCAAACCGGATGCATCACCCACGATCATCGGTGATGAGACTGTACATCCCGCGGAAGTGCGGGGGTCGAGGCTTTTTAAACGCGAAGACCCTCCACAACCGCGAGGTGTGCAGCCTCAGAGAATATTTTTTAAAAACAGAGGTGGGTATGCACCGGGATGTGGTCGCAGTGGACAAGGCACTCACCCCGCTGTCCATGGCTAAAGAGAACTGGCGCAAACCTGTAATACTGACTACCGATGACCGCAAGGAAATATGGCAAGGCAAGGTTCTTCACGGACGATTTTACCAGGCTCTTCATGGGCCCGATGTAGATTTTCTAGCGTCCGTGTCCTGGTTACGTTTCGGCGACCTCTTTGGGGAAACTGAAGGTTTTGTCTGTGCGATTATGGACGAAGTTATGCTGACGAACAACTACCGGAAACATATTATGAGGGACGGGACGGTGGACGTGTGTCGGGCATGCCACCGTCCGGGTGAGTCCATCAGACATATTATTTCTGGTTGTTCTCGTCTGGCTAACGGCGAGTACTTGCACAGGCACAACCAAGTGGCCAGGATTATTCACCAGCAACTTGCCTTGAAATATAAACTTGTGGAATCTGAGGTACCGTACTACAAGTATGTGCCCGACCCAGTTCTCGAGAAAGACCATGTCACGCTGTACTGGGATCGGCCTATCATTACTGACAGGACTATTGTTGCCAATAAGCCTGACATAGTGGTGATAGACCGATCAGCGCGCCGCGCAATGATAGTCGATGTTACCATCCCACATGACGAAAACCTCGTGAAAGCTGAGAAAGAGAAACAGATAAAATATCTCGACTTGGCTCACGAGGTTGTCGATATGTGGAATGTGGACTCGGCTATCATTGTGCCGATTGTCGTAACGGCCAATGGCCTTATGGCCAAGAGCCTCGACGAACATCTGTCGAAGCTCTCACTTGGCAGTTGGATCAAGAGCCAGATTCAGAAGGCGGTACTCCTCGATACGGCCCGCATTGTGAGGAGGTTCCTGTCTCTGCAGCCCTAACCACCGGTAGCTTGGACCCTGCTCCCGACACCGGCGGAAAAACCTATTTTTTATATTTTTAAATGTTTTTTTATTCTTTTTGTTTTTTAAGAAATATTTAAAAATGTAATTAATAAGATGAAAAAATGAATAAAGGTATAATAATAAAATAATAATAATAAAGGCGGGCATTTGCGGGTACTGATATTAGTCCTCGAGACTATATGTCCCGTATCACAGAGCGCATCGACTTCCTGAAGCAGAAAGTGTATGCATGGGCAAACCGTATCCGTAGGTATAAGCGGCGGGTGGAACGATACACTCTGAGTCGCACATTCCAAAGAGATGAAAGGTGGGTTTATAGGACTTGGGAGCGACCGGACCAAGGTGTGTCTGACACGCGCTTACCGGATGATGACGCCCTGTGCTCATTCTGGCGCAGCATCTGGTCGGTGCCTGTCAGCCACACCGAGGGTGAATGGACTCGGGTGGTCGAGCGAGTGTGCGATCCAGTTCCAGAAATGGGGGCTATCACTATCAGCCCCCAAGACGTAGCTCGTGCAGTCCGTCCGTTACCTAACTGGAAATCTCCAGGGCCGGACGGGCTGCACAACTTTTGGATTAAGTGGATCCAAAGGTCGCACGCTCGCTTGGCGGCCCTATTCCAGTCAGCCTTAGAGTCAGGGTCGCTGCCCGAATTCCTGACTACTGGAATAACTCACCTGCTCCATAAATCGGGTAGTACTGCGGAGCCCAAAAACTATAGACCGATAACCTGTCTCCCGACAGTGTATAAAGTTCTTACATCCATTTTGAGAGCTAAAATTAGCAAACACATTGATGACAATTCGATCATGTCCGCTTCTCAAAATGGATGTAGGAACGGGTCCCGCGGTACTAAGGAGCTGCTCCTCATTGATATGGCCATTAACCAGCAGGTTCGGCGTTCCCGAAGGGATCTGTCGACATGTTGGATAGACTATAAGAAGGCCTACGACTCGGTGCCACATACATGGCTCATGAGGGTGCTAGAATTGTATAAAGTTGATGCAACTCTGCGCACCTTCCTGATGTCGTGTATGGGGCAATGGAGGACAGTCCTTCGCTATCCAGGATGTCGGCATATCCAAGGGAACAGCGAACCGATAAGGATAGAGCGAGGTATTTTTCAGGGCGATAGTTTGAGTCCGCTTTGGTTCTGCTTAGCCTTGAATCCTCTAAGCACGCTGCTGGAGGATTCAGGTCTGGGCTTTCGGTTGAGGAGAGGTGGTCAGGTTATATCTCACCTTCTTTACATGGATGACCTGAAACTCTTTGCCCCCAACAATTTGCAACTGATGGAGCTACTGAAGGTAACAGAAACTTTCAGTAGCGCCATCAGGATGGAATTTGGTGTGGACAAATGTGCGGTCATGCATGTAAAGCGAGGGAGGATTGTGGAATCTGCGGGAACCCAGCTCTCAGATTCCATAAATCTAAGATCCCTCTCAGCAACCGAAACCTATAAGTATTTGGGTATGTCGGAAGCGCTGGGCATCAATGCTGTTGACGTGAAGCAATCGTTGAAGGAGCGCTTCTTTGGCCGCCTGAGAAAAGTCTTTAATAGTCTTTTATCAGGCGGAAATAAGGTGCGTGCCTTCAATGGTTGGGTCATGCCGGTTTTGATGTACTCTTTCGGCGTTCTCAAATGGACTCAAACAGAACTAGACGCCCTGGATAGGAAGGTCCGTACATTGTTGACGGCATATCGAATGCATCACCCACGTTCTTCGGTTATGAGACTGTATATCCCGCGGAGTTGTGGAGGTCGAGGCTTTTTAAACGCCAAGACTCTCCACAATCGCGAGATATGCAGTCTCAGGGAATATTTCCTAGAAGCCGACGTGGGGATGCATCGAGATGTGGTCGTGATGGACAAGGCCCTCACCCCGCTCTCCTTGGCTAAAGAGAACTGGCGCAAACCTGCAGTGCTTGACACTAATGACCGCAGGGAAGTATGGCAGAGTAAGGAGCTTCACGGACGCTACTTCAGTGCCCTGCATGGGCCTGATGTAGACCATGCAGCGTCAGTAGCCTGGCTACGTTCCGGGGAACTCTTTGGAGAAACCGAAGGTTTTGTTTGTGCAATTATGGATGAAGTTATGATGACGAATAACTACCGGAAATTTATTGTGAAGGATGGCACGGTTGACATATGTCGGGCATGCCACCGTCCGGGCGAATCGATCCGTCACATTATCTCCGGGTGTTCTCGTCTAGCTAACGGAGAATACTTGCATAGACACAACCTTGTAGCCAGGATTATCCATCAGCAACTTGCTCTGAAATACAGCCTTGTGGAATCGGAAGTGCCGTACTATAGGTATGTGCCCGACCCAGTTCTCGAAAATGGCAATATCACACTGTATTGGGATCAATCCATCATCACTGACAGGACTATTGTAGCCAATAAGCCTGATATAGTGGTGATGGATCGATCAGAGCGGCGCGCAATGATTGTTGACATAACGGTTCCACATGACGAGAACCTCGTGAAGGCCGAGAAAGATAAACAAATCAAGTATATTGACTTGGCTCGCGAGGTTGTCGACATGTGGCCTGTTGACTCAGCGATCATTGTGCCGATAGTCGTATCAGCCAATGGCCTAATTGCCAAGAGCCTCGACCAATATCTGATGAGGCTCTCGTTAGGCAGCTGGATCAAGGGCTTGATTCAGAAAGCGGTACTCCTGGACACGGCTCGTATTGTTAGGAGGTTCCTCTCTCTGGAGCCCTGACCGCCGGTAGCTTGGACCCTGTTCCCGATACCGGTGGGCTACAATTTTTTATATTTTTAAATGTTTTTTTATTTTTTATTATTTATAAGGAATATTTAAAAATGTAGCAAATTTGTACATAGAAATGAATAAAGGGAATAATAATAATAAATTTAATTTATTTCTCTCTTCATCATAAACAGTACAGTCAAAATATCACTACATAGAGACTGGTGTCTGTTTTAGGTAAAACCTGTATTACAGATCACCAGGCGACCCTCCGTCGGACATTTATCTTATATAACATACGCACAATTAAATGAAATTAAGAAATAATCTAATTCAAATTGAAAATTGACTTAACTAAAAAAACTAAACTAAAATTGAAATAAACTTTATTCCTAAACAATAAACACTGTCACAAGAAAACACTTCCAAGAAAAAGCTACAATGTATTTCCAACCTTACTCATTAGACTTAAGATAGAAAACACTAGTTACGTAACAAGTACCAGTAAGTAAGTGTTACCATATGAGAAAAATGCGTTTCCCATGCATTGCAGGCGACAATGCGCGGAAGTTGACACGCGTCGCGCGTCACGATGTGTTTTGTGTATTTATCGTGGTTACAAAAGAGGGTAAGCAGAACTCAAGGCATTGAGTGTAGTTGACAATAATCATATCGATAACATTCAAGTAATTGTCAAAGATATTGGAACTTGAACTGTAAAACATTGACAATTCTTAGGGGTACTTGGATTTTTCCCTCGGGATTTTTTATAACTATTTTTAGATTTCAATAGCAGCTCCGGAGTCTGGATTTGTGCCCGGTTGACCGCAATAGGCTCGCCCGCTATTACATGGGACTTAAACGTAACTTGCGAAATAGAGATGACTTGTTAGGTACAACTCTGCCTAGCCCTTCAGGGATTGCAATGCGTGATATTATTTTATGTAAATCTTAGGGGTTCAGGCCCTTAAGAACTGCCTTTTGACTAACAACAAAACTTGATCGAGCTGTTTCCCAACCGTAAATCATCATCATCATAATTCTCTTGCCCCTACTCTCATCCGAATCTAGTTGTGGTCGGCGCCGCATATCTTCTTCCATACTTCTCTATTACTCACCATCTCAGCAGTCCCTTTCTACCCATATCATCTTTCACATAGTCTATCCATCGTTTCTTTGGTCAATAAACAAACCGTACTTTTTCTCCTCAGCCAATATGCAAATTCACATCAATTGAACTTGCATATTGGCTGTGCCGAATAATGCCAATCTGAAAATGTGGACAGCACCCCTGAGAATAGGAGCAACAAATACAAATTCTAATCTAGATTTGAGCTTAAAATCTAGACCACAAACTACCAATGACCTAGATTAGTCAGGCAGACTGACTCGAATTAAATTAAGGTCCCAATAGAGATTTGCATACCTGTCAGAAGTTGTAAACTTGTAACAGCTAAGAACAGGGAACCTTCGTATCGAGAACAGCTTACAAAAAAGTGCTGGTCGAAGACGTAACCACCTCGACCTCTTTTTAAGAATTCGGTTTAAAAGTAAGCCAATCAACAATGTTTGTTAAAGGTGGAAACTTTGTACCCCAAGGTAGATTTAATTAGATAATTTGAATAGCAAATCAGTCAGGAATCAACTCGTCATAAACAATGAGAGATGACAATACAAGTAGAAGAAAACTAGTAGAAGTATTCAACTGCATACGGTTAGACTGGGAGCCGACCCCAACATATCAAAATATTTTTATTTCACATAGGCCTACATGGGCGCTTATAAAACGCCGACAAAAGGTGCACAGTTCGGGTTGGTCGTTTCCTATGGAGAAGAACAGGCAAGAAACTCCATGATTACTTGTGCAAAGGCTAGGCAGATGATGATGAAGAGTAAAATAATAATCGCCGCAACTCAGATCTATTTGGTGTCTAGTCCAGAACAGCACATAACACCAACCCAACCATTCCACAAACTGACTTTGGGCTTGTACACAAAACTCCGATTCGTCGACGCACCGTATGTCGTTGTGAATTTGCATCGCGCCGATTTGTAGTTTTGTGTAGAAGCCCTTTATGAGAACCACGTTTATTCACACTCACCGCATGCAATGCACGCTAATACATAATAATACGCGGAAGTTTACTCACGTCACGCTTACTGCGCTTGCGTGTCGGTAATACACGTCGTGCGTTTGAACTACGGGAGCTGGTGCGGTAGCAAGATCATGGACGAAGTTTGTTTTGTAGAAATGTTTATAGTTTGTAGTTGTGGAAGAATAGCATAGCGCTCCCACTTTTTTTCCACATTAAATGGACCTACGTACTCATGACTTCAATCTTGTCCGGAGGATAGAGATGAGGGTGACGATGGATCGTGTTAACCCAAAGGAAACCTATTAACTCGCGACTTAAAAATATTGGGGTCGTCTGAACTCTGCATAACCGACGCAGGCAGGGAATTCCACTCCTAGTCTGAGCGCATTATAAAAGATGTAGCTTAGCTAAGCGCTTCGTGCGAATGTGTTGTCATCGACAAGTTATGGGTCACAACCTGCTGTCAGTTACGTAGTCCGTCAGTGTAAGTCTGGACTTCACTTCTGGTACAGAGGCTTCCTACCTGTAAGACAAGCCCAGCGGTGGATTATACTAATTTTCTGTTTAGTTAGTGCAAGGGGCTTAAAAATGAGACTTCCATTGAGTAGGTTAAAATAGGAAAAAAAGTTAACCGAAAAGACAGGTCGCATAGACACTACTTCGTAGTAACGAGAACTTACCCGATTTTAAACAAAAATACTGACAATTTAAATGCCAAAAATCCGCTGTTTTGTTGTATTTTATTTCTTTGGAATAACACTGTTAATTTTGGTCCCTCAATGTCCGTGTATAAAATTCTTAAATAATCATGACTGCCTCTCAAAACGAAATCAACAAATCAAAATTGGCAAGTACTTATTATACGAGAAAACCGGTTCAACTTTCGCCTGGCCTAAGAAATAAGTGGCGAGTTCGCGACCTCGGTTTTTGGACACAAAAAAAAAACATCTATAGGTCAACGACTTTATTCGGGTTATTCAAGATAAGATAGCCACAAGACGCTCATCATCTGCCTAGCTTATTTCCCAACTATGTCGAAGTCGGCTTCCAGTCTAACCGGATGCAGCTGAATACCTGTATTTTACATGGAGCGACTATCTGACCTCAACAACCCAGTTAGTACTGAGTAAATACGATATTCCTTTGTAAGACTGGTTGTCAGATTTTCGGGCCTGTAACGACTGTCAAGGATCTACAATGACAGCCGGGACCAACGGCTTAACATGATTTCCGAGGCACTGAGAACCGGTATGTCAAAGATGGTCACTCTTCCACAGACCAACCTCGGGAAGCGCGGTTTAAACTAAAGATAGACGAGTTCAGAAATAAAAAAAATACATTTATACACAGAATGATAAATGTCGTTTAAATACACTTAAAACGTTTATCTACCTGTCAATGATTCTCAAAGTAGATAAAACGTAAATATTGTAGCGCACGTGGGGTTATTTAGCTTCTATATCTGGCAACACCGTCGCCCTACGGATGCGTTCGGAATAAATTAAAGTAATTGATCGCGTTCGTGACATTTAATAGCGTATTATTTTATACGTTTAGACTTTATGATGTAAGATTGTTGGTGCATTATAATTTCATGCTTATTAGAGAAGTAGTTAATATGATATATGCCTCTGTATATCTAAATGTTTCGTAAAAGGCGCCTCATATTATGTCAAGATGGCGCCTTCCTTTCTGCTAACAACTTACTTTGAATATAATATTTGACGCAATGATTCTAATATCAGTTTATGAACTGAAGTGTTCAATAAACCTACGTTAGACATTCTTATGATGATAAGAAAATAATTAAGACGTCGAAATGCTATCGCCATAGTTATTTCCTGTCGAAAATAGCATTGCCCCCCGTGGTGGTATTACATCTCTCAAGAATAAACTGACTGACTGAGTAACGTCCTATTCCCTCGCCCAGGTCATGGTCAGCCAGATGTCATCCGTTCAGTCGTAGAGCGTGAAGAGGTACAGACCGACAGACAGTCAGAGTTACATCTTTATTTATAATGTTAGTAAGAATAAGACATGCCTACCTCAGCCATCGGTACTTTTAGTTTTACATGAATCGACTGCCTTATCTGACCTCCATAACCCAGTAGCTAGGTAATACGACTTTTGGCTTCTGACTACTCGTAACGACTGTCAAAGATCTACAAATGACAGCCGGGACCAACGGCTTAACGTGTTTTCCGAAGCACGGAGGAAACTTGGTATGTAATTATGGTCACCCATCCACGGATGAACCTCCGCAACCACGGCTTAGCCTTAAAGTTCAACCCGTGCGGCTGTTATTATTTAGCCACGAGCTCCTACCCTGTCTCTTTACTCTGTAAAACCATATTTGTTACGGCCACGAATCATATTTTAATCAACATACAACCAGACACTAATTGCTTATTGCAAAAAACGTAAGAAAATTTGAATTTCAAGGGTTATCCTGGCGATTAAAGGCGATTAAGGCAAATAAACTTATTTTCTTTCTTTCTTTCTTTCGATTCCCTCTTAACACTGCATAACTCATAATTAATATTAATTCATTAATTAGGAGGATGCATGAAAGATGACTTTTATTTTTTGTTGTAATTTTAAATATGTACTTTATTTAAAATGTTTATCATGGTTTTTCTAAATATGTTTCTTTTCACTGTACAATTACTTGGATTTTCTGTTATATTGTAGATGTCTTTTCAAAAAAAAAAAAAAAAATAACTTAAGAATCTAATACAAGTCCGCCCCTCTCCCAAATAAACCGTCTCCATTGTCCATTACTCAACGCACATTCTAAACTAGATTACGGACCAGATTAACTCGATAATGACTAACAAAAGCTAACAAAAAACCAGTGACTTACGCTTACTATTGTGCAACGGTTACATCGCAACTGAAGCTGTTTTGTTTACGTAAGTGTTTCAAGTAGCTTAGCTTGTGCCATCGCTTCTTGCTTTGATACGTAAATATGTGTGGTTTGGTCGATTATTTAAATCTAAATTACTACTATTGCATAAACCTCTATTATACTAGCGATCCACAACTACTACTTGCAAGCTGGAACAAACCATACATTGTTGTTGGGTGGTTTTGGAGATTAGCGTGTACGAATAAGTGACATGTGAGTTTTAAAATTAAGATAAACAGCCTTTTACGTGCCCACTGCTTGGTCACAGGCCTCCATTCTGTGAGAGGTTGGAGGATGGGCCGTAATCCACCACGCGAGTCTAGTGCGAAGAAAAGTGACATTTACCCAAGATGTCACATTTCTTCCACCGTTCGTTTCTAGGACTTCTTCGTGTCGCTAGCATGACATTTTTAAATATTTTGTTACTCCAAAAGTTTGCCACTTCCACCGCGTCTTCGCTGGCATCACAGAGGTCACTACGGCTGCATGTTTTTGGGCTAAGAGAGCAGGGTAGAAGGTGGAGAGTACTTTGCGAAACAGCTCCACAATCAGACCCTGCTGCTGCACCATTCAGGTAGCTTAACGAGGTTGGAGTTATATATTCCCACTTCAGTCCAGGGACGGTTCAAACATAAGTTGACGGGATTTCATCGAAGAGCACTATTTAAGTGATTAAAACGATAAAGACCCAATTCTTGTGCCTCCAGGCCCAGTCTTTGTCGTTTAGTTGACATAAAAGACCCTCCACGATTGACAATGCTCAATATCGTGAGATACAAGCTGTATAAAAAGATACGACTTGTTTTCATAAATCTTACCGACCGACATCACTAAACCGCTCACAAAACTAGCCTCTCAATCATACCAGTTCCTAAGCCAGTGATTTACTAGTCATTGTGCAACAGTTATTTACACCGCAAAGTTTTCTCTTTGCATAATTCTTAACGACACGTAATGCCTGTGAAGTGTGAACTGTACTTGTCACATCAACTACCAGTTTTGACAGCTACAGGGTTGCCATTGCAAAATAAGTGGACTAAGAATGGGGAAAATTTTAAAGTTAATTGACATGCAATTTTTGATTGTTTTGCGTATCTTCCCTACTACTCTTTTTGTCCTCCCTCGTCAAAGATTTATTAAAGCATACAGCATCATCATCTGCCTAGCCTTTTCCAAACTATCTTGGGGTCGGCTTCCAGTCTAAAAAAAAATGTGTGTGGATTTGACAGAAGTTTTCTTTTTAAACATTTTTAAAAGAGCCGTACGACACAAACCTTAATACGAACTTTTTCGACTTAACTCCTATATAAAACCAACCAAATAACAATACACACAAAGGTATACAAACAAAGCACGTTTCGATCACACAGACATATTTCTCCATTGCCTTATAACCATTCATTTACGTGGACTGATAATGAACTAAGTTATTAAGCACGTAGTGTTGCCTAACTTTGGTAAATGTCGCCAGACTGTCTATACTCTCTTATAGTAGATTGAACCAATTTGAACTGGTCAGTTTGTGGGTCAAGATCCATATCAATAATGTTAAAACTTGTCGAATATGTCAGCTCAGCCAATGCAGTCAACAGATGGACACAACCCTCTCATACAGTGCGTCACGTAACTTATTCTATGCATTCGTCGAGTACCTGATGGTACCAAAAACTTTTTGCAAAAAATAACCGACTTTCGAAACACTAAATAGTGGAAAATAACTTTACTTTCAGAACCCAGTGACTTTGTTTGTTTCATTGACTTTTTGTCGCAGACTTCCGAAAGAAAATTCCAAAATCGTTTTAACGTAAATTAGGCTATTTTTATTATAGAAAACAAAAATAGGGTTCTAACCAAAAATATATCCCATATCATCCCGTGGGTGTCGTAAGAGGCGACTAAGGGACTTGCCAGAGAATGGGCAGCAGCGTTCTCTGTGCTTTTGTAACAACCGTACTGCGATCGCCAACCCGCCTGCCAAGCGTGGCGATTATGGCAAAACCCCCCCAAAATGTCAATGTTGCGACACTTGGGGGAGGCCTATATCCAGCAGTGGACGTCTTTCGGGCTGAAATGATGATGATGAACTAAAAATATTAAATACCCTTGATATCTTTAACAAAATCTAATTCAAAAAGGTACAAAGGCTGTGGGGTCTGAGTGAGGAAATTTTTAGTTGACGTTCCTCGTGACCCAAGGGCTGGCTTTTACTTTGGCCAGAGGCTAAGTATTACCGTACAACGTGGCATATTACCAGCTGATAGCGATGAGCAGGAGTTTTTTGACGCCCTTTTATACTTTATTGTTATTTTACTTATTTAATTTATTAGTATAACAACGCGTTCAGGGGTTTGTTGGGGCTCCCATGGCAGTGCAGTGCGTCCGGCATGTTTGCCGACCACAGCACGCAGGGCTTCCAGGCGGTGCTTCGCAAAAGAACGGCGTCTCTGTGGTCTCGGATAAAAAGTAGCACCAAAACGCTCCTGAGCGTGGTGTCGGACAGAGTGGACAGCCAAATCCTGAGGCATTGGTCGCTCACCCATGTCCAGAATAATATTTATTTTAAATTTTACTAACGTAGCTGTATGTATCTGCTTACTACCATAATATGGACTTAAGTGTATCAATTAATGTGTGCCTAGTCTGAAATAAATATCATCATCATCATCATTTCAGCCGAAAGACGTCCACTGCTGGACATAGGCCTCCCCCAAGTGTCGCCACATTGACTGGTCCCGTGCGACTCGCATCCAGCGGATCCCCGAAACCTTCACCAGGTCATCGGTCCACCTAGTGGGAGGCCTTCCAACGCATCGTCTCCCGGTTCGCGGTCGCCATTCCAGAACTTTTCGGCCCCATCGGCCATCTGTTCTGCGAGCAATGTGCCCTGCCCACTGCCACTAAATATATATAATGAAATAAATATATTCTATTCTATTGGTTTGTTTATATTTGAATTGAATATTACGTAGAATAGAAGGCATAATGCAGTGTAAAAAGTAAAAACGAGTTGTTAAGGGAAGTAATTACCATCATGCGGACAAAGTTCGCGGTGCACAGCTAGTTTATAGTATAACTCATAAGCTGAAGTAAACCAAGAGTCCGCTCTATGAATAATATAGATGTTTGCTACTGTTTACAAAACATTAATCAATAATAAAAGAAAACATGAGTCAATCCTTTCAACTCCATTGTTCGTTAGTCAATGACCGCCGCATACTCATACTTTTATCATTTCTATCTTGAATTCTTCTGCTTTTCTCGTGTCATCATCATCTGCCTAGCGTTTTCCCAACTATGTTGGGATCGGCTTCCAGTCTAACCTCATGCAGCTGGATACCAGTACTTATTTTACGTGAAGTGATTGCCTATATGATCTATCTATTTGGCCATGTGTTGCGGAGGAACGAGGAAAATGTCGTGAGAAAAGTTTTCAGTTTGTAAGCGGTGACTGAAAAGTTCCGTATGGTGTCGGACGTAAAGAATAGCACCATCCCATGTTCCCGTGGGTGTCGTAAGAGGCGACTAAGGGATTTGCCAGAGGCATGGGCAGCAGCGTTCTCTGTGCTTTTGTAACAACCGTACTGCGATCGCCAACCCACCTGCCAAGCGTGGCGATTATGGCAAAACCCCCTTATGTCAATGTGGCGTTGGGGGAAGCCCATGTCCAGCAGCGGACGTCTTTCGGCTGAAATGTAGAATGATGACGTGAAGCGATTGCCTATATGATCTATCTATTTGGCCATGTGATGCGGAGGAATGAAGAAAATGTCGTGAGAAAAGTTTTGAGTATGTAAGCGGTTACTGAAAAGCTGTGTGGTAATCGGTTAGCTTGGTATGAGCATGTCTTGTGGAGGAATGAGGAAAGTATAAGGATGGGTATGAGAGTAGAGGAAGACCAAAGAAACGGTCTATGGACTGTGTGAAGGATGATATGGCTAAAAATGACGTGTCTGATGAGATGACCAGTAATAGCGAAGTATGGGAGAAGACATGCTGCGCCGACCTCAAATGAATTAGGATATGGGCAAGAAAATGATGATTCCCTATGTGATCTCTACCAACCAGTTACCAATACTACTCGGTAAGTCTGTTTATCTGACAAAATGGCCGACCACACCTGACTACCAGCATACTTCAGGCGTAGCCGCACTCAAAGTCTAGTTACTACATAATGTCTTATTTACTACATAAATAATACATATTTAAAAAAGCAATGAAACTATTTTTAGTACGCGCGTTCGCGGCGAAATAATATTTTGCGCTCGATCGGTGAAATAAAAATAATCTAGTACTGCGAAATATTTTTATATCGTAAATCTATAAACGCTGCCTGGAGCTACATGAAATAAATATTAACTTTAAAAAATATACATAAATTCAATGTTGGGTTCATCATCATCATTCATCATTTCAGCCCAAAGGACGTCCACTGCTGGACATAGGCCTCCCCCAAGTGTCGCCACATTGACATAAGGGGGGGTTTTGCCATAATCGCCACGCTTGGCAGGCGGGTTAGTGATCGCAGTGCGGTTGTTACAAAAGCACAGAGAACGCTGCTGCCCATTCTCTGGCAAGTCGCCACACCCACGGGAAGATATGGGATGGTGCTATTCTTTACGTCCGACACCATACAGATATGTTGGGTTCTCCATTTATAAATTCACAGCTGAGTCTGAAACTGAACATCACGTCTTTAATCTCTGAAAGGTTTGACAGAAGTGCAGCTATGAGACCAGCTTATTTTGCATGATATGTATAATAATGAGGAGTAGTGATGGGCGGTGGATAAATTCTCGGAAGATAATTACTCGAGTATTTATCCGAAATGGATAAATACTCGTTTTCAACCATTTTTATCTGATATTTACTCAAAATGATGGATATTTATATTTTTTGCGAATCGGATGGTTATTTTTTTAAATTTAATGACTAGTATTGTTATTTGGGCTTTCGAAAATACTACACTATTACATTATTACTTTTGATGTCAAAACGAAATAACGTGGTTCTTAATATACCCTATCCCAGCCACCTTTTGTCCCGTTTCTTTTTTTTTTTATTCCCGTTTCTTATCTTGCCCTCCACCCCCGCACCGCATACTGTCCGTGTAGTGCCCAGGTTTCGTAATGCCAAACTGTATGTTACCACAGACATCCATAGTCTGTGCTGGACCGCTTGTGTATTGCCAAACTGTATTTTACCACAGACACGGGTTGAATGAATGAAAAGCATAGTACATACTGGCACAGACAATGTCTGTGTTGAAAGACATTTTGCTTAAGAGTATTAGAACGCAATACATACGAGTACAGACAACCACAATGTCATTTTAATGTGAAACTAAAACCAAAAATTGTACATTACGCTATCCTATTAAAGCAAACTCCAAACCACAGCTCCAAACTAAGGCGTTGTCGACGTAGCCCCGCTACGCGGGGCTCCTATTCCTGTTTGCAGGGTTTACAGTAACCTAACACGAAGGGGATGTCGGGGTCTTAGTTCGGTCGCTCCGCTCGCTCACTAGACCCCGCCATCCCCTTCAAACCTAACCTGTCCGAGTCGGGGTGCCCAATGTCCCGAGCTCGCTTCGCTCGCTCTTGCATCCTAAGTTCTCCTTAATGTGTTTCACTACGCTGCCAAATCCTTTGCTCTGCACTCGTACGTAGTTTTCTTTGAAAAGGACGAGCATAATGTACACTAATACAGAGAATGTATATGTTGAAATACATTTGGCTCTTTAGTGTAACGAGCACTAAGCGGTCCAGCACAGACTATGTATGTCTGTGGTAACATACATTTTGGCAATACGCACCCAGGTTTGCGTCATAAAGAGCGCACACGCATGTAAGTTTTACAACAACATAATATCTTCGGGCTTGTTTATTGTTTTTGAAGTTGTGTTAAAACGTTTCAAGGTAAGTTAAATAATTTGAATTGTGTTAATCCAAATGGTAACTTGGGTAGTGTTATAGTGATTGAAAACCAATGTTTATTGTGTTATTAAAAATACTTTTATAAACTCTTACGAATTTGTAACCTGCTTTATTCCCGATGAGCTAGAAACTTGTAAATTCGAACATAACTTAGAATTAGATGACAATACAATTTACAGTTGTGTCAATTAGTGTAGATTGTTGCATGTTTATTTTTATCTAAGAGAGTGGTGAAAAAAAAGTGACGACGTGAGCTTTCCATCACCATGTCCAGTACAGACAGATACTGATGAAAAATCATTGGATTTGAGAGAATCGGGAAGTGAATTCCAGTTTGTAAATTGCTTTTCTGATAATGGTGAACAAGCGTCTAATATGGATAGTAGTTAATTTAAGAAAATATCAGTAATTAGCAGAATATTCATAAGTGCAGTGAATTGTTGTTACAATATTGTCATATTGTTAAAGTGATCTACATTTAACACGAAAAGGATTATGATTGTATGGGTCTGTTGTTATTTTAGTATTTTTCTCTACTTATTATGTCATTTTCCATTATTACACTGATTTAAGTAACAAATTTTGTGATTAACTTTATATTGCTTGTGCTTGACGAAAATATCCATGATTGAGTATTACAGGCTTTTTGTTATTATTAAAGTGATAAATAAAGCACGGTACAAAACTGTATTTTCCGATTTTCATTTATTTCAATCCTTTTGCTTGTAAAATAACAACATTTACGTAAGATAACGTAACTAAAACTATAGGTAGTTTTTATCCGCTTTTTGGATAAATACTCGAGTAAAAACGGACATTTATTGAGTATTTATCCATTTTGAGTATTTATCCGGATAAAATCCCAACACTAATGAGGAGCTCGTGGCTAAATAATAACAGCCGCACGGTTCGATCTTTTAGGTTAAGCCGTGCTTGCCGAGGTTGGTCCGTGGATGGGTGACCATAATTACTAACTACCGGGCCCTGAAAACCGTGTAGTGTAATAGTCCTTTAAGTCTACTACACCCTTTCTGTTTATCCCTTCGAGAGAAAAGCGTAAAGACAAAATCACAAATTAAAAACCGTTTTAACTACCGCCAGCCCTATCCAACAATAGTGTTGAGGCATCGCTACGCAAAACCGGTATTTTTATACCAGATACCGGTATTATATGTTAGATTTCTCTCCGCCGTTTAATATTCAGTGGAATACATCGCGGATATATGCCAATGGCACTGCTAATATCATTTCTAAAACGGTGATAGAAATACTGTGTTAGTTTTAATGTTTTATTGGAAGATTTATGCTCCAAGTTGTACTGTGTACTTAGTGGCAAGTTTGTAATTTAATCTTCGATTTCTCTGTAAGCCTGATCGAGTCTGTTTATCTAGATTATCATGGTAGCTTTTGTGATTCATCTAGATAAATAAATAAAATTTCATCTAGAACCAAAAAATAAATAAGTGTATGTTTGTAATTTAAAAATAAAAGCATTTTACTGAATGCATATGAAAGTATGGGGTACTTGCAACAACAAAAAAACATTTTTTTTTAAGTTTTTCTGTCTGTCATTTTGTTCCGGCTAATATCCGAAGCGGCTGGACGAAAATTGTCAGGAGTTTTACTGGCAGGTAGCTAATGTCTCATGGAGAAGAATGGGCAAGAAACTCCATAGACACTGTTGGGAGTCCATTTTTTTCTAATTAATATAGTTGCGGGATTCAAAACTGTTATTTCTCCGGTTTTGTATCGAAGCTTGTCTGGCGGTCCAAAGGTTGGTTTTAGCTTTCAGTAGCTGGCAATAGAGGCGAACTTGCTCCAAAAAAAAAATGACTAATTACTGTCTTATGCACCAGTCCCTTTCATTAAGAGGAGGCCTTCGTCCCAGCAGTGGGAACATTATAGGCTGATGATGATGATGATTGTCTTATGCAACTGTTTCCCGAAAACGCTGTTTTCGGAGTCTTCCGAACCAACCTTTCGGCTTCACGCCCCATTTGTTCGTGATAGGTTACTCATGGTGTCCCTTGACATTTGCTCAACAAATATTTGACGGGGATTTTATACAATGGTACGCCGTTATTGATATTTTTGCCGTAAGTGCAGGAGTCGTTTAAAGGTTAACGATGCAGTTCAGGGTCCAGAGAAACAACGGAGAGGAACAAGTGCCGATAGTGGGCCCCGGTTAGACTAGAAGACCTCAACGTCTGCTCCCCCCTCATATAACTGGACCCGAGGTGGTGGTTCCCAGCAGACTTGAGGCCCGCAGATGCGGACTAACCTGGGATCGTGGAAGGCGCACTAGTCTAGTTCCCATGATCTCCAGTGCAAGTGTGGGAAGGGAATACCTCCTCAATGGTAACTCCGCCCTGGATAGAGAGGAGGGGTCTGTCAGACTTATACTGACTAAATCCACACCGGTGCTCCCTCACACACTTGCGTCGGGGAGCAGCAGGATTTAATGCGATTTCCGCTGCCCGGAACTATACTATTTTAGCCCGCTTTACCGGCGAACCTCGTCCCGAAGGGGAGTGATGGGGTTAGGCTTACATGCGAAGAGAAGAGGCCTGTGTCTTAGCAGTGAGAACGTTATTAGTTTATTTTGATATGCCATACTAAGGGCGTATCTTATTTCCACATTAACTGGGTTGTGAAGGCCAGAAAGGCAGTCGCTAGATTAAAATACTGGTACTCAGCTGCATCCAGCTAGACTGGAAGCCGACCCCAACATAGTTGGAAAAAGGCTTGGCAGATGATGATGGGGCAAAAGTAGGGTAATCGAATGATATCGGTTAAATAAGTAGCTAATAGCTCGTTTGAGTGAAATGGAAAGTAGTTGACCTAATCAATGGATTATTGATGCTTTTCCGGCTTGCTTGCAAGTTAAATAGTTGCGTTAGTCCGTTACAATTTGTTACCGTGCCTGCGTGGTAGATTACAGCCCACTCCCTTTCATAGTGAGGAGGCCTGTGACCCAGCAGCAGCGGAACTGCTATAAGCTGATTATCCTAGCCTAAGCCTATTCAATTAGTTCAAAGAAAAACTAGTCCAATCCGAAAGGTGCATAGGTTATAGGTTGGTTGAGGTCGGCTTCCAGTCCAACCGGAATAAAATAGAATATTTATTTGCGTAAAACATGGAATACAAGGATGTTAAATATAAATCCAGCAGATCGGATCGGATGCGGCTGAATACCAGTATTTTATATGGAGCGACTGCCTATCCGACCACCACAACCCAGTTAGTACTGGGATACCTGTTGGTAAGACGGTTGTCAGACTTTCGGGCCACTGACTACCTGTAACGACCGTCAAAGATCTACAAATGACAGCCGGGATTTAACTTGATTTTTTAAAAAACCAATGCCGTCATACATTTAAAATTAATAAAAAACTCCAAACTCGCTCCACTTTACCCGCCAGATAGATGAGTAACAAAATCAAAAATCCAATCTAGAAAAAAACTAGATTTTCGTCCTCATTTGCTATAACGGTTTTGGTGCTAAAACCACGAATAATAAACATCAATATGAGTTCTTCTAATAGTTCTTATTATATTAGAAAGCTGTTCGTACCGGTTAAGAGTTGGGAGGTTAGCAGAAGTGTTTGGATTTCGTGATAGGGTAGGGGGGACTGTTATCGGCGTTGCTGGTTTTTGTTTGAAACATGTGTTGGTAATTGAATAGGATTGTTCCCTGTTTTATGCGAGTAACTGATCAACTAACTAATGAAATGAGGAATAATTAGGATTTGCTTCGGGAAATTCAGGCATAATTTTCAAGTTTAAATCATCATCAGCCTATAATGTTCCCGCTGCTGGGACACAGGCCTCCTCTCTATGAGAGGGAGTGGCTGTAATCCACCACGCAGGCCCAGTTGGTAATGTCCCATGTCTTCGAATTTTTAGTTCTAGGACATGCCGGTTTCTTCACGATGTTTTCCTTCACAGTTTTTGAGGGCAGCGGTGATGAAATAAATTACACAAAGTAATGCGCCTGCCTGGGTTCGAACCCACGGCTTACTGCTCGTAAGTTGGGGCTGCCTCCATTGGGCCACCGCTGCTCTCGTTAGTTTAAATATAGTGGTAGAATGTTTTGTGTTTTACTTTCAGCAACGTCAGATTCTGAAAGGCATTCAAGGACTTGAGAGGAAGATGATGACTAAGTAAGGAAAGTAGTCGATGATCTGAATGTTAAGCACTATCCTCTGTGAGCCAAAACTACAATATCTTGTCAATGCATGAAGAATATTTTTGTCCTTGTTTCTAGTATCTTAGTTATCATCATCTGCCTAGCCTTTTCCCGAACTATGTTGGGGTCGGCTTCCATTCTAACCGGATGCAGCTGAGTACTAGTATTTTACATGAAGCGACTGCCTATCTGACATCCACAACCCAGAAACTGGGGTAACCAGTAACTATACGCCTTGGTAAGACTGGATGTCAGACTTCTGGCTTCTGACTACTCGTAACGACTGTTAAAGTTGTGTTTAAATGACAGCCGGGACCAACGGCTTAACGTGCTTTCCGAGGGACGGAGGTAACTCGGTATGTGAATATGATCATCCATCCACGGAAAAATCTCGGCCAGCACACACCTTAAAGATCGACCCGTGCAGCTGTTATTATTTAGCCACAATTAAGCTCTTCTTTTAGGTAGTTTATCTTAGTATTAATTTAAAATATTTTCACATATACATACACCTACCACTGTTTATCCCTGCTTCACCCAAAGGTTGACTGGTAGAAAATTCCTATGGTATTAAGTACGCCTCTGTTCTTAGTAATTCAAATGTTAAATAAATACTTAAATAATTATGATAAGACAAAAGTACAGTCACATTTTCAAACAGGAACCAAGCAATGATTCTTATCGCCATACAAGAGGTTTCCCAAGCAAAGATATCGCAAAACAAGTAATATTAACATTCAAAGAGTCACATATTAAAATATGAATGAATCTCAACCGACAACCGTCCACCTCACCTTACAAACCATCGATTCAATAGATTTATAGTTTTATCGTGATATCAAAGTGAAATTACAGACAGGATGTTAATAAAGAATTGATTACGACTGACTGATTGACGGCGACTTGAAAGAAATGATATATGTATGTAAAGACTATTAAATACTTTAATCATATTCAATACCGAGTTTCCTCCGTGCCTCGGAAAGCACGTTAAGCCGTAGGTCCCGGCTGTCATTTCTAGATCTTTGACAGTCGTTACGAGTTTACGAGTAATCAGAAGCCAAAAGTCTGACATCCAGTCTTATTATGGGGTATCGTATTACCCAGTTACTGGGTTGTGGAGGTCAGTTAGGCAGTTGCTTCATGTAAAACACTGGTACTCAGCTGCATCGGGTTAGACTGGAAGCCGACCCCAAGATAGTTTGGGGAAAAGGCTAGGCAGATGACATCACGACACATCAAGCCATACACTTCCAGTATAACATGGACTCGTTTTGCATAGATTGCCAATACATTGAGAGATCCGCATAAACTGGTTTTGTTTAGCTTGAAAACACTACGCTTCACAAAAAACTGTCTTTCTCAATAAACGAACATTCTAAAAGGCCAAGAAATATCTTCTAACCGTTTAAAACTACCGTCATTCACAATTAACCCAAATGACTACATCGTAACAATCACTTTGGTACGGAAATAAAGTTCATTTTTGTCGTGACTCAGAACGAGAATAGACCGTTTGTCAATATGTATTTTTGGATAGACATGGGGGATCAAATTCGGGCTAATTGTGTATCAACGTTGAATACATGATATAACCTCACGACTGTATCAACTGAAAGGCTCGGCAGAAGCGTATAGTACACAAACATCATCTGCCTAGTGCCTAGTCTTATCCCAACGATGTTGGGGACGGCTTCCAGTCTAACCGGATGCAGCTCAGTACCAGTATTTTACATGGAGCGACTGTCTATCCGACATCCACAACCCAGTTCCCCCTCAAACGGGGAAAACCAGCTTCATAATGAGCTGCTCTGTATGGTGTCGGTCGTAAAGTATAGCACCATCCCATATCTTCCCGTGGCTGGGTGTCGTAAGAGCCGACTAAGGGACTTGCCAGAGAATGGGCAGCAGCGTTCTCTGTGCTTTTGTGACAACCTTACTGCGATCGCCAACCCGCCTGCCAAGCGTGGCGATTATGGCAAAACCTCCCATGTTATGTCAATGTGGCGAAACTTGGGGGAGGCCTATGTCCAGCAGTGGACGTCTTTCAGCTGAAATGATGATAATGATGAATGAAGATGGTTTTCCTCGTAACTTGGCAAGTGTAACTTGATAATATGTCATTTTAATGACTTCGTGTTACGGCTTTTTATAAACTACTTCTCACGCAATATTGGTTAAACTTTATTTGCCAAAGCTTCGATAGTTGGTCGTGTTTGATAAGACAATCACTATCAAAACAGCTAACATGATATTTGACAGCAGATTGATTATCTCTGACTATGAGAATAGTTTACCCTTTTACATGTTTGCACATTTGTACAAATTAAGAAGCCAAAACATGTTAGGTAACTCTGGTTTGAAGTACTGTTAGACGTGTTAGGGATATAACAAAACCGTAAATATTTTACCGAATTAAAAAAGAAATGTTCCAGTTATAAGAAAGATAAAAAAAACCGGCCAAGTGCGAATCGAACTCGCGCACCGAGGGCTCCGTACAAAAATTATTAATTTTTTTTTTATTATATGATGTACTTAACTAAAAATTTACGGTTTTCGCAATTTTTCCTTTATCTGTGCTCCGAGGGCTCCGTACAAAAATTATTAAAAATATTTTTATTATATGATGTACTTAACTAAAAATTAACGGTTTTCGCAATCTTTCCTTTATCTGTGCCTTAAGACGTTGCTTCGTACCAAATTTCAAGATCCTGAGTACACGGGAAGTACCCTGTAGGTTTTGATTCCCTTGCGAGTGTCGAAAATTTGCGGAAAATTGCGACATAAACGGCTGTATCTTTTGATTGCGTTGGCTTAGAAGTTTGATTTTTTCACAGCTCTCAGGGACAGAGTATAAACCTGAGTATTTGATATAAAACCCAGCTTGATACCTCCACGCGTTCCTGAGAAAAAGATTATTGACAGACAGACGGACGGACAACAAAGTGATCCTGTAAGGGTTCCGTTTTTTTCCTTTCGAGGTACGGAACCCAAAAAATAAACAGAAACAGGCATTTGTTAAGCTGTAACCGTGCGTTAACGAAGCCATCCAAAGCTTGGTAAAACACAAAACACGGTCAAAACTGACAGCGGTCTACATTTGAGGCGACTTTTTTTAAAACGTACTGTATATTATTTCCAAACAAATATTTAAATGCATCATGCTCCTTCAGCGTGATACAAACAGCACAGCACCTATGCAAAGGAACTCAACGTCATTAAATTCATAGATTCGACCTTCTAACCTAAGCCGGCATTGTTTGTTAGTTCAAAAGACTTGCATTTAATGTACTGACGCACATACTTTCCTTAAGTATGGCACAGAGAATGAAAGAAATAACATAGCATAGGAAATCATCATCTGCGTCTGTGTTTCCGAACGCTTACAACCCTAATCTCTTCAAAGTTAGAGTGAACAAGCTTCTTCTGGGTAAGCTCGTACTATCGTCGACTTTTTCTCTGTGATCTCTGACCTAGACTAGAGTCAAGAGCAAAACCATCGTAACCAAAAAAAAGCATTTCGCTTGTCTGCGAAAAAGTTCATTCAAGTTACATCTTGCTCAAAAATTTGTTCCAGGTCATGCGACGTATGAGAATGAAAATAGACCCATAATCGTTGTAAGCCGTACCATTGGCCCAAATGGCCAGAAACCGCTACAGTCATAACTCATGACCTCACGAGGGATATAGCCACTTCGTTCGTTACTACAATATGATAATAAAAACTCAAATTAACACAGTTTTTAATACCGCTATAGGCCGGTGTTTTGACCTTGACAATGACCAGCCATTCTGTGTGGAATGACTCACTAGTTTCTTTAGGGTTCCGTACCCAAAGGCTCAAACGGGACCTTATTACTGAGACTTCGCTGTCCGTCCGTCCGTCTGTCGCCAGGCTGTATCTCACGAACCGTGATATTTAGCCAGTTGAAATTTCTACAGATTATGTATTTCTGTTGCCGTTATAACAACAAATACTTAAAACAGCATAAAATAAATATTTAAGAGGGGCCTCCCATACAAGAAAGTGTTTTCTTCTTCGTTTTTAGGGTTCCGTAGCCGAATGGCAAAAAACGGAACCCTTATAGATTCGTCATGTCTGTCTGTCTGTCTGTCTGTCCGTCCGTATGTCACAGCCACTTTTTTCCGAAACTATAAGAGCTATACTTTTGAAACTTGGTAATTAGATGTATTCTGTGAACCGCATTAAGATTTTCACATAAAAATAGAAAAAAAACTATTAATATTGGGGTTCCCCATACATAGAACTGAAAACCAAATTTTTTTTTTTCATCTAATCCATTCGTGTAAGGTGTCTATGGATAGGTCTTCAAAAACGATATTGAGGTTTCTAATATCATTTTTTTCTAAACTGAATAGTTTGCGCTAGAGCCACTTCCAAAGTGGTAAAATGTGTGTCCCCCCCCCTCTAATTTCTAAAGTAAGAAGAGGAAAATTCTGAAAATATTCAAGTTTGTAGAACGTAAAAAAAACTATCAACGAAAATTGGTTTCAATAAGATATGATGTTTAGTTTTTGAGATATGGGACTTTTTCATCAAACTGCAGCAGTAACTTTGTTTTTCATTAACATACAATGAAAAACCAATTTAGTTTTGCGGTTTAGTAGAAGTTTACAACTAATACTACTAACTAATGAATGACAGTTCAAAATATTGTTTGGGGCTATGGAACCCTGTGTGCGAGTAAGACTCGCACTTGGCCGGTTTTTTTTATAAATGTGGGTACGGAACCCTTCGTGCGCGAGTCCGACTCGCACTTGGCCGGTTTTTAGGAATCTGTTTATAAGTGAGAACCACGCAGTTTTAACAACGGTTAACGGTTAAGGAAAACCTCATGAGGTCGCCTACCTACATGCATAAACCCAAGCATTTCTCCCAAGGGGGTTGACAAAAACCACAGAACACACCTGCTACAATCCTTGCATACTACTTTTTCTTCTTCCACGTCCATACATCTGATCATACACTCACTCTGGTTGCGAGTACTACGCACCTGATCTTTCTGAAAAACCTTAACCAATAAGATACGTGTATACCAGTAAGATACGTGTACTAGGGCGTCTTCTCCCGGCGTTGGCACTCACATGTGCCTTGTAAATTACCTTTTGTTAGTCGTCTTTCACTCATCTTTTCCACATGAACAAACCATCTCAGCATACTCTTTTCAATTTTTGACACAACATCTTCTTTTTCTTCTTATGCCCAAGCTAAAAGCCAAAGCCAAGTCAGAGATCGTCGAGAAATATCTATTAGGCATGCTGGTTTCCTCACGATGTTTTCCTTCACCGAACCAAGTGATAATTATACTCAGGTAAAACATCATCAAATATCATCATCATCAGAGCAGCGGTGGCCCAGTGGTGGCAGCCCCGACTAACGAACAGTAAGTCGTAGGTTCGAACCCAGGCAGGCGAATTACTTTGTGTAATTTATTTCATCACCGCTGCTCTCAAAACGGTGAAGGAAAACATCGTGAGGAAACCGGCATGTCCAAGAACTAAAAATTCGAAGACATGTGACATCTACCAACCTGCACTGGGCCCGCGTGGTGGATTACAGCCCACTCCCTCTCATTGAGAGGAGGCCTGTGTCCCAGCAGTGGGAACATTATAGGCTGATGATGATGATGATGATGATGAAAACATCATCACCATCATCTTCCTGACCTTGTCCCATCTTACTTGGGGTCGCGTCGACTCAACACGTTTTCTTCTTCAGTTCTCTCGTATCAACCGTCACGTTATCATTAATTCGTTTCTTTCATAACGATCTTCACACGGTCGATCCATCTTTTCCTTAGCGTGCCTCTCGTTCTCCATCCATAATCCAGTCCAGTGTCGTATCGAACATCATCATCATCTTCCTGTCCTTGTCCCATTCTAGTTGGGGTCGGCGCAACACGTTTTCTTCTTCCATTCTCCCCTGTTAGACGACGTCACGGCATCATTTACTCCTTTCTCTTTCAAATCATTCCTCACACATCCTCCATCTATCTTTTCTTTGTCCGTCCTCTCCCTCTCCATCCATCAGCATTCATATCCTTTTCGTCACATGCGTTTTTTCATCATCATCAGCCTATAATGTTCCCACTGCTGGGACATAGGCCTCCTCTCTATGAGAGAGAGTGGGCTGTAATTCACCACGCGGGCCCAGTGCGGGTTGGTCATGCGTTTTTTACTCAGGTAAACAGTTTAATATAAAAAACCCGACAGTCCTCTACAGAACCCCAGTTCTCAAACTGCAGTTAAACTCGCTTTGACAGTTAACAGTCCACATCAAACGTCAGTTATTCACAGTTTTTAACGTACGGACAAAAGGACAGGGCTTTTTGTGGGTCTCATTGTCGCTTGCTCTTTAGAAATGGTCAATTAATGGTTTTGCTGTGTCATACACGGCTTTATAAACTACTAGCTGTCCGGCGCAACTTCGTCTGAGTCACATTTTCCCCGTTTTCGCAACATTTTTCAGTGCTGCTCCGCTCCTATTGGTCGTAGCGTGATGATATATAGCCTATAGCCTTCCTCGATAAATGGGCTATCTAACACTGAAATATTTTTTCAAATCGGACGAGTTTCCGTGATGAGCGCGTTCAAGCAAGCAAGCAAACAAACAAACTAACTCTTCAGCTTTATAATATTAAGTATTTAGATAGTATAGATATAACACCTTTAGTCCCCGAAGGAATAAGCAGAAGTGTACCTAATAGTAGGCCCACATTTCGCCAGTTATGTTTCATTCATTCATCATCATTTCAGCCCAAAAGACATCCACTGCTGGACATAGGCCTCCCCCAAGTGTCACATTGATATTTTGGGGGGTTTTGCCATAATCGCCACGCTTGGCGGGCGGGTTGGCGATCGCAGTACGGTTGTTACAAAAGCACAGAGAACGCTGCTGCCCATTCTCTGGCAAGTCCCTTAGTCGCCTCTTACGACACCCACGGGAAGATATGGGATGGTGCTATTCTTTACGTCCGAGTTATGTTTAAGTCCCATGTAATAAGGGGCGAGCCTATTGCCATCAACCGTGTACAAATCCAGACTCCGTGGCTGCTACTGAGAAATTCCTGATGGAAATACCCAATAATACTTTACCCCACCAGAGAATCCATAACAGCGAAACGCAAAAAAAAAAAACATATATACGTCAAGAATTTCCAGCAACCTTTTGGACAAGTCAAGCGCAAGATTTCATAGAAACCGCAGCCACAACTGAACTCGTGTTAAATAATAAAACCGGCCAAGTGCGAGTCGGACTCGCGCACTAAGGGTTCCGTACCATTATTTATAAAAAAAAATATTTTATTCTGTTTTTAATATTTGTTGTTATAGCGGCAACAGAAATACATAATCTGTAGAAATTTCAACTGGCTAACTATCACGGTTCATGAGATACAGCCTGGTGACAGACGGACGGACAGCGAAGTCTCAGTAATAGGATCCTGTTTGACCTTTTTTTTTTTTTTAGGATGGGAAATCATCAAATGACTTCTTCCGCTCTGGGCGGAGCGGAAGGGAGTGTCAGACTTGTAGTGACTAAAACCCATCCATGTTCCTTCTTAGCCCTTTGTGTTCCAGGGGCACGGTATCTCTTTCGAACAACCCGCAGCCCTATCCTGTTTGACCCTTTGGGTACAGAACTCTACAAAGATTGTCTACTCAAGCGTAGGCCCAATGGCAGTCAGTCATCGTGGTATTTACGGGTGTCATGGCGATGACTGTTGATTTCAATTATGAGTACTATAGCTACCGCTAGCCATTGTGGGAGGACAATGGAGCAATGACGGAATTATCATTAATCTTCACAGGTGGAATTTTATAGGAATGTCATCAACTGACAAGCCTTTTATGTTGGGGGGTCCGCTTCCAGTCTAACCGGATGCAGCTGAGTACCAGTATTTTACATGAAGCGGCCTATCTGACCTCCACAACCCAGTTAATACTGGTTAATACAATACTCCTTGGTAAGACTGGTTGTCAGACTTTGGGGCCACTGACTACCTGTATCAAAGATCTACAAATGACAGCCGGGACCAACGGCTTAACGTGCTTTCCGAGGCACGGAGGAAACTCGGTATGTAATTATGGTCACCCATCCACGGACCAACCTCGACAAGCACGGCTTAACATTAAAGATCGACCCGTGCGGCTGTTATTATTTGGCAACGAGGTCCTCTGACTTGACTCTGACCAAGCCTTTCTTATTGTCTACGTTTTGAATTACGCTTGTCAAAAAAACCTTTTTATACGCTCTTCACAAAATAACGATGACTATTTGGTTAACTGTAATCACCTCCATGTTTTTAGTAGGCTTCCCAATGAAATCGATATGTACCGTTTCAATTTCACATTGACATGAAGATTGTATCTATTAGGGCCCTACCACACGGCGTATTTTAAACGCGCAGATGACGCGCGTATACGCGCTTCAGCCGAGATTTGAACGCAACCTTGTAACCTAAGCACACGGGGCGATCGTGAAAAGCGCGTCTACTGCGCGTATACGCGCAGATTCAGCGATACAGACGCGCTGTGTAGTCGCTCGTAGCTTCCGCGTTTTTGTCAGAATTTGCTCGTCAATTGTGCCTCTCTCACCCCCCTTTACCCCTCCTCTGACCCGTTGTATACGCTTCAAACGAGTTTCGAACGCGCTTCACACGCACGTTTGAATCGCGTTTTACGCCCGTTTGATTCTATAAAAACGCAAAAATCGGCAGCTAAGGCGCAGAAAACGCGTGTTCCTGAAACGCGCGTCGGCTGCGCGATTAAAATACGCCGTGTGCTAGGAGCCTTACTATTTTGTGGACAATTCATAAAGATGATTGTATAGCATGGTGGTTAGCATGAGGCATGATAATGATGATAGATTATTGCATATAGGCATCTTTGATTTTTTAACATTACTATTTTTTCATCACCATTGATGGTACAGAGAGCAGCGGTGGCCCAGTGGTGGCAGCCCCGGCTTACGAGCAGTAAGCCGTGAGTTCGAACCCAGGCAGGCGCATTACTTTTTGTAATTTATTTTCTGACCGCTGCTCTCTAAAACGGTGAAGGAAAACATCGTGAGGACACCTGAAATGTCCTAGAACTAAAACCTCGAAGACATGTGACATCTACCAACCCGCACTGGGCCCGCGTGGTGGATTACAGCCCACTCCCCCTCATAGAGAGGAGGCCTGTGTCCCTGCAGTGAAAACATTATAGGCTGATGATAATGATGGTACAGAGACATAAAATGCATATCGTTTCCACGAAAAAAAAGAACAATGTGTAAAAAAACAAAAGACAAGCTACATCCAGCACCTTGCACGACCAAGCTTGAAAGACCGAACCAGCAAGAAAGGCATACCATTACCTACAATGCCTAGGTCAAAGATCATTTGATTTTCATCATTTCAGCCCAAAAGACGTCCACTGCTGGACATAGGCCTCCCACAAGTGTCGCATTGACATTTTGCGGGGTTTTGCCACGCTTGGCAGGCGGGTTGGCGATCGCAGTACGGTTGTTACAAAAGCACAGAGAACGCTGCTGCCCATTCTCTGGCTAGTCCCTTAGTCGCCTCTTACGACACCCACGGGAAGATATGGGATGGTGCTATTCTTTGCGTCCGACACCATACAGAGCAGGTCAAAGATGCGGCATTGGAAAACAGTCTGAGCAACGCACAAGCTGGTTAATACCGGTTTCTGACGTCTTAATCTTGTCATATCGCAGTCGCATATCTACTAGTATGATTTATTGATGTTTATTTTTATCAGCCAATCATAGCGGGTTGCATTGAGATAAGTCATTCGAGCTGAGATTCCTGCAGTAGATTTGATGATCAGATACTTGAACGCATAATGCTACTGGGTATAAGAGTAGAGCTAGAGCAAACAAACGATGTATGGACTGTGTGAAGGACGATATGGCAAGAAAGATCATGTTTGCCTGCAATGCATGGCATGTGAAGCCGAGGAATGAGGAAAATGTTGTGAGGAAAATTTTGAGTATGAATGTGCATGGGTATTAGAGTAGAGAACGAACAATGAAACGATGGATGGACTGTGTGAAGGATGATATGGCAAAAAAGGAGGTGTCTGATGAGATAACGAGTAATAGGGAAGTATGGAAGAAGAGAGGAGACCACGGATCGGTAAACGTAGCGTAGGACGTCCTCAGACTCGGTGGAGCGATGATCTGCGCAAGGCAGCTGGCAAGAGCTGGATGAGAGTGGCCGCGGATCGTGCTCAGTGGCGTGTCATGGGAGAGGCCTATATCCAGCAGTGGACAAATACAGGCTGATGATGATGGAAGAAGAAGACATGGTGCGTCGACCCCAAATAAATTGGGATAAGGGGAGGAGAATGATGATGAGACTTGATTGCGGAAAGTAGGGGCTATATCGGGAGAAATCCTTCGTTCTATGCGTTTTTTTTATCTACCTTTTGTAGTAAGCAATGACTTATTGTCGGGCCTACGCTGTCCTCCCATACTTAAGTACTAACGCTGTAACATTCAAATATTGTAGAACCAAATCATTTTAAAAGAGTAACCATGGAGTTTATTGCCGGTTATTCTCCATAGGAAACGACCAACGCGAACCGTGCACCTTTTGTCGACGTATTATAAGTGCCCATGTAGGCCTATGTAAAATAAAATATTTTGATTTTATAAGTGCCCATGTAGGCCTATGTAAAATAAAATATTTTGATTTTATAAGTGCCCATGTAGGCCTATGTAAAATACACATTACACATTGCAAAATCTCTGTATGGTGTCGGACGTAAAGAATAGCACCATTCCATATCTTCCCGTGGGTGTCGTAAGAGGCGACTAAGGGACTTGCCAGAGAATGGGCAGCAGCGTTCTCTGTGCTTTTGTAACAACCGTACTGCGATCGCCAACCCGCCTGCCAAGCGTGGCGATTATGGCAAAACCCCCCCATCTTATGTCAATGTGGTGACACTTGGGGGAGGCCTATGTCCAGCAGTGGACGTTAAAAGGGCTGAAATGATGATGAATGATGATTACAAAATACACAATTTATTCATCGTTTCTTTGATCTTCCTCTACCTCTGCATCTATCAACATTTATTGTAAACCATTTTTGTTTTTTTTTGCTTTAATTACCCCTGTCAGACGTCGGCATACTCCTTTCTCTTTCATATCATTTCTGACACAGTCCATCCATCTTTTCTTCGGGCTTTTCTGCCTCTTTTCTCGCCATCAACATTAATTTCCATATTATTCCTGTATTACATTCTCCAAGGACAATACTCGACCATAACCCGGACGAAGCTACGGACAAAATTTACGTCATAAACAAATCAAGACAAACGCACTTATGTCACTGACATTCAAAAGATATTTGTTCATATGATAATGACAATAAGGTCAAAGTAATATGTCGCCTACACAAGAACACATGCATGATGCTCATTTATTATGTACAGTCAAGAGTCAAGAGGAACTCGTAGCTAAATATTAACAGCCGCACGGGTCGATCTTTAAGGTTAAGCTGTGCTTGCCGAGGTTGGTCCGTGGATAGGTGACCATACTTACATACTGAGTTTCCTCCATGCCTCGGAAAGCACGTCAAGCCGTTGGTCCCGGCTGTCATTTGTGGTCTTTGACAGTCGTTACAGGTAGTCAGTGGCCCAAAACTCTGTCAACCAGTTTGTCCAAGGGGTATCGGATTACCCAGTTACTGAGTTGTGGAGGTCAGATAGGCAGTCGCTGATAAATACTCAGCTGCATCCGGTTAGACTGGAAGCCGACCCCAAGATTTTGGGAAAAGGCTAGGCAGATGATGAGTATACGCGCTCTACGGTCTCATTCGCCTCGAGAGTTATCGGCACGACACTAGATATCGATGTAAAAAAAGAAATAACAATCAAGGTTATTTTTTATGGCGCGTCGCCAAAAGACAAACTTTCTTTTTTTCATGGCCATCACGTTTTTTTTTTATCTAACATTTTTGCAACGTTTCCGCGTTGATTATTTATTGTGTTTCCCGTCTCTGTGGACATGAAAAGTCGGAAATGTGACCCGCATTGATTTTTCATGGAAACAGTACATTGGGCATGTGATGCGGAGGATTGAGAATGTTCTGAGGAAAGTTTTGAGTATGAATGTGGATGGGTATAAGAGTAGAGGACCAAAGAAACGATAGATGGACTTTGTGAAGGATAATATGGCAAGAGTAATAGACAAATATGGAAGAAGAAGACATGCTGCGCCGACCCCAAATGAATTGGTATAAGGGTGAGAGAACGAAGGTGATGATGAGTACATTACGTCGTGAAATTGAAGGCGTTGGTCCCAGTTGTCGTTTTTATATCTTTGATAGTCGGGACAGGCAGTCGAACAGCCAGAAAGTCTGATAACCATAAACTAATGTTACCAAGGGCTACTGTATCACGTCACCCAGTAACTGGATTGGATGTAGAATACTGGTTAGACTGGAAGCCGACCCCAACATAGTTAGTAACAGGCTACGCTGATAATGATGGGATTTGTCATGAAATTGATTTACACACAAAACATTGAATTGGATGACTACTACGTTACGTAAAAAGTAAACCTACCAATAGTAAAAAAACGGACAAGGAAACAATCGATTTATTTAAATCGATACAAACACGTCCCTACGACAATTGACAGCGAACGGAAGCGCCTATGAACTTGGCGGGAAGCGGTCGTGGGTAATTTAAAAAAAGAATTCTTTAATGGCGAGGTTAAAACCTCCTTGTTGATATTGACATTATTGGAGGGATTTTTGTTTTTTTTTGGGCTGGCAAGGACTTTTGTTTTTTGAGAAGGATAATGCGAAGAAAGGAAGTTAAAATTTAATTAATTGCTGTTTTCAACACCCGAATTATATTGTATTCATGATACAAGCAGCTTTAATTTAAAACTGAATCGGAATATGAGGCTATTGTAAGGTCAAAATCAAATCAAAATATTTTATTTCGCACTAGCTGTCCGGCGCAACTTCGTTTACGTCACATTTTCCCCGTTTTCGCAACATTTTTCATTGCTGCTCCACTCCTATTGGGCGTAGCGTGATGATATTATAGCCTATAGCCTTCCTCGATAGATGGGCTATTTAAAACTGAAAGATTTTTTCAAATCGGACCCGTAGTTTCGGAGCCTATTCAATGCAAACAAAGAAACAAACAAAACAATCAAATCTTTCCTCTTTATAATATTAGTTTAGATAAACGCATGGTCACTAATAAAAAGTCAAAAGATAAAAGAAAAAAAAGTGTTGATTAGATTCACACAGAACACAAGTTAAAAAAAAATATTTAAAATTCTTTGGTATTTGTAATGGTGAAAGAATTTTTAAAATCGGTAGAGTAGTTTTTGAGTCAAATCGTAACAAACAAACAAACAATCAAATTTTTCCTCTTTATAATATTAGTTTGGATAAAAGCGTTACGTATTTCTTTATTCTAACATAAGTTAATATGAATAATGAGGCCGCGAATGACATTTTGTTTCTGAAACTTGGCAACATTTCGCGAAATACATATTGTAGGCAAAGATTTATAGGCATTCAGCCAGTGTTCGTGGTTAATATAACTATTGTGGCACTGTTGCTAAAATACATACGTATAATATTTAACAGCGTTAAGATGTATTTTGCGAAGGAAGTAAATTGATGAAAAAACTGCAATACCAACTCGACCCAAATGTATACGAGTTTTTCTGAAGTGATAACTTCTTATGGGAGGGTAAACCGCTTCGTAACGTAACGCGTTACGGCGCCACTGTCTGGCTTCCCTTTCTCTCACGCATACGGCAGCAGTAGCTCTTTCAATATTAAATAGTTCAACTTAGATTAGTTTAAGTTATCACTTCTGTCGAGCGTCCCGTAAATACTGAGTAGGTAACCGTATTCGCGACTCGCGTCAGCGTCTGTTCGACCCCGTATTTATAAAAGTTTTAGAGTTAAGAAGAACACTATTCTATTTACTTACGAATAATTATTACTATTATGGTAATAATTGATTGGTGTGATTTTCACTGTATAGTACCTGGAAATAAAACAGATTAGTTAATAAACAATTTAAAATATGATTTTCTACCATTATTGTCTTAGTAGTATTGTCTTTAAAGTAAGACATGGGATAATTGCCAATTAAAAGAATCACTTAAAAAAATCTTTTAAAAACATTGTTCACACAGCAACACGTTAAGTTATACATGTGTATAAAACCTGACCGCGCTTGAGCTTTGAGCTTCTTTAACAATGAGAAATCAGCTGAATTTGGTTTTGCATAGCTTGTTTGGTACTTGGTACGTTCATAAAAATCATAAATAAATGGAAAAAAAATACAAAGCTAACACAAATACTCATTATAGTTAACGCCAACAGAAATAGCCCTTGAATCACTCAAAGACACTTCCTATTCTTTTACATAAATTATTTATCACATCCACAAACATACTAACACGTCAAAAAGTCATATACCTTCATTTAATATGCACACAGTCGGTTAAAAAATAAACTTCTTTACATGAACTGACTACTACGTAGATAGTGCTCGCGAATTTCAACAATACTGATACAGCCCGGCTAGCTCAGTCGGTAGAGCATGAGACTCTTAATCTCAGGGTCGTGGGTTCGAGCCCCACGTTGGGCGAAATCTTTTTGTATCTGTTTTTCTTGAAGAGCTTTTTTTATTTAGTTTATTTAGTTTATTTATTTAGTTAGTTGGTAGTTTAGTTTATTAGTGGTTGTTTAGTCTCGATTTAGAATAAAAAAAAAGTCACAGAGATATTGTATTCTTAAAAAAAAAACTCATTTAGTTTTTTTTACGAAGAACAGCAAATTCCTTCTTCCAGAGTTTGTTATTTTCTATTAAAAACAACAAAATTCCAATAAAAAGTAATTTTTATTGAACAAATATCTGGTGTTCAGTGTCCCATGACATCTAAAGGGTCAAGAAATATGATATTATTGACTTGACTGACTTACAGTGTGAAGATATGCGTTACAGTTGACTACACCTAACTATTCGTCTTCCATTCGATGCCCATCTGTCGCTAAAACCTTAATCAAACGAAACTCACTCTTCATTCAAACGAAATACTGTATAATTTCCTTAAACCAAAGCTACACAATCTGTATCAAAATCTTTACTAGAGAAAAACAGGACTTATTCTCGACGCATAAGGTTTATTTTCACTTTTAGTGATGCATTCTGGTAAGTCGGTCTTCGCACAAGCTAGTTTGTTCGAAAATTAAACTTAACAACAACAAAATAATAGGGTTGTTTTTTGTCCAAGCTTGTGTATATCGGTGTGGCCGTCTGCAGCAAGCTTGTCATTCAAGGTAAAATCGCTTTTAAAACCTTACGTGATGTGGTTGATTTTTGCTTGTGCTAAAAATACTCAGCTTAATTTATTGTAGTCACATTGCAAGCGTGTGGCGGATGAGAATATTCATGAATTTCACGAAAATGGTGCGCAGAGAGCCAAAAATTCGGATGTTGTGTGTGTGTCCATATTTCAAGTTATTTTTGGGTCAAACACTTTCATACTAAAGCTTTATAAAGTTCTTTTAAACAACGCCAAATTAAAAACTGAGTCTACTAAAACCTTTCTGAAAGAATCCATTGAGCGTAAAAAAACAAAAGATTAACTTAATAGAGCGTATCATCTGCCTAGCCCTTTCCACTACTATGTTGGAGTCGTCTTCCAGTCTTACCGAACGCATCTGACCCACAACCCAGTTAGTACTGGGTAATACGGTACTCCTTAGTAAGACTGGTTGTCAGACTTTCGGTCCACTGACTACCAGTAGTCAAAGATCTACAAATGACAGCCGGGACCAACGGCTTAACGTGCTTTCCGAAGCACGGAGGAAACTCGGTATGTAGAAGGTGGTCACCCTTCCAAAGACCAACCTGGGTAATCGCGGCTTAACCTAAAGATCGACCCGAGCGGCTGTTATTACTTAGCCACGAGATGCTCTCAAGAAGTTCAGAGATGTACTGTGATGGGCTAAATCGATTGACTTAGTAGAAAAAAGGTCAAAACCTGCGATTCTATTCGACATTTAGAGGTATGAAGAACAGGGTGTAAAGTTCTTCATTCGAAAAGGGGGGATCCTCCGACCAGCTGGCCTACCATGACGTCTTAAAACAGTATTGTTTTACCGTGTACCCAATGTGAGAAAGAGACGCAGCTATACAGGATGTCTAGCGCCATCTCTGTCCCACACTGGAAAAGGAGTAAAACAATAATGTTTTAAGACCAGGCCATCTGCCGGGTGTTCTATACGGTGGGCTACTGCCCTACAGTTCTAGTCGAGTTCTTTTTTTAAGTTGCGGATAATTTTAACGGCGCCATTTAGGATTTTGATGTTAGTTTTACGTTAGTGTCATAGATGGCGCTGTTGTAAGTTTTGACGTATGTTGTTGTAGAACTTTTTGTAGTGCCGCTACAGACATCTTTCGCTCACACTACGACCTCGCTTCAACCTCGTTAAAGTTCAATTATTCCTCAACAAGAATGCACTTACGTATGTCGTTTACTCATATCATGTTAACTCAATTCTAACTGACCCAAGGGGATAGTATTACCCAGTTACTGGGTTGTGGAGGTCGGATAGGCAGTCGCTTCATGTTAAATACTGGTACTCAGCTGCAAACGGTTAGACTGGAAGCCGACCCCAAGATAGTTTGGGAAAAATCTAGGCAGATGATGACATCATCATTACATGAAGCGACTGCCTATCTGACCTCCACAACCTAGTAACTGGGTAATACGATACCCCTTGGTAAGACTGTATATCAGACTTTTAGCTTCTGACTACTCGTAACGACTGTCAAAGATCTACAAATGACAGCCGGGACCAACGGCTTAACGTGCTTTCGGAGACAGGGAGGAAACTCGGTATGTAATTATGGTCACCCATCCACAGACCAACCTCGGCAAGCACGGCTTAACCTTAAAGATCGACCTGGGCGGCTGTTATTATTTAGCCACGAGCTCCTCTCTGCTAGGCAGATGATGTATCTTTGATAAAAGCTCTTAGGACCTCAAAACATCAATGACTTGCCAATTTCCAAAGCGGTCGCCAACCTTTTTGGCATCTTTCTGCACAACAAAACAAGTGAGTCAAGAAAACAACTCACTTCCTCCCACATCAGAATATTTAATACCCTCTTCCAAGCTTCAGAGAAGGCATGAATAACAAGACAAAGAAATCGCGAGATATTTTGAATTTTTGATGACAACGAAAATTGCGATGTCACCACAACGGCTAAAAAAGGAAGAGGCAAATTCGTTTGGGAAGAAAAGTATATTTTGGTGATCTATAAAAACCATAGCCGTAACTGCCTATTGGTTTTTATCGGTGACATTTCGGGGGGTGTGGTTTGGAATTACACAATCTAATTCCCGCATCCCCATCCAGTATCTGACGAGCAGAGATACGCCGAAGCGTCGCCGTTTTATGGTCGAACAAAGCGCTATGCTTCCAAATTTATTGTGAGTACCGCCAGTCTGTGGAATGCAGTACCGGCTTCTCTGTTCCCTAATCATTATAATCTGGATCTCAAGTTCGAGTGCATCGGTTTCTTCTAGGCAAACGTGCTCCACCATAGGTCGCATTATCGCTTCACATCAGCAAGCCAATCCATTGTCCCCCCGGCCACCGTAGGCGCGGGCCTGTGGACGGTGAGTAATGGGCTAGCTCACCGTCCGTCCGTCTTATGACGACAGGCCGTGCCGACGGCGCGTTCGTGTTCCACGCGCGCCTCAAGGAGATGTCAGCAAATCGGAAGGGATCCGAGAGGGCCGATGCCTGCCAGGGCTGCGGGACTGTTCGGAAGAGATACCGTGGCCTTGGAACACAAAGGGCTAAGAAGGAACATGGATGGGTTTTAGTCAATCAAGTCTGACACTCCCTTCCGCTCTGCCCAGAGCGGGAGAAGTCATTTGATGAGTTCCCATCCAAAGAAAAAAGAAAGGCTTTCAGGGTTACTGTTCGGGCTGCCGCGCCACTGCAGCGCTTCAGCAATCTTTGCAGTGAAAATTGTGGATGATTTTCATGCCATCATGCGGAAGCTTTGTGCGTCTCTTATGAAGCTCATGCGGGGCAGCTCGAACAGCCTTCTGAGCTTGTTCGTGGGCCGCTGGGCCTCACCCATGTGGCGGTACTAGATGCGATTACACACTGCGGGTGGTCGCATCCAGGGCTTGGTATAGACTCGCACACCTGTGCGGTGCTACTAAATTATTTCTGTGGCTTTGATTTTGTACTTACAAACAATAGCTTTTTAAGGTTTTTTGTGTTACTCACAGTATATGGACTAATTCTGAAATAAATGACTTATGGTTATTATTAAAAAAAAAGTATATAATTGATTGGCTTGCTTTAGCAAACAAATTAAACCATAGAACTCAGTCAGGCCAATATCACAGGGTCATCTAAATCACAACAACCAATCGAATTAGTGAGCTGTCTCATCAAAAAAGCTGGCTTTCAGAAATCAGGAAGTGGTTCTTGCAGTCACTCTTGACACTATCATAAGGGGATCAGCAATACTAGTAGCATGCGGGGGTGGACTTAAAGTACCACTAAGAGTGAACAATACTTTAGTACTTTCATGGTTAGCAAATGCTGACTAAGCAAATCCTTTATTACGCCACCACTTAGCTACAAGCTCGCAAAACAGGGGGTCTACTCTCTCATTTCGTCAACGAAAAATGAATGCTACTCCCTAATATTTTCGGATTCATGAGTTTTGAAAACATATCGGGAGTAAGGACAACTGTCTAATCGTGTTGTCATTCATTTTAAGTTCGGGCCCCTAACGTCTTATTATCCGCAAGTGATAGTAGGAAACGAACGTAACTTCGGCCGAAACTACGGATTTCTTGCTAAGAGATTAGACCCTCCCAATACTATCCTTGTCTTTTCTACCCTCCAATGGAAAGAGATAGCACGAGGAAACACAACCTCAAACTTTTCTCAGACCAATCCTTCAATTAACATCTCTTATTTAGAAAAAGACGGCCAAGTTGCGATTCGAACTACTTACAGTGAAGGGTTCCGTAGGGCATAAGTAGACAATATTGATTTTATTTTATCTAAAAAATATTCGGCAGTTGTATCTGGAATCATTGAGCATTAACTTGAAAACGTCATACAAATAGGGCAAATAGACCATGGGTCGATGACGAAATTATAATGCTTTCGTCTGCCGCTTGGCTACGGAACCCTAAAACAAGATAAAATCTGGCACTGATCCAGAAAAACAAAAGCATCATCGTTATTCCTAGAACGAGTCACAGTAAACCAATCTTTATTATATTGTCAAATGAGGGTAGAACATAAATATAAAGGCTTGGCCACAAGATACACGTTCAACAAACACGCGTGTGGCGTCAATACCTGCAGAGAAAGCAGATGAAAGAAGTTGCTTAACCACGAGCGACGCAGCGGTATAGTTAAACCAGGAGAGGTTTCATCATCATCATCTTCATCAGACCGGAATCACCCACTGCTGGGTATACGCCTTCCCTTTTGTCTGTCACACTTCCCAGTTCTGTGCGTCCCTTATCCAGGTGTTTCTCGCGACTTTGACGATATAGTCCACCCAACGCGCTTTGAGACGGTCCTGGTTTCTTTGGCCTAACCGCTTGGTCAAAGCCTTGCTCTATTGCATGCAGCAGAGGTTAAGAATGTTGAGATGGATGTGTGAAACGACTAAAATGGGTAAGAATTGAGCATATTAGAGGAAGTGTTTTTTTTCGAAATTCGTGGTGTTGCTAATAACTTTGTAATGACGGTAATACGAAATAGCCAGGTATTTATTGTTGTAACAGCTCGAATAGACCTCAACGTCGAGTATTCGTATTTTCCGATTCACATAGTTTTCCTTGTGCTCACGCGAAGGAAACAAGTGACACACGCGCGTGTAGCTTTACAAGTCGTATCTCCCGAGGTCGTGAGCGGATAGGAGTGACGTCATCGCCTAGAAGGGTGGCTAGGTGACTAGTAGGGTGGCTAGGCGACGTCTGGGCGGGGCGGATCGAGGGTAGCGACAACAAAGATCGCGTGGACTAGATTTGTGTTATAATTTTATGGTAAAGTTCAACTCCTTTTGATGGAGTGGAGTAAAAGGTTATGATTATGTCAAAATATAATGGGCAGTTGCTTTTATTTCAATTTAATGGTTATAAATATCAGTAGTGGTTTTTATTATGTTGTGATGTTAAAGTTAATTTGAAGGCCACCCCTTCGCGGGTCTGTGGACGGTGAGTAATGGGCTAGCTCACCGTCCGTCCGTCTAATGACGACAGGCCGTGCCAACGGCGCGTTCGTGTTCCACGCGCACCTCAAGGAGATGTCAGCAAATCGGAAGGGGTCCGAGAGGGCCGATGCCTGCCAGGGCTGCGGGTTGTTCGAAAGAGATACCGTGGCCCTGGAACACAAAGGACTAAGAAACATGGATGGGTTTTAGTCAGTCAAGTCTGACACTGGCTTCCGCTCCGCCCAGAGCGGGAGAAGTCACTAAAAAAAAAAAGGCCACCCCTTTGACCAATATTGCTGACTGACTGGATTTTTATAAAATCCAGAATTTTTGTGTGGTAGGTACACCACTGACTACCACCTGTTTTATTTTAATTCCATAATGTCCATCCAAAGGTTGTCTGGTAGATATCGCTATCAGCGATAAGTCCGCCATTGTAACCATAAAATTAGCAGTTTTGTAAACCTATTATGTGTCATTGTTGGTGTACAATAAAGTTTTATTCTATTCTTTTCTGGGACCAACGTCTTAACGTGGTTATCGAAGCAAGGAAGAAACTCGGTATGCAATGGCTTGTCACCCATTCACGGACCAACCAAGGCAAGCGCGCGGCTGTTATTATTTAGCCACGAGCTTCGTCACCTTAATAGCTGCTTCCGACCATACAATAAACAAAAAATCTGGATCAAGCATATCAAAATTGGTATAAGCCAAACACGAATCCGAAGACCCAATCCCACAATGCACATCATCATCTGCCTAGCCTTTTCCCAAACTATCTTGGGGTCGGCTTCCAGTCTAACCGGATGCAGCTGAGTACCAGTATTTTACATGGAGCGACTGCCTATCTGACCAATCCCACAATGCACAAGGGACTTAAATACCGCTACATCATGCAAAGAAACCTAGTATACCTTGAATCTAAATCATAAATAATTAAACCCCCAAGCACCCCTTCTCCATAGATTTCCCGTAGGAGTGAAATCTGCCTCCTCAACCCATGATATTGACACTAATAACTTGAGTGAGGTTGACCTACATTATTGAGAGCTTTATGTTAGAGGCTATTTGAAATTGAATTGATGGATATTCTTACAGGTTCTTCTTCAGGATGGAAGGAGGCAGATTTTTTTTAAAATTACCGATGATAGATTTCTATGTGGGTAGGTTCAGAATGGTGTACTGCATAATACGAGGTAACCGCTTGTGCGGCGTTGAGAGCAGCGGTGGGCCAGTGGTGGCAGCTCCGACTCACGAGTAGTAAGTCGTAGGTTCGCACCCAGGCAGGCGCATTACTTTGTGTAATTTATTTCATCACCGCTGTCCTCAAAAACGGTGAAGGAAAACATCGTGAGGAAACCGGCATGTTCTAGAACAAAAAATTCGAAGACATGTGATATCTAACAACCCGCACTGGGCCCGCGTGGTGGATTACAGCCCACTCCCTCACATAGAGAACAGGCCTGTGTCCCAGCAGTGGGAACATTATAGGCTGATGATGATGATGAACCGCTTGTGCGACGGTGTCGCTTCCACCTTGTATAAGAAGCTAGTTTTTACCAGCAGCTCCGTTCACGTTATGGTCGAAATTTATTCCACGGGAACATTGTAAATATAGTCTCATATACTCTCGTTAGTCTAGTATGATAAAACTAAGTTCGTAATCAGCATGTGAATTTGTAAAAGCTTATCATTTGCCAAATAAAACAGGGAAACAATCGCGCTGTTTAAAACGACAAGGTATACCAAGGACCAATAATTATAATCAAAATTAAATTATAAACACCAAAAATGGTGTATTTAGGTTGATGAATGCAGAGGGAGAGGAACACCGAGGAGTTTAATTGGATGAATGTGAATAACAGTATTTTACATGGGGCGACTGCCTATCTCACCTCCACAACCCAGCTAGTAGGTACTGGGATATACGATACTCTTCGTAAAACTCCGTAAAACTGGATGTCAGACTGACGGGCCACTGACTACGTGTGACGACTGTCAAAGATCTACAAATGACAGTCGGGACCAACGGCTTAACGTGCTCTCCGAGGCCCGGAGGAAACTCGGTATGTAATGGGTGGTCACCCATCCACAGTGCCACCTAGGCAAGCGCGGCTTTACCTAAAGATCGACCCGGATCAATCGATCATTTGTAGATCTTTGACAGTCGTTACGAGTAGTCAGAAGCCAAAAGTCCAGTCCAGTCTCACCAAGGGGTATCATATTACCCAGTTACTGGGTTGTGGAGCTCAGATAGGCAGTCGCTTCATGTAAAATACTGATACTCAGCTGCATCCGGTTAGACTGGAAGCCGTGCTCAAAATAGTTTGGGAAAAGTCTAGGCAGATGATGCCCCGAGCGGATTGAAACAAAGGCGCAAATCCCAGTCATATTTTATTAATAACCCAATAACCTATGACAAAACACTATTAATAGGTTAATAACAAAGAGATAGCTGACCCAAATTCACCATAATTGGTTGTCGGTAACAAAAATATAAAATGAGACATCTATGAACTAAGGGCGCCATGGATTCATGGAATTGTGTGACACATCATCACACTTGAAAAGGAAATTATGTAGAATTAAAATATACTGACTGCCTCTAGGTCTAGAGGTTGCAAACGCGACTGCTGAGCATGAAATCCAGGGTTCGATTCCCAGGTCGAGCAATTTTTTTTTTCTATCGGAAATGTATCAGTGGCAGGCATGGAGTCTGGATTTGTGCCCACTTGATGTGAATAGGCTCGCCCCCTATTGCATGGGATTTAAACATAACTGGCGAAATTTGGGTGTACTATATCACGTTGTTTGTCCGGGATGGACTCCTAAACTACTTAACCGATTTTAATCAAATTTGCACACCGTGTGCAGTTTGATCCAACTTGAAAGATAGGATAGCTTACATCTCAATTTATAGTTGCAATATTATTTTATTGCAAATTAAGTCACAATTATCTGTTAGCTCCAAACGATTCTAAAAGATGGCGGTATGTGTTGACTGGATTGAGTAAGTATTCAATAGATGGCGCTGTATAGGAGTGCAGCAGCAATGAAAAATATTGCGAAAACGGAGAAAATGTGACGTAGACGAAGTTGCGTGGGACAGCTAGTATACTATAGATCACAACCATTTGTCTATATTTCCAAGAATTCTTCCCAAAAATGAAGATTATTTTACAGGGACAGAGTTCCATCGAGCTTTAGGAGGAAGACGCCATGCCTTCATGGCTTTTTCTAAGAATGTCTGACGCATCATTCCTGAAAACAATACTAACAGAAGGGTAACCATACATCTTGTCTATTTTCCACGAATTTGTCCCGAAAGAAGCTGATATTTCGGGGGTCAGTGCGAACAGCTATGGGGGAACGAATTTATGGCACTCTCCAGGAATGTATGACACATCAAACTTGAAAGGAAAATAAGTTACACAGAAGCGTCTATTTTCTAAGAATTTCTCCCGAAAATGAAGATAGTCGACGAATTGCTATTGAGCCATTGGAGGAAGTACGAAACGTATGGCGTTTTCCTAGAAAAAGCTGACGCACCATACTTGAAAAGGAAAATAGGTACGAACCTACAGTAAACATCACGTCCTTTTTCCACGATTTTTTTAAGTTAGTTCTTTAGGGGAAGTTTGAAATCGAGATATGGAGAAAAGATGCCATGTAAGTATAGCCATCTTATGAATCTGTGGCGCATCTTAACTGGAAGATTTTAAGAGCGTTTACGCCTTACAGCATCACATACAAACTTTCATATCCATTTTCCGAAACGACCGAATTTAATGAAACTATAAAAAGTTACTAAAAAACATTTTCGAAATGTCTTTAAAATAAAAAAATAATTGGATGTTTCTGTTTCTATAGATAATTTATAATCAGTTATTTTTCGATATTAGATATTGTGGGTTCGAACCCAGGCAGGCGCATTAATTTATTTCATCACTGCTGCTGTCACAAAAGGTGAAGAAAAACATCGTGAGGAAACCGGCATGCCCTAGAACTAAAGATTCGAAGACATGTGATATCTACCAACCCGCACTGGGCCCGCGTGGTGGATTACAGCCCAATCCCTCTCACTGAGAGGAGGCCTGTGTCCCAGCAGTGGGAATATTATAGGCTGATGATGATGATGATTGCGACTTCGATGCAAGTTTCACAAGCTTCACAATTTGATCTTCGAAAACCCGTAAACGACATAATGATAATGTTCTTTGGAATAATTTGACAGTCTTTCACAGTGCAATGAAAACCTTGAGTATTACCAAAGATATGACGGGTATGTTTAGCTCAGCCTACAAATATATTGTTTCCTTTAACCGCAAGACCTGCGGTCAGTAACGCGGTTACATGCATGACAAGATCTATTCACAAATACATTCATAGTTATTTACTTGGTTATTACTAGCTGTCCCGCGCAACTTCGTCTGCGTCACATTTTCTCCGTTTTCGCAATATTTTTCATTGCTGCTCCGCTCCTATATAGCGCCATTACTTACTCAATCCAGTCAACAGATACCGCCATCTGTCAGAATTGACTTTATTTTCAGATTGTGACTTTAATTTTCAATAAAATAATATTAAGTCTATAAATTGAGATGTAAGCTATCCTATCTTTCAAGTTGGATCAAACTGCACACATTGTGCAAATTTGATTAAAATCGGTTGAGTAGTTTAGGAGTCCATCCCGGACAAACAACGTGATGCGTAATTTATATATATATATAGAAGATTAGCTTAGCTTATTGTGGCTGGTAACGTGGATGAAAAAAGGGGCTGTGGAAGATCACCGACCCGATGGACAGATGCGGTGAAGGAAGTCAGCAAAGGGAATTTCTAGGCATCTGGCCGCATGGCCGACAACCATCGAGCATCGTCCAGCGGTCGTCGCCTTCACTGGTGGTGGAGGCGAAGACCTCATGTGGTCACGACCCTGAGTCATGAGGAAACAAGGAAGAAGAAGAATTTACTTGGTTGAGTGCTTCGTTGGTAATAAGCACGACTGCTCAGCTTGTCTCATGTCATAGGTCTCGATTTCGAAGCCAAGACACGCATCTCTGATTTCTCGGATTCATGTGCGTATTGTATAATTATCACTTGCTTCGGTGAAGGAAAACATCGTGAGAAAACCAGCTTGCCTGAGATATATTTCTCGACGGCATGTTAGCCAAGTCAGAGGCATAAGAACTCTGGACACCAGGTTAGGCACTAACCACACGATAAAGATCATCATCTGCCTAGTCTTTTCCCAAACTATCTTGGTATCGGCTTCCAGTCTAACCGGATGCAGCTGCGCACTACACACACGACTGCTCTGTATGGTGTCGCACGAAAAGAATAGCATCATCGCATATCTTCCCGTGGGTGTAGAATGGGCAGCAGCGTTCTCTGTGCTTCTGAAACAACCGTACTGCGATCGCCAACCCGCCTGCCAAGGGTGGCGATTATGGCGAAAACCCCCCAAAATGTCAATGTGGCGACACTTGAGGGAGGCCTATATCCAGCAGTGAACGTCTTTTAGGCCGCAATGATGATGATCATGATTGCCTATCTGACCTCCACAACCCAGTAACTGGGTTGGTAAGACTGGATGTCAGACTTTTGGCTTCTCACTACTCGTAAAGACTGTCAAAGATGTACAAATGACAGCCGAGACCAACGGCTTAACGTGCTTTCCGAGGCACGGAGGAAACTCTGTATGTAATTATAGCCACCTATCCACGGACCAACCTCGGCAAGCACGGCTTAACTTTAAAGATCGACCCGAGTGTCTCTTATTATCTCGCCATGAGCTCCACATAAACATGAAGTGTATAAAAAGCAAAGCTACGAATACTAATACAGATATAAAATCACAACGGACTGCACACAGCCAATGTCACCGTATAACTTCGTTCACTGCTCATTACTGCTCGTACTGCATCGTTGTTATTAGTCACCTTGACCCATTTCGAGTGACGCACTGCGTATTTTGGCAAGGTACACTTTGTGGATGGCAGGTGAGGGTTATTTACGATACTTGAGTTTGAGTACATACGAATTAGGAGCTAGAGTTTTGTAAAATAGATTTCAAAATCAAAATATTTCATTTTACATCTATAGGCCTATATGGCACTTATAAAACGTCGACAAAAAGGTGCTTACTACAAAAGGTAAAACAGGACCAAAATATTAAAAAAAAAAAATAGAAATGGAATAATGTTTTTTTATTCGTATTTTGGGTTATACTTAATAAATAAATAAAATAAATAAATTAACGTTTATTTCAGACTACAGTCCATAGCTTTGTTAGTATTTTAGTGTTAGTAACAATGGTGCTTAAGTAACTAGTTTAGTATTGTTAGTAATATTATAAAGCTGAAGATTCGGTTAAACGCGCTTATCTCAAGAATTTCTAGTTCGAATTGAAAAATACTTTTACTTTTGGATAGCCCATTTATGGAGGACGGCTTTATCCTATATAACATCACGCTACGACCCGAGCATCAATGAAAAATGTTGCAAAGAGTTCGATTCTCGGGTCGGGAAAAGTCTTATTGGGTTTTTCGATTAGGAATTTCTAAGTAGCAGCCAAGGAGTCTGTATTTGATCCCGGTTGCTGGCAATAGGCTCGCCCGGCGCCCCCTATTACATGGGACCTAAACATAACTGACGAAATGTGGGTGTACTATTAGGTACTCCTCTGCCTCACCCTCCAGGGATTACATGCGTGATGTTAATACTTATTCAGCTGGTCTACCATGACGTCTTAAAGCAGTATTGTTTTACTCTTATTCCAGTGTAAGAGACGGAGCTATACGGGATGTCTATACGCCATCTCTTTCTACAATAAATGTATTAAAACGTCATTCTTTGTCCCAGACTATTACTGCCGGGGAAGAAAGCACAGGCTGTTTGCCGTGCCTTCATGTCGTACTGTTGCACGTGCTAAGTCGCCAATTCCTCGCACTCTGGCCACGCTTAATGATCTTTTGGAGTCTAGTCCAACTAGCGATCTGTTTGCGGATGGATGGATGAAGATTTTATTGGTATGTCAGAAGTACTGTGAGAGGAATTTCTGAGTGTTGTTAACCTCCTTTTATTTATATCATGTTTTCTAAAAGTTTCAACTTAATTTGCTTTACTTTGTCATGTGTCACATGTCATTTTAATTTTAGTTACTGTAATTTTGGTAGTAAACACAGCCGTTATAATTAAATTAATAAATAGTAGGCCTTCTGGCAACAAAAAAAAGCCCTACCCACATTACAAAAACAAACACTCGCGTCTAGCACAAATAACAAGCGAGATTGTTAGTCTAATAGTTGCCAACCCTTGCGTCAGCTCACAGGGGTGTATCGAGGTCACATGGGCTCGGCTCCGAAGGTCACACCAGTGGCTCAAGAGTGATGTAATGTCCCAATCCACCGAGCAACATTTCCTATCACTTCGAGTGCAGGTTTTTTTTATTTTTTTCTTAGTATCTATATGCTCGCGCTTGACCACTATCTCACCTGATGGTAAGCGATGATGTGGTCGACGGTGAAGCACGCTTGCCTAGAAGAAACCTATTCACTCTTGACTTAAAGACTCCTAGATTGTAGCTATCGGGAAACACAGACTCCGGCAGGGAATTCCACTCCTTAGCGGTACGCATTATAAAAGTATTCCCAAAACGCTTAGTGCGTGTAGGTGGGATGTGTACAGGTTTCGGTGGTATAGCACCATCAGCATATTGTTCATATTGCTAGGACCTGGGACCTTTTACAGGAAGTGCTCTGTTGTTCTACCGTGGACCGATCGAGGAGTTCTTGGCTAAACAATAATAGCCGCACGGGTCGTTCTTTAAGGTTAAGCCGTGCTTGCCGAGGTTGCTCCGTGGATGCGTGACCATAATTACATACCGAGTTTCCTCCGTACCTCGGAAAGCACGTTAAACCGTTGGTCCCGGGTGTCATTTGTAGATCTTTGACAGTCGTTACGAGTGGTCAGGAGCCAAAAGTCTGACATCCAGTCTTACCAAGGGGTATCGTATTTTGCGTATCTCGCGTCCGGCCCTGGTTCAATCCATGGTCCGGAGCGAGAGGGAATGGGAAGCCGTCGCCTCCTTCTGCGAAGCAGTCATGCTAGCGAAGGAGGTGGCGGAATGTGAGAGGGAGAGAACCTCACGTCCCAGCCGCCGCGGGAGACGCCCCGGCCGTCGGGGGGCAACCAGTGGCCCACAGCCACCGTAGGCGCGGGCCTGTGGACGGTGAGTAATGGGCTAGCTCACCGTCCGTCCGTCTTATGACGACAGGCCGTGCCGACGGCGCGTTCGTGTTCCACGCGCGCCTCAACGAGATGTCAGCAAATCGGAAGGGGTCCGAGAGGGCCGATGCTTACCAGGGCTGCGGGTTGTTCGAAAGAGATATCGTGGCCCTGGAACACAAAGGGCTAAGAAGGAACATGGATGGGTTTTAGTCAGTACAAGTCTGACACTCCCTTCCGCTCCGCCCAGAGCGGGAGAAGTCATTTGATAATTTACCATCCGAAAAAAAAGGGTTATCTTATTACCCAGTTACTGGGTTGTGGAGGTCAGATAGGCAGTCGTTTCATGTAAAATACTGGTACTCAGCTGCAATCGATCGGATTGTACAATTTCAAGGGTTTTAATTTTTAACACGGAACATATACATATTATATACTTTCACAGGCATTTTGTAAAAAGCTGTTATTTTGCTGTGACACTGGGGTGAGGTGAGAGCGAGACAAAACATATCACGCCATGCACCTATGTCTATTTTTGTTTAGCCTGCACACATACTCCTATTTTTTTTTTGTAGTGTTTATGATATTTCTTATGGTTGTTTTACATGCAGGTACTGTTGGTTTTATTTTCCTTAGTCATGTATTAAAATGTTTACGCTGTCTTGATTTCCGTACGTTTTTTTTCACGGGTGACCACTGAATACCAGCGTTGTGCTGTGGGCCCCCCATAGCACAGCATCATGCTGAGTGGGAACCTGCTTGTCGCAGTCACGACGTGCAAGCTGACGAATCTTTTACTTAAATTCTGTTTTATTTTTAAAATCTTACTGTTGTATATTTTATTTTATTGTACTTACAAATGTTTCTTATGCTTTGTACCTATGTTTACTGATTTCATTTTGTATGCACGTCATGTCCCTGCGACAAATAAATATTTTTTCTTTCTTTCTTTCATTTTGAAATTACCAAAAGACATTTTTCTTTTGTTAAAGTAAATAATGTATTTATAGACAGGGGTGGAGCACAGTCGTCGCTATACTAAAACGCATGTATACTTGTATAGACGTTAGCTCATAGGGGTGTACCGAGGTCACAGGGGTTCTCAAGGTCAAACTGGTGACTCAGAATGATGTAATATCGCACTTTCACTGCTATGGCGGATTCTTTTTATTTAAACTGTTACTTAAAATGAGTCATAATTGGGCTGAAATTAATGGTGCAACACATATTTGAAGTAGAGATGGGCCGAATATTCGTTTTATATTCGGATTCGGCGTATTCGGCAGCTTTACCGAATATTCATATTCGGCCGAATATTCGGCTAAATCACCTAATATTCGGCAAAGTGATACTCAAAGTTTTTACTGTTATTGACCCGTGTATTATCATGATTTGAATGTACAGTGTAATGAGGTAAGTATTTTAGAGTGTAGCTTTCTGTTTTTGTCGTCACTGAAGCTTTATTTTCAATTAAAGTAGGTTGGTAAAAAGATAAAAACTTAATTCAAAACATAGGTAAGTACTAGCTGTTTTGGGATTACATGCTGTGTAAACTCTTTAGAATAATATTTTATAATCTGGCCTTAATTGAAGGAAATCTGGCGGCAATCCGCGCGCTTAGCGTAAACAAGTTTAGACCTGCATTTGTGCGACGGAACGGAATCAAATGTACCGAATATTCGGCCGAATATTCGGTTCGGTAAAAGTTTTACCGAATATTCGGTCGAATGTTCGTATTCGGTGAAACCCATGTTCGGCCCATCTCTAATTTGAAGAAGGCAGAGGTCATTTGGTTTGTTAAGTCTCATGAAACATCATCATCTATCGTTTTCCTAGATACGTTGGGGTCGACTTCCAGATTAAGCAGTAGCAGCTGAATACCAGTATTTACATGGAGCGATAGTCTATCAGCCCTCCACCGCCCCGTTAGTACTAGGTAATACGATACCCCTTGAAAAGACTGGTTGTCAGACTTTCGGGCCACTGACTACCTGTAACGACTGTCAAAGATCTACAAATGACAGCCGGGACCAACCTTAACGTGTTTTCCGAGGTACGGAGGAAACTCGGTAATGGGTGGTCACCCATCCACGGACCAACCGACCAACCTAGGCAAGCAGGGTTTAACGTAAAGATTTACCCGAGCAGCTGTTATTACTTGGCAACGAGCTCCTCGTGATTTTTTCTGACCTCCTCCCTCCTATTCAAACCTCACATGATTAAATAACGACCCCTTCCTGCTATGGCAGGAAAGCAGGTCAAAGATGAAAACTACACACTTAAGGGACTATTATTATACATAAATACATACAAATAAATAAAATTGAAGTGTATTTTTGTATAATATTAAAATAACCGCTTTTTACTACATGCATATGAATGTATATACGGTACATAAATACACCAAAATAACATTATTTACAATTTTTGCCTGTCTGTCTGTCTGTTTGTTCCGGTTAATCTCTGGAACGGCTGCACCGATTTAGGGACTTTCACAGGCAAATAGCTGATGTAATAAGGAGTAACTAAGGCTACTTCTATTTTAGAAAAAATCTAAAATGTATGCAAATAAATAATAATTAAAATAAAATGCAAAAAAAAAACTACTAACTTTTTTGTTAAATTCCACGCGGACGAAGTCGCGGGCACAGCTAGTCGTAAATACGGAAGAAAATCCATTTCCTTAAACACAACTGTCACGCACTCGAATCACAAAATGAAAGCAAAAGAGTGCGTGGCTCGGTGCGTGTGATGCGATTACTTCGACATCTAAACTAATATTATAAAGAGGAAAGATTTGATTGTTTGTTTGTTTGCATTGAATAGGCTCCGAAACTACTGGTTCGATTTGAAAAATTATTTCAGTGTTAGATAGCCCATTTATCGAGGAAGGCTATAGGCTATATATATCATCACGCTACGACCAATAGGAGTGGAGCAGCAATGAAAAATATTGCAAAAACGGGAAAAATGTGACGCAGACGAAGTTGCGCCGGACAGCTAGTATATGTATATACAGTAAGTATATAATTTACTACATGAGTAACGTGGGAAACTAGTTATGGGTATAATCATATAGTCGCCTGCGGGTATGGGCTAGAAGATTATTAGCTGTAATGTCTGATCTTTATGTTTACAAGGAGTTGTTTTGCATTCTCGTTAAAACCAAGGAGGTAACTATGCTATTGATTCTGGACCCGAACGAATCAATACTAGAATGGGTAGGTAATTTATATCTTTTTAGAGTTCCGTACCCAAAGGGTCAAACGGGACCCTATTACTGAGACTTCGCTGTCTGTCCGTCCGTCCGTCCGTCTGTCACCAGGCTGTATCTCATGAACCGTGATAGTTAGCCAGTTGAAATTTCTACAGATTATGTATTTCTGTTGACGCTATAACAACAAATAATAAAAACAGAAAAAAAAAATTAAGGGTGGCTCCCAGTGTTTTTTTTTTGTCGTTTTATAAATAATGGTACAGAACCCTTCGTGCGCGAGTCCGACTAGCACTTGGCCGGTTTTATTCGATAATTTCTTATTCCCTAAACCACGTTAAAGGTTTTTTTAGACCTATGTATCCTGCTTATGCGGATGAAGTTTCATTAAAATCGGTTCAGTAATTTCGGAAAATAAGGACTTTAAAGTTGACATCCAGTCGTAAAGCGCAAACGCTCTTAATTTCAGTAAGCACAAATATTGGGAGCGAAGCAGCGCAATGATATTGACAAAGGGTTAAGCAGAAGCGACCTACTACACCCACATTTCTCCAGTTAAAATTTAAGTCCCACGTCACAGACTCCCTGACTGAGAAATTTCTAATCGAAAACCCATTAACACTTTCCCCGACCCGGGAATCGAACCGAAGACCCCAAGCTCAGCAGTCGCACTTGCCACCACTAGACCAAGAAGACCGTCAAAGCAGTCCTAATAGCTACTAATTATCAACTATAACAACCGATACAACTCCAAACCACCATACTGGTCTAGTTCGCACTATACTCGACCACTCGCCTCACGTACTACACTTTCCACTTTCGTGCCCCGTTTACAAGCGTACGTATTGAATTGTGATCAATTACCTACCGTTGTGCTGGCCAGTGACTAGTACTATACCTGTAATTCACTTTCAAGTTTATGGTGTTGGGAAAATTTGTTGGGATAGTCGGAGAAGTGGGTGGTTAGCTATTTGAACGATAAGAATAGTTGGTCGCTGGGTTGAACTCAAGACAGTGTTTATGTTCTTTCTCCAAATTAGCTTACTATATGTTATTTATAGAGATCGGATATTCGGATGCATATTTACCTAAAGTTTGAGTGTTGACTAGTATGGAGCGCGCGTCAGTATGGGAAAACGAGTTTATTTAAAAAAAAACAAGTCTAGTTACTTTTTTGTTTAGCTCCAAATAAATTATGTACAGACATATTTACCATTTTGTTTTAGCATTCGGCATTTTAGCACAAAAATACGAATTCAAGTACCTAGTAGTCGTATTTTTTTCCTTGTTATTTTCAACAAACTTGCTAGGTTTTAAATAAATTCAAAATATTCGTTACGATATTTTGAGTACTACATTATATACTTACAAAATAAAATAATTATGAAATTTCGCAAACCCCCGACAAAAATTGGAATTTAAATAGCCGCTTCCATACTTTTGTACCTTTTGCCAGGAAACGTACTTTAGGTAAATTTGCATCCAAATCACCATCTGCCTAGCCTTTTCCCAAACTATCTTGGGGTCGGCTTCCAGTCTAACCGGATGCAGCTGAGTACTAGTATTTTACATGAAGCGACTGCCTATCTGACCTCCACAACCCAGTAACTGGGTAATACGATACTCCTTGGTAAGACTGGATGTCAGATTTTTGGCTTCTGACTACTCGTAACGACTGTTCTGTTCGTGGCTAGTTAATAACAGCCGCACGGGTCGATCTTTAAGGTTAAGCCGTGCCTGCCGAGGTTGGTCCGTGGATGGGTGACCATAAATACATACCGAGTTTCCTCCGTGCCTCGGAAAGCACGTTAAGCCGTTGGTCCCGGTTGTCATTTGTGGATCTTTGACAGTCGTTACGAGTAGAAATTTGCATCCAAATATCCGATCTAATGCATTATAAGAAAGAGAAAGGAGTAAATGATGCCGTGAGTTCTGAGAGAGGAGAATAGAAGAAGAAAACGTGTTGCGCCGACCCAAGAAGAATGGGACAAGGGTAGGAAGATGATGATGATGTGTAGATGCATAGATAGGCATGGCCTTTGGCAGCAGCCGCAGTCCTGTCTGAACTCAATAGCAAGCTTATCTTACGGCTAAATATATTCCGGAAAAACTTTACTAATCAACTAGAATTTTGAAGTATATTTATATATCCTTTGTAGTTTGTTTTCATCATCATCAGACTATAATGTTGCCACTGCTGGGACACAGGCCTCCTCTCAATGAGAGGGAGTGTCTATAATCCACCACGCGGGCCAAGTGCGGCTTGGTAGATGTCACATGTCTTCGAATTTTTAGTTCTAGGACATGCCGGTTTCCTCACGATGTTTTCCTTCACCGTTAAAGTAGTAGTAGTAGTAGTTTGTTTTAGTGTTATATTAATGAAATTTTTTAGATAAGTATACTCCTACCACTGTTTGTCTTTGCATTACCCAAAACACTGGTAAATAATGCCTATGGCTTTAAGTACGCCTCTGTACAATGTGCATGAAGTGCATTAATAAATAAATAATCACCTGCTTACTACCTGTACACGTAATGGGAATGGAAACTGTGGAACTAATGGCGCTACCATAGCTGGTTCCAAGCATCGTCATTGGTTGAAAATCTGGTAATGTCATTTTATATTTCATAATAGCTCGACCTCATTAGTCAGATTGAGAACCAGCTATAGTCGTGCCATCTACAATTAGCTTTTAACGGGCTTCCCCATTGTCTTACAAAGAATTCAACGTCTCGTATTCGACCTACCTTTACCATCCACACTTGTATTGTCAAACAGCATTAATACCGTATCACATTACAGCACCGCGCACGTCATCGGGTTTCATCCAAGCTTTACAATAGCATACACACAGACAAACATACAGACAGACAGGTAGGAACATAGGCCATGGAGTAGTAAGGAAAATGGAGTGCTAATACCTACCTGTCTGTTTAGCTAGCCTCGACCGCTATGAGAAAACTGTTGCGATATATTTCGAGGACACGGATATGTGAGAGTTTGTTGTATTAGATTATCATTTTGTACCATAATATAATGAAATATGAAGTGCCAAAGAAAGTTCAGGATTGGGACGAAATTAGAGATACAATAAGAAGTCTGAAACTAATATGCTTCACATAAGTATTAAAATAAGGCGCTAGGACTTCTTCTTTGCGTGTCAATGACAAATCAAATTGAGTCAGCCCAAAATTTGGCAACGAGTTTGACACTAACAGTAGCGTTCTTAAGCTCCTGTGATGAGCAAACAGGCGGACACGATATCAAGGGTCCCTATCGTATGTCAGTACCACATTTACACTCTAGGGCAGAGTCATTATGAATCTCCACCTGATCAGGTTTTCCTTGCTTCGGCCAACCCTTTTCGGAGTCAATTTAAAGACTTCCAGGTCAGCCATGGCAACTCGTGTCCAAGTAAGATAGATACCATAACATAAAAAAATGATAGAGTAGATTTATCCAACTAAATTAAGATGCAATTTTGACAGCCCGTTCCTGAAGGCAGATAGAAGAGAGCTCTTGGCGGCTGTTATCACTTAACGTCCTCCTACCTCCGTGTCTCACACACACATTCACAAAACAATCCACAGACATTAAGTAGTTGCACATAATACTGACAGTCTGCTACATTTACAATTAGTGTTGACTCTGTCTAGACTTCCTTTCGTGTCAGTTGCATCCTCAAAGTGTCAGTCCATTGTCTTGGTAGGATAAGTGGGCATTAAGAATGTTATGCGGTTTAAAGGCGACTATACATTTAAAGTAACATAACATGGCCTCGCTTTGTATATATTTCCCGTATAGTGAGAGATCCGCCTAAACTGGTTTTGTATGGATTCATTGGTCGAATGACAATGTATTGACTTTGATAGACTTTTATTGCGGACTCAACACACCAAAGCCGGTAACAGTAAAATATGTTTAACCATTCGTGCCGATATGTCGGCGGTTTACGTGTGTATTCATATAATATCTTCTCCTTTCTTTTTCGTTTGGTTAGTGCTTAACATGGTGTCAGAATCTTTATGCCACGGGCCTCTGACTTGGCTTTACATGCCGTTGAGAAATATCCCTAAGGCATGCTGGTTTCCCCACGACGTTTTTCTTCACCGAAGCAAGTGATAATTATACAATACGCACATGAATCCGAGATCCTTTTAGTTCATACCGATATTAAAAAATACTGTCTATTCCCTTACTAAAGTACATGAAGACTACTTAGCGTTAATAGACTCATTGTGAAGGACGTGCGTGCGTGTGGAATCTTAATCATTTCTCACACGCACCTACGATCCAAGTATCAGAGTATGCGTTCTAATAGAACAATGATTGCGTTGGAGGCTAATTAAACTTAATGAGTGAGTGATTGCACCCATCTTGCAGTCCTATAAAAAGAACATCATGCTTCCCTGTGTTTACCGAAGGCATGGGTGTTTGGTTTTGTTCCGCAGCTTCACCTGCCAATTCTCGTTTTGCTCGGCTCCTAAGCATCGTAGCGTGATAAGACCAAAACGCGAAAAGAAGAACTCACCATAAAATATGACCTTTCTGGTACAGGGTGTATAATGAGCTTTGACAAGCTTATCCATCACGAAAAGAATATGTTTATCATTTAAAACTTTGAAACTAGAACCCTTTCTCCATCAGGAATCCAGGATGTGTTTAAAACAATAAACTCAACTCCATCAAACCGCCCACGCTAAATTTCTTCTAATCTATTCGTTGATACGTACTAATTGACCCCAATTGGGCAACAGAAGGCCTAGCCATATCACAAACGATTCGTATCTATTCTCTTTCTATAATTGTTGACGCCCCGGCGTAAGCGATTGTAGAAAGCGCTATGTTGGTAGCCAAGTTGACATCACTGAGTCGATCGCTCGTTCTACAATGACCTTAGAAAGAACCTATACTTTAGTCTATGGTGAGCGTTCCTAAAAACGTCAAACTCGCAGTTGTAATGTCCGCGGGCTGAAATTTTGTTTTGTATTGTTAGGAAGGTATTAATTATTGATATAGGTGATTTATAAGTATGCGAAATAATAATATCACAGTGCGGAATGTAAGTTTAAACATTACTGTGACTCGAAATGTTATGATCCTGCATTTGAATGAAAGATCGAAGTGCTAACTTTTATAGGATGAAATCTAGATCTTGAGCAAGACTGTAACAGTTTGCAGCTCTCATGGAATTCATGGCAAGGTACGTAAACTATTAGTTATTTCGTAAATATCTTCCTTTGTTATTTAAAATCTATGCTAATCTTGCCCTTGAACATTTGAAACATAAGCAATGACGTGATACGAGACAAGAGGTAATACTTACGAAACAAAGAAAACAATTGTGTTTGATCCTTTACTTTACCAAATTACCAATAGACCCTTTGTTTCTCTGACATAGTTTTAACTTATGTTCTAGCCATGGGGATATAAAAAATTAACGAGGCCCCAGAAAGGGCCACAAGGCCAAATAAAAGCTGACCGCAGGAACTGGGAGAATGGCTAGACTCCAATGATGGAGGAGTAATAAAGCTAATGGACAGATAGAAAAAAGTAAGATTTCACCTGTATAGAACACATAAACCACTAGAAAAAATATATTTTATGGTTTTGGAGTTATTGTTCTACAAGATGTAGTACATGACTAAAACAAAGAAGAAAGCCATGGCAATACATTTTGAGGCTTCTGGTACTGGTGGTGGTCTAAGCAACAGACTAACTAGCACTAATTGAGAAGAGAGAGAGTCTTTGTTTGTTTTTTTTTATGCTTATTACTATACTTAGTTTCTTTTTAATACAAGTGTATTTTTCTAATTTATATTCTTTTAAATTTTTCAGGACCACCACCACAGACCAGAAATTCTGCACATACTGTCTGTCCGTCCCAACTGCTGCAGATGATAATGTTGCATCTTATTCTATCTTATTCTATACAAGGTACCTATAATTTATTTCTAAAGATGCAATGTTTTGGCTAAATAATTCATTTGAACTTAATTTAATATAACTATAATTATTTATTTTCAGCAACAGCAACCATCTACCAGCCATCCTTCGCTGCCACCACCAACAGTGCTAAGGCTACCGCCTGGCACGGCTGCTTCAAGCGCGTTCACGCTGGATACAAACACCCTTTGAACGAGCCACATGCAGAAATTTAAATGATACAATATAGAAAATTCACCACAGTTGAAACTATAATATGTAGTGGTAGTGGTCTCGGCAGTAAGCTAAGTACATTTCAAATTGCCTACAATATCAGAGTAACACTTAATTTTTATTTTCTATTTTTGTTATCCAGTTTACTTTTCACTTCTCTAAACGAATATACAAATTGTATGTTTGTTTTCTTTTAATTATTATAATTGATCTTTTATAGTATTAAATAAAACCTATTTTAATTTAAACATTCATTGTGAGAACTCAGACTAATATTTATGTACAGTAACCGCAGGTTGATTTTTATGTTAAGTATTTTCTAACAATAATACTTAAAATGTATAGAGTGAATTGTAAATACCAAGTATTAGGTAACTGTAAATTTCTTCCTCCTTAACTACCGTGCACACCGCCATCAAATTATTATGAATGTCAGTATATACAATAATGTTTATAATAATAAAGCTGTTTTATTAATAATTTAATATCTAAGAACATAACAATCAAATTAAAATAAACTGGACATTTTCAAAATACTATCAATCATTTTTAAATAAAATAAATTAGAAATGTCAATGAATTCTTATTAAAGCTTAAAATAATCTTACTACAACCCATTCAATAAACAACTCATCATGCCTCTTCCTTGGATAACTTCACTATGGCTACCAAGTCGCAGTGGGTGTGGGATCTTGCATGATTATTATCAACTCTGTTGTCACATGCATCAGGAAGTGGTTGTGATGATGGTAAGCCAGCTCTTTCAAAGTTGTGTTGTGTTACAAACAACATGCCATTGTAATATTGCTAGATGAACATGAACATGAAGGTGAAGAACCCTGTCTCTAAGCAAACATCTCCACCGTGCTTCTAATATTAAACTCAATCCAGTTACAGGCTTGCACAAGCTTTTGAGTGTATTGTTCTTCCCTAGAACCTTGAAGTACTTGGAGGATATGTGTAGGCACCTGTAAAAATTAGTTTAGACAAAACACCGGAAATCTCCTTTGGCATGATTTGTTCTTTTTACTTTGTATTATAAATACATACATAATAGCCATACTTGTTCATTATTTGGATGAAGTTCACGCATTACCTACTTAGATGATTCAACTTTACTAGAAGACCATATACCTTATATAAGTGAATCATGTGTAGCTCCACCAAACTTTACATTCACATTTCAAGGAAGTTTTGTGCGGGTATTCTTGACAAAAATCTTGAAAAGTCGATTTGTCAAGCCGAAATTGCTGCCCAAATACAGTTTCTGGCATTTCGCGTATTATCTCCATGCACTGACGAATTATGTGCCTTAGCCACACTTCTTCATTATGAGCGCACCACAACATATTTAAAGTATGCATTATAAATACTAAATGCTAGACAAAACACCGGAAATCTCCTTTGGCATGATTTGTTCTTTTTACTTTGTATTATAAATACATACCTATTAGCCATACTTGTTCATTATTTGGATGAAGTTCACGCATTACCTACTTAGATGATTCAACTTTACTAGAAGACCATATACCTTATATAAGTGAATCATGTGTAGCTCCACCAAACTTTACATTCACATTTCAAGGAAGTTTTGTGCGGGTATTCTTGACAAAAATCTTGAAAAGTCGATTTGTCAAGCCGAAATTGCTGCCCAAATACAGTTTCTGGCATTTCGCGTATTATCTCCATGCACTGACGAATTATGTGCCTTAGCCACACTTCTTCATTATGAGCGCACCACAACATATTTAAAGTATGCATTATAAATACTAAATGCTAAATATAGTCCAAAAATTAAGGTAAACAAACAAAACACTTCACGTTCTCAACACAGCTGTATCATATAGACGCCATTTTTTTAGCGTTTTCTATTGGGTCCGGGCGATCGCAGTTGAGCGTACAAAAACTTCGATATCGTTTCGTTAGCGCTTGTCAAAACTGTGACATGGCTAGCATTTACACGGAATGTAGCAATCAACATTGTAGAAAGGATCACATTTCATTCTATCATTCTGAACGCTTGAATAAATTGTAAAGATGGCTACGAATTTTCTATTCGTTTGTTCTGACCACGTGATTTAGCGTTGAGATGACGTCATTCCCATACATTTGACTAGGTTTCTATTAGCGTTAACGATTGTAGATTGTTAACATGGCTAAGCCTACAGATAAGCCCTTTGTGAGCCTTTGTTCTCTAGCTCGATGAGAACTTTGGGATGGCAGATATTTTTAGTGGTATTACGTCATTATCGTAGTCGTAGTTAAATATGGGCGTTTGGGTAGGATAGTACGAAGAGCTAGTGGCTAAATAATGACCGCTCCATGTGAAGCGAATCTTCAGGTGAAGCCGCTAGGTTGGTCTATGCATAGGTGACAACCCACTACATTCCTAGTTTCCTACGTGTCTCGCAGTCGTTACAGGTAGTGTCCCGAAAGCCTGTATCTGACAAACAGTTTTACCAAGGAGTATCGTATTACCCAGTACTAACTGAGCTGTGGAGGTCAGATAGGCAGTCGCTCCGTGTAAAATACTGGTATTCAACTGCACCCGGCTAGACAGACAGCCAACCCCAACATAGTTAGGAAAAGGCAGGCAGATAACGCGTCTGCCTGGGTGAACCCACGATTGTCTCGTTAACATAGTACCTAAAAATTTAGCCACAGCGGTGGCTAAATTGTAAGGTACTAAGTTAACCTTGTAATTTAAACTTCAAAGTTTAAATCACAATATTATTAGCTTATGTAGTTGGTAGAATGACCCAGCACGAATTCCCAAGTAATATCCCATTTCCTCAACTGTAATATCATCGTCAATTTCGCTATCATGACTCAAGGATAATTTCTGTTTATCCTACCTATCCAATCTAGATATGACATCAGTCTAGGCGAGTTTCCTAGTCATAACAACGCAGTATTTGTGGGTGTATCATACACCTCTTGTTATCCCTCCAAGGAATGTTATTATGTCACAGAATAATAGCAAGGACAGAATTTGAGCTTTATACGAAGAGTCATGTTTTTTTTGAGGCGGAGAACTTTAAATTGAAATTAAACACGGAAAAGTGTTTTTTATCTAAATCTAAACTAATATTATAAAGAACAAAGATTGTTTGTTTGCATAGAATAGGCTCCGAAACTACAGGTCCGATTTCAAAAATTATGTCAGTGTTAGATAGCCCATTTATCGAGGAAGGATATAGGCTATATATGATCACGCTACGACCAATAGGAGTGGAGCAGCAATGAAAAATGTTGCGAAAACGGGGAAAATGTGACGCAAACAAAGTTGCGCCGGACAGCTAGTATTACATAAAGTCATAAAATTGGCTTTATTTGACATTTAATTTTATGCTATTTATGTTAGAATATGATTTTTTACATGTGGGCTTGGCTATTTCCAAGCAGTGACGATCTAAATATTTTGCTTTCAGACGCTTTCTCTCGCTATACATAAAGCGTGCTTATGTGTGCGTGCGTTATCGCTCACTGTGAGCTGAGCTTCTGTTTTCTGTACTACTCTGTGGTAAAGTTGTTAAGTTATTGATTTGCCTAGCGAACTAGAAAAACCATCAGAGGCTCGCTGTAAATTCAATTAGAATGGTAAGGGCTTACTTCGTTTGACAAGAAACAAAAAGATTTATATGGTGGAGTATCTTTGAGCTTTTCTTTTTTTCATTTTAATCCGGTGCTTTAAGCTATATGGCAAAGAATAGCGGCGAGCTACCCCGTTAACGCTAGGGTCATGCGGCGCGGCATGTCTTCATCGTCCATACTTCTCTATTACTCTTCATTTCAGCTGTCACCTCCTTTCTAGCCATATTATCCTTCACCGTTTCGTTGGTCTTCCTCTACTCGTATCCATCCACAATCATACTCAAAACTTTTCTCACGACATTTAGAAGGAGATATATGGACATAATGTGCCGACGACTAATAAATTGGGATAAGAGGATTGTCGCCGCGCCGCCCCGACCGTGCGCTTCACGCCATCCCATCATCCGTGGAACGAGAACGCACCGGCTGGCCAGGCCGGCCGCACCGCTCCCAGACAAGGACGAACGGAGCGCGGCGACGCGGTGACATGATTCTATTGTATGTGTATGGAGAGATATTAATGTACCTGGGGTTTAGTTTGAGATTTGGTTTTCCGAGAACAATCTTCAGTGATTAGGGAGGTTTGCTTCGCGTTAATCTGCCTTAGTTCTTACTATCACGCCCCATGGTTCCGCTCGCATCTGTTGGTTAAAGTTAAGTTGATTCTTACCATCATAAACAATTTGATATACATACTAAACATTTGTGGTGTCTCGGGTTAGACTTTCTGTATGTACACCCGACATACATATCTCTGTTGTGTAAACACACAACGGCAGATTACTTGTGTTAGTGAGACGTCGCATTATAGTAGCGACTATCTCCCAACAGACTGATCATGGCCTTCCGCCCAGTCTACTTTAATGAGGTTGTGGAGACTTCGTATTACAGCACCGACTATCTCCCAACAGACTGATCATGGCCTTCCGCCCAGTCTACTTTAATGAGGTTTCACATTGCAACATCCAACGACTTGCAACGCGAAGGTCCTCTCATGTAACCGACTTCTGAGATCACCATAAACTCTTAAATAAGTTACTAACTCTAAAATCTAGATAATTAGATGGAGAATCACTGCACCATTGTCTTGGCGCTACCACTTAGCTTATATCTCTCTCGGATGGGCCGCCACCAGGCTGGACGCCTCCGTCACAACACCAACCACTTTACTATTCACTAGTATCAAATAAATTACTTTGCATTTGGTGTGAACCCCAAATTCTAACGTACTGGCAAAGGCGGCAAACGCCTAAATGTCAAACCATAAACTATAAGTACTCTTTATCTATTGTGATCACTCTATGGGTTCGGTGTTGCCAGCAGATTAACTCATGCTGTTATGTATGACTAGTTAGTTACACGTTTCGCCCTAACAATATTAATTTGACTCTGTTACCTATTTACTTCGCAGACCAAACGTCGCGACACTCCCGCCCGAATAATTTTAAAGCAGGTTAAGTAAGCTACGCGTCCACTCTGCAATTTTCTGCAGAGCTCTTGTGGCCGCGCCTCTTCTTTGTTTAACTTCGTTGTTTACTTGAACTTCCTTCTCAGGTTCATCGTCCTTCTCACTGAATATTTTCTCTCTGTCCGTGCTCTCTGATACATTATCAAAGTCTTCCAACATACTCTTTTCCGTTGGTATTATCGACTCTCTATTTTCTTTCTCGTTTTCTGAACTATCTAATGTATTCTTTGAATTTATGACTTCCACTTCCAATGGTAACAATTCGTGTACCGTTATATTCCGCGGTACCTCATTTTCCTTTTCTGATGCGTTCGCATCGTATTCTATTTCTTCATTATCCTCCATTTCCAATGGATATAAATGAGTTAAAGATCTTACAAACTCCTTATTTCCAACTTTGACCTTCGCAACTCTGCAAAGTCCGTCAGAACCTTTGACCAATGAAGTAATTTTACCAACCTTCCATTCTTCACGATTTTTACAGTCTCCTTTAATCTGCACAATTTGTCCTACTTTTGGAATTAAATTTGCCGTGATTCTAGGTTCTTTGACAGAATGTCCATATCGTTCACGCAAACTTTGTAAATATCTATTTGTGAACATGTCCTTAAATTCATTGAGGATAACTAGACCTCTTTTCCAAGCCTTAATAAGATCAGATTTTGTCGTAGTACCTTGTACTAAAAAGTCTTCGGTTGAACCTTCCATCGTTATGCATTTTCCCATAGTTAAGAAATCAGATGGTTTTAAAATATGTACCAATTCAGAATCTACACACGTTAATGGTCTTGTATTAACAGTTGCTTCAATTTCTTTTACTAATGTAACCAATTGACTATCTGTCAGCATGTGCTTTTCCAATGATCTTCTCATGCAATTCTTCACAATTCCAATTAATCGTTCATAAAATCCCCCGAACCAGGGAGCTAGTTGGGGTATGAACCTCCAACGTATTTCGTGTTTAATACAATAAGAATTTGTTAGTATTTCTGACATAAGCTTAAAATTTGTAGCATTATCTGATGTGATTACTTGTGGTACACCTCTTGTCGATATCATTCTTCTCAAAGCATGAAGTCCTTCTTCTGCTGTGAGATCTTGAACAATTTCTAAATGCACCGCTCTGACTGCTAGACAAGTGAAAAGTGCTATCCAACGTTTACTTGTTTCATTTCTATGTTTAATTAGTACAGGGCCCATGTAGTCCAGGCCTGTAAATGTAAACGGTGAAGTGTAATTTACTCTTTCAGTGGGTAACGCAGGCGTTGGTGGTAGCTTGAACGGTCCCCCTCCGTGCTTCTGACATCTAGGACATTTCCTTATAACCTTCTGGACCTGACGCTTTCCGTGTGGAATCCAAAGGGCTTGACGAATTATAGCGAGGGTATGGTTAACACCTACATGATGATTGTCGTTGTGAATCTGAATGATAATTTTGTTAGTGTAATCGCAATCCTTTGGAATAAGTATTGGATAACGTTGGTCATACGACCAGTCCGTATTCTTTAAACGTCCTTTGCAACGTAAAAGACCATCTACGTCCAGAAATAGTCCAAGATTAATTTTTAAGCTAGTTTGTTTCCCTTCTAGTTCTCTTGGAAAGTGTTCGGCTTGTAGCTTCTCAAGCTCCTTAATTTTGTCAACCTTTTCTTCACTTGAATCTACATCCATCTTACTTTGGTTTCTTGTATTTTCTTCTTGATTTTCCACATCGAGTGTATTTTCTGTGTCCATTGTAAATTCTTGTGACTCTTTCGGGAGACCCTCCCCCGCACAAAGAGAAGCAATTTCTTTGATTCCTGACGGCCAGGAGTCCGGATGTTGTAATAGAAACTGAGGGCCAGTCAGCCATCTTACTCTATCTTCTTTAGAGCTGAATGGTCTTGTGGCAACGTCCGCTGTATTTAGTTCTGATGGAACATGTCGAATTATCAGGTTTTTATTTCTTTTAATTTCTTCTACTCTTCTGGCTACGAACGGTGTGAGAAGTTTGCCCGACTTGCACCAGTCGATAACAATTTGACTATCAGTCCATAATGTTTGACTTGTGATGTCAAATTGTAAAAATTGGGTTACATATTTGATCAGTCTAGTTCCAATTATTACGCCTAGTAACTCCAACCGTGGTATTTTCAAATTGTCTTGATCCTTCAAAGGAACCAGCCTTGATTTCCCAATGACAAACTTTACCTCCTTGCCGTTAGTTATGTAGATTACAGCTGCATAGGCCTTTGTAGAAGAGTCTGTGAAGCAGTGAATTTGACATGTACTCACAGTATCATCACTGAAGTAACATCTGGGCAAAGATATGTCTCGAACTTCATCTAATTCGTTGCATATTTTTGACCAATCCGTTTTTAATGTCTCAGAAAATGGTGTATCCCAATTTACCTTTTCCTTCCATAGATTTTGTATGAACAGTTTACTAGCCAACAGTGACGGTACAGCAAATCCACACGGATCATAGATGGACGCTATGACCCTCAAGACACCTCTTTTTGTAAATTTTGGTTCATTAATTACCCTTTCTTTTAGTTGAAGCGTGTCTTCCTTCAGTTTCCAGTTTAGTCCAAGAACCTTGATCTTATCGTCTTTGCAAGATTCAGATACTTGTTTTATAAATTCTTCAGAGTTGGAACTCCAATCTCTAAGATTCATGGATAGTTGGTTGAATATTTCTTTAGAATTCTTATAAAGTTGAAGTGCTTCCTTTACTGTTTTTGTTCCAGTGACGACGTTATCAACGTATATGTCTTTAGTTAATTTCTTAACTTGATCATTATCTGAATTTTGTAAGTGTAATCTTATTGTTGCATTAAGTAAAAATGGGCTTGATATAACGCCAAATGGAACTCTTGTAAATCTTAAGTGAAGTAGATTATCTTCTGTAGCTGGTTTCTTTGTATCCTTTAACCATAGGAATCGAGTTACATCGCGATCCGGTTTGTTGAGTGCGATCTGTAGGAACGCCTTCTCAACGTCTGCACATATACCTATTGGTTGACTTCTGAACTTTATGAGTAAACCGGTCAAATCCTCTAACATTATTGGTCCACAATACAAGCATTGATTTAAGCTTTTATTGTCTTTTGTCTTAGATGATGCATCATAGACAATTCTCATAGGCTTGCCAGGTACCTTTACCCCATGGTGTGGAAGGTAATGAACTGGATGTCCTACTGTTTGATCTCTCAGATCAGGTACAACTTCAATTATTCCTTTCATCATTTGATCCTTCAATGTGTCTTCATATGCTAATAATGTGGACATATCTAGCCGCTTCAATAAGTTGACGAGACGACCATAAGCCAATCCAAAATTCAAATTCAAAGCAGGGGGGTACTCAATCCAGGGCCAGGATACGGAGTACCTGTTGTCTATATATTCAGTAGTTTCATTGAACCTTTTTACAGCCTCATCTTCTCTATTTTCCCTTGGAGAATCGGTTATGCCAATAGATTCAAGTTCCCATAAGCTCTTCATATTAGTCTCAATCAGTGGCAGGTCAGGTTCGTTAAAGAACACATCCACATGAGACTGGAAGTACGTCACCACCGATAGTTCCTGAATAGGACTGGAATCCATCTTCCCGCTTAGTATCCATCCAAAGTCGGACTGTACCATATACAAGTTCTCTCTTAGTTTAATTTTCTGTTCCGAGATAAGTGAAAAGTAATAATCATTGCCTATCAGAATGTCCACTTGGTCTTGTAGAGAACCATCATCAGCTAGTTCTGATTTATCTTTCCAGTGGCTGAGGTCCTGATGAGGATATGGAACACTATGTGATATCACTGGTACCACATTAGCAAATAGAGTGATTGTCTTATCCGCTCTTGTCCTCAACTGCACTGTAACCAAGGGACTGTCTATTTCTTGAGGCATCTTTGTTCCAAATGTAAATACAGTTAGTGTACTTTCTTCCTCAATTTTTAAATTAAGATCTTTTGCAGATTTCTGTGTGATGTATGTTCTTTGACTTCCGGAGTCTAATAGAACTCTACATGGAAGTTCCTTCGAGAAAACTCCTACTTTATTGGCAGTAACTACCGCTGTTTGTAGGACGGTGAGTCCCATATCTCTTGTGTACAGAACATTGGTTGTCGTTAACTTATCCCTTTGTCCATTGGAAAATTTAACAGGACATAAAGCGCGATTATGATCTGATTTCTTACAGTGAAAGCATTCCCTTCTGTTTCTACAATTTACTGAAACATGTCCTATTCTCAGACAACAGTAGCATCTATTTTTTAATAGGGATTTTCTTTCCTTTAACTCCTTGAATTTAGTACATTCGTCATTGTAGTGTGACTCTTTACAGAATATACATTGTAATTTAAACTTCTTCATAGGTGGCCCTTTCCTTTCCTGGTTTTTTCCAGGAAAACTCGAACGATTTCGCTTGGTCCCGTTGTTCTTCTGGGAAGTATTTCTCTTGTTCTGTGTTGGGTGATGACCAGCCTTCTCCTGCTTGTTTTCGTAGTTAATTTTCTGTTGTCTCCTTTGTTCCTCCTTTCTCTTCTGATATGTATGATCAGGATCTCCCTTCCCAGTGGAGTGAAGTGTCTTCACAGTGTAATATTCTTTCTCATTTAGGTTTTTCTCATGCGTTAGTCTATTTGCATCTTCACGTGCCGAAATAATAATTTCTAAATATTTCCTTACCTCTTCGATAGATTCTTGTTTTATTTTCAATCTCATTTCATAAATTATATCTTCTGGGAATTTCTCCATTATCAGAAACCTCAAGTGGTTATGGTTAATATTTTCACCCATTGAATCCAAGACTCTCAAATGTTTTTCGATTTCAGTTAAAACTTTTCGACAATCTGATACGGTTTTGCTTGCTGGTTTTATTCTGTAGAGTGAGGAATAGTGTGCATCAACCACTTGAGTTTGTTTCCCATATCTATCTTTCAAAGATTGTATGGCTATGGAATAATTTTTATTTGTAATATCTAACCCGTCTATCACTCCTTTGGCTTCTCCTTTCAAAGAATTCTTCAGATATAATAACTTGTCAACGTCTGGCAAGTTCCTTTTGTGAATATTGGAACTAAATTGGTCCCAAAATTGGTGCCATTCAAGAATGTTACCTTCAAACTGTGGTAACTCTAATTTTGGTAATTTTCCTGATAAGGGACATTCTTCATTCTTGTTGCTATTTGTTGTCGAAATTTCACTTTCTTCAATTTTCACTTTAAGTTCGCAGTAGTTTTCTTCCGCTTCCAGCTGTATTGCAGAGATAGCAGATATCTCATCCACTTGCGGTTCGCTAACAAGTCGAAAATAATTGTTTAGTTCCCTTTCTAATCGTTGCAGACAGGTATGAAGTTTAGAGGATAACACTCTTCCTTCATGCAAGGTTAAGTCATTTATTTCATTATTGAGTTTGCTTGTTGTATTTCGAGCACATTCGGACAGAGTTTTTATTTTATCACACAGGCCACGAAGAATGAGGAGCATGGATTCCTCCATATTGACGTCCTGTAATATAATGTTACACTATCATAGACACAGCTCTACTTTGTAATGCAAATTTAATTATGATTTAGTATGTTTCATTTGCAACCACCTTTAAATAAAAATAGCAAATTAATGTTTGTATTATTTACTGAAATAATTCTGATAGCTTATTTGATTGCAAAAACCCATAATTTAATTGCACTAAATCACACATCATACATATACGGTATTTAAAATTTTCGTTAGGTACTTTCCTGAAAAAATAAATTCAGAAACTCAAGTTCCATTTCCGGAAACTTATTCACTATCATGGAAATAATCATCTCCTTTCAGATTTATTAAGGTGCTTTGGGTCACCCTGTATTGGTAAGTAAAGTCACCTATTACTTCAGAACTAGGAGCATTTTACATAAACACTCAATCAACGAGTAAACATAATCAATCATAGAATAGATAATGGGTGCTCAACTGCCCATTATCTAAACAACATCACTCTTCTCAAACAGTGTGCCTTCAGCCAACAGACACTACCATATATATATACTGACAGAGTACAAGACTTTATAATCTCTCAAATGATTTATTTGTATGTATTGATGACACTGCTACCTAGTCAGCAATGCCTCTGCTAATGTTTGAAGAACTCTGATTCGTGGGAACAAGCCACATTATAAACAAATGTTTCTGTTTACATGTGTACCTGAAGTACTCATTTACAGTATGGATTGTCTACATCAGTCCATAATACTGGTTTAGTTAGTTTGGGGCCAAACGGCTATGCAAGAGATTTCCACTGAAGCATTTATTTATTGTGGATAAGGGACTGCTCCCTTATGGATACTCATCCAATGTCAAGATATAAAATTATAAACTATTACTCACTCAGATGTTGTTGTCAGTTACAACTTGACTTTACTAGCTATTTCTCTAGCTGTAGGCAGTTTAATTTAATTTCCCCGTTTCGGTGACAATCAAGTACCGCCAATGACTAACAATTCTAGTCCTGTTGAAAGTAATTGGAAGGATAAGTACACAGGTTTTATCACTTAGGTAGGAACTTACTTATTTCTTCAAACAATTTATTTAATTTTCCTATTGTTGTATGTAGACGGTTGAATGGCGAAGCCTCGTAGGTATTTGCGCATTTTGTGTCTAGGACGCTTTCCATAAAGGTACGCCGAAATGGCGGTGCCCCACAGACAGGCCCCACATGTGTGCGCAAGCGCGTTTCATGATCACCAACATAGGAAGTATCGCTGAACTCGTTTTTTGTAATAAATGTCGTGTGGAGACTACAGTCCCCGTGGACGGTTAAGGTTTACTTTTCGAAGAATTGTTAACACAATTTCGAATTTGTAATCAACACATATCTAATCTGTACTGACCCTTTTGCTCGTTCAATTACACTTATTTTGTTTCCGACGTGGTGTAAATCAATAAGACGTATATATTTTGTTCTTTCAGACACTGGCACGTTAACTTTGAAAAACACCGCTAAGAAACCCTTTCGCATAGAAAAATGGTACACACAAAGATGGCGAAGAAATTTTATTGTGTCTGTCAAATTAGTTAGTTCCGCTTCCGGTTTGTGCTGCAGTTGAAAACTTAACAAGTCCGTTCCGTTTTAAATACCGCTCCTCTGTCAAATGCGCATGAGTCGGGACGGATTTAATGCGATTTTTAGCATGTCTAGAGTATTTCCTTCCTGCTCTAACTTACGCAGAATGTACTGGAATGAATAGGAAAGACATAGAACGTCACATGCTAAAGATCTAACAACAATTTTCTACCGGAAGAATTTACGAATGATTAAATCCCTCAGATAAATCATAAACGAATAACTAAACAATTTCACTTAGTTTATTTCGCAAACAAAGAAATAAACTTATCAACTTGCATTTCATTTCAATAACAAATAACGCCATCTATGGTGATTTGTCGCACCAATCCATCACGAAAATGTCCATCAACACTTACCTAATTACCTGTGATCGTTAATCTTAGGATAATTACATTGAGAAACATTCAATATTATCAGAGTCAATATCAGCGAAACGTGTATCAAACTTAAAAACATTTTAGAAAATTTTCATCAACCCTTGATACGATTAATTTTACACAGAGCATTCATAGATGGCAGTGCTAGCAAGAACTCTGAACTTTATTTTAAACCAGTTCAATCTTTTTGACATAATTTTGCTATTGATTATTCCTCTCGGATCCCAGCATCTCCACCATGTCGCCGCGCCGCCCCGACTGTGCGCTTCACGCCATCCCATCATCCGTGGAACGAGAACGCACCGGCTGGCCAGGCCGGCCGCACCGCTCCCAGACAAGGACGAACGGAGCGCGGCGACGCGGTGACATGATTTTATTGTATGTGTATGGAGAGATATTAATGTACCTGGGGTTTAGTTTGAGATTTGGTTTTCCGAGAACAATCTTCAGTGATTAGGGAGGTTTGCTTCGCGTTAATCTGCCTTAGTTCTTACTATCACGCCCCATGGTTCCGCTCGCATCTGTTGGTTAAAGTTAAGTTGATTCTTACCATCATAAACAATTTGATATACATACTAAACATTTGTGGTGTCTCGGGTTAGACTTTCTGTATGTACACCCGACATACATATCTCTGTTGTGTAAACACACAACGGCAGATTACTTGTGTTAGTGAGACGTCGCATTATAGTAGCGACTATCTCCCAACAGACCTTCGATCAATAATAGTACTAGATTCCCGATGAGCGCTTCAAAAACGGCACGAAAAATTAGACCACAAATACTTTTGTGGTCTTATTTCAAATTAGTATTGTCCAAGCATAGCCAACGTTAAGACGTCGAGATGCCGTAGTACGCGTTTTAAAACTGTGAAAACAACCACCGTAACACCACGATTTTGGAAGGATTTTTTTATTTCGGTAAGTATATATTAATTAAGTGTTTTTTCGTGAAATAAAAACAGGATAAATAGTAAAAATAATTAAATTAGCTAATATTTTTATGTTTGGCCAATGTTTGCAACAACGCACCAACTATTGTTACAAACATCGACTGTTTTGGAACCGGCAATACATGGAGTAGTGTTGTTATTTTATATATTATTTTTGTTTGTAGATTTTCTAGCTAACCATTTCGATGTGCAGAATACATAAACCTTATAAACATTCGAGAATATGTTCAATTTATTTTGATAGTTTGGACATAATTGGAAACACGCAAAGGCGTAGATTACAAAAATCTTTATCGGAAGAAACCAATACCTGTAGGTATTTTCATGAAATACTTTAAAACTGTTTTCAATAAACCGCAAATGTTTTTTTACAGGTTCAACAAGTCTAAGTTCTGATGATACCACAGGAATACGTGACGAGCCTCGTTAGATCATGAAAAACATTGTATGCACCTATTTATAATTTGAGGGTTGCCTCGATTTCTCTAGGACTTGGTGACAACGGCACCACCACAAGAGTATATGCTTGCGAATAAAAAAAAAGATATAAGAAATATAGTCGAATGGACAACCTCCTTTTTTTAAAGTCGGTTAAACATAGTAACTACTACTTAGTCTATTACTTTTTTTAAAAGATTTGCCACCATACAAAAAGAGCCTTGGCCTAAAAAAAATATATTCTGCAACTCCACGTCTTTCAATACTTACTGTGTTCTGAGCATTGAAATGTAATACCAAGAAGTACGTCTAGTTCTAAATTAGTGTAAGCACGAAATTGTCAACGTAATGTTTTTAACCTTGTCACTTAGATTTTAAGATACATTTTAGAATAAATTGTTTTGTACTCATGACTTTTTATTTTCAAGCGACACTTTAAATTTATTGCCTTTTAGCTTTCTCCGACGAAAGGACTTAAATAAATATCTTTTGCAATTGTTATTAAACTTTATCTGAGAGTGTTAAGGTCTATAATAAACTGAAGTTGTTAATATTATTAAACTTTTTTCTATGAATTATAGATGTTTACGTGTGTGCAAACGTGGACACTTTGGCGATTCATTTTTGTTCCTGATCCTTAATCTAGTTCTATTATTGATCGAAGCAACAGACTGATCATGGCCTTCCGCCCAGTCTACTTTAATGAGGTTGTGGAGACTTCGTATTACAGCACCGACTATCTCCCAACAGACTGATCATGGCCTTCCGCCCAGTCTACTTTAATGAGGTTTCACATTGCAACATCCAACGACTTGCAACGCGAAGGTCCTCTCATGTAACCGACTTCTGAGATCACCATAAACTCTTAAATAAGTTACTAACTCTAAAATCTAGATAATTAGATGGAGAATCACTGCACCATTGTCTTGGCGCTACCACTTAGCTTATATCTCTCTCGGATGGGCCGCCACCAGGCTGGACGCCTCCGTCACAACACCAACCACTTTACTATTCACTAGTATCAAATAAATTACTTTGCATTTGGTGTGAACCCCAAATTCTAACGTACTGGCAAAGGCGGCAAACGCCTAAATGTCAAACCATAAACTATAAGTACTCTTTATCTATTGTGATCACTCTATGGGTTCGGTGTTGCCAGCAGATTAACTCATGCTGTTATGTATGACTAGTTAGTTACACGTTTCGCCCTAACAATATTAATTTGACTCTGTTACCTATTTACTTCGCAGACCAAACGTCGCGACAAGGATGATGATGAAATGATGAACTTTAAGACAGACTGCAAAATGTGACCGTTTTACCAAGGGATTTTGAAATACTACATTGATGACTTCACAATTTTTTTTTATTTGCCTTGGTTTTTATCTTGACTCTAGTCTAGGTCAGAGATGACAGAGACTAAGTCGACGATGGTACGAGTTTACCCAGAAGCCTGTTCACTCTAACTTTGAAGAGATTAAATTTAATATAATGCATACTAATTGTTAATTATACTTAATTCAAAACATCATAGTACAATCGTACCACAGCTATTTACATTTTCCACACAGACATATAATTAATTTATGGAGTTTAAATTAACAAAGACTTATCAAATCGTTAGATTTTTTACTATTATGAATGACTTATGACTGTTATCACCAGAGGACGGAATTAGGTATAGTTATTTGTGTACTTACACTGATTTCATACAGCGAAAGAATAAAGTGTATTTAATCCTGAGATTAATTATACAGAGCAGAAAAATCCCGTGATTTATTAAATAAAAAAGTTATTTACTTTTACACAATTTAAACCATCCGACATCGGATGCCCAAAGTTGCAAAACCCAATGCGCACACGCAAGGGAAGATCCATATTAATATCAACATTTCGATGTAAGTACCAAAATAACTCTACCTCATTCCGACCTCTGGTTATTACTTATATTTGAGAATGTTGGTTAACCTGTTCCAAGACTATTTGTTTCATCTAAACTAATATTATAAAGAGCAAAGATTTGATTGTTTGTTTGTTTGCATTGAATGGGCTCCGAAACTACTGGTCCGATTTGAAATGTTCTTTCAGTGTTAGATAGCTAGTGTCCGACCGAAGGTGCAATTCTGGCCGAAGCCGAAGCCGAAGCCGATTAATCGGTATTCACCAAAACCTTCGGCCGAAGCCGAAGCCGAAGGTGTGACCTTGAGAAATACGATAGTTACTTTGATCTCAGAATATACTAGATACATATTGTGAGAGCTTTAGAGATTTAAAATAATTTGTAATAACAAATATGAAATATTTAAAAACAAAACACTTATTAGAATTTTAAGACGCGCTCTCAAACTTGTTTTGACTCGTTTAGTTTATTAACTGCGATTCGTTTGGTCCGGTGCGGCGGCGCGGCGAAACTCTGCTGCTCTGCACACTCTCCGTCTCAATCTAGCATCGTTCAGTAAATTTTGACAACTAGCAAACCTTCGGCTTCGGCCAAACCTTCGGCAAATTTTTGGCCGAAGCCGAAGATTTTGCCGAAGGTGCTTTTTTGGCCGAAGGTGGCCGAAGCCGAAGCTTCGGTCGGACACTATAGATAGCCCATATATCGGGGAAGGCCATCACTCTACGACCAATAGGAGTGGAGCAGCAATGAAAAATGTTGCGAAAACGGGGTAAATGTGACGCAAACGAAGTTGCGCCGGACAGCTAGTATACGATATTTTGGAACAATACAGAAGCTGTAGGTGACCTTTATCAATAAACTACTACCCGCTTCGCTGGTCTAATAGTCGCAAGCGACTGCTAAGCATGGGCTCCTCCGTTTGATTCCCGGGTCGAGCAAAGTGTTATTAGGTTTCTCCATAAGGAAAATCTCTCTTGTGAGTCTGGATTTGAGCCCGTTTGGCTCGCCCACTGTAACATGTGACAAAAACATAACTGGCGAAATGTGGGTGTACTATTAGGTACACCTCTGTCTAACCATCTGGGGATTACAGGCGATATGGTTTTTTTTTTTAATATAAACTAATATTATAAAGAGGAAAGATTTGATTGTTTGTTTGCATTGAATAGGCTCCGAAACTACTGATCTGATTTGAAAAATTCTTTCAGTGTTAGATAGCCCATTTATCGAGGAAGGCTATAGGCTACGACCAATAGGAGTGGAGCAGCAATGAAAAATGTTGCGAAAACGGGGAAAATGTGACGCAAACGAAGTTGCGCTGGACAACTAGTACTAAATATGGTTGCGTTTGTCACAATTCGTCTGATGTTAAGTGATGATGCGGAATTTCCAGAACAAAATCGGAATCTGGATTTCTGATCCTATTACATATATACTGATAATGACATAGTTATTTGCAAGCATAAGGTCTAAGGTCCATGAATCCCCGCTTATGTGTAACTTGCCTTTGTAACACACAAGATTCTTGTATAAACCCGCTTTAGATCTATCTCGCATACCCACCCAAATACCACACGCAAATTCTAGGTCAACATCTAAAACCTTAGTAAATTATACAGAGTTCCCCAAAATTAGCGAGCGCTGCTAATTTTAAATACCGTTACAACTCAAAACAGTTGTTTCGCAATGTTAATTAATTACTACGGTAAATGTAACGTGATTGCACAGAGTAGGTTGATAAAACAGAGACCTCGAGACAGACAGATAAAAGTCGGAAACAGAACTTCTGTTTTTGTTCACGTTCGATGATTTGATTTTAGATGTATTGATTGTGTGAGGAATGATATGAAAGAGAAAGAAGTAAATGATCCCGTGACGTCTAACAGGGGAGAATAGAAGAAGAAAACGTGTTGTGTCGCCTCAAGAAGAATGTGTGAAGGGCAGGAAGATGATGATGATGTTCGATACTAAACTGTACTGGTTTCTGGATGGAGAGCACGCTAAGGAAAAGATGGATCGACTGTGTGAAGATTGTTATGAAATAAACGAATTAATGACAGCGTGTCAGTTGACAGGAGAGAATGGAAAAAGAAAACGTGTTGAGGCGACCCCAAGTAACATGAGCAAGGTCAGGAAGATGATGATTCAAAAGAAACTTCAAAGCAGACGTTTATCTCCGCGTTCGGCTCTTGGTAGACTTTTTTCTATTTACTAGGCTTGCGTTAGGCCACAACTCGCCTAATGTGATGCGATGACGCGGCCTATTGTGGAGCACTTTGCCTAGAAGCAACCGATTCACTCGAACTTAGTAGAGATCCAGATTATAATGAACTCTAATAACAATAGCTTATGCCGTGGTAAGAATATTAGCCAGTAATCAAGCTGGTGACGAGTCCGCCTGTTCAGGAAGCTCCGGTCTTAAAAGTAGCGAAGCGCCGTAGGATGATGCATGACATTAGATGAACCGTTCCTTTTCAATATTGAACGTTACCCTGATTTAAAACCATGACTAATTATTTTAGCTGCACCCTGAAAACCTTAATCGTAAGATACGGAATCGGTAATAAATGTAGTAAAAAAATATTTTACAACGAAAGGACTATAGAAGTTTAGTCTCTGTCAAATATCTACTCTTTGCCATTCTAAAAAATCGCAAGTTACACTGTGTTCTAGTAAACTCAATTAGATTGTATTAATTAGAGATAGGAAAGCGAAAGTTTTTGAAACGAGAGCTTTAGAAACTGATGTTTATTAGCATGTAAACATGGACTGCTGAAATTGGAGTATGTTACACGAATCCGCAAAACGCTGCGGCAAAGACGCTCATTGCTTTGACGGACCGCAGCTACCCAACTAGTGTGAATGTCAACAACTGCCTAGACTTCTCCCGACTATGTTGGGGTCGGCTTCGAGTCTAACCTGATGTAGCTGACTGAATACCAGTATTTTACATGGAGCGACTGCTTATCTGACCTCCACAACCCAGTTAGTACTGGGCAATACAATACTCCTTAGTAATACTAGACTTTCAGGCGACTTTAACGTCTGTCAAAGATCTACAAATGACAGCCAGGGCCAACGCGTACTTTACTAGGTACGGGGGAAACTCGGTATGTAATGGGTGGTCACCCATCCACGGACCAACCTAGGCAAACGTGGCTTGGACTTGAGCTTCTGCTATTATTTAGCCACAAGCTGCAAATCTATCTTTATGAAAACGGCAACAGACAGCAATATCGTCATTACAAAGAATAAGAAGAGAATGCAATTAATTGGGCAGTAAGTTAAATACTCCGTCTGCTATTGAAAATTCTTAGAAGGACAATTAAAAATAACACTTGGCCAAGACAGGGTGAGAAAATATCATGAAGAAACGGCCACTACATATATTGTAGAATCGAATATTCAAAGACGTGTGACATCTACCAACAGCGCTGGGCCTGCATGGTGGTTCAAGGTCCACACTCTCTCAAAGAGAGAAGTCCTGTTTCCCAGCAGGGAAAAATTGAAGACTAATTATGTTATGAACCCAGTAATTAACCCGTCAAGCTATTGCCTACAATACACCCTCACCGTCTCCTCGTAAGAGCCCCATAGTTTTAACATTGTTTATCTAGAAAAAATTTCTAGCTATATGTATTATCGTGGGGTCATGACATTTGCCCGGTTAAAACCAGGATTACACTAAATCAATGCACCCTTTTTTATATATTTTTCAAACGGATGGCACATCATTGCATGACTCCTCTCGCTCTGAGCAGAGCGGAAGGGAGCGTCAGACTTGTACTGACTAAAACCCATCCATGTTCCTTCTTAGCCCTTTGTGTTCCAGGGCCATGGTATCTCTTTTGAACAGTCCCGCAGCCCTGGCAGAAATCAACATACCATTCAGTCATCTTTCTTTATCGTGTGGTTAGAGCCTGACCTGGTGACAGCATTTTTTTTGCCCATGGGCCTGGCATTCTAGACAGACAAATCAAGAAATTGAATCATAGAATGCTTGCTCCATTAATATGACTAAGACAAGTATGTCACTTATAACCATACTTAATGTTGATTACTTTTGAGCCTTGTATGATGTCATACAGAAGTCATTATTTATTTAATGACTGAGGTATTTGACCTGGTCACTATTTTAAATAGTATTGTTGCTTAATAATGCATAATTGTGAACTAATTTTTAATTTATGTAATGGGGAGCAGTAGAGATTAGGATAGGCTTGCCGAGTTTGGTCAAGATCAGTGACTAACAATTACTTAAGTAATACTGCTTTACGGCAAAGATAGGTATGGTAGTAAGACTTCTTCGAAAAAGGTTTTTATGAGAAGTTTTGTCTGACCACAAACTGTTTTGGATTGTACAACACATTTTTTTTTTGCGCTGTTCTAAATTATAAAGGAATAATATATGTGAGTCTGTCTGTCTGTATAGCATAAACTTATGTTTCTCAGTGTTTACTATAAAATAAGTATTAACGAACCATCTTTCATTAACCGACTCATTGTCTATTAAGTAGGACAAAAGTAAAGTTGGAATACAAATGCAAGCCTATCCAAGGCAAAAAATAAAATAAACTATCGTATGTTATGTAAACAAGGCCTGCAGTTTATACAAACATAGTAAAATGACTAAAAGCAAAATAGAAGAACAACTATGTTGATAAAAATGAGTCAATAGTGATACTTTCAAAAAATAAAAATAGAAATTGTATTTTTACCTTCAATGCAGGGGGTCAAAACTTTCTACGCGATCCATCCATGGTATTACACTCAATGAAACATTTTTATTTACACTGACACTAACACAAATTAAACAATTATTTTTTTATTGAAATATTTGTAAAAAAAAAAACAAACGAAACGTATTTTTTTTCACTTCACACACAAGCACAGAAATCACGGGAAACGAGAAACGGCACCGAATTTAAAATGCACGTTTTGAGTTTTCAAAACAGGATGTAATCACGAAAACAATTTTCGCCCGAGTTCGATTTATTATTTTCTCAGGAAAATAGGCTCACGATTTTACCTTATCAGCGTTTATTCGCGTGATTAGGATTTATTGTTTTATCGCTACATAATTAAGTATAGTTCTTTTTCCTTAATTATAAACGGTATTATTGTTTGCTTTTTATTTATAAAATTCGTGTGCGAACGAAAGAGATACACCCAGAAAAGTCAACAACCGTTTGACAGGTATTGGCACTTGGACGCGTCGCCATTTTGCGTGATGATTGCCAGTAGGTTTCTGAAAACTCCCATTTTTATATTTTTATGATGTTTTATCAAATTTCAGTGATTTTAATTTTCCAACATGATATTGTTAATTAAAATAAATAACTGTGGTCCCTGGAGATCCGCAAGACTAATTCTCATTTAACTCTTGTTGAATATTTTAAAGCACTGCCATCTATCAAAATTATTAAAAACCTTGCTTACCCAAATGGCCCAACAGATGGCTCTTAACAAACAATTCGGGTTCATATAATAGATGGCGCTGTCAGCTTTTAACTACAACTTCGATAACATTTCTTTAGAACTTGTTTATCACAGTTTGTAAAAAAACAAAACTAACGAAGCCTCATTTTAGTATCTCATCAGTTTTCACCTCACTATCACTTGAAAAGGTACGTGTGAGTTTGAATACCTATGTATACTTTCGTTTTACATTAATTGTAACGAACAAGCTAAGGTTTGCGAAACTTAATCTGCTTATTACGCTTAATGATGGCTTGATGACTGCGAGGCTTTATCTTAATAGGACTATATTATATAGAGGTAGGTATGCCTTTATTTTGAATTCTATACTTGCTTATGTTTTAGGCTTCACCCGCGTTTTGTTTGGTAATTTTCCCATGGGATCTTGCCGGGATAAAAAGGCCTATATGCTATTCCAGACTATTATCTATCCTGGTTTCAAATTTCATCCAGTTCCGTTTCAGTAGTTTTTGTGTGAAAGAGTTTCACATCCATACATTCTCACAAACTTTCGCATTTATGTACTATTTATTAAGTAGGATTATACTTAACTTATAACGTAGAAGCGTTATTTTACTTAGATACAGAAAGGAAACTACAGAACAAGTTTGCAAGATTATATTTGTGACTAGATAAACACATTTATTAGAGTACATTTAGTTAAAACGAGCAGTTTGTGCTTATTGTTAAATATTTGAACTTTTTATACACAGCCTTAATTCTAATTATATATATCCGTAGGTATCAAATAAATAACATTAATATTTCTTACAATATTACATTTCTTTGGTAAAAGTTCCATTATTACTTACTTAAAATGAATATGAGATCATACAATTTTGGCATCGATACAGTAATTTACTTACAACATCAATAAGCATTCACAATCAATCTCCTATACAATCGGGTAAATTCCGACAAAAAATGGTAACACAATTTTTATTTTTTAATTATTCAATAGGCAATGCCATTAATTTTGAGGACTTGGTATCTTTTTCAACGCCGGGAAATACAAAACCTTTTTTAGCTAGTTCTTCGTAAGTTATTTCATAGAGATCGACGAAGCCTGCTTTATTGGCTACTGCTTGTGATGCTCCAGCAGTGAAGACTGTGGCTGTAACCCTGATGTCCAGCGCTTTGCATAATGGGATCCTGTAAGAGAAAATGAAAAGGTTAGGTATATGTATACGGGGTAGACAGATGCAGAGGTGTATGTGTGCACCCATTACTTCGGCCAGCGCAGGTACTGTGAGGTAACTTCCCCTTACTTACGTAAAATACGAGTGTGGATGTCATTCAGAAGGCAGAGCTGGCTCTAGGGTAGTGCGAGTAGAAAGGTTGGTCTAGGCGCCAGGTGGCAAAGGGTGCCAAAAAATAATAAAGCGATTGAAAATACGACAGCGTCTCGCGAGTCCACCTCGGAGTTTATCGTCTGCTTTACCTGACTCTCCACACCTGGTCTTAAACTGGAATAAAAACGTTTACGAAGGAAATCGAGGTCCACCCTTATGAAGGAGTAGGGCCGGAGCTAGACCGGCGCTTGAGGTGAGGTGTTGATGGTCGAGACTCACGCAGATCAGTGGAGAATGGCATAGAAGGGGAGGCTATACTCAACAGCGAGTGGAACAGGCCTGGCAATGATGATAATAATGTCGATACTCGCTTTGGACGTGGAGTTGCTTTAAGCAGTCCGATATTAAATATAGGCTGGAAGGAACACCGACGAACTACGGTTCATCGTTCACACCACATATTCAGTACATAATTTTGGACAATTTACTCAACAGGTCTGCTACTACTGCTGAGCGTTGGCGACTGCTGGCTCTGGGTGAGTGGGAGTCGGGTCTTTGGCTTCACGCACTGCCGTCGTCGAGCATAGGCACTTTGTTCTACGACACGACCTTCCGCCTCGCTGCTTCTTTACGTCTTGGTGCCGCCTGCTGCACTCCTCATCGCTGTCACTGTGGTGAAACTGTCAACAGCCTCGGACACCACGGCCTGTCATGCAACCGAAGTGCGGGCCGTTTTGCGCGGCACGCGAACATTTAAATGACATCATCCGTCGAGCTCTTGTTACCGTCGGCGTTTCAGCCAGTGATGCCAACTTAGCAACTTTATAGCTAGATCTAGCTAATATTTGGTGACAGACAGCTACAATTTAATGAATCTTGTAGCTAAACTTTTTGGCGACTTTTTTTAGCAACTTTTGAGGCTATCGAGATTCGTAAAGTAGGGGGTACCGAGTCTCGCAAAAAAATATAAAACTAAACTCGAATCTATGTTCATAGATGCTATGGTAGGTACAGGTCTCAGGAAAAGTGGTAAATGCTGCTAAAACTGTGTTTTGCTTAAAGATATACTACAAAAAATGGGCACCGCTGAAAAATATTTTAAATTAACGAAAGATACTGAACCCCAGCCATCGACATCTTCTTCTTTAAATAATTAATTTTTAATTTATTTTTTATTCAATAACGTACACAACACATTTTTAACTCTCTTGTAAGAATTAATGAAAATAAAAATGATTGTCAGGAATTTACATTTCATTGTAACCTACTTATCTACTGTATATAACATTTAGCTACTTCTAGCAACTTTTTGGGGTACAAAAAACTGGCAATCTAGCAACATTTTAAAAATTGTCTAGCAACTGGGTAAAGCTAGCAGTTGGCAACACTGGTTTCAGCTATCTTAAAGCCCAATAGCTTGGCACGCGACGATGGCAAAAGACCGGACGGCATGTCTTTGTTTCCTTGTAAGATGGGTAGGCCTTTAGTGTGGGACGTAACTTGCGTCGATAATCTTGCGCCATCACATCTTCCAAGCTCATCGTGCTGTACAGGCGCTGCCGCTGCGGCTGCGGAGAACCTCAAGCGGCGTAAATATGTGTAAATGTGTGTGTGCTTTGAAGTAACTATCTTTTCGTAACCCGTTTGGGGTTGAAACTTCTGGGGCCGTGAGGTCCGAGTGCTCATGGCCTTTTTAAGGTAAACGCCTAGTTGACGCTTCCCGTGACCCAAGGGCTGGGTTTTACCTTGGCCAGAGGCTAAGTATTGCCATACAACGTGGCAACGCCGCCAGTCTCTTGGGCACGTTACCAGCTGACAGCGTTGAGGAGGAGTTTTTTGACGCCCTTTTATAATTTGTTGTTATTTTAGTTTTAATTATTAGGTCGTTACCTATGAAATTGCCGTTTTGTTTGAAAAAAGTTAAAGTATTTTTTTTTTCGAACTTATTTATTTCTTTTATTCAAAGTAATCACCCCTGCAATCAATGCATCTTTGCCAACGCTGTGGCAGTTTATGGATGCCCTTCTTGAAAAAATCAGCTGGACGGGAGACAACAAACTCTTCAAAGGCGTTTTGTACTGCCTCTCGGGAATTGAATTTTTTTTCCCGCTAAAAAGTTGTCCAAATTTTGGAAAAAGTAATAGTCGGAAGGGGCAAGATCTGGTGAGTATGGCGGATGAGGGAGAGCTTCCAAACCCAACTCATGCAGCTTAGAGACGGTCTGTTGTGCAGTATGGGGCCGCACGTTGTCGTGAAGTAGCAGTGGAGACGACCGATTGACCAAAGCTGGTTGCAGACGTGCGAGTTTCGCCATCATTGTGGTCAGTTCTTCAATGTACACATCTGCAGTAATGCTCTCGCCGTTTTGTAAAAAGCTATGATGAATCACACCAGCACTAGACCACCAAACTGTGACCATCATCTTTCTAGGGGTCATTTTTCGTTTTGCACATTGCTTTGGTACCGAACCAGGATCTAACCAACTTGCTGAGCGCTTTCGACTGTCAAAAAGAATCCATTTTTCGTCGCACGTAACAATTCGGTTCAAAATTCCTTCATTTCTGTGCCTGTTAAGCAGCGCAAGGCAAGTCTCGACGCGTACGTTGCGCTGGCGATCGTTAAGTTCGTGGGGCACCCATCTATCAAGCTTTTTTATCTTGCCAATCTGTCGCAAATGGACCAATATTGTTTTAATGCTAACATCAAAAGCTGCTGCCAGCTCAGCTGTAGATTGAGTTTCATCAGCTTCAACAATCACCTTTAATTCATCATTGTTGACCAAAGTTTCCGGACGACCACGAGGTTCATTTTTCAAGTCAAAATTCCCAGAACGGAACCGAGCAAACCAATAACGGGTTGTGCGTTCGTTTGTACAGTTCTCTCCGTAAACGTCGTTGATGTTACGGGTCGTTTGTGCCGCGTTGGTGCCACGACGGAACTCATATTCCATAATTACACGAAATTTCAAAGTATCCATTATGAGGAAAAATGTTGAAATGTAATGAAAATACAACGCTAATCAATAAACAAAAGACTGATTTTGTAAATAGAATGTCATATTTTTAAAACAAAATTAATTTGAATTTAGAACTCATAGCCAATCAAAACTTTTTTTTGTTTGAAAAAGTCTGTACTGCAATACGGCAATTTCATAGGTAAAGACCTATTATCTAGTTTTAATTGTTTTATGAATAGTAATTAATTTAGATTTCTATAAAGATCTCTTCAGAGATAGTCTACAATCTTGATGACTAAGCTTATCACTTGTACGATACCTAAATAAAATGAAATTTTATGTACATAATTCTGAACCCGATTTTCTTTAATTCAGAACCTAAGAATCCGCGCTAAGTGAGTGGAGACAATGTTTAGAGATTGACCCTTCGACCAGTTGCTACGTATGAATTTTCGTTGGAGAAAGATAATAATTTATGCGCTGCTCTGGCGTCCCCGGTGTGCGCTGGCCTTGACTGTACCGTTGCAACCAAGAAGTTAGTTTCCCCGATTAAAAACTTTTTGTAAGCGAAGTTTTACATAAAAAAAAAACCAAACGACAGCAACACTTCATCATAGTTTTTGACAGCCAAAATAATTTTACATTTTTTTTACTTTCTACATCTCAGATTTTTTATAAAGTATCAATTATTCACGCAACTGAATAAAAATGGTTAAACTGAAAACACCCAAATGTATATGCAATAAAGTCGATATTTTGGGAAAAATAACAGGGGAAGGTAAAAAAGTACGCAAACCAGAAATAAATGAGATCAGATTAAATTTGTTTACTGAGAGAAATTCTGATGGAACTGGCTTCCTTATACTTCGAGGGAAGGATATACACTTGAGGTATAATCGCCGGATTCAAGACACCGATTTGCGAGCAATTTGCAGATACATAAAGCAATCTCCACGACGCATAACTAAATTAGACCTCAGTTACAATAATATCACAGATAAAGGGTTTATGATAATTCTAAAAAAACTACTAGTTAAAGGTCGTTCAAGCATAATGAATTTAAACGTTATGAACAATCGAATAACCCGATTATCGATTGAGAAACTTGCAAAATATGCGAAGTTGTTAAAGCTGCGATATTTAAGACTGAATGGAAACCGTTTAGGGACAAAAGGCGGTGAGCTTTTCGCTAAATTCTTAATGAATAATACTTCTTTAGAATACCTGGATATAGGAGAAACAAATCAAACTTTACCAAGTATCGCTCATATTGTGACAGCCTTAAGAATCGATCACGGCGGGAATAAAACACTGCGAGTATTCGATTTTAGTCGAGCCATGCCGATGTTTAATCGTTACCCGTATGAATCGAAATGGTTTGCATACCATATAGAATATTTGCTAGAAAGAAACTCGAGTATAATCGAGTTGCACTTGCAAAAGAATCAATTTATAAGTCACGATGTCGAATATTTCGCGAGAGGATTGCGAAAGAATACAACTCTTTTATTTCTAGACTTGGGCTTCAACCGAATTGGCGATTACGGAATCGAATTGTTAGCCAGATATCTAGCAGAAGGCCCTCAATTACTTCTTCTAAACGTCGCAGGCAATGGAATAAACGACACGGGCGCGAAAGCATTAAGTTTCGGGTTGCCATTCTCAAAAATCCGCGCGCTTGACATTGGACGTAACAATTTGACGGATATTGGTGTCATAGACATTTTGAATACGGTAAAAAAACCGACGTTTTTGCGGTTTTTGAATATTTGGGGTAATAAAATAACTCATGATTCTTGTGTGATTATTGAGAGGATGTTGATGAGTGGCACGTTGTTCCAGCATACTATTGATGTTAAACTTTATACCGTAGATGATAAGTTGTATGCAGCTTATAATCCCAATCCTGCTGATCGCAATAAGCATAAATATTATAACGAATTAGAGTTTGATAATGTCCAACCTGTTTACCATATTAAAAGGAATGTCGTCCATGAAAAGAAAAAAGTAAAAGTTGATTGCAAGCAGAGGCATAAGCTGGACAAAACAGATTTAAATAACTTTTGAATTTTTTTTAAATAGTTGTGTTTTCTAGTTATTTATAATTGATCTTTTAATAGTTTTAGAATATTTTATTTTTTGGTATTTTTAAATGGACTGTGTGTTTTGTTGACTTTTATTTGATGATAGTCTGTGTTCATTGTTTGTTTTTTAATATAAATGATAGAAAATCAAAATTTGTGTTTTCTTTGTACCACACAGGTTATAAGAACTGAATAATTACAACCACTTTTCGAAACAAAAATAAAATCTTCAGAGAAGATACAAAAACAAACTACTTATTCTGCTAAAGCTATCATTTACTGGAAACCTACGTCTTTTATTGACTTGAATGTGCCCTAGCGGTTGAGAGTATGTCATGCTCACTCAAATGTCACGCTGATGGTGGCGCGTGTGTAGGATCATTTAGTTCCCTTCAAAATGGTTGAGTTGAATGATGGCTGATCCATGCGTCATGTTCGTGAACGGGCGCTGTCAGTTGTGCCTGGTCGTCTCTTAGCTGCCACGGCTTATTTCGAACTAATTATTTTATCTTCTACTTGTTCTTTTTGTTTTTACTATGGACACTTTTAACGTGCAAGTCTTGCTACATCGTTCTCATATAATGTACCATCTCAACATGAATGATGTAACCAAGGTTTTTGTAACAAGATTCTGATTTAAAAGAGTGTCCATGGAGTCTGGCCCATTCTTCTCCATAGAGATCTACGCTTTGGAATGGGCAACTACAGTACTGTAGTTGCCCATGTCGTGGGCACATGTGGAAATTCCCTGGACACGCACTCGTATGTATTAAATTAGTATTGTTCTCTCTAATTCGAACTGTTTGTAATTTCAAAAGAACAGCTTTTTACTGAATACATATTATTCTGGAAGCCGTACTTGTAATATAATTTTGTGTGTCTGTCTGTTTCTGTGTTCCGGCTAATCTCCGAAACTCTCGTTCTCACATAATGTACCATCTCAACATGAATGATATAACCAAGGTTTTTGTAACAAGATTCTGATTTAAAAGAGTGTCCATGGAGTTTCTGGCCCATTCTTCTCCATAGAGATCTACGCTTTGGAATGGGCAACTACAGTACTATCACAGTTATTATGTCTTGTGACTGGGACTGTAGCTTCATTTTTATTGTTGGTCGACCATTTAAAAGTGCCTGTAACCGGCCTTTTTGTAATAAATGATTATGATTTGATTTGAATTCAAAACGAGCTCGTAATTAATTAACAAACTTCTTCCTGTCGAGTTCGTCTTTCTTATTTTAATTAAGTACTGATCTCTACATCATCATCATCTGCCTAGCCTTTTCCCAACCTATCTTGGGGTCGGTTTCCAGTCTAACCGGATGCAGCTGAGTACCAGTATTTTACATGGGGCAACTGCCTATCTGATTCAGACCTCCACAACCCAGTAACTAGGTAATACGATACCCCTTGGTAACACTGGATGTCAAACTTTTGGCTTTTGACTACTCGTAACGACTGTCAAAGATCTGCAAATGACAGCCCAGCCCAACGGTTTAACGTGCTTCCCGAGGCACGGAGGAAACTCCTACAAAAAGCAACTTACTACAAAAACTACTACAGGGCCATTTATGACACGACGGAAGAACTAACATCAATTTCCTACATCTCACATGCAAAGTTTACATCGACTTAAGAGTATATAGAAAAACCCGACTACAACTGTGGGGCAGTTGCCCGCCAGACATAACACCTGTCTGGTCGGAGGATCCTCCCTTTTCTATGGAGTATCGAGGAACTTTACACCCTGTTCCTCATACCCTTAAACTGGTGACCCCCAAATGGACGTCAGCGCAGCCTTCGAGCAACGTGACGTCATCATACTGGAGCAAACGCACGCCGGCCCCGACTCACTGGGGTTCGCCTCACCACCGCAGACTGTTCCGACTCACCGTGAACAATGCGGCAACGAGTTTCCAAGTGGCACGGTACAATACTACAAGCTGACTCATTCAACTATCGACCTCCGGTCTCCGGGGGGGAGTGATGTAGCGACCAACAAAAAAGCAACTTACTACAAAAAGTACTACAGCGCCATCTATGACACGACGGAAGAACTAACATCAATTTCCTACATCGCGCAAGCAAAGTTTACATCGACCTAAGACTAGAGAAACCCTACAACAACTGTCGGGCAATAGTCCGGTTAAGCAGACGACAACCTCCTAGGTTGAACTGCGAGATGCCATTCCAAAAAAAAAAAAAATACCGTCGTTGCAGTTGCCCGCCAGACATAACACCTGTCTGGCCGGAGGATCCTCCCTTTACTTCGGGGATGAGGAATTTTACACTCTGTTCCTCATCCCCCTAAACACCCATCGACGGACCAAACTCGGCAAGCACGGCTTAACCTTAAAGATTGACCCGTGCGGCTGTTATTATTTAGCCTGTACGCTTACGGATTTCAATGCGGTTTTCACCAATAGACAATGATTCAAGAGGAAGGTGTATGATTGTATAAATGTATCCCTGAAAAACACATCATAAGGTCCACGCGAACAAAGTGGCGGGCAGTAGCTAGTTCACAAATAAAACATTGTAAATAAATAAATACCATATGGAAGGAAATATGAGCCTATTTTACTTACTCTCATCTTATCATCTATCAGTCGTAGTTAAAATTGAAAATAAAATAATGTTCAAAGATAGACAATAATTAAATCTCGTCGACGTTATCTGGCGTAGCAGCGGCGTAGCTGAGGTCCTTGCTACGCCGTAGCTACAGCTTGGCTGCTTGGCAGAAGTCGTTGCTACGCAGTGTCTGTAGTACTAGCTACGCCGTAGCAGTTGTCTTGAGGATCACATCATCATCGGTGGCCCTAGCTACGCAGAAGTTGTGATATTTGCTACGCCCGCGCTACCTGTCGCTGCCATGCCGCCATGCGTGCAAGAGAGTGTTTACGGGTTTCAAAATCTTGTCTTGTGCGTTTATATTACTTTTTTAATTGCAATGTAGCTCATAAAATAAAGGTAAGCTTAGACAATGCCAATATTGATTGTTATATTATTTACTTACGTGTTTGTATGCATACTGTTTACATTCAGGAATTGATCTTTACGACACACTAATAATAAAAAATATATATATATATGAAGGCTCTTACCCGCCGCATCGGAATTACTTATGATATGTGGCACTAGATTTATCTCTCTCGTCTGTGGTCACAGATTAGTTTGCAACGTGAATCATATGAAGCCTTTTTGCAAAGGCGCCGACATATATATATTTTCTTTTTAATTAGACCCCAGGGGTCTAATTGTGTGCCTTAATTAAGTTAATGTAAAACACTTATTTGTGAATAAAAATAAATAAATAATACAAACTTTCAAGTCCTTATTTTCCGAAATGACTGAAACGATTTTAATGAAACTTCATACGCATAAGCATGATACATAGGTCTAAAAAGTAGTAAAACAGCTAAATTAGACCGATAATAAATTATCTATAGAAACAGAAATTTCCAATTATCTTTTTATTTAAAAGAAATTTCGAAAATGATATTTAGTAATTTATGCTTATGAGTATTAAGTTTAATTAAAATCGGTTCAGTCATTTCGGAAAATAAGGACTTGAAAGTTTGTATGAAATGCCGTAAGGTGTTAACGCTCTTAACGTAAAGAGATTGCTATTGATTATAGTCCTCGTCATTGTGATATATTGTTTGTGTTCATGATCAAACCTATTTACGGGGATAACGAAATATATTACGGGTCAAAGTTCTAAAAAAAGTTACCGTAACATGTGATTTGTCATCATCATCAGCCGATAAGGTTCGCACTGCTGGGACACAGGCCTCTGCTCTATGAGAGGGAGTGGGCTGTAATCCACCACGTGGGCCCAGTGCGGGTTGGTCGATGTCACTTGTCTTCGAATTTTTAGTTCGACATGCCAGTTGCCTCGCGATGTTTTCCTTCACCGTTTTTGAGAGCAGTGATGATGAAATATATTATACCAAGTAATGCGCCTGCCTGGGGTCGAACCCACGGCTTACTGCTCGTAAGTCGGGGCTGCCACCACTGGGCCACCGCTGCTCTCTAGCTTTACCTATTAACATAAATTTTCAGCTTTCCTGACAAAACATCAAAAGATAACCCAAAAAATTCTCCAAAAACATTATTTATTAAACTACAACATCCCCCTTTCCTCAATATCAACATCTCACTATCTACAACATCCCCACAAAGGAATCCTATCACCCCAGAAACCTACGCATCTATACTACACAATAACCTAGCAGCAAGCACGTCCCGCATTCCGGGATAGATTCCCGATAAATTCTCCATTACCCCGGGACTAAAGAATCCCGCTGGCATCCGTAATATCGACTTTAATTGGATCGTCGCTTTCTATGAAGAGGTTCCCGGTTTTAATTTATTTGTGGGATAGGCGATTATCGTCGGAAGAAATTAAAAGGTGTTATTATGATATCAGCCCCCGTATTCACAAACGCTCCGATTCGATTTCGATTCGGAAAATCGTATGTCTATCTCGCTCAATTTCGTAATGCCAAAACAAGATGCACATACGAATTATCGAATCGAAACCGAATCCGAGCGTTTGTGAATAAGGGGCCAGTTATCCCCAACCGATTGAGCTGAAATTTTGCATACACGTTTAGTTTGGATGACAATGCATCTTTAGCTTAGTGACGTCATTCTAAATCCAATATGGCGGAGCATTAATTTTATTTAAAAAAAAAGATGCTGTGCAAAAAACAATTAAGATAGCTAACCTGATGGCAAAGGTCACCACCAAAGCTGAAATATCTCAAGCACCTGAGTTAGTTTTGATTTAGTAAAGTCGTACCGTGTAAAGAAGACTAGCAGTAACAAGGTATGTTCAGGTATCCTACCATGACGTCTTAAAACATTATTGTTTTACTCCTTTTCCAGCGTGGGAAAGAGATGGCGCTAGTCATCCTGTATAGCTCCGTCTCTTTCCCACACTGAAATAAGAGTAAAACAATTAGGCCAGTAGATAGCAAAACGTATCGTGTTTTCTTTTCAATTGAAACAAGTTATCTTTTTTCACGGTTGGCGCAGTGGATGAGCGATCGAGTGCCGCGCTGCGTGTCGCGGGTTCGATCCCCGCAAGGAACAAATATTTGTATGGCCTACAGATAGTTGTTCCGGGTCTGGCTGTTTGTGTATGTGAGTTTAAATGTTTGTAAACACACCCACGATACAGGGGAAATTCATAGTGTGGGGCAAAAATCTTTGCTCTAAATACAAATAGTTCTAATTGAAGTGTCTTTTTATATTTATAATATCAAAACGACAGCTTTTACTGAATGCTTAGAAAAGTACAGCACGTACAACATGTAAAGACATAGGCTTTAAAAGCAACTGGAAAGATGAGGATGCACTATGGTTACCTGGCCAACAGCAGCTCCTTGCCAACCCCACATCCTCGCCAAGCCGGGTCTACCACCAGACCGTAAGCCGTCAGATACTTGTCCACTCCGTACTTCTCAAAGATGTCCACACCCCGGCTGACCAGGTCCACGGCGCCGAAGAGTTGGGCCCAGATCTTGTCATCCGTCTAGAAGGGGACAAAGTCGAAGTGGTTAAGCTGAATATAGTAATGCGATTTAAAAACCCGTTCATCATCATCTGCCTAGATGTTTCCCAATTTACCGGCTGCAGCTAGAATACCAGTATTTTACATGGTGCGACTGTCTATCTAACCTCCACAACCCAGTTAGTACTGGGTAATATCCTTTGGTAAGACTTGTTGTCAGACTTTTGGGCTACTGACTATCTGTAACGACTGTACATCTGACAACCGGACGTACAAATGACAACCGGGACCTAAATCAAAATCAAAATATTTTTATTTTACATAGGCCTACAGGAGCACTTATAAAACGTCGGCGAAAAGGTGCTCGGTTCGGGTTGGTCGTTTCCTATGGAGAAGAACTGGCAAGAAACTCCATGGTTACTCTTTTAAATCATTTGGTTTTACAATATTTCTGTTACAGCATTAGTACTAAAGTATGGGATTACTTTACTTATTGTCTTACTGACTTATTGTCAGGCCTACGATGTCCATCGTAGGCCTGACAATAAGTCGTTACAAAACGTAGAACGAAATAAAAAAATTACCAAGGATCTAGGAATCTATAAGGCCTACAATGTCCACACATTTACAAACATTCGGTAAATAAGAAAAAGAGTCTATACAACAACAAAAAATAAATAGAAAATATCACAAAAAGACTAGATCAAATAAGTGACACAAATGTTGTCATCCGTGCTGTAACTACTCTAAACAAAAGGTGTAATGATTTAAAAACAATTGTAAAACATCTGATTAAAAAGAAAGGAAAAAAATAAGATTGAGAATAGTTAGAGACATCCACACATTTGTGCCGTTTATGAGCTACCAGGGAAGCCGCATGTGCGAAGGGGCTAAAGCCAAACTTCTCTATCTTCAACGTAGTCCTTAATTTTGTAATATGCTTTTTTAATTAGGACACGTTTAATATAATTTTTAAACTTTCCATCGCGATCGGTCAGTTCTGTAACTGACTTCGGCAACTTATTATAAAACAACCAACGGTTTAACGTGCTTTCCGAGGCACGGAGGAAACTCGGTATCTTACGGGTGGTCACCCATCGATGGACCAACCTAGGCGAGTACTGCTTTACCTAAAGATCGAGCCATTCCCAACCTACATTAAAAGTAGCCCAAGTTATGGGTCGGAAGTTCGGGACGGGTTAAAAAGAATAGACCCTCACCTGAAAAGGCTCCTCATTATCCTCCTTACACACAACAGTCAACACATTGACCCCCACGATCCTGGGAGGCTGTTCATCATTGTCCTCCACGCAGACCAGAGACAGGTTCTCCTTGAGGGGTGTACGCCACAGGTTCTGGAGCTCTTTCACTGCTGATGGGTAGTTTTGTATGCCTACGGAAAGTGTTCGAGGTGATCAGGGTGGGAATGGACTTTTACTTCAATTCAATTCAATTCAATTTTATTCACAAACAATTTACATTGTGTTTGAAATAACAAAAATAATATTAAAGACTAAAAAATAAAAATTAACAACGTTCGTAATTAAAGTAACACAATTAAAAATTTACAACAAAACTATTATCTCAGTCAAATCCAAAACTCATATATAACGACCATAAAAAATAATAATTAGAAAATACAATAAAATTATTCAATGTCAACATAATTATATAATAATAATTCATTGTCAGTTTAATATAAATAATGGTACATTAGTCATTTAAATAATTGATGTCTATTTCATACAAAAAGGACAATAATATCAGTCTGCTTAGTAACAGAAGACCTTACTTAAGTTGATTGGGGAAAAAACGCATGGTCACAATATTACATGTCGTCAACGGAATAGAGACACTTATCCAGTAGAAATGCTTGGAGCTTAGTTTTAAAAGAAGATGTATAAATTAAGCTTTTTAATTGTATCGGTAACTTATTGAATAATTGCACTGCCTGATATTGTGAACTATGCTTAACAATATTGAAGTGAGGGCTTATCTTATTTCTCAAATCTTTCCTACGTGTACTCTCCCTGACCAGTCTTTCCTCATCCGTCTCATATTCATGCATATACTTTTGAAGATTAGTCAGAAGGACTAGAACGTAGAGACTGGGTACTGTAAGGATTTTTAAATCTAAGAAATGTGGACGACAACTCTCTCTTTGGGAAATACGGACAATGTTACGTATAGCTCTTTTCTGAAGGCCAAAGGCTCGTTGGCAGTTATAATTATAGCTGTTCCCCCAAAAACGAATGCTGTATCTTAATTTAGACTCAATTAGCGCGTGGTATACGATTTTTAAATGTTTTATGTCAATTTCGTCTCTAAGGGTTCTTAATGCATAACACGCGGAAGATATAGATGCGTCAATGGCAGCTATATAGTTCCTTTTTCCAGTTCAATGAGTCATCTAGGTATACTCCCAAGAATTTAGCTTCTCTCACGAGTTCAATATTGTCGTCATTTAGTATAATTTCCATGGTGTCTTTATTTCGAGCAGTTGTTTTGAATAAAATTACCTTGGTCTTTGTATTATTAATTTTGGATTATTCCAGAAATCCCCACCGACAAATCCCCACCAGTGGGGATTGTTACTTTTTTTTCCAGAAATCCCCACTAGCTATATAGTGGGGATTTCTGGAAAAAAAAGTAACAATCCCCACCATGTGGGTGTTTCAGTATCCGTGATCCACCGTAATATGCAACGATACAGACAGACAGGATCTTACGTGCGCAGGCGAGGACAAGGCAGAAATCGTGCAACCAGTGCCCTAGACGACCGTTTTATAAGAGTGCAAACTTTGGAGGGAGAAATCGTCGTCAAACGGCTGTTCAGACCAGAAATGTTTTGGAAGAAGTGCGTAACGTACGTGTTAATGAACGAACAGTGAGGAGAAGGAAAAAGGAAGGAAGAAGGTTAAATGAAGTTGGTTTAAAGTCATACGCGCCAGCAAAAGCGCCAAAAGTTGAGAAGAGCCATCGAGTAGCTAGATTAGCGTTCGCCCGTCAGCATCAAAATTGATCCGATGAGTGGAGTCGAGTCTTATGCTCTGATGAAAGCCGTTTCTGCGTAAATTTCATTGATGGAAGGGAGGGGATGTGGAGATATCAAGGAGAACGTAACAATCAAGCAATTTTTTCCGAAACAACGGCTTACGGTGGAGGGTCTGTAATGGTGTGGGGCGGTACCTATAAGTTTAACGGCACGCACAGCTCTAGTCATCATTGATGGCGGTTCTCTGACTGCACACAGGTACATAACTAAGATCTTAGAACCCCATGTTATCCCTTTTGCTCTATTCATAGGCTCAAATTTTGTGTATAGGCACGATAACGCACACTGCGCGCAGCGCGCGCGCGCGCGGGATCACCTTAATGAGACCGGTTTAACGCAGATGGACTGGCCAGCACGATCACCAGACATGAATCCAATAGAACATGTTTGGGACATGATTGGACGAAGGGTCCGAGAAAGAATCCGAGCCAGGTTGAAGAATGGGACACTTTGCTTCAGGAAATGATTGGAGGTGTCATCAGGAGCATGGGTAGACGTATTCAAGCCCAAAATAGAGCGCGTAGACGTAACACACGCTACTAATTCTTACTTTTTTTTATTAAATTTAGCACTTCTCTATCAATAAATTCTAACAACCCCATTTTGCTGTTTTGTTTCATAAAATATACAAATACACGTAAAAAAAAGAAATCAATAAATGAATACATTTAATCTCAAAAACTGACTCATTTACTTTTTATTGTGTTCCCCAAATTTTGCCCAAATTTTTTTTTGTGTGTTTATTTGTAAGTATGTTTGCTTTTCGTTTCAATGCAAACAATATATAATGAAAAAAAAAATGTTTAATAATTTAGAAACCACAAGGTGGGGATTGTAACTTATTTTTCCAAAAATCCCCACTAGGCTGAGTTTATATAACTAGTGGGGATTTCTGGAAAAAAAAGTAACGATCCCCACTGGTGGGGATTTGTTGGTGGGGATTTCTGGAATAATCCTTAATTTTTAACTTATTTACAGTAAACCATGAATAAAGGTATTTTATAGCTACATTAACTTTTTTTGCCAGTTCTTTTATGTCATTTGCCCCAATTATGGCATTTGTATCATCCGCAAAAACCACAAGTTGTATGTCTGGTAGAAATTTAAAATCTAAGCTTTCAAGAAAACAGTGTGAGATGCTGGTGATCTCGACTAAATGAAATTGCTGCTTTTCAATATGAAGACTGTTTATTATTGACTGGGTGGATTAAAAAAAAAACGGCCTAGTGCGAGTCGGACTCGCGCACGAAGGGTTCCGTACCATTATTTATAAAAATGAACAAAAAAATGTTTTTTTTTTTGTTATGGCACTCCCGTACAAAATGTGATTTTTTCGCTCGTTTTTGTTTGCCCTTAAATATTTATTTTATTCTGTTTTAGTTAATACATAATCTGTAGAAATTTCAACTGGCTAAATATCACGGTTCATGAGATAGAGCCTGGTGATAGACGGGCGGACGGACGGACACCGAAGTCTCAGTAATAGGGTCCCGTTTGACCTTTTGGGTACGGAACCTTAAAAATGGCCGATGTATATCCACACGGTAAATAACGGCGAGCGAGTGTCCCTCGATGGGTGGAGGTCGTAGAGCGTTAAGATGACCTAGAATTGTACTATGACGCGATCCCACTGGCCGGCGCGATGTGCTGGTCTGGAAAAGTCTGTTTGTCAACTTTCCCGACCATGACTTAATACTTTTTATTCGAGTTATCCATACCCGTGAGTTAATTTCCGACCTTCCAAGCGGGTGATGGCACAGTCAAAAGTTCGTTGTATTCAATGTGGCAGAATTAAGCTCCAAACATATTGAAACTTTCTGAAGTCAAAGTACTTTTTGCTGTCGTAAGTCAAAGTGAAAAGTCGAAAAACTTACCAATGTATTTGCAAGGTGGCTCATCCCTCATAAAGTAACGGGTCAGCAGTTCCATAGCCTCTTCGTGCATATCTTCGGTAAGGTCCTGAATCCGAAGGGTTCCCTTGTCTGTGTGGAAACGACGCCATGTCTTTGGGAATGGAATGGTTGAAGGACGTGTGAAGACCATCTGGAAAAGAGGTATTAGTATCAGCTTTTAACATCATCTGCCTAGCCTTTTCCCAAACTATCTTAGCGTCGGCTTCCACCCTAACCAGATCCAGCTGAGTGCCAGTATTTTACATGAAGCGGCTGCCTATCTGACTTCCACAACCCAGTAACTGGGTAACAGTCCTTGGTAACGCATCCAGCGTTACCAAGGAGTATCGTGTCAGACTTTTGGCTTCTGACTACTCGTAACGACTGTCAAAGATCTACAAATGACAGCCGGGACCAACGGCTTAACGTGCTTTTCGAGGCACGGAGGAAACTCGGTATGTAATTATGGTCACCCATCCACGGACCGACTTGGTTTGACCTTAAAGAGCTGTTATAATTCAGCCACGAACTCCTCATCAGCTTTTAACTAAATAAGTTTAACACAAGCTAGCCAGCTACATACGGTTAGACTGGAAGCCGACCCCAATATAGTTTGGGAAAAGGCTAGGCAGATGATGATGACATTATTTATATATAAATCAAAAATAGGTTATTAATAAACTACTAGCTACTTCTAAACGCTCTATCACACCAAAAGTAGGTCTTTCCAATTTGCTAAACACTCAAATCACATATTGCACCAAATTTCCACAAACACTCACCGTTTCCTCGGTAACTAAGTATATAAGTAATATATAACCCGGTAAGCAGCCTGTTTGTGCTTCCACCCCGAGGAATCGCGAGAGAGTGGCGTCCGTAAGGGATGAAATCGGGTAGAGGCACACAGGGAGGAATGGAAGAATTTATATTACTTACTTTGCTCTTGTCGCGGCTTCGCCCGCAGAACATAACGAGATCATCACCTACCTTTTAAAAACTATGTTGGGGTCGGCTTCCAGTCTCGCCAGATGCAGCTGAACAACAGTATTTTTAACCCCTACTAAAAAAGAGGGGTGTTATTAGTTTGACGTGTGTATCCGTGGCTAAACCCCGACCAAAAAATTATAACTATTTTGTTTTCGTTAATTAGCGAGAAGAGGCGCATCACCGACAAAAGTGGGAGGAATACGGGGGAGGCCAATGCCCACTCCTGGGCGATGGCCCAGCGGTGGCCCAGTGGTGGCAGCCCCGACTTACGAGCAGTAAGTCGTGGTTTCGAACCCAGGCAGGCGCATTACTTTGTGTAGTTTATTTTATCACCGCTGCTCTCAAAAACGGTGAAGGAAAACATCGTGAGCAAACCGTACCATTATTTATAAAAATGAGCATAAAAATCACTTTTTTGGGTGGAAGCCCCCTTAAATATTTATTTTCGCATAAGAAGTTTCACTTCAAAAGTAAGGATTTTTTTTGGGGACCCTCCTCTTCTCTTCTTCGCTTAACCAAGGTCATGGTCTAACGGTGCTCCCATCAACATCAATGCCTCCGCTAAGGCATGAACAGGTAATAGACGGACAGATAGACAAAATTACTATCGTATTCATAATATTATTAAGTATGGAAGGATGAATTCTTGATGAGAATTCCGAACTGATATCAGATGAAAGGGAATGTCCTAAGCTATAGAGGTATTTAGGCTTAATGAGAATTCTGTTTGTGAATACATACAAGCTGTTGTTTTGCGTCCTCAACAAATTCAAGAAGGTAATATGCTAATGATTCACGACCCGAATCAATAATAAAATGGGAATAATATTTAACTTATAATCGGTCTAATTTAGCTGTAACACTATTTTTCGAAAATGTTTAGACCTATGGAACCTGCTTATGCGTAAGTTTCATTAAAATCGAATCAGTCTTTTCGGAAAATAAGGACTTGAAAGTTTGTATGAAATGACGTAAGGCGTAAACGCTTTTAATGAAAACATAACTAGCAAAATGTACGTGTAATAGTAGCTACACCTCTGCCTAACCCTTCCGGGATGACGGGTGTGATGTACAATAGGTGTGCCCCCGCACACCCATTGCCATCAACGGGGCACAATGATGATGAAATTAACTTAAAATACTTACGTAGATTCTTCATTCACAATCCCACTTTTTGTACAATCTATATTTTTTTATTATGCTTGCTAGCATAATTTATATTTAAATTTATATTGTTTTTTATTTTACTTCTTATATGTTTTTTTTACTGTAGTCCAACAATGCAATGGTATGTTTCAGTAATTTTAAGTTGTTATTGTCAATTTATATTTTTCATTTACTTTTGTTTTGATTTCAAACAAAATCTTAATTTTAATACTTACTACTTTCAATTCTAAATGTTATCTTGACTTTATATATATGTCGCAGAATCAACACAAAGTAACAATTATTAGAATTGTTATTGACTATCGTTAATTTAGACTAACGCCATCTATCATAGTTTGTCGGAAACGTCAAGCAGTGTGCTTGGGTGAGGTCGGTACAGGGCGTGGCAGGTCTTGTTTGGGAGTTGTCGGTTGTCATTGTTTGACATTGGACGTGTTTTCGGTAGAGAGACGACACTTGTTGGTTAGACACGAGCACGAGAGGTCGTTCTGCCAGCCTGTATCGAACTTACCGCGTTTCCTTATTTAATTGTTTTCATCGTGAATAAATAGGCGGTTATAATCAGTGTTGAGACTATTATTTCATACCTACACCATGTCGAACTTGCACTCAGATAACGATGTACCCTAAATGTGTGAAATACCTTCGTCATCAGAATTGGGATGCAACCCAAATGCCCCACATGGTGTAAGTGAAAGTGCTAGCCAGAAAGAGTGTAAAGCCAATGCGCGTTTGAAAGAGAAAAAATTAAACAAAACCTGCGATTATGGATGTTCGCCTACCGGATTTTGACCCTGAAAAACGGAAAGTCGCGTGCCTGCGTGCTTGGCTGGCAACAGAAGACATCTGTTATCGATCCGAATGGTCAAGGTGCATCGTTGATGATTGCCTTGAGCCGCGCACTGAAGGGCGAAGCATCGTCATGGCTGTCGTCTATATCTTACCCTGGGGTGAAATGGAGCGATTTTAAGGAGCTGTTTATAGCCAAAGGACCGCCCCGTCTGGTGGCGACAAACTTGAACCCCTGACGCGAAGAGAAACCGCCCTAATTTACCCTACACTGGACGCAAATGTTTCAACTATAGGAAACTAGAACACAGATCGATGCAATGTCGCCTGAAAAGAGACTCGAAGCTACCTTAAGAGCAATCTAGATCGTTGGCGTCTGGTAGTGGCAAGAGTAACCTGGCAACGAGGATAGCACAGGATTACTAGCTTCAATTGTCGTGAACAAGGACACTATGCATCCAACTGCTCTAAGAGGAATGGCAAGGAGGCAAACAGCAGCACAGCGGTCGATCCTGTCAGGGAAAAGCGAGTTGATGTGTGCCTTGTGGATGTACCTGCTGGATCCTTACGGCATTCTGGTGAGCAATTTGATTTTTATTATGACTCTGGTGCTGAATGTTCGCTTGTTAAAGAATCTGTATCCTGTAAATTCAGTGGTATGACGAAATGGACGACTTTATGAAAATGTGACATTGACTGGTATCGGACAGACATCTGTAAGACCAACGGTACAAATTTTGACTACTGTTGAGATCGAGTGGAAATTCGAGTATGAGATCATAAGACAGCAGATAATTTCTATTTCAATTAGTGAGCCAGTATTATCGATTTATGACCCAGCTCTAAGGACGGAGTTGCATGACAGTGCTGTTGGATATGGAGCAGTTCTTGTTCAGCTAATAGAAGGTAAATCACATGCTATTGCTTATTTCAACAAGCGTACAACTGCTGCAGAGTCCAAGTATCACTCGTACGAGTTAGAAACTCTTGCTGTTGTCAACACGGTAAATCATTTCCGACATTATTTGCATGGTCGCAAATTTGACGTGTGATTCATTGCAGTCCACCCGTAAGAAAACGCACTTAACGTGTTCACAGATGGTAGGCATTCTTGCAAGTCTTCTACTCCAACATTGTTCATCGAAGCGGTATTCGAATGTCTCATGCAGATTTCTTTTCAAGAAATTCATTACCAGACGACGGAGAAAGCGCTTCTTTTGAGAAGGTAAACTACAAACAAATTAATTTACCCGAACTTAATGCCAACTGGCTAATTGCGGAACAGCAGAAGGACAGGGAGCTTTCAATACTCGTGTCCGACATGAAGGATGGAAAACTTCCTCTTGATGAGACTGAGACCTATGAGCTTCGATAAAATTCAGCGATGTGATAAGACTCTTTCTTGCCAATAATTCCTAGAACGTTCCGGTGGTCCGTTGTCAACAATGTACATGAAGCATTTCTCATGCTGCATTTGGGATGGGAAAATACCATAAAAAAAAGGTTTATGGACTTTATTGGGTCGACAATATGACGAGGTTTGTACAAAAGTTAGTAGACAGCTGTGCCTCGTGCAAATTTTCGAAGTCACACTCCGGCAAAGTAAAAGCAGAAATGCATCCCATATCTAAGGTTAGTATACCCTGGCACACCATACATAGTGACGCTACGGGAAAACTAAGCGGCAAGAATGATCAGTAGGAATATGTGTTTGTGCTCATAGATGACTCACCAAGTAAGTATTACTTCACCATACGCTTAACTGTGACACAGCTAGTAGTATCAAGATTTTGAAATCTAGTGTTTCACTATTTGGTTCGCCCAACCGCGTAATCGCTGACCAAGGTAGGTGCTTCGCCAGTAAAGACTTCAAGGACTATTGTGAGTCTGTTAATATTAAGCTCCCTCTAATTGCGACAGGTAGTTAAAGGGCCAACGGCTAGGTAGAGCGCGTCATGAGCACATTGCAAAGCTTGCTTACTGCCCTAGAAACAAGTAGTCGATTGTGACTCTGCCCGACGAGGAGCTTGCTCTCAACTGCACGGTGAATCGAGTAACGCGAGCTAGCCCGTTGAAACTTCTCATTGGGAAGGTTATGAGGCCTTTAGATATCTTATCAGTGGTTGATGACGACCCCAAATTGACATTGAGCAAGACAGGTTACAGGCTGTGGAGAATATGGAGAAAGGCTTAGCTAACGAAAAGATACGTTTTGACTCTACCAAACCTAAACTAAAACCGTTTACTATTGAAGACTGTACTGCTGCAGAATGAAGAACGAAACGAAACAAAGCTCGATCCTAAATACAAAGTGCCTATCAAAGTTATAGAGGTACTAGAAGGAGACGGGTACGTACTAAGCTCTCAATTCGAATAGGACAAACAAGTATGCGCACGACCGGCTTCAAAAAATTCCTAACAGTGACAATTTTGACGACAATGACTCTGACGCCGACTCTGACCCTGACTCTAGCAAAACTGACGTGACGAGACCTTTTAATGATGCAGGTGTTAAGACTGACTTTAAGTGAGGGGATTAAAGATGCAAATGTAGTATGCAAGTGACTCAGGTTGCATGCATTGCAATGCTGTTCGTGGCTGCACGCCTAAGTGTTTACTTAAGGTTGGTGACCTACGTCCAGCGTGGCGATGTAGGTAATCGGTCGGTCGGATCTTAAGGTTGGGTACCGGATGGAGGTCCCATAGATGCCGGATGGAGGCAATGCGATGTGTTGAAGTCGGGTACCGGATGGAGGTCCCGTTGATGCCGGATGGAGGCAATGCGATGTGTTGAAGTTGGGTACCGGATGGAGGTCCCAATAATTTGCCGGATGGAGGCAATGTGTTCTATGTGACGAAGCTGGGGTACCGAACAGAGCATTGCATACTAGATTTGGTCGGAAGGTTTCATGAATAGGTTCGAAAATTGTTGATTCTTGAAGGGTGGTGATTTCAATGTTGTGACTTTCTTTAGAAAATTTGATAAGAATGTGAACCAGAATGAAATTGTGTTGTATGAATTGTGTGACTTTATTTCCCAACGCCTTGGTCAGGAAGGCCGAGCAAGGAACGTTTGACTTTCCATAAATTCTTGTTCCAGATGCCCCACACGAGGACGTGTGAATTGTCAAGATGGCCGTGTCGCAGAATCAACACAAAGTAACAATTATTAGAATTGTTATTGACTATCGTTAATTTAGACTAACGCCATCTATCATAGTTTGTCGGAAACGTCAAGCAGTGTGCTTGGGTGAGGTCGGTACAGGGCGTGGCAGGTCTTGTTTGGGAGTTGTCGGTTGTCATTGTTTGACATTGGACGTGTTTTCGGTAGAGAGACGACACTTGTTGGTTAGACACGAGCACGAGAGGTCGTTCTGCCAGCCTGTATCGAACTTACCGCGTTTCCTTATTTAATTGTTTTCATCGTGAATAAATAGGCGGTTATAATCAGTGTTGAGACTATTATTTCATACCTACACCATGTTGAACTTGGACTCAGATAACGATGTACCCTAAATGTGTGAAATACCTTCGTCATATATTTGCAAAAAATTAAAAGTTTATTTCTAAGCCCGAGAGGTAATCTGTACCTCAGGATCTTCCTATTTCAGACACCTTTCTTCTCTGTATAAGATTGTGCATATGTGAACCAGCGCCTTTAATTCTTGATGTCGAAATAAATAAAGATTTATGATTAGTCTGATTATTCTCAGAGCCCATTTTGGTCGAGACCAGTGTGTGCATAACTTTTCCATCCGCACAAGTTCTAACAGTTTTATTAACTTTAGCTATCTCATCGAGCAATGTTTCAACTTTGTTTGTTGATTAACCTGATGGCTGCTGCATATTATATCGATCCATGTCTTCTCCTTCACCTGCAAAATGTTTTAATTGTTTCAGAAACAAAAGGTATCAGAATATATTGTTACGTCGCCTGCTTTACGAGAACATTCTAGGATTAGTATCGTGTACACGTTACTAACTGGGTTGTGGAGGTCAGATAGGCAGTCGCTCCATGTGAAATGCTGGTGTTGTTCTGCATCCGGTTAGTCTTGAAGCCAACCGAAGAGAAATGGAATAAAGGTAATTTCTTAAAACCAATTAGAGAAATTACTATGTATGGTGTCGGACGTAAAGGGACTTACCAGAGAATGAGCAGCAGCGTTCTCTGTTTTTTTTGTGATAACCGTACTGCGATCGCCAACCCGCCTGCCAAGCGTGGTGATTATGGCAAAACCCCCCTGTTATGTCAATGTGGCGAAACTTCGGTGAGGTCTATGTCCAACAGTGGACGTCTTTCGGCTGAAATGATGATGATGATGAATTAGAGAAAAACTGTCGATTCTCTCTTTAACAAACAAATCTTCCCTCTCAGTGTATCCCTTACCTACAAGATGTCGTCACGGACTAATCCTTGCCGCTAAACGTTATTTAATTTGACACCCAACGAGCCGCGACATTTATCAACCCGTGCCGCAGTCGAGCCGGAGTCGTGTCGTCGGGTTCCCCTGAGTTAGAAGATCACAAGGTCATTGGTTAGTCTGTTTGTGGAATTAGGTACATTTTGGCTTCTTCCTAGGGTTTAATTGTTATTTTGAGTTGACATTAAAGATAGGTCTCGACTCCGTACCTAATTTGGATTCATGTTCGTATTTTATAATTATCAGCTGCTTTGGTGAAGTGAAACATCGTGAGGACACCAAAAAAAGTATGCCTGAGAGATTTTTCTCGACAACATGTAAAGCCAAATCTTTTCACATCGCCCAAGTTCCTTATTAGGGACTTACAGAGAAATCCATACGGTATGCCAGCGAAAATACTGTCAATGCTTTGGATCAAAAATTTCCTCTGTCAGTAATTATAAAATTATTTGCAACACACATACTTACTTACACATAACTTTTAAGTAACCTATTTTTATAATTGTCAGAGGAACAAAATTGTTTTAATAATGTTGATAATGATTTTAAATGAAGAATAAAATTCATGACAAGCTATTTTTTCTTCGCGCGGATTCCGATACAGCGTTCGTACCATGACGTCATGCCTAAGCGTTATGGTACAGACGCATGGTAGGACTATTTTGCGTCCGAGAAAAGGGACAATCCTGTACGAAACAGGACATATGGTCACTATATACATATATAGTATGGAACTATAGAAGCATTTGTTTAAAACCGGCCAAGTGCGAGTCTTACTCGCACACAGGGTTCCATAGCCCCAAACAATATTTTGAACTGTCATTCATTAGTTAGTAGTATTAGTTGTAAACTTCCACTAAACCGCAAAACTAAATTGGTTTTTCATAGTATGTTAATGAAAAACAAAGTTACTGCTGCAGTTTGATGAAAAAGTCCCATATCTCAAAAACTAAACATTACATCTTATTGAAACCAATTTTCGTTGATAGTTTTTTTTAGGTTCTACAAACTCAAATATTTTCAGAATTTTCCTCCTCTTACTTTAGAAATTAGAGGGGGGGGGACACACATTTTACCACTTTGGAAGTGGCTCTAGCGCAAACTATTCAGTTTAGAAAAAAATTATATTAGAAACCTCAATATCATTTTTGAAGACCTATCCATAGATACCCCACACGAATGGGTCAGGTGAAAAAAAATATTTTGGTTTTTAGTTCTATGTATGGGGAAACCCAAAATTAAAAGTTTTTTTTCTATCTTTGTGTGAAAATCTTAATGCGGTTCACAGAATACATCTAATTACCAAGTTTCAAAAGTATAGCTCTTATAGTTTCGGAACAAAGTGGCTGTGACATACGGACGGACAGACAGACAGACAGACAGACAGACATGACGAATCTATAAGGGTTCCGTTTTTTGCCATTCGGCTACGGAACCCTAAAAAGCAGCTTGGCCGTACCAAGCCGTCTATGATACAACGACAAAGACATATAAAAGATTCATAGAGCGGACATAGAGAAAATTTTCGTACAATTTTGATCGGGAATTTAAATTTTGACACATTAATGTTACCTAACAAGCGGGCGAATGAAATTAGACAGAGCTGAGAGCGATTTGTTCTTAGGACTTGTAATTACGTAGCAACGAGTATTGTATTGAGTATTGTATTACGATTATCTTTGTCTTATCCTGTCTGTCGTAAATATTTGAATGGCGTTGATCAACGATGATAGAAGCGAAACAGAGACAGCATTGATGACAACATTTGTGTCAATTGTTTATTTTAGTCTTCTTATAATAATTCATTTTTACTTTTGTAAAGTTTTTTTGTTATTTTCCTATTTTTTTGTGAATTTGTGGACATTGCAGGCGTTGTAAATTCCTAGTTTTTTTTTTTGCTTTATCTTGTTCTAACTTTCGTAGTAAGCAACGACTTATTATCGGGCCTACGCTGTCCTCCTATACTTAAGTACTAACGCTGTAACAATCAAATAAAAAAAAACAAATGATTTTATAAGAGTATTTTATGATTTCATGTTCGTGAACGGGCGCTGTCAGTTGTGCCTGGTCATCTCTTAGCTGCCACGGTTTATTTTAATTATTTTATTTTTTCACATTTTCGAATTATTGATTTCGTCTTTTACTCTGGACGCTCTTAACTTGCCCGTATTTATACGTCGTTCTCACATACTAGTAATTCTCAACACGATTGATGTAACCAAGATTTTGTAACATATTTTGATTTAAAAGAGTGTCCATGGAGTTTCTTGCCCATTCTTCTCCATAGAGATCTACGCTTTGGAATGGGCAACTACAGTACTTTCACAAGTTATTATGTCTTGGGACTGGGACTGTAGCTTTGCGTTCTTCTTTTTTGTTCTTTGACTTTCAAAAGTGCCTGTAATGGTCTAATTGAAGTAAATGCTTTGAGTTTGAGTAACCATGTAGTTTCTTGCCGGTTCTTCTCCATCGGAAACGACAAACCCGAACACTGCACCTTTTGTCGGCGTTTTATAAGTGCCCATGTAGGCCTATGTAATTTTTTTTTTTTTAATTTTGATTTTAGAGCTTGCCGATCGGTGCAGGCCAAATAAAAGCCGACCATGTGGAGAAGTTTTGATATTGATCAAATTCTGTCGAATGGCGACTTCGCCGACTTTGGATCGGCAAAACTTGTTTCCCATAAGTTTTAGTCACGAGATTTTCACAGCTGCGATTTGAATAAATATAATATACTTGTTTTTGTTTTCAATCACCTCGTGTCTTCAGTAACTGCCAACACGAGGTAGAAACTTGACTACAAAAGAAATTGTGATCATACGCAGTTACTTTGAGAGCATTGCGTACTCTTTAGGTACACATATACTTACTTATCTATAGTTCTGGTTAGGAACCATCCATATATTACATATTTGTGTAATTTATTTCATCACCGCTGCCCTCAAAAACGGTGAAGGAAAACGTTGTGAGGAAACCGGCATGTCCTAGAACTAAAAATTCGAAGACATGTGACATCTACCAACCCGCACTGGGCCCGCGTGGTGGATTAAAGCGCATTCCCGCTCATAGAGAGGAGGCCTGTGTCCAAGCAGTAGGAACATTATAGGCTGATGTTATGATATATTACGTCACACGAATTTCATAATTTTTTTTACCCTCCTTCCCGCTGCTGGGCCACAGGCATCCTCTCTATGAAAGTTATTTAATATTTTTATTTATCCTACAACACCATTTTTAAAATGACCACAGCGACATATCAAGCTGTAAAAAACCCTAAAAACGAGTGTAACCTGACCTCGCTTTGTATTAAGTGTTTTAGACAATGAGAGATCAGCTTATACTGATTTTGCATAGCTTCATTGGTAGCTGTTTGTACGGTCTGCAAAGGAGATTAGTTACCAAGTTCTCATAGTACTAGTAGGATGAGAACTTGGTTACTTATCTCCTTTGCAGACTGTACAATAGCAATCACTGCAATGTGCATGCTTCTGAAACAAAACAAAATTACTTACTGAATTGGTGGATTGCCAAACCATAACCTACAATAATAATTGAGGAGCTCGTAGCTAAATTATAACAGCCGCACGGGTCGATCTTGCTTGCCGAGGTTGGTCCGTTGATGGGTGACCATAATTACATACCGAATTTCCTCCGTGCCTCGGAAAGCACATTAAGCCGTTGGTCCCGGCTGGCATTTGTAGATCTTTGACAGTCGTTACGAGTAGTCAGAAGCCGAAAGTCTTACATCCAGTCTTACCAAGGGGTATCGTAATACCCAGTTACTGGGTTGTGGAGGTCAGATAGGCAGTCGCTTCATGTAAGATACTGGTACTCCGCTGCATCCGGTTAGACTGGAAGCCGACCCCAAGATAGTTTGGGAAAAAGCTAGGCAGATGATGAACCTACAATAATAAAATTATTGTCTCCGTGTCTCTATTCCCTATTTATTTACTTAATAATGATCATTTTAATGGCAACTCCTTGCGCCTTATTCCACCATACACGAACGCCTGTTGCTTTAATAGGTTATACGAAGATGACCTTTCTGAAGAACATCACCAATAACATCATCATTTTCGTCCCTGTGAACACTTGGTCCGACTGCTTTGTCCGATCAATCGGACCACGCGAACTTTTTTTTCCTCTTGGTCCGATTAAGGAGTCGGACCACGCGGTCTATCGTTATTGCCCTTATCGCAATTTATTTTGGTTCGGCGCACGGTGCATCACTATTTCTTCTTCCATTGGTACTTCTCTATTACTCATCATCTCATCAGACAGCTCCTTTCTAACCATATCATCCTTCACACAGTCCATCCATCATGCTCTGTATGGTGTCGGACGTAAAGTATAACACCATCCCATATCTTCCCGTGGGTGTCGTAAGAGGCGACTAAGGGACTTGCCAGAGAATGGGCAGCAGCGTTCTCTGTGCTTTTGTAACAACTGTACTGCAATCGCCAACCTGCCTGCCAAGCGTGGCGATTATGGCAAAACCCCCCAAAATGTCAATGTGGTGTCACTTGGGGGAGGCCGATGTCCAGCAGTGGACGTCGTTTGGGCTGCAATGATGATGATGATGACAGTCCATCCACCGTTTCCTTGGTCTTAAAATTCCCGTTACTCTTAAAATCATCCACATTCATATTCAAAACTTTTCTCGTGAATTTTTCCTCATTTAAAAAGCTCGATGTCTAAACGAGTAGTAGGCAGAACAATCGTAATATAATCGTAAATCGTAATTGTATTCGTCATCTGCCTAGCATTCCCCAAATATGTGAGGGGCGGCTTCCAGACTAACCGCAAAGCAGCAATAGAGACCAGTATTTTGCATGGAGTAAGTGTTTTTTAAAGAGCAGCGGTGGCCTAGTGGTGGCAGCCCTGATTTACGAGCAGTAAGCTGTGGTTCGAACCCAGGCAGGCACATTACTTTGTGTAATTTATTTCATCACCGCTGTTCTCAAAAACAGTGAAGGAAAACATCGTGAGGAAACAGGCATGTCCTAGAACTAAATTAAAGAACTAAACAAAATTAAATTAAATTCGAAGACATGTGACATCTACCAACCCGCACTGGGCCCGCGTGGTAGATTAAAGCCCAATCCCCCTCATTGAGAGGAGGCCTGTGTCCCAGCTGTGGGAACATTATAGGCTGATGATGAAGTATTTTTTCACGGGGTCGCCCGGTCGGACCTTCTTGGATTGCTTTATCGTTAATTGGCGAGAAGAAGCGCAACATCAATAAAAGGAGACGACCGTTGCCGGAGCGACAGCTGTAACTTCTACAGCTAAATAAATCAAATATTTGCTTACTTAGGTACCTACATAACTATATATTATATAGTTTTAATAAACCCAAGTTCGTTGTCTCGCGTAAATCTTTGTTCTCAAATGGTATACAAAGAGAGACACAAAGTGTATCGCGGAGTAGGGTAGGAGGGACTGCTGCTGTCTTTAGGAATTTTTGTGGGGTTATTTTGTTGAACTTTTTAGGCTTACTCGTGGTTATTCAGAGGAATCGGTTCTGAAGTCTCAAAATAGTTGCTGTGAAACTTTTCCACTGCCTCGTTGGTCGAGTGGTTGCAAGCGCGACTGTTGGGCACGAGGTCGTGGGTTTGATTCATTAATCAGGCATAGTGTTGTTGGGTTTTTTCATCACGAGTTTCTCAGTAGCAGTGCCCGATTGATGGCGATAGGCTCGCCACCTATCACATGAAAATTAAAAATTACTGGTGAAATGTACTATGAGCTAATCTTTTGCCTAAGTCTTCGAGGATTACAGGCGTGATGTCATAATATTTTTTCAAATCTTTTTAAAACACACCGTCAAAAGTGAAAGGAGACCGCAGACAAAGAGGCAATCTCTTTCGAACCGTATCGTATTTCTACAATAAGTTATCTTTAACAGGATTCACCTGAGCTTTTCGGTAGCACATTTGAATTCCTTTCATCTATACTAATATTATAAAGCTGAAGTTTGTGTGTTTGTCTGGTCGAACGCGCTAATCTCGGGAACTACTCCCTGTGTTGGATAGCCCGTTTATCGAGGAAGGCTAAGGATATATAACATAACGCTACGACCAATAGGAGCTGACCATCAATGAAAAATGCTGTAAATACGGGAAATTCTTGACGCAGACGAAATCGCGGGGGTCAAACAAAAAGTGACATTCTAAGCTAAATAATTGCATTCTAAGCGAACTACCTCGCTTAGAATGCTATTATTTAGCTTAAAATTTCACTTTGTTTAGGCCTTCAAGACTTTGATAGCCTCGTCCAACAGTGCTCGTAGTATAATCCGTCGTCCAAAGTTTTTTCTTGTTTGTTAATCTGTTGAGATTGCCTGAAATTATCCATGCGGTACAAGAACGGTGAGCATTCCTACTTATAACCTGGAACTAACAGATAGAGTTTTAACATTAATAATATTAGCATGGGTGTTCTATTATACCTACGCTGTTTTTATCTCACATCAATAAAGAATCAGTCAACTGATAATAAAAATGCATCAATAAAACCTAAGTACCGACCCACTTTTCATCTTATTTCCATTACATACGTCAATACAGTTCGAAGTTCAAAACCGAACGATCGATAACTGCCCCCATCCACCCTAAGACGCCAGACGCAACGCACTTCGTACTTGGCAAGTTGCCATTTTGGAGAACCTCCAGATTTCGTTTAAACGTCTCCGCAACAGTTCAATATCGTCTATTTCTCTGTACGGACGTCGTTTCCCTAGTTAAAATAACAAAAACAAATAACTAAACCAATCTAAATTGATTAACAATACATTTTGTTGAGTTTATAATTTGACAGGTGACATTTTCAAAACGAGGCAAAGGTCATTGTGTTTCCTTTGTGGATTGGTTTTATTTTCGTCTGCAGGTGGTCAAAAGGTAAGAATTTTTGAATGTTTGTAGTGTACTTAATAATGTATATTTGAGTGTGTCGTAATATTACAGGTGCCTTTTTTAGATAAATCATAACGTTATTTGTTCTTTGAGCTAAAATTTGAGCTGGTCGAGACGGCTTTTGTTTCCTCAGGTCATTTACCTTTCTTAGATTGTGTACTAAAAGGAATAAATAAAAACTCTTTATAGCTTATCTGCTTAGTTATTTGAAATATTTTGTTTCTTTCTAAAGTATTCTGCTCAAAATTCAGTATTTTTTGTAACGATTGCGAATTGGTCTGTTAACTGAAAGCTTCAATTCGAATTCGTGTTGATTTTCCTTTGTTTTTCTCGCTTTTCTTTTATTTTATTTTCCAATTTTGGCAACAGAGGGTTAAAACAAGATAATCGTTTTCAAAGCGATACTTTTCTCTAGAATGACTGTCAACAGGATTGAAAATATAAACTCTTTGTTATCGTCAATCTAATAAACTATTGACTGTTCCATCATTGCTAACGCTGATAGAATGTTTATGTCCATTTTGTTAAGGCTCTTTGGTTATCTAAAAGCTGCTGCCGGCACCAGACAGAGACTCAGATGTTTCAGAACTAGCTTCCGCCCACGGCTTAGCCTGCGTAAATTATTTTTTTACAGTATAACTTTATAAAATATAGTCTTTTTGTCATTCTGATAACTTCTGATGATTTCCCTTTAACACTCCAAAACCCGTTCAGTTTTTGCATTAAACATGCATTTAAGCTCCCTCATAAAATTTTGCGTATTTATTTTAGTAAGATATTAAATCTGTCAGATTTCGTTGACGGTCGCCGCGTTCGCAGTTTGTCTATGCCGGTTTAAATAGGCCGGCCGAATGATCGGTTGTCACTGCCAATATTTAATTGAAAATCTAATTGTACACCGACCTATTCTTTAACAGAGGTCAGTGCCTGTTTATGGTTATCGATTCGGTTAGTGCACAAAATGGCGTCTTGGCTGCGTTTGACCGTTTACCATTTGATCTGCACAACATTGTGGTGTGCCGCAAGGTTCTGTATTGGGACTTATTGCGAATGGTTTTAATGGAAATAAATGCGTAGGACGTGTGTTTGTAAATATTTTCGCGATGGTTTCGTCTTGAGTATTTTTTAAGAACGTTAGATCATCCAGGAGGAGCTTGTGACTAAATAATAACAGCGGCTCGGATCAATGTTCAGGTTAGGCCGGTGCCTCATGGCGACATGGAGAGAGCGACTGTCGCAACCCCGTGCAGGGCACGCCACAATACTGGCGATAAGTCCCCTCTTTGAGGAGTGGCTGGAGAGGCGCCACGGCGCCCTCACCTTCCGCCTGACGCAGGTCCTCACCGGACACGGTTGTTTCGGGAGGTTCCTGCACCGAATCGGGCGGGAGGAAACGCCCGGGTGTTACCACTGCGAGGATCGGCCGGAGGACACGGTGGAGCACACTGTGGAGCTGTGCCCTGCTTGGGCTGAGCACCGCCGTGTCCTCGTAGCGGCGATTGGCGGCGGCGACCTCTCGCGTCCGGCCCTGGTTCAATCCATGGTCCGGAGTGAGAGGGAATGCGAAGCCGTCGCCTCCTACTGCGAAGCAGTCATGCTAGCGAAGGAGGTGGCGGAACGTGAGAGGGAGAGAACCTCACGTCCCAGCCGCCGCGGGAGACGCCCCGGGCGTCGGGGGGCAACCAGTGGCCCCCGGCCACCGTAGGCGCGGGCCTGTGGACGGTGAGTAATGGGCTGGCTCACCGTCCGTCCGTCCTTTGACGACAGACCGTGCCGACGGCGCGTTCGTGTTCCACGCGCGCCTCAAGGAGATGTCAGCAAATCGGAAGGGGTCCGAGAGGGCCAATGCCTGCCAGGGCTGCGGGTTGTTCGAAAGAGATACCGTGCCCCTGGAACACAAAGGGCTAAGAAGGAACATGGATGGGTTTTAGTCAGTACAAGTCTGACACTCCCTTCCGCTCCGCCCAGAGCGGAAGAAGTAATTTGATGACTTCCCATCCTAAAAAAAAAAAAAAGGTTAGGCCGGTGCCTAGGTTGGTGTGTGGATGGGTGACCACCCATTACATACCGAGTTTCCTCCGTGCCTCGGAAAGCACGTTAAGCCGTTGGTCCCGGCTGTCATTTGTAGATCTTTGACAGTCGTTACATGTAGTCAGTGGCCCGAAAGACTGACGATCAGTCTAACCAAGAGATGTCGTATTACCCAGTATTACTAACTGAGTTAAAATAGTAGTATTTAGCTGCATCCGGTTAGACTTTTCGAAACGAACTCAGGACCTCAAGCTCAGCGGTCGAGTTTGCGACCACTCGACCAACGACAGCGTTTTGGGATAAAATGTAGTTTCTTGACAGTAAACAAACCACTTTCAAATCGCCAGTACTAACAAAGTTAAGATTACAATATAAATAACTATGACATACATTACAACGATTAACAAACTAATAAATTAAATAACTAAAACAACAATTAACTATAAAAGTCCGTCAAAAAAACTCCTCTTCAAAGCTGTCAGCTGGTAATGAGACTGGCAGTATTGCCACGTTGTATGGCAATACTTAGCCTCTGGCCAAAGTAACAATACAATATTGCAATAATACATAATTGTATTGTAAACTGGTGTACACAGTAAATCACTGAAAATACCTCCATTTTGCTGCCAGCACGAGCGGAAACAACTCAATTTTGAACTATAATTTAAGCACGCTCAAAAAATACAGCCGGCGTCATAAAAAGGACTCCACAAAACCTAATAATATCGAGAGTATGTTTTGCCGTGACTTTATATCGAGTGCCAGTGGTTCGCGTTGCAAAAGACAAAGAAAGATGGTAGACAGATTTGTCTGCTCCAAATTATTTATTTACCACCTACCTGCATTCTCCAGCCACAGCGTTTGCAACAGCGTCGAAATATCGGGAGCTCGTAATAAAAACCGGCCAAGTCCGAGTCGGACTCGCGCACGAAGGGTTCCGTACCATTATTTATAAAAACGAGCAAAAAATCACTTTTTTGTATGGGAGCCCTCTTTAATATTTATTTTATTGTTGTTATAGCGGCAACAGAAATACATAATCTGTAGAAATTTCAACTGGCTAACTATCACGGTTCCAGAGGTAAAGCCTGGTAACAGACAGACGGACAGCGAAGTCTCAGTAATAGATAGGGTAGGGTCCCGTTTGACCCTTTTTGTTCGGAACCCTGAAAAAGTACACGTGCTGCTTCGCGGCGGGAGGAGGGGACGCCTAAAGCCTCACGACGTGTCACCAACGGGGAGAGGGGCCTATAAAAGAGGCTTTAAAACTTCACGTGATGAAAGAATGACCCCTTAAATCTATTTAAAAATACCTAGGTATCTAGTCAAAATGTAAAATTAGCAATGTTAACCTTTTCAAGCAAGGATTTCGTCCAAATTTAATATCCTGCACTAATAAACGAGTGTCAGGAACAAAACAAATTCATCCTCAAAACTCCGCTCTCAATTCTGTTTTCAAGTCTCAGCTCCACAAAACAAGGTCTTAGAAAGTACCTAAGGACGTATTTGGAAGATATTTTGGTACTTTCAGCTTATATGTACAATGTGCACATTTAGCGGGGTCATTGCCGAGGCTGAAGATCCGAAACGAGCTAAATATAACCGCCATATTTTTTTACCGCTAGGCCACGATCCACAAGATCAAGCGACATGCGTTTTGTGATAGCTACTGCATAATCGGCATCTTATGTTCCCACTGCTGGGGCACAGGCCTCTCTTTCTCTTTGAGAGAGAGTGGGCCCAGTACGGGTTGGTAGATGTCACATGTCTTCGAACTTTCAATTCTACGATTCACGATGTTTCCTTTTACCATATTGAAGTACCTACCTGAACGATACACAGTACAGTACCTGCTTGGGTTTGTAGCGGACAGTACAAAAAGACCTATAGTGCCATGTATACCACAAAAATAAAAACTAACAAAAGAAACCTGAAGCGCGCTATTAAAGATATCCGCGATTTAAAACTATATCTATAGAAAAACCCGACAACAACTTTACTGTCGGGGAGTAGCAGCAGAGATAACCTTGGTCCTACTCTTTCTATAGGGGCATAGAATAGAATAGAATAAAACTTTATTGTACACCAAAAATGAGACATAACGGGTTCACAAAACTGCTAATTTTATGGTTACCATGGAACGGCTATGAACTTTACAAAAGTACACCCTGTTCTTTATTGTTCCTATGGGTCACAACCCACGACTTACGGCTCGTTAGTCAGCGCCGATTCCACTGACAGCGCCTGCGGAAAGAACAAACAAAAGAGCATGTCGAGGTCATCGGTGACGCGAACTCATACTTTTTTCTCTACCAAAAACCGCTAATCGCGGCTAAAGAAATTTTCACTATAATAAGTCGTTCATAACATGCCACGAGTCACCGCGATGACGCGACAAAACAAGTGCCCCGTGCGCCTGTCACTTGATGCAAAATGTGAAGTGGCATTGCCCGAAGCTGTGAACGGGGGTTTATTTGGAGCCATGTAAAGCGAACGGATTAGTTTATTATTTCAATTTGCTTAAATTGGCACTTGTTTTTAACGAACCTGAAAATATTTTGACGTTTCTTTATGTGTTTACTCAATTAGGCGTAATAACAAATTGGAATCTTCAACCTCATACATTTTGCTGCACCCGAAACTCACACTTAAAAGAGTTAATACAATATGACACTTCAACCAATTTTATGTGTGCAGGCGGGAAAACACAAACTAAAATAAATGTACCAAGTTTGACCTATTGATGCAATTTTTCTTGACAACCAGCGCTACCTAGAGTTATGCCGCAGATTCCTAAAGACAGATTCATTTTTTTTTCAATTAATGTTAAACGGATCTGTCAAATTAGTTCCAAGTAGATGGCGCTTAGGTGTTTGTTACATTCATTCACCCGCCATTGAATTTCTTGGTAAAAATTTTACCGACAGATGGCGCTAATTGTTTTGTCTTGTAGCCGATTGACCGAGTCGAGATTGACAACACACAGCGCTCTCTTGTGGCGAAAAAACAACCTCATACTTATGTCATCATGTCTTAGTACCTACTAATGATTTGCTGTGGCAGTGTCAATAACAAAACAATATCTTGATTACAAGCTCCACAGCTCATCATCATCTGCCTAGCCTTTTCCCAAACAATGTTGGAGTCGGCTGAGTACCAGTATTTTATATGAAGCGACTGCCTAACTGACATCCACAACTTAGTAACTAGGTACCTAATACGATACCCCTTGGTAAGATTGGATGTCAGACTTTCGGCTTCTGACTTCTTGTTACGACTGTCATCTACAAATGACAGCCGGGACCAATGGCTGAACGTGCTTTCCGAGGCACGGAGGAAAGACTGTATGTAATTATGGTCACCCATCAACGGACCAACCTCGGATAGCACAATTTAGCCACGAGCTCCTCTAAGCTCCACAGCTAAGAAGCTAAAGTATTTAAAATAAGATATGACCAAAAAAAAAAATTTAAAACCGATTCATTATGAATGAAATCAATAAAGTCACAAAAGGAGAATTTCATTCAATCCATCAATCACTTAAACCGACTTACTACATGTGTTACTAATTACAATTGATTAAAATCTACCAATAAATCATGCCTGACAGAATCAATGAAATCAAATCAACCGCGAGAAATAAATTGTTATTCTTTGACGTGTGAACGCACTAACAAGGTCACGTCGTCGATGTAGCTGTCAAACGCAAACGGTTGCCATAGAAACACGCACGTGATTGGCAGAGAGATCAAATAGCCGACGTCGGCGATAACCTTGTCCCATCGTCGTCATATAAAATTATAGTCTCACGTCAAAATGTTATTTGGGTACGACTTTTATTGCTATGGTGTTGTTTATTTGTTGGATATAACCATTAATATTAGTATTTAGACGCCTATATGGCACTGTCGCTAATAATTATTTATACGACTTTTGATTATTGAAAAAACAAGAGGAAAAGGTGTGAGATCCTACTATAATATTATAAACGCGAAAGTTTGTAAGAGTGTATGTTTGTTACTCTTTCACGCAAAAACTACTAAATGGATTTTGATGAAATTTGGTATGTAGATAGCTTATACCCTGGATTAGCACATAGGCTACTTTTAACCCGGTCTGCGCGGGTTAAACCGCGGCGCGCAGCTAGTAAGTGATAATTCAAAATGTCTCCAGAATTTATGACTGAATAAAGTATCATTCATTTTCATTCTTCACATTACACAATCTTGATAAATCACATATACGATGAATGATAGCTTTTCAGTAATTAGAAATCTTTCCGTTGTGAACGGAGATTGGAAGTGTGCCCGGTAAATTGTGAAAGACCAACTCACCTGATATGATTCTGGGATCTGTTAACAGCCATTGGCTTTCAGTGAGTGTCGGAAAGTGCATCTCTGCTAATCTACGTTGTTTAGAAAATTAGGATAGTGACATAGTTTTCTTCTTCAAGAAAAATGTCGTGGGCACATGTGGAAATTCCCTGGACACGGAATCGTATGTATTAAATTAGTATCGTTATCTCGAACTCGATCTGTTTGTAATTTCAAAAGAACAGCTTTTTACTGAATACATAATTATTATTCTGGAAGCCGTACTTGTAATATAATTTTGTGTGTCTGTCTGTTTCTGTGTTCCGGCTAATCTCCGAAACTCTCGTTCTCACATAATGTACCATCTCAACATGAATGATGTAACCAAGGTTTTTGTAACAAGATTCTGATTTAAAAGAGTGTCCATGGAGTTTTTCGCCCATTCTACTCCATAGAGATCTACGTGGTTTGGAATGGGCAACTACAGTACTTTCACAGTTATTATGTCTTGTGACTGGGACTGTAGGTTCATTTTTATTGTTGTTCGACCATTCAAAAGTGCCTGTAACTGGCATAGTTGAAATAAATGATTTGAAATGATTTTGATTTTGAAACGGCGTGATTAATTTTGACGGGACTTTAACTGGCAGATAACTGATGTTATAATGAGTAACTTTATTTTAGAAAAAGGATTAGAGTTCCGTGCAAAAAAAAACCCTTGAGATTGTCTACAAAATCCCATTTAAATAAGGAAGTAATCTAATATATAAAATTCTCGTGGTACAATGTTAGTTACCATACTCCTCCGAAACGGCTGAACCAATTTGTATGAAGTTTTGTGTGCATATCGGGTAGGTCTGAGCATCGGCCAACATCTATTTTTCATAACCGAAAAAAAAATAATTCGACGCGAACGAAGTCGCGGGCGGTAGCTAGTATATACAACGTGTAACGTTAAATGCGCAAAACCTCACACACCCCAAATGATTTTTAATTCTGAGAGAAAAAAAATCATTAAAAAAAAAAGTAAAGGTTTTATGTGCTGTTTTAGTTTTACTGGAAATTCTGATCGTTTCTTTCTTTCTTTATTTTTCCGCGTATGAGAAAATTTAAATTGGACGACAAACATTTGTGTTTGTTTACCTATTTTGGCGGGTTTGCGCACGTTATGGCTTGACCTATGAACAAATAGACAGGGCAACATTTTTAATGATTTTTTTTTGAAAAAATGTGACCTATTTTAAAAAGTGGTTCAATTGATTCTGCTCGTTATTCTGATCAAACTATTTTCAGGTTTTGCGCATCTAACGTTACACGTTGTATATAATAATTTCACGCGGACAAAGGTCTCGAGCAACAGCTAGTATAGGATAAATTGTCATCATCTGTCTCGCCTTTTCCTACATTTATTATGTTGGGGTCGGTTTCCAGTCTAACCGGGTGCAGCTGAATACGATTATTTTATATGGACAAAACCAAAGTCATGTTAAATGCCCATGTAACACCCACTCCTATCAAGATCCTAGACGATTATTTCTACCTGGGACAAACGGTCCAGTTTGGTAGGTCTAATTTCGAGAAAGAGGTCAAACGTCGAATCCGCCTCGGCTGGGCAGCGTTCGGGAAGTTGCGTGGTCCAACTTACCGCTCAAGACGAAAGTCTATGACCAGTGTGCGTTGCCAGTGATTACATACGAGACCGAAACGTGGTCGCTCACAATGGGCCTCATCAGAAGGCTCAAAGTCACCCAAAGGGCAATGGAAAGGGCTATGCTCGGAGTTTGCAAGCGTGATCAAATCAGAAATGAGGACATCCGCAAGAGAACCAAGGTAGCCCGAAGAATTGCCAAACTTAAGTGGCAGTGGGCAGGGCACATTGCTCGCAGTACGGATGGCCGATGGGGTCGAAAAGTTCTGGAATGGCGACTGCGAATTGTAAAACGATGCGTTGGAAGGCCTCCCACTAGGTGGACCGATGACCTGGTGAAGGTTGCCGGGATCCGCTGGATGCGAGTCGCACGGGACCGGGCAATGTGGCGACCTTTTTGGGAGGCCTATGTCCAGCAATGGACGTCTTTCGACTGAAATGATGATGATGATGACACACAGAAAAAAATGTTCTTTTGAACCAAGAACCAACTATGTTTCACCTAATATTTCTTGATCTCAACTATATATATCTTGTACTAAGATAATCCAACTAACGCTTCAAAAATGAAGAATTCTTCAATTTCAAGATCGAACATCTTTGTTCAAAAGAAATATTATTTAAGTCAAAACTTATGTCTCAAATCAAAACCAATTTATTTCTAACATTAAGAATGATTATTTCTCAGATGCGCGGATTTGACTCAAAAATTAATTTTTGTACCAATATGGATTCGACCTTGGCTCAAGAATCAGTTCAGATCTCAAATGAATAATTTAAAAATCTTTAAGCAAGTAATATATTTCTTGGTAGGAGATATTACTAGTTTCACCCAAGATTCATTTAAATTCACAGTCAAGTATTAAGACATTCTTAAAGCAAGTAATATGTTTCTCGGTAGGAGATATTATTTATTTCACCCAAGAATCAGTTAAATTTTCAGACAAGTATTATGGCATTCTTAAAGCAAGTAACATATTTCTCGGTAGGAGAAATAACTAGTTTCACCCAAGATTCAGTTATATTCACAGTCAAGTATTAAGACATTCCTGAAGCAAGTAATATATTTCTCGGTAGGACATATTATTTATTTCCCTCAAGAATTCGTTAAATTTTCAGACAAGTATTATGACATTCTTAAAGCAAGTAACATATTTATCTGTATCTTTTGTTCTATAGGATGTACCTTGAGCATTTTGGGGTTGGTGGGATATATCCCACCAACCCCAAAATGCTCAAGGTACATTCTAGCGAAAAAGGTCAGCGATTCCGTCGCCCGGGGTAGACCACTAGGAGGTCTACCTCCTAGTGGTATACCCCGGGCGACGGAATCGCTGACCTTTGTTAGCGGTTACGGCTGAATGATCCCAACACTGGTGAAAGGGCCGCAGAAGTCCGGCGCCAAACAGTTCGCTGTGTTCCGTTGGTATGCGGGAGAGCCAGTGCTACGGGAAGGCTCGCTCCATCGTAGACCTCATCCTTGCTCAGGCAAGCCTCGAGGTCAGGAGAAAAACCTAGGTACTTCGGATAGTGAGCCCAGGAGCTTCACGGCCTTATTCCGTCATCACCGTTCTACAATATAAACTTCAGATGCACAGCTGGATAAAAAATGGAATAAGCTGCTAGCGTCCGTTTTTCCAATGACTTACGACCATCATACCTTCAAAAAGAGAGTTAATAGGCATCTTCTGGGAATCCATCTTAAATAATAATAAAACATCAGCTTTCGAACAGGAAAAAACCGCAAAATCGGTCCATTCGTTTGGGAGCTACGATGCCACAGACAGACCTACCTACTGATATACAGATTACTACCTAAACTGAATATTATTCCTATTATTGACTTTAATGTAAACAATGAGTGCATAATTTTAACATTACAATAAAATTAAATAATGTGGTCTAATGTGGTCAAACTACAAGTATCTACCTACTTACTACATACATAGTATCTATCTACTTCCCTAATTGGCTTGGCTGGCACCGAGTAGTAGGTAGGTATAGTAATTCCTACTGGACATTCCGAATTACCTACCTAAACATTATAAAGCTAGTTCAAAGCGCCGGTGTCGGTCCGCTTTCACTCTGTTGCTACGCGGGCTATCAGGGTAATTATGTGTAACTTTATCAATCATAAGACCATTGTACCTCAACATGATTAATGCAATACATAACTATGACTATGAATGAAATATTTGGTACCTAAGTAAGTATAGTAATACCTACCTACTAGGTACCTTCAAGTATCTACCTAGGTACTTACTACATACATAGTATCTTTTACTACCTATTACACTTATCTGGCCTGGCACCGACTTCAAATAGATGAGCTTATAATAATTATATTAATTTATTTTATTGTTTTTGAGTCCAAAACCAGTTTTATGATCCAGCAGCCACGTCATGGCGAAGTTTCAAATGGGCTTATCAAAAATTAAAACAAAATCATGTCTGTCCTATTTACTGTTGAGGACTTCCCTCGCTGGAAGCCAATCCTGGGTGCATCAGCCATGTCATGATAGAATTTAGAACAGGCTACCTATATTATAGTTAAATCCATTTTCAAAATTTCGTGTCTTTGCTGTTTGCCGTTGAGTACCTACCTAGTTTCACTATCTACCTCCTGACTCCATCATGAGATCAGCTCAATAGTACCTACCAGATTATTGCATTGTTATTAAACTTACATCTGTACTTATGCAAAATTTCAGCTCAATCGGTTATAACTAGTTATAAGACGTTATCACGTCAAAAAAAGTACATACAGATGAACCTCCTCCTTTTTTGAATGTCGGTTAAAAATCACTAATAGGTAGGTAGGTATAGGTATTTGTTCAATGTTGTCTATACCTACTGATGCAGCAAAGTTCATGAATCTTGATTTAATGACCATCGAAAGTAAAAGCAATATTGTACTAAGACATTTTTCTTAGATATCAATTCTTTGATGCACATAAATTCATGAATCTTGAGCCAAGATTGTATTCTCTTTGCATTGTTGCACCAAGATAGTATTTCTTGCAGCAATATTTACAAAATCTTGTTTCAAGAGATTGATTTTTTTACTATGAGCAGTGTTGCTATATTCTGTTGTTTACCCGATTATCTGAGACTTGCATTTCATCATCTGCAATCTCATCTTAACACAATCTACCACGCTTTTGATATGGTTTTTGAAACATCAAAGGCATAAATCATAGGCGCCGCGCCGCCAGGATTACTTTCAGGGAGGTGCTGCATCTAAACATTGAGAAAAAAATCCGTTCAACTCGAAAATGTATCATTTTTGAATTATTATTCTAAAAATTCTCTGAGGGCCCCGCGCGGGAAGACTTAAGACAATTTTCTTCATCTCAACACTAATATAAAATATGGATAATATTAGTAATCAGTGGCGGATTCACACATTGCCGCCCGTGAGCTATACAAAATTTGCCGCCACCGATATATAGGTACTTACAATTTAGATAATCAAGTTCACAATCATGGCGATGAAACTTTGTGGAAACAAAAAAATTGGTTGTCAGTATAGTCGGTCTACGGAAGGTAATTTTACATGATAACGTGATCTGTCTTATTATGTGCGTGCAGCCGGTGTTCATCGATTTCTAAGACGTTATCACAAATGACGTTATCAAAATGTTATAATTGAAACTTTGTGTGCCCGAGGGAGCGAACTAACAAAAGGATAGTACCTACTTAAACACGGCGAGAAAAAAGTCGTTGTTTTGAAACATTTTGTGGCCTCATGTAATGTGGTCAAACTACAAGTATCTACCTACTTACTACATACATAGTATCTATCTACTTCCCTAAGTGAGTAAGTGATGAAAAATATTAACTGTTGAATTATTTGTTTGGACATAATAACATTTAAGTAAATATGTTTAGAAATGAATCTTTTAATTTTTATAAGACATAAAAAAAACCCTAGTTTTGCCGCCCTAAAATCTGCCGCCCTAGGCTTACGCTCTGCCTATTGGTAAATCCGCCAATTTTATAATTATACATAAACTGAAAGAATGATACTGAAGGATACTGAACTGATTGGCAAGGTGATGAACAAATTTTGACAGAAATTTAAAAAAAAGCTATGGACTTTCTTTCCTGACAGGGGGGTGCAGGTGCTGCCGGTGCCCATGGCATGAATAAAACAAGCATTTAAACAGAATAATTATTTAGACCGTGAAAAAAACTAAAAACAATTACCTACCTACCCTACTCAGAAATTATAACATATTTTGCGACAAAAGAAGTTCCACTTCAAAATTAGTTTTTCATAATTATGAATCTACACCATACAATTTCTATAAGTGATGTATTTATTGGGTAAAATAAAAATCAAATACTGGCAACATTTTATTAAACTTGTCTTAAACTTGCTGCTGCCAACCGCCACTCAATTCGTTCGTTGCGTCGCGTCGGTTTGGTAAATCATATTTTTGTGTCGTGAATTGCAAATTTAGTGAGTGGATATTACCAAAATTAGTAATTAAATTATATTAGCTGAATAAAATAATGGACGAAAACGAAACTACAGAAAACATGCTGGTATCCTGGGATGTGCCATCAGAAGTCGTGGAGAACTTCAAAAGTAAGTTGTGCATTTTTATGATGATCTATCTATGGGCTTTGGCGGCGGCGGTTCCGTGTGGGTGGCCAGTCCGGTAGGCGATGTAGGTAAGATCTTTATCGTGATACAAAATTTCAATCCGCTCGAAACCGCCGCCGCGTACCACCGACCGCCTCAGTGGCGGGCGGCGCAACTCCGTGTGTCGTCGCATAGGTAGGTATAGGTGCAGTTTCATGTTTTTCCAGCATGCCGTTTTAAAATAAATGAGAACCAAGCTATGTTTTTATGTATGTAGCGACTCGAGCGATGTATGTATTTTCATAGTAGAGCCTCTGCTGAGCTGGGGAATATTCCTGTGAATTATGGAATGACTTTAATAATTGTGTTTTTAATGCAGGACGCCGGAGATATCGACAACGTAATCCAAACCCAGAAAACTAAGGCGGCGGCGCGGAAAGACACCGTGCAACCATACGTGCTCATACAAGGACCACTGCAAAACTTCTCCCAGATATACATCGTAATTGATGAATGTCAAATACCACATGCAGTCAGCTGCAAAGGCGTTCGACTTATTGTTCAAGATATACCACGTTTTTCACGCTAAATATCCCCAAGTGGCTGAGCACCTCCTCATAATCATTCAAAAGAAAGCGAAGTCCATACAGCGTATGATACAGTACCACCATATATAGTCGATGTTTTAAACTTAGATGTGTAAAATTTAGTTTTTAATAGTAAGGTTGAGTTTTATAACAGTTTGTCAAATGTAAAAAGATGTACTGAGTTACCGAAATTTGAGCTGACATTTGGTCTTATGGGCGTGTATAAAGCCCTGCCTAAATGTAATTTCTTGATTGCGTATGCACCGCCTAAAATTTATCTGCTTTGTTCTAAGTTTGACTGTTAGATAATACTTTGTGGCGTCAATTTTGTACGAAAAAAGTAAAATAAATCCAAAAAATGCTGCGTACCGAGTGCAAAGTGGATGTTGTTAATTTTAAAAAATACATTTAACATTTAGAACTAATTCATAAAATAAAAAATAACTTTCATTGTCCTATTGAAAATTGTCAGAGAATGTATGGTGCAAAGTATCCTTTAAAAGATCATTTGACAATTTTTCACAAACTGTTTGGTAATCGCGGACTTGACAGTAAGCCCATGGAAAGTACATCGCATCCGAATTCTGCAATATGTAATAATATAACTATAAATGAAACTCAAACACATGATCCTATAAAGTTAAATAGTTCTACCAAACTTAAATCTAACAGTGAGAACTGTACTAAAGACAGTGAGGATGCAACACAATTTCCTTGAATTTTAATTTATATTGCGATTTCAGGAAAAGTAACGTGGAGCAAACACGTCATGTTTATTAAATATACCGCATAATAACTTAAGATTTAGTAGTAAGCTTTAAATGATAAAATTGTATAATCTAATATTAGGGTGCATCTTATTTTGTCGATTTTTTTGTTTCTTTCGTTAAGTGACTTAAGAAAACAATACTGTAGGTATTTCAGATTTTTTTTAGGGTACGCTACCGCCCAAGGAAAATTTAAAAAAAGGTAATTGTTTAGCTATAAAAAATATGCAGGATTCTGGTTTTTATAACATTCAAAATGGGTAGTAAAACAACATTAGTTATTTATTTTAGTTTCATCTCAGATGTTCTTTGGACGGTAGCGAACCCTAAAACTTGAGTAATAATTCTGAAATAAATGCAGTAGTGTTTTTTTCAGGTCAATTAACGAAACGGAACGGTTGCCCGAGAACAACAAAAACATCGTCGAAATAAGAAACGCACAAATTTATATCCGCTTGACAGTCCGCCAGTGTAATTTACCTGAGTGATAAGTTCAGAATGAAACCCGTTCTAAATTCAATCTTAATACATTGTATTCTTTATTGAAATATAAAATTTTTGAATTGTATATAGGTATAAGTATATAATTACTTTGTTTAACTGTTGGATACTATAATGTAGTATCCTGCAAATTTTCAGAATAAATGATAAACTTACATTTCACTTTCATTTCATTATTTAGTACAAACATGTTCCTAATAAGTATAAAGGGTTTCCAAAATGATTCCGCTTGTATAGATTAGGTTTGTTTAGGTATATGTTTTTGATTTATATATTCAAGCGTTTTATTCTTGTTGTAAAATGGAACTTAGGTATTCCATTTAAATCACATACGTTTTTCTTTTAGCGTGTTTAATTCTTATTGTAAAGAGTTACATTCTTGTTGTAAAATGGAACGTATTCCATTCAATTTACATATAGCTCTTATCTTATATAGGGTTAAATATCATAGGTATTAAGAACAAGATATCTTACTTTAATTTTTTGAAGATATCTTGTTCTAAATAGCTATCATATTTAACTCGTATACAATAAGATCTTTAGGTAAATTGAATGGAATACGTTCCATTTTACAACAAGAATATAACTTTTTACGAGAAGAATTAAACACGCTTAAAAGAAAAACGTATGTGATTTGAATGGAATAAGTTCCATTTTACAACAAGAATAAAACGCTCTTGAGTGAATTATCTCAGCTATTTAGAACAAGACATTTTCGATCTTGGGTCAAGTCATTTAGGTTTTAAAAAAAGAGCTTTACTTTTTTGGTCGGAATATGGGCCTTATTACAACAAGAATAAAACGCTCTTGAGTGAAGTATCTCAGCTATTTAGAACAAGATATTTTCGATCTTGGGTCAAGTCATTTAGGTTTTAAAAAAAGAGTATTACTTTTTTGGTCGGAATATGGGCCTTATTACAACAAGAATAAAACGCTCTTGAGTGAATTATCTCAACTATTTAGAACAAGATATTTTCGTTCTTGGGTCAAGTGATTTAGCTTTTAAAAAAAGAGCTTTACTTTTTTGGTCGGATTATGGGCCTTATTACAACAAGAATAAAACGCTCTTGAGTGAATTATCTCAGCTATTTAGAACAAGATATTTTCGTTCTTGGGTCAAGTCATTTAGGTTTTAAAAAAAGAGTTTTACTTTTTTGGGCGGAATATGTGCGCTATTACAACAAGAATAAAACGCTCTTGAGTGAATTATCTCAGCTATTTAGAACAAGACATTTTCGTTCTTGGGTCAAGTCATTTAGCTTTTAAAAAAAGAGCTTTACATCATTTGAAACGTATTCACTGAAAAAATATTACTTGAAACAAGTACCGAATATTATTTGAGTCAAGATCTTTTGGGTTTTCGATATAGGGAAAGTCGAAATGTCTTCGATTGAGATACAATATGTTTCGAAACAACAGTTTTTAGATTTTAAGTCAAGAGACAATTAAGTTTTAATCTAAATAAGTAGTTTTTGGACTAAGAACTATAATATGAAACATAAAATATCTCAATCGAAGACATTTTCGACTTTCCTTATATCGAAAACCCAAAAGATCTTGACTCAAATAATATCACTTGTTTCAAGTAATTTTTTTTTTCTGTGCATGGAGTGACTACCTCTTTGATCTATACCATCGTTACTATGTCGTCCTTGGTTATAGTAGGGTTGTGATTTCTGGGCAATGCTGCTTCATCATCATCTGAAAAACCTTTTTCCAAATATATTAGGGTCTGCTTCGGGTCTAACGGCGTGCCTTTGAATACCAATATTTTATATAAAGCAGCAATCTTTTAGACCATTTTTTTCGTAGAGGGAAAGATTCTCCCACAAACACTTCTAAAAGCAAACCGCCCGCCAGTCCTCAAATTCAAAATGATTGTTAAACATAGTTTTGAATACACAACATAGTTTTCAGGGTTCCGTACCCAAAGGGTCAAACGGGACCCTATTACTGAGACTTCGCTGTCCGTCCGTCTGTCACCAGGCTGTATCTCATGAACCGTGATTGTTAGTCAGTTGAAGTTTCTACGGATTATGTATTTCTGTTGCTGCTATAACAACAAATACTAAAAACAGTATAAAATAAGTATTTAAGGGAGCTCCCATACAAAAAAGTGATTTTTTGCTCGTTTTTATAAATAATGGTACGAAACACTTCGTGCGCGAGTCCGACTCGCACTTGGCCGGTTTTTTTTTCAGTTAAAGCTAACATGTTACCCTTACTTGGGAAGAGACTGGACCCCACGGCACAGGGTATCCTAGTTTGGAGTCCAGGGAATATGTAAAAATTAGCGCAGGATCATTGTCTTTTGTTACTAGCTTTTTAATATTGTACCTTCATATTCATTTATTAATTGTAAAACATAGGTACATTATAAGTTCTTATTTGTTATATACATTGAGGGCGATATGTTTTGCCTCTAGGGCGTACAAAAGTAGCAATACATACAATATAATTAAAACAAGAAATTAAATAGATACATGGACCACAAATAAACAAGTAAATACTTAAATTAGATCATCTATCGCATTAAGAATTTTCAATCACACTGAACAAGCTTGCTAAGCGAACTGAATAAAATTGTATTTATTTATTTGAGTTACTTTTTCGCTTCTTAATTCAAACTCATGCGGCCATGACGTGTTTTACCAACGTGGTTTTTGACTTATCGTTCGATCTCTAGAGATCAACAGTCATTTGGCTGATGGCATGATGATCATGTCCAAATAATTTAATATAGCTTCGAAATGTAATTGTATAACTGACAAAAATAATCAATCTCGTAACTTTTCTGATAACAGTACTGTATTGCTACTAATTGATGCACTCCTACGCGGGCTTGGCTTTTATTTCATTGCCAATTCGGCACCATAGAGGTAGCAGTAAATAGGTTTAATGTTTTTTTTAATTCACAAACTTAGTGCACACGATGTTCTAAATTCAATTTACTTTATCCTCTAGAGAATAAAAACGGCTTTTCCACTCAGATATTGAAGATTAAAAATACTCTTTCCGAGATGGTGGGATGAAAAAAAACTTTTGCATGATGAATGAAAACTATCTACCTGGATAAGTAAGTAGAGGATTTTTCATTCATTAAGCAAAAGTATTTTTTTTGTTTATGAAATCAGTGGCGTAGTTAGTTCCAAAAAAATGGGGGCCCTTTCAACCCGAGTGGCAAAGTCAGAGAGGCCCATGATTGGCATAAAAACTCTGACACCTCGTTAGGCATATGATAAAAAAGAAGAAAAAGACTGGATGGAAAATGCTGGCATTCAGCTGCACCCAGTTAGACTGTATAGAACTTTTAAATATGAGGAAAGATACTGAAAAGAAAATTCTAATAACCTTGTAAGTTCACACATGTTTCCTCGAAACTAGCCATAAAAAAACGTTACTTCAACCGTGATTTTTCGACGATCACGAAAGACCGATGTCCAAAAATCCTAAAATAACATTATACCTTGAATTAATTTAAAGTACCAACAGCAAGATGTACGCGTTTTCCCAGTTGGAAACATCCCAAATTTACTAGCAGAACCAGAATAACACCTGGAATCTTCAAAACCTTTTACAGTTCAAAGAAGAGGACAGGTCAAGTAATATTGGTATAAAAAATAGGCCATTGACACTCAATCGTGAGTTGTGTTTGTTAAATAAAAGATGGCGCCACGTGGGTTTTTTGTTTACAAACAGTGAGATTTTGCGCGCCATAACTCTATTTTTGTCTTCAGCCCACGTATAAACGAGTGCAATACCTGTTGAACATAAAATGTGGTTTTATCGTTTGTTTTTCGTGTGGTTTGGGATTCGAAAATCATTGAATTTCAACTATTTCTTCATCTGAAATTAGGAGTACATTTTGTACTTCCTAGAAATTCTAGTACCTACCAATTCAGCCCCGTCTGGTTAGTCTAGAAGCAAACTCCACGTCCATAACAAATTTAGGAAAAGCCTAGGCAGATGATGAGTTTAAATCATTTTGAATGATATAGACATAATCAAGAAAATTGAGAAAATATTAAAGTATAATACTGTCTGGTGTTTGGCTCTATGGTTCGGCTACCTTTGCCTGTCCAAGTAAATCGAAGTTTTCAGAATTATTCAGAAAACAGCACGGCTAAACGAGCGTCTAAAGATTGACAAGCCTGGAAATTAAAAAAGAAATGCGCATCATTTTATTTTCAGCACAAATAATTATAATTCACCTTCTTTCCTAAGTGCAAACGGATAATTTAATTTCAATTTGTTGTGAAAGACTTCGAGGAAACTCTCTGGGATTTGGCGCGAAAACTGCGCCTTTTCTCGCGTTTTTGGACGGCGGCCATCTTTCATTTTCCTTCTAAATAAATGTCGTCTTCGTTTTCCACCAGACAGCTTGGTAGCAGATGGATGATAATAATTATATCTATTAACGGGTTTTTCCGAGAGATGATTTATCCAAATGAATTGCTGTGGAGACGTTTAAGATGTGTAACGATGCGTTTTGAGACAAGTTTCTTGCAACTAAAATCAATGACCTACACTCGCAATAATTGCATGCATGCATGAAGCATGGCTTTGGGGCCTAAAGAATTGACAAATAGGTACTTTTAAACTTTTCGTATTCCCACAACGGCTTACAGTAAATTTTCGATAGTTGGTAGTGGTAAACTTTACCCAAAACTAAGAATTTCTATTGTTCGTGGGTGCGTTTACAAACAATTAAATTCACGTACACTAATTGATTGATGATTTTGATTTTGACACAGTAAAGCGAGAGAAAAACAAACAACAATTTAATTCTGAGACGAATCTGCCAGCTTCTTAAGTAAGTGTTCGCGAGATTTTACTTTAAACGTAAACCGACTGTTGTTCCAACCTGATGTTCATAGGCAGCGCATTCCAAAGGAAGACCGCCTAGACAAAGAAAGAGGATTTAACACAACCAGGGCAGTTGGAAAGACATCGTAGAAGACTGTTTTTGGAAGATCGAAGATTCTTGCTGAGCGCAGAGTATATATATTGGAAATGAGTAATCAGATAAGAAGGAGAAGTGGGTTTATTAAGAAGAGAAAATAGGATAGTCAAGGCCCTCGGCGCTCTGCATGGTCGGATGGGCAACCAGTTTATAAGTGACAGATGTGAGGACACATGGTCATACAGAAGATTAAATACGAATCGAATACAGTTATTAAGAAGTCGGTCCAATGATAAGTCGTAGTTAGTTCGTTATTCCAAAATTTATCCACAAAATGAAATCCCAACTCCGAGCAACGTTTATATTCATTACCTAGGTTAGCTTCGACGTATTATGTTAAACTGCTGCGCAATACAAACAAAAACGCAAAACCCCGACCTTGTTGTTCTCGCGCAAAACACCAAATTTTTCCACAACGATTCTTCTACGTCCAGGATCCGAAACGATTTTTCCACGACGAAGACCTATAACAATTTATCATGATTTTTCTGCGTTTTTGGTTCAAGACTAAACTACTCACTATATTACGCATTATATTGAGGTCGTTGCTTCTTGGTTCGTGGCAGATTGCCCATAGGTATTCTTGTTTTGTATATGTTTCGTTTGGGATCTGTGCATTTACCTTGTATTTGGTTTGGCTAAATTGTGTAATCGATGAAAACAAACTTTGGGGAATGGTGCAGTATTCCTGGAGCTGTAATGTTTTGGGTTCTAGGGATCGTAATGTTCAATATTAATTGCATACTTGTGCAGGTATAGAACAAAGAGAGATGTTAGGACTTGAATTGGTCAAAGTTCATTTATTTGTTCACCAAAAGCACATGGGAGCTTAACTGCCAAGCGCCTCGACCAATACCTGAGGAGGCTCTCGTTAGAGCTGCCTAACGATAGCCTCTGGACTGGATCAAGGGTTTGACTCAGAGCGGTACTCTTGGAAACGGTTCGTATGTTGTATTGTTAGTAACTTAGGAGGTCCTTTCTCTGGAGCCCTAAACGCCGTAGCATGTACATGCCCTACTATTACTACTATTCCCGATGCTGGTGGGCTACTACTCGTATTTTTTCATATTCTATTTTGATAGTTAAATGTAAGAAAATTGATACAATGAACATCTACCTGATGAGACCGATATGTTCTCAGCCAAAAACAAAAATGAATGACAAACTACTTCACTCTTTGTCCATCTCAATTCCAACAAAACATTCTCTTAAAGTTACGATGACAATAATTATCTAATTTTTAGTCCATGAACTCATTTGCAAACGTTGTGCGTTGCCAAATTTCCTGAAGATCATAGAAGGTATCATTCCTCGGTTTCCGTTTGTGTGTGAGATCACTAGTGAAACTAACTTGGTAATTTGGCATCAGTCTGAATCTGAACCGTAAAAAGAAAGGTGAGCTGTATGTACCTAATCATAATACAAAAACATTTCAGCGAACCTCAACATATTTCATCATTTTTTTTTTATATTTTTTATTGCTTTGGAAAACTTACAGCTAAGAATACAGATAGTTGACAGTTAGTGAAAGAAGGCCAATTAAAAGTTTTCACTGACAATATTAGTATAGGACAAGAAACAGTAGACAAGACAGGCAAGAGAAAATAGGAAATAAGCACTCGTAGAGAATTAAGAAAAGACTGAACAAGTTTCAGTGATCTTCAAAGAACATTTTACATAATATTTTTTTTAGTTGAGGAACACTGGTGGAGAACAACTCTTTGTCATCAATACTCTGACTCATCGAGTTGTATGTCCTGCTAGCTCTTATCATATAAGAGTTCTGTCGATCAATACAACGCTCAGAGGGAACATACAGAGGTTTATGATTCCATAAGGTGAAGGACGGAACAGGCAACCCAAAATTAATTCATGATCATCATCAGCCTATAATGTTCCCACTGCTGGGACTATGTCTCCTCTCAATGAGAGGGAGTGGGCTGTAATCCACCACGCGGGCCCAGAGCGGGTTGGTAGACGTCACATGTCTTCGAATTTTTAGTTCTACAACATGCCGGTTTCCTCACGATGTTTTACTTCACCGTTTTTGAGGGCAGCGGTGATGAAATAAATTACACAAAGTAATGCGCCTGTCTGGGTTTGAACCCACGGCTTACCGCTCGTAAATAGGGCTGCCACCACTTGGCCACCGCTGTTATAAACCAACGTATTTGGTAAATAAATATTAAAACGCTTTCTGAAAAATAAAACGAAAGATACCTTTGCTTTTCCGTTTCAATCCATCAGCATTTACAAGAGTCACTGCGCTGTGCATATCCAAATCCACAGTAAAAGCCGTGATAGTATAGTGGTGTGACCGTCAGACAGCCAAGTCATATGTCTCAAGTTCAAACCCAAGACACGCACCTCCGATTTTTCGGATTCATGTGCGTATTGTATAATTATCACTTGCTTCGGTGAAGGAGAACATCGTGAGGAAACCAGCATGCCTGAGAGATATTTCTCGACGGCATGTAAAGCCAAGTCGGAGGACCATAGACGGCATACAAACTCTGACACCAGGTTAGTCCCTCACCACACCATGAAGAAGAATTTAAGATCCAAATCCATCGTGATGTAAAGCCAAGTCGGAGGACCATGGACGGCGTATAAACTCTGACACCAGGTTATTCCCTCACCACACCATGAAGAAGAAGATCCAAATCGTGATATGCAAAACAAACCACGTGCTAAAACACACGCACCTGACTCCTGTTATCATTTGGAATGCTGCCCATCCTGAAAGTATAAGGACGAGTCTGGTGACGTAGAACACAAAGAGAGCTCGTATGATAGGAAGACATGTGTTAGAGACATGTGGCTCTTCTTAATTTAGACAACTGAATAAAGAAAAACTAATTTTGAGAAAGCCCTTTTATTACGGATGGGAAATCATCAAATGCTCCCCCTGCCCCCGCTCCGGGCGGAGCGGATGGGAGTGCCAAACCTGTACTGACCAAAACCCATCCATGTTCCTTCTTAGCCCTTTGTGTTTCAGGGCCACGATATCTCTTTCGAACAGTCCCGCAGCCCTGGCAGGCATCGGCCCTCTCGGACCCCTCCCAATTAGCTGACATCTCCTCTCTGACTTGATGTTGTTGGTGTCATGATGCGATGCGATGCTTAAGGATCCAACATGAAACCTTCGTTACAGAATGGCCAGTCCAACAGCGTATTTGAGATTTAAAAGGCAGGCGTCGATCTATTTGCTTCTAAGTTCTGGTGTTTCATACATACGTAGATTCATACCCATCATCATCCACGTCGCCTTTACTCTTAACTACCTTGTGTGTCGGCCTAACCCGATTTCAGGCCAAACTACATAGTTTGTCCTAGACCAAAAGATTTACTGGTTTATCGTGTCATACAATAACCCATCATCGTCATCATTTCAGCCGAAAGACGTCCACTGCTGGACATAGGCCTCCCCCAAGAAGGGGGGGTTTTGCCATAAACGCTTGGCAGGCGGGTTGGCGATCGCAGTCGGTTGTTACAAAAGCACAGAGAACGCTGCTGCCCATTCTCTGCTAAGTCCCTTATTATAGTCGCCTCTTACGACACTCACGGGAAGACATGGTATGGTGCTATTCTTTACGTCCGACACCATACAGAATACAATAACCCAAATAAAAGCAATTACAAGCACCCAACTTCAATGTAATGCTCGCCGACCGCTGCCGCGGCACCGCTCGCTACGCTCGCTCGGCTCGCACGTGGTTTGTCAGAGTTCTAACCTAAGCCATTTAGACGGGGTGCTCTATGATCGTCCTTTTGTGAGGAGCCCTAGTTTAGCCTAGGACAAACTAGTTTGGCCTGAAATCGCGTTTGTCCGGTAACATACAGCCCATGACGTGTGTTAAAAAAAATATACAGCCACGAATGTGATAGTGGAGCTGTCAAAGTGTCGTTATCAACTTCATTTATAAAAAGTTTTTCCAATCTAACTCATCATCATGATTTCAGCCGAAAGACGTCCACTGCTGGACATAAGCCTTTCCCAAGGGGGGTTTTGCCATAATCACCACGCTTGGTAGACGGGTTAGCGATCGCAGTACGGTTGTTTTGTAAAAGCACAGAGAACGTTGCTGCCCATTCTCTGGCAAGTCCCTTAGTCGCCTCTTACGACACCCACGGGAAGATATGGGATGGTGCTATTCTTTACGTCCGACACCACACAGACCAATCTAACTGAGAGCGGTAAATACTCGTCTCCCCACGCAAAATCTGCGTACAGAGTCGAAGATCAATATAAACAACACAAGTTACGCTGTTGGCATCAACACCTCGATTCATTTATCACAAACCTGTTGACTGATGTTTGTACGTTCCTGTATGCACGGGTATACGAACTTCGTAATATATTACTATCTATTTATCTTTCTTGGCCGCGGGCTAAACGATCAAGCGCAACAGCGGCTGCGGAGATAACAAAAGTTGCTTAGTGCATGTCACAGCTCACAAGTTACAGCGACGCGATTTGCAAAACAAGCGGTTCACGCGACGGAAACAAAATGAAAGAGAAAAAGAAGAAAAAATAAGAAACAAGTGAAAATCAAATCGTTATTAGGCAAAACAATTGAATGTTACGATATTTTACACAGAGTAGCGGCGGTGGCCCAGTGGTGGCAGCCCCGACTTACGAGCAGTAAGTCGTAGGTTCGATCCCAGGCAGGCTCATTACTTTGTGGAATTTATTTCATCACTGCTGGTCTCAAAACGGTACAGGAAAACATCGTGAGGAAACCGGCATGTCCTAGAACTAAAATTTCGATTACATGTGACCTCTTCCCCGCACTGGGCCCGCGTGGTGGTGGCCCATTCCCTCTCATTGAGAAGACGCCTGTGTCCCAGCAATGGGTACATTATAGGCTGATGATGATGATGATATTTCTTTACCGCAACTCATCATCTGCCTAGCCCTTTTCACTACTTTATTTATGATGCAGTTGAATACCAGTATTTTACATGAAACGACTGCCTATCTGACCTCCACTACCCAGACACTAGGTAATTTATAAGATACCCCTTGCTTGACTAGTTGTCGGACTTTCGGGCCAATGACTACCTGTAACGGCTGTCAAAGATCTACAAATGACAGCCGGGATCAACGGATGAACGTGCTTTACGAGGCACGGAGGGAACTCGGTATGCAATGGGTCACCCACACACACGCCACGCAATTTTTGATAAAAATTCACTTTCGATTGTTTTTCAGCATTCCACATGGAGTCACCGGAAAAAAAAACAAGTAACACGCGCTGTATCTTTCGAAGTCTTGTCGCAAATCGCATCGCTGTAGGCCCTGAACGGGGCCATACAACTCGATTGACTGATTATCATGCATGCCAATAACCACGGGCTGAAATCTATGTAATATATCACCATCTATTTATGAATATTTCTTGTGACAAAACATTCTATGTATCGGACTGTCATAATGAAAGATTTGGAAGTCAGTCGTGTTTTGGACTTAAGGTTGCACAAGTCGACGGCTCGAACTGGTTGGCGGGCGTGGCTAATATGCATCTTATTTAGTAAGTTTTTAATTTACTTAGTTTAATTTACTTAGTATTCATTTATCTAGTTTTTATTTACTAATTGATATATTTATTTACTTGTTTAGTGAAATATGCGACGATTTGTAGCGAAAATGAGCGCGTCAAATTTCATAAATTGAGTTTTGGCCGTATAGATATTATGGGAAAACTACTAGATGTATCTACTCAAAATAAATTATTTGAACTTTTCAATAAATTATCTATCCCTGTATGGTGTCACTTTTTCCATTTTCATACTAGATAAGTTATTTATTTACGCCCAAAGATGAGTAAAAATTTGTGTTGAAATACGGAAGTTTCGATGCTCATAACTTCCAAACCAATTTTTTTTTTTTAAATTCTGTTTCCATACAGGGCTAGATAATGACAAGATCAGTTGATAAAATTTTTAGTTTTGAATGTACACCATCAAACAGACGAGTAATTACCATACTACGTTTGTATGGAAGAAAGACCGACTTGTGTATCCTTAAGAGAGATAGTACAGTTTCTAGCCGGTATTGGGAAAGTGAAATTATTTTGTAGCGGTGCCAAAAGATTGTTTTCGGACTGCAGTTTCAATATTCATTTCTTGCAGTTGGAATTTGTACTGTGTTAGAAATTGTCGTGAGTGCTTTGGAGTATTGGAAGCGATTCTAGTGATGATATTTTGAGAAAGTGTTGTGAATTTGTGATTGAAAATAAAGGAAGGTCGCCTTTAAGGATTGAAGATGCCGCCGACTTTCATAAGTACGTAGTTTCTACTTACTTAGAGGTTTTGTTTCTGAAATGAAATGATTTGTTGTTTAAGAGTATTACACCTTGCGGCATTTCATACAAATTTTCAAGTCCTTATTTTCCGAAAATACTTAATCGATTTCAATGAAACTTAATACGTATTTATAAGCAAGATACATACGTCTAAAAAGTAACTAAAATCATTTTCGAAACTGTCCGCGCGGACGAGCCGCGCTCACCAATTGCATCGCTGCCCCCGTTCTTTAGCACGGGCGGCCGGTGTCACGTTTTATATTCAAGTCAATAAAATCTAACGTGAGGTTTGTGTCCATGGAAAGATCGACTGTCGCAACCCCGTGCAGGGCACGCCACAATAGTGGCGGTAAGTCCACTCTTTGAGGAGTGGCGCCATAGCGCCCTCTCCTTCCGCCTGACGCAGGTCCTCACCGGACACGGTTGTTTCGGGAGGTTCCTGCACCGAATCAGGAGGGAGGAGAGGAAACGCACGGATGCTATCACTGCGAGGATCGCCCGGAGGACACGGTGGAACACACCGTAGAGCACCGCCGTGTCCTCGTAGCGGTGATTGGCGGCGGCGTCCTCTCGCGTCCAGCCCTGGTTCAATCCATGGTCCAGAGTGAGAGGGTATGGGAAGCCAGCGCCTCCTTCTGCAAAGCAGTCATGTTAGCGAAGGGGAGAGAACTCACGTCCCAGCCGCTGCGGGAGACGCCCCGGGCGTCGGGGGCCACCCAATGACCCTGGCCACCATAGGCGCGGGCCTGTGGACGGTGAGTAATGGGCTAGCTTACCGTCCGTCCGTCATATAACGACAGGCGTGTCGACGGCGTGTTCGTGTTCCACGCGCGCCTCTAGCAGATGTCAGCAAATCGGAAATGATCCGAGAGGGCCGATGCCTGCCAGGGCTGCGGGACTGTTCGAAAGAGTTACCGTTGCCCTGGAATACAACGGGCTAAGAAGGAACATGGATGGGTTTTAGACAGCACAAGTCTGACAATCCCTTCCGCTCCGCCCAGAGTGGGAGAAGTCATTCGATGATTTCCCATCCTAAAAAAAGAAAGGTTTGTGTCCATACACTAACGAAAAACTTTGATAGGCTTCAGAAATCTCACTTTTACTTGCCCCTAAGTTCCAAAACATTTCGAATAATTGCTCACAGATTCTGAACTATCCATTTATGTTTTAAACGATGTTTGTTACAGTGACAATGCCTTCGGAGGTGGCTCTGGGCAAGTCGATGCAGAGGGAGCTGGCAGATTCCATCATCAGGATGGTACCCTTAGACGAGATCCGGATACTGCTGGCTTGTGGTGCTAAGGTATTGTTACTGTTATCGCTATGTGTTCTGTATGGTGTCGGACGTAAAGAATAGCATCATCCCATATCTTCCCGTGGGTGTCGTAAGAGCCGACTAAGGGACTTGCCAGAGAATGGACCGCAGCGTTCTCTGTGCTTTTGTAACAACTGTACTGCGATCGCCAACCCGCCTGCCAAGCGTGGCGATTATGGCAAAACCCCCCAAAATGTCAATGTGGCGACACTTGAGGGAGGCCTATGTCCAGCAGTAGACGTCTTTCGGCTGAAACGATGATGATGATGATCGCCATGACTTCCACGTGTTTGGATCCTTGGGATATGTGGGCCACTCGTCCTGCCATCGTCTTCGAGGTGCTAAAGCAAGGAGCTAAGGTTACTGTTCTTCTTTATCGTGTGGTTAGTGCCTTACATGGTGTCAGATGCTGCCCATGGGCTTCTGACTTGACTATAGAAATATCTCTCAGGCATTTCAATGGTTGGTTTTCTCACGATGTTTTCCTTCACCGAAACTAGTGATAATTATACAGGGGAAAGGGTATAATACACAGGTGTGCTAACTGAAATTCATGTGCGTATTATATACAGAGTGTAACGGAATTGGTATACACATACTTAAGTGACCATCAAACTGACATGCTTCTCCATCGGACAAAAATCGTAATAGCGAAAAACTGGCCAAGTGCGAGTCGGACTCGCGCACGAAGGGTTCCGTACCATTATTTATAAAAACGAACAAAAATATCACTTTTTTGTATGGGAGCCCCCTTCAAATATTTATTTTATTCTGTTTTAAGTATTTGATGCTATAACAACATAAACTAACAACAACTTAAAAATTTCAACTGGCTATCTATCACCGTTCATGAGATACAGCCTGGTGACAGACGGACGGACGGACAGCGAAGTCTCAGTAATAGGGTCCCGTTTGACCCTTTGGGTACAGAACCCTAAAAAAATACCAGCTGTCCCATTTGGGACGAATAGGTAATGAAATTTTATATGGGGCAGCAGATAATTTTTTCGATATATGTATCACGACTTTTGTCCGATGGAGAAACATGTCAGTTTGATGGTGTGTAGCACACTCTTAAGTATGTGTATACCCTTTCCGTTACACCCTGTATATAATACGTACACGAGAATCCGTAATATCAGAGTTGCGTCTTAGGTTCGAACGCGTGACCTATGACATCTCCATTTCACTTAAACGTCAATGGTTTTTTTTTTTAATTTTTGTTCGTCACCTTTGGTTTATGTGATGGCAAATTGGCAACACTAGTGGTCACTTGTTTTCAAATTTTTGTTGGTAAGTTATGCCAATGTATGATGTTAGAGAGCACGCACACATACACGTGCTTCTATATAAATTCAGTGCAAGTATATACGCAACTGACATTCGTTAGTGACATAAAATTTTGTCAGGCATGAATGAGATTGTTAACATCTTCGAAGGTCATGAGATCTATGCCGATGAATGGATTTTATGAACGATGATATGGCCGCTGAGAGGTGCTATAGAATTATAAAAGAATACGACAAGCTGGCTACACCGAACCCTAAAGAATTGATATCAAGGCAGGAAAAAGATGATGAGCTTTTCTTCTTATTGAAGTGAGAGGGAGCCAGAAACAGAAGATCGCGATTTTTTTTTCAATTTTAATTCCATAATGTCCATCCGAAGGTTGTCTGGAAGATATCGCTATCAGCGATAAGACCGCCGTTGTAACCATAAAATTATTAGTTTTGTAAGCCCGTTATGATTAATTTTTGGTGTACAATAAAGTTTTATTCTATTCTATTATATTCTATCGCCATATGCTACGATCCTTATGGACCTAGTCCTTTGAGATCTTCCACGTGCATACCTGCACCTAATCACGAATAGACTTTTCGGCCATAGCTGGATATGCTAGCCACTATGGGGTCGTCCATTAATCACGTGATGTTTTTTTTTAGCTTTTTTAACCCCCCCTCCCCCTTGGTGATACCTGGTGAGGTATTAAGACTAACTCCCCCCGCCCCCACCCAAAATCACGTTAATTTTTTGTACCTATAAAGAATCTTAAAATTTCTAGATTATTATCTTTAAACTAGCTGTCCGGGGCAAATTCGTTTGCGTCACATTTTCCCCGTTTTCGCAACATTTTTCATTGCTGCTCCACTCCTATTGGTCGTAGCGTGATGATATACAGGGTGTAATGGAAAGGGTATATACATACTTAAGGGTGTGCTACAGACCATCAAACTGAACATGTTTCCATCGGACAAACATCGTAATAGCGAAAAAATTATCTGCTGCCCCGTACAAAATTTCAATACCTATTCGACTCAAATGTATGGGACAGCTGAAATTTTTTTCTCTATTACGATGTTTGTCCAATGGAGAAATATGTTCAGTTTGATGGTCTGTAGCACACCCTTAAGTATATCCCCTATATATACCCTTTCCGTTACACCCTGTATAGCCACCCTGTATAGGTATACCCTTTCCGTTACACCCTGTATAGCCTATTATAGCCTTCCTCGATAAATGGGCTATCTAACACTGAAAGAATTTTTCAAATCGGAGTAGTTTCGGAGCCTATTCAATGCAAACAAACATTCAAACAAACAATCAAATCTTTCCGCTTTATAATATTAGTTTAGATACCTACAGGTAGTTCTTTCGTTCCCTGGCAACGGCGGCCAGTCAAGGTCGCACTACACGCTTTTCGGTTTAGAAATAGTGCGTTTGACGAAAAAATAAATACACGAAATATCTTACACCCCCTCTACCCTTGTGATATTTCGTGATTTTTGGTAAACCCTCTCCCCACCCCCTTCCAAGCCTCACGTGATTAAAGGGCGGTTCCTATGAAAGAGCAGCACAACAAAGCTCTCAACAACCACACTAGAAAACCATCGAAGGCAGTCGCTGTGGCCGAAATCGGCTAGATGGCATAAAACGCTTTTCTAAATCTTTTCCAGGTCAACGAGCCAGTAACCCAAGGCCTCCGGCCGCTCCACTACGCGATCTGGCAGCGGTACCTAGAGGCTACCAGGCTGTTAGTGGTGCGAGGATGTGACGTCAACGCTAGGGATGACTGCGGTTATAGCGCGCTGCATCTTGCTGCTGAGCATGGGTCAGTGAAGCTTAAGATATTATTTATTAACAAGGACATGCTATTGCGCTTGTGAGGAGCTCGTGGCTAAATAATAACAGCCGCACGGGTTGATCTTTAAGGTTAAACTGAGCTTGCCGAGGTCGGTCCGTGGATGGGTGACCATAATTACATACCGAGTTTCCTCCGTGCCTCGGAAAGCACATTAAGGCGTTGGTCCCAGCGGTGTCATTTGTAGATATTTGGCAGTCGTTACAAGTAGTCAGGAAGCCGAAAGTCTGACATCCAGTCGTACCAAGGGGTATCGTATTGCCCAGTTACTGAGTTGTGGAGGTCAGATAGGCAGTCGCTTCATGTAAAATACTGATACTCAGCTGCATCCGGTTAGACTGGAAGCCGACCGCAAGATAGTTTGGGAAAAGGCTAGGCAGATGATGATGACATGCTATTGCGATTAACAGCCCGTTGGTCCAGTTGTTGCAAGAGCAACTGCTGGGCATGAAAGAAGAAAAGAAAGAAAAAAAAAATTGGTCGCAGAGGCAACAGCAAAGGAAAAGGCATGAGGTCCTAAGTTCTTTCGATTCATGGGTCAGTCAAGGTGTAATTAGAGCTCAATTAAGGAGACGAGGCGAGCCGCGCTGCGCTTTATGCGGTGCGTCCCGCTTTTAATTCAATATAATATGGCGATGTTTGAGAGCGGTGACGAAGAAGCGATTTTACGTGCGATAGGTTCGCTGCGGCAGTGATGTTTCTATACTTTCCATTCCTGCGGTACAAGGTCTAAACACCTGGTAATCTAAACTTCCTTTGTGGCGGCACAAGGCTTATAGAACCTGTACACCATTGGGTTCTATTTAATAATACTGTAGCGGCATAAACAAATTTTATAATTACATACATATGCATACATACACTTATACACATACATACTTATTTACGTATTTATCAAAATCTCAGTCACACTAATTTAAATAATTCATCGTATTTCTAATATGTGTCGAAACATCACCGGTCGGGCTTAGTGGGAACGCACCTCCTCAGAACCGCCCCCTCACCAGTCCTGATCTGTTCTCGACGCGAAGCGCACGCTGATTTAACTGCTTACCGCTCTGCTTGTACCCGCTTACAGTTCATGCTTAATAGTGATTTAGATTCTGACGAAGTCCGGTCGGAACTTACCGTGCTATCCTAAACTCACTTCAGTGCTTGTAAACTTTATAGACTGCTTATGTATCTCTCTGCCGATCTGTGCTCTTAACTCCTTCATACTTCTTGTGCTTTTAATATTGGTGTATATGTGCTTGGAAGACATTATAAGCTGACTACAACATTTACCTGAAGACTTTCATTTCGTCGCCCCAGTTCACACCTGCATAGAAGTATCGACGACGACAAGGTAGGATTTATCCATAATATTCCTACATTGGTGACCCCGAATAAGAACAGCAAAACTTATAATACCGCAGATCGCTAATAAGACGAATATATTGCAAACATGGCGGACGGTAAACCAGCAAGTCGCAAGTCATCTACCGAACGAACCGAAACGCGCGTTTCCACTGTCTCATCGGATGTAACGACAGAAATTTGTCGGGTAGCTGTTTGCATACCACCCTTCTGGCCTGATGAACCAGAAATATGGTTCGCACAAGTAGAGGGGCAATTTTCAATAGCGAATATTACTTCGGATACCACGAAATTTCATTACGTCATCGGACAATTGGAACCGCAGTACGCAAAAGAGGTGAAAGACATAATTGTGAATCCACCAGCGACGGATAAATACCAGAAGCTTAAAGGCGAACTCATAAAGCGACTCAGTACATCCCACGAAAAGAAGGTAAACCAGCTGTTGATCCACGAGGAGCTTGGCGACCGCAAGCCCTCGCAATTTCTAAGGCACCTTCAGAGTCTTGCAGGATCCGAGGTCCCAGAGGACTTCATCAAATCCATTTGGACCAATCGCCTGCCAGAAAACATTCAAACTGTAATGGCGGCACAGACTTCCCTATCTCTGGAAGCTTTAGCGGACATAGCAGACAGAATCAAGGACATAATGACCCCTTCAGCCTGCGTCGCTTCAACTAGTGCGAACCCTCAAGTCCTAGAAGTGTTAGCAAAAGAACTTGTGGAGCTCCGGAAAGAAGTAAACGCGCTCACCAGCGGGAATCGACAATCACGTCCCAGAGAGCGAGGACCGAGACACACCCGTTCAACATCCAAACGTTCAGACTCGAACTACAAGAAATTCCCAGTATGCTGGTACCATTTCAAGTTCGGCAGCAAAGCGAAGACATGCATCCTCCCTAGTGATTACAAGGCGGAAAACTCGACGCTAATGGCGACCGACGACTGCCCTAGCTCCGGTCGCCTTTTTGTTACCGACAGGAGAACTAAAGTACAATTCCTGGTCGATACTGGTAGCGACCTCTGCGTATTCCCTCGGACCATGCTACGTGTACGACGTGCCAGCACCAACTACCAACTCTTCGCAGCCAACGGGACGTCTATCTCAACTTACGGGTATCAGCATTTTAATTTAAACTTAGGGCTTCGAAGGGACTTCGGGTGGAATTTTGTTGTAGCCGATGTAACTAAACCGATAATCGGAGTAGATTTTCTCTCGTTTTATAATCTTGTAGTCGATTGCCGTAATCAGCGTTTAGTAGATAATGTTACAACTTGTTCAACGACAGTTTCATTAGATCATACATTAGATAGCATACACTCTGTAAAGGTCATGACTGGCGAAACCGCGTATCATAAATTGCTCGAGGAATTCCCGGAGATCACTAAGCCACCCGGTACCCACCGTGACATTGTTCATAACACAGTCCATCATATACGCACCACACCCGGCCCTCCGCTGTCATGCACTCCCCGCCGCCTAGCCCCAGATAAGCTTAGAACCGCTAAGCAAGAATTCGAGGAAATGTTAGCCAACGGGACGGCACGGCCTTCGGAAAGCCCATGGGCGTCCCCGTTACACTTAGCCCCAAAAAAAGACAATGGCTGGCGGCCCTGTGGCGATTATAGAAGACTCAACGCCCGCACTATACCAGATTGTTATCCCATCAGACACATACAGGATTTCGCGCACAGCATTTCAGGATGTACTATATTCTCGAAAATAGACCTGGTTAAAGCGTATAACCAGATCCCCGTTAACCCAGATGATATACCTAAGACCGCAATCACTACACCGTTTGGAATGTTTGAATTTCCGTATATGACGTTTGGTCTAAGGAATGCGGGTCAGACATTCCAGCGGTTTGTAGACGAAATGACGCGCGGCCTTGATTTTTGCTATGCGTATCTCGATGATTTCTTAGTGTACAGTAAGGATGAAACCCTCCACAAGGAACACCTGAGACAGTTATTCACCAGAATGAAAGCGTATGGTATGGTGATAAATAACGCAAAATGCGTTTTTGGAGTTCGAGAAGTAAACTTCTTGGGATACACCATATCACAGAAAGGAACAAGACCCTTACCAGAAAAAGTACAAGTCATTCGAGATTACCCAGCACCAAAAAATATACGGGAGCTTAGAAGGTTTTTGGGCATGATGAACTTTTATAGACGTTTCGTGCCCGAAGCCGCCCGAATACAAGCCCCACTCAACACTTTGCTCTCAGGATCAGTAAAAGGATCAACTCCAGTCAACTTAGCAGGAGACGCTCTTGAAGCTCTGGAACACTGCAAAGAAAGCCTGTCAAACGCAACCCTATTAGCCCATCCAGATTGCAAAGCCAAAATGGGACTAGTGACGGACGCATCGGATTTAGCCATGGGTGCCGTGTTGCAACAACACAAAGGTGGCCACTGGCAACCACTCGCATTTTTCTCACGAAAATTAAACAATGCACAACAAAAATACTCTCCCTATGACCGAGAATTGTTGGCAATCTATGAAGCGGTAAGACATTTTCGACATATGCTCGAAGCAAGAAATTTTACCATCTATACTGACCACAAACCAATCAGTTTTGCTTTCCATGAAAGGAAAAATAACTGCTCGCCACGTCAGTATAGATATCTGGACTTCATATCGCAGTTCACGACCGATATCCGCCACATTTCCGGAAAGGATAATGTGGTAGCAGATAGCTTGTCGCGGATAGATGAACTGCAGGAACCTGTAGCTCATGAAACTCTTGCTAAGGCTCAAGAGTTAGACAGGGAGCTGTCGGGATTCCTCAATTCAACGTCATCACTTAGACTAGAAAAAATTAAAGTACTAGGGAGTGACGTAAGCGTGTACTGTGATGTCAGTACGTCAACTGCCAGGCCTTTCATACCACGGGCCTTACGAAAACAAGTGTTTGACAGTCTACATTCTTTAAGTCATCCTGGCGCAAACGCAACCGCAAAACTAGTTGCGGAACGGTTTGTTTGGCCAGGGGTCAGAAAAGACTGCCGGGAGTGGACCAGATCTTGCGTCTCATGTCAACGAGCCAAGGTAAGTCGACATGTGTCAGCACCATTAGGTACGTACACATTGCCACGCACTAGGTTTAGACATATACATATCGATTTGATCGGTCCCCTACCCATTACGCAAGGTTATCGATACTGCTTAACAGCCATCGACCGGTTCACTCGATGGCCAGAGGTAATTCCGATTACCGACATTACGGCCGAGACTGTTGGCAAAGCCTTGCTGCATGGCTGGATATCTAGGTTCGGCAGCCCAACAGATATTGTTACAGACCGCGGACGCCAATTCGAGTCCGCCTTGTTTCAATACCTGGGTAAAATAGTAGGATTCCGTCATCGCCGAACCACAGCGTACCATCCAGCAAGCAATGGACTCATAGAACGTTTCCATCGACACTTGAAAGCGTCTATTGTATGCCATTCAAATGAAAACTGGGTTGAGGCTCTGCCTTTGGTTCTGCTTGGCATTCGCAGCGCTTTCAAGGATGACTTACAAACGTCTTCGGCTGAGCTAGTCTACGGCGAGCCATTAAGGCTGCCTGGTGAATTTTTAGAGCAAACAACGATTATAGCTATAGACATTATAAGCTGACTACAACATTTACCTGAAGACTTTCATTTCGTCGCCCCAGTTCACACCTGCATAGAAGTATCGACGACGACAAGGTAGGATTTATCCATAATATTCCTACAATACATCTAAGATATATTCAACTCTTTCCAACACCGAACCAAATTGAAGTTATGTCTTCCACACGACAAGGCAGTCTATACCTACTTTTCTTATCCGCACTGTGAGCAAGGTGGTATACAAGATGTTTAGACCTGGTATCTCACTCAACGTGTTAAAAATGGCACGTTTGGTTTTCATACGGATCGTGATACTTGGGTTACTCAAGTATATCTATAATTGTGGTACTGATCTTCACATTTTCTTCAGATACACCGAGCTCGTCAAGTTGCTACTTGAAAGCGGAGCGGCAGTAGATTATAGACCTGATACTGGCGAAGAGTTCCCCAGGACTACTTTGTGTGATGAACCGCTGAGGCTGGCCATTAGAAATAAACATTATGTGAGTATTCTTTGAAACTAGCTTAGGTCTACTTCTTCGCCCGCGTTTTGTCCGGTAATTGTCCCACAGGATCGTACTACTGGGATAAAAAGTATCCTATGTGTTATTCCAGACTATTATCTATCCCTGTGCCAAATTTCATAAAGATCCATTCAGTAGTTTTTGCGTGAAAGAGTAGCAAACATCCAAACATCCTCACAAGCTTTCGCTTTTAATTAATAGGATTTATAATATTAGTAGGATTATGCGAAAAATACTGTACAGGAAGGACACCTGCTTGACTACCATGATGTCTTAAAGCAGTATTGTTTTACTCTTATTCCAGTCTGGGAAAGAGACGGAGCTAAACAGGATTTCTAGCGCCATCTCTTTCCCACACTGGAAAAGGAGTAAAATATTGTTTTAAGATGTCATGGTAGGCCACCTAGAATGAAAGGTTCAGGTTTCATTGAGTTTTGATAATTTCCATTCCAATTTACAGGAAGTGGCCCGTCTCCTCCTCGAACATGGAGCTGACCCTAACAAGCGGTATTTCTTCGGTGCTGAGATCAACCTGGTATCAGATCCTGAGTATCTGGAGCTGTTGCTGACTTTCGGCGCTAATCCTGACTCGAGGGACAGAGCTGGGTTGACTCCGCTTATGAAAGCTGCTCGGCAGAGGAAGGTGAGTGGCTTGAGGTGGTATCATCAGCCTATAATGTTCCCACTGCTGGGGCACAGGCCTCTCAATGAAAGGGAGTGGGCTGTAATCAACCACGCGGGCCCAGTGCGGGTTGGTGCTGTTTGTGTATGTGAGTTTAAATGTTTGTAAACGCACCCACGATACAGGAGAAATTCGGAGTAAAGGGCAAAGGTTCAAAAAAAAAAAAAATTGCTGTTTCTTAAAACACAGGAATATGAATTAGAAAATGCTCAAGGAAGATGTGTGTGAGGGTTTATTAAAAGTTTGAAACGATTGTGTAACTAAAAATTAAAGATTCTATAGTAAAAAATATATTTCTTATTTGGTGGGTTGGTTTGGTTGTTGGTGTGACAATATATAGGCACCCAGCCTTTAGTGATAAGACCGAGGAGTCATCATCATCATCATCATTTCAGCCGAAAGACGTCCACTGCTGGACATAGGCCTCCCCCAAGTGTCGCCACATTGACCGGTCCCGTGCGACTCGCATCCAGCGGATCCCCGCAACCTTCACCAGGTCATCGGTCAACCTAGTGGGAGGCCTAACAACGCATCGTCTCCCGGTTCGCGGTCGCCATTCCAGAACTTTTCGGCCCCATCGGCTATCTGTTCTGCGACCGAGGAGTGTGGGATTCTTATCTCTCTTAAACAACTTAGTATTCACCATCCACACATCCGCACATAGGATAAATTATTTTATTTTATTAGTCTTTATTTCATATTTTTTTCAGTAACATGATTTACTTAAATGAATTTATGATGTGCTTAGAACTTCTAGTAAAATTTATACTTACGAGAATTTTTGTGAGACAACAACTAAAAGGATAAAATAGAAACTTTTTTCCAAAAATAATACTAGAAAGTGGAAAATAACATTACTTTCGTTTCGGAAGTCGGTAACTTTTGTTTGTTTCATTGCCTTCTAACCGCTGACTTCCGAAAGTAAAGTTTTTGGAAGTCGGCTTCTTTTTTTAAAGGAGATGGTGTCATAGTTCACCCAAAAATATAAGTGCAATCGATACGGGCAAACTGTGTGCACAAAAATTCCCTACAATTATGTAAATAAACGTACCTAAGTTGCAACATCCTAATCCGTGGGATATCGGAGATATGGGCTGTCTGTTGTGTATGCAAATAATTCATTTTTGGACTTGGGATTTTCACAGCTGTGGTGCCAAAATAGTCATGCTATCGATTGTATTATGTACCAACGACGTCATAGATGCTATTAGCGTTATTACAATTAAAATAATATCGATGTACAGTTGACAATAGTAAGTAAAAGTAGTTATAGTTCTCATTGATGCCATTGTGTTGTCATTGACAGTCTTAAGGTGTGTATTAAATGAATATTTATTTCGGTTGTCTATTTTGCAATTCAAAATACCTCTTCCAAGAAACCTCGATTGGTAGTAGGTTTAATGTTGATAGAAGAAATACGTTGTGTTGCAATTATCAATAGGTATGATAATATGAGAAAAAAAACACACACAGATGTGAAAATGCCAAGTCAAAAAGTTATTTTTTGCATACTTTGTCAGCCTATAGCTCCGATATCCCACGGATTAGGATATTGCAACTTGGGTACGTTTATTCAGATCGTTCTAGGGATTTTTTATGCACACAGTTTGACCGTATCGATTACGTTTTGTTTTTGGGTTTTTGGTCCATACATTTTGGACCATGTCCTTTTCATATTCTATTCAAGATCTTGGGAAATACATGACATATATTCAACAAAAAGTTGACGTAGAAATGTCCACATTACAAACATTCATTATGAAACCTTAATTTCCAGGGTATGGATGCCGTACTGCTTCTCATCAGCTGCGGAGCTGATGTGAATGCCATGGCCGACGCCAGGAACGACTACAGAACTGTCATGCACTATGCCGTTTTAAGTGGTAAGGATATTTTAAGCTGCACCATTTGCTTTATTCACTAAATTGGGTCTTAGAATCATTTGCAGCATACAGTTTCATTTGGTAGATGGGGTCCCTCGTAATAAATCTTTTATTTTCTGAGTTTGTTGATCAAAAAACGATCAGAACAAAAAAAAAATTGCTTTTGTTCCCAATACCGGTGGGCTATTATTATTTTTAAATATTAATATTTTTTATTTTTAATATTATGGAATATTTGTAAATGTAAAAACTAAGGAAGAAGAAGAATAACAAATAAATAAAAATTAAGGATAGAAATATAAGGAGTATAGTAATATGAATGGTAGTTGAACGTCCACACATACAAATTTAGTATGTATGGACGTTCAAGCGTATAGATACTTAGATCCTGCACAAGGAGCTTCTCCTAGTGGGTCAGACAAGTAGACAAAGTAGCAACTTACTGAAATTGCAGATAGCAGCTATATCTCTACTGCTTCCAAAAGACTGCTCTACCTTAACCTCCATTCTTCTTGCAGGCAACCCAGAAGTTGTAAACCTGATGATAAAGCAAGGAGCTCGAGTCAACTACGAGTGTCCAGAGCTCAGCAAGCCGAGCCCGTTGGACCTGGCCATACTGAAGGGTGACGTGGCTATGCTGCAGATGCTGCTGGCTGCTGGTAAGATGCTAGGACTTCACCACTACCAGAAACATTTGCGAAGTGTATGGTTTTTGCGAAGTGCACATTCTGCGTAGCAGCGGTGCCCTGTGGTGGCAGCCCCGAATTACGAGCAGTAAGCCGTGAGTTCGAACTCAAGCAGGCGCATTACTTTGTCTTTGTGTAATTTATTTCATCACCGCTGCCTTCAAAAACGGTGATGGAAAACATCGTGACGAAACCGGCATGTCCTAGAACTAAAAAAAAAGTTATGTGACATCTACCAACCCGCACTGGGTCCTCGTGGTGAATTACAGCCCACTCCCTCTCATAGAGAGATGGCCTATGTCCCAGCAGCGGGAACATTATAGGCTGATTATGATTATGATGATGATGATGACATCATTCTTCGTGGCAATTAGCCTGAAGATCCATCAGAGCTGCTGTGCCACGATTGACAGTCTCTTGATAAAACTTTAAAACAGGTTTTTAACTTCTTCAGGTGCTCAAGTGAACGCGTCAAGTTCGGTGATCGGCTCCCCGCTTCACGTTGCCTGTTCGGATAACATTTCAAACAGGAAAGAAATTGTACAAGTGAGTAACTTAAATTTTTTTTTTTCAAGATTCATCAACATCATTGTCTTATGACAATTTAGTCGTTGGTCGGCTCAGCATGTCTTCTTCTTCCATACTTCTCAATTACTCTTTTCTCTCAGCAGTCACCTCCTTTCTAGCAGTATTATCCTTCACACAGTCTGATGCTTTACAAAAAAATTCACACCACACGTCAACTTCTACAAAATAAATCAATTGCTCTTCATCATCCATCACTCCTCAGATTTGAGTCATGTTTCAGATAATGTCCTTGATAATTGAGTTTTTTATAATTTATGATGATCCAAACAATGATGTAATTGGAGGCGAACCTATAATTGCCATCAACCGGGCGCAAATGTAATTGGGGGCCAGCCTATTGCCATCAACCGGGCACAAATCCAGATTCCGTGACTGCAACTGAGAAATTCCTGATGGAAATAACACTGCCCGACGTGGGAATCGAGATCTAGGACCTCGTATTCAAGATAATTTATTCTTAAATCTCGCATCCTCTGCACAGATTCTCCTAGAAAGCGGCGCAGACCCGAACTTGAAGGTGTACAACGATGAAGACGCAACGCAGCTCCGCCCAGCTCTAGCGGAGTACCTCGCCAGTAACCCGGAGCCCAACGCTGAGATTGTGGCGTCGCTACTGAGATACGGTGCCAGGGTTAGTATTACAATCATAGTTTTTGAAGTGAAACTTCTTATGCGACTTCCAACAAGGTTGTGTGAAACTTTAACGCTACCATGGAGGGGGTATGAAAGCACTCATTTCCACATCACGAAGTTTCACTTCTTCCGCGCGGAGGGACTCCACGCACTATTTTTTCTCGTACCATTTTTTTTTATTGGGACAAGCCCCATTATTCCCAAACCACTGACAGCTTTTGAAAGCTAGAATCAACAGTTGCAACCACCAAAAAACGCCGAGACAAGCTCGACGAAGTCCCAGAGAAATAATTTAACTGTCTTGGATCCCGCCATGAAATTAATCAGCAAAGAATAGGGAATGAGTAAGAAAAACTCTGTATGGTGGACGTAAAGAATAGCACCATCCCATATCTTCTCGTGGGTGTCGTAAGAGGCGACTAAGGGATTTGCCAGAGAATGGGCAGCAGCGTTCTTTGTGCTTTTGTAACAACCGTACTGCGATCGCCAACCCGCCTGCCAATAAGCGTGGCAATTATGGCAAAACCCCCCAAAATTTCAATGTGGCGACACTTGGGGGAGGCCTGTGTCCAGCAGTGGACGTCTTTTGGGCTGAAATGATGATGATGATGATGAAGAAAAACATACTTTCAACTTCCTTTCATATGAGACACAACAAAAACAAGGCACAAAGCGACATTTACAACTGGGATAAGCCCAGTTGCCTAGCACCACGGATAAATATTATCTAAACTAATATTATAAAGAGGAAAGATTTGATTTTTTGTTTGTTTGTTTGTTTGCATTGAATAGGCTCCGAAACTACTGAACCGATTTGAAAAATTCTTTCACTGTTGGGAAGTTACACTATCCGCGGGTGACATAGGCTATATTATATTTTCAAAAAAATTAGGGATCTTTACTAAAACTGCAATTATGTAACCCAAGGTGTATAAAAATTACCTAAAATATTCTTTACATCGCGTGCGCTGCGAAAACTATTGATGATAGAATAAAATAATGTATATATATACTTTGCAGAACACATCATTATTTACAAAAAGTTTCGCGACAGCATATGTCTATTATATTTATGCCACAATAAGTGTTCTTTTGTTTAAAAAAAATATATTTTAATGCCGCCGTTAGAAAAGACTCTGTATTTGTATCTTGGTATTAATCCTTATCAAAGTAAATTACTTCATATTCAAGACTGCTTCAATACCTTAATATAACTTTTTGAATTATTCAATTCGGACATTCCATTCAAAAGATAACAGGAGTTTAAAAATGTAAGTATTAGAAAAAAGTTGCGTGGTCGCCGCTCACCCTGTGCTCAGCTGGCTAGGCATCACCTTATACGATGTAGGCGTCACTGGGGTACGGGCCGTACGGGAGGGGAATATTCAAACTTCGCTTTTTTTTTTTTTTTAGTTCTTCATCGTTTATCATTTCAGCCAAAAGACGTCCACTGCAGGACATAGACCTCCCCCAAGTGTCGCCATTGACATAAGGGGGGTTTTGACATAATCGGCACGCTTGGCAGGCGGGTTGGCGATCGCAGTACAGTTGTTACAATAGCCCACAGAACGCTGCTGCCCATTCTCTAGCAAATCCCTTAAACGCCTCTTACGACACCCACGGGAAAATATGGGATGGTGCTATTCTTTACGTCCGACACCATACAGAACCCGACACCATACAGAATTTCACACCACAGAGATTTTTTTAGTTACCTGACGCAAATAGAAGGGTTTTTTTATGTTTGTGTATTGTTAAATACCCGTGCGAAGCCGGGGCGGGCTGCTAGTCATTAATAAAAATGGGTCCTAAGTTCTTTTAACATAACCACTGTCTTCAAAACGTGGTTGGAAAACATCATGAGCAAAGGTCCTACAAACAAAAATTCGAAGACATGTGATGTCTCACAAATCACCAGGTGTGAACCTAATTTGGCAGCCAGGGGACCTACCTGTGACACACAATTACTTAATGTTAAGAAGGTGAGCTTAAAGGTTAACAACTTTAACAAAGAAACTGTAGGAGTGTGAAGAACAGGGTGTAAAGTTCCTCGATACTCCTTAGAAAAGTGAGGATCCTCCGACCACACGGGTGGTATGTCTGGTGGGCTACTGTCCGACAGTTGTTGTCGGGTTTTCCTTTAAACTCTTATGTCGCGGATAACATTAACTGCGCGATGTAGGAATTAGATTTTAGTTCTTCATGTCTGTCATAGATGGCGCTGAAATACTTTTGGTTCGATGTTGCTGTATTACTTTTTTGTAGTGCCGCTTTAAAACTTTTAACTAATTCTACAACAACAAAAAAACGAATTCCAAAACAACAGTATGAAAAGCATTTTTTTTTTTCTAAGGCATCGGATTTTTTCTTTTGTAGACTCACCTCCTTTAAGGAGGCACCCATATTTAGATGCCTCCCCAAATCGCCACCCTGCATAGAGTAGTCATGGGAAAAATTGAGGTGATCTTTATTTTCATAACGATATGGTTGCTGTTGGAATACAGCTTAAAATGATTTCTTTTCTAATTACAGGTCATCATGAAAACTCAGTTCCGTGACCCCGACGGTATCTTGAACCATCTCCAGAACGTGACCTCCGAAGAGTACCAACATATCTTCTATCTCCTTCTAGAAGCAGCCGAAGCCTTCGATCTTTGCATGATTAAGAGGAACAACGCCGTCACCGCCATACAAAAAGAAGCCCTAATTCATCGTGCTAAGACTCCAATTTCCCTGTTGGCTCAAACCAGGATATTTTTGAGAAGATATTTCAAGACTACTCTTGTTGATGTCGTTCAAGATATTGAATTGCCAAAGATTCTTCACCAGTACTTACTTTTTAACTGTCGTTAAGAAGAGTTTTTGTAATTTTAAGGTTTTACTTTAGGCTGAAGATGAATATTCTTTTTGCCTTCATCTTTTTTATGAAGATGTTTTTGGTGTTGTCAGTTGATTTTAGCCCCCCTGATAAATGGGTGCTTTTGATTGTCGCTGAGGTTGGTTAATTTAATTTTAAAAAGTAATTTCGAGATAAATGGTCGTTTTAATTTGATGGAAAAAATAATATGTCAATCTTATATTTTGCATCGTTAAATATTTTTTCTTAGACGTTTGTGTTGTTGTATCCATTTATAAATCTGCAAGTATATATCATTATAATGTCAATAATAAATATAATTATGGTTTAATTAAATTGCCAAATAATATAACGCCTAGTAGAAAAAAAAATGAGTACTTAATTTGTTTGTTTTGAAAAGCAACAATAGTTTTGTTGAAACCAAAGATTGTTAGGTGTTCATATTTTTTTTTTATTATTAAAAAAAAACAAATTAAGGTACTAGACTTTAATTAGAAGATAAAGTCATTGTGAAATTATTGTTACTATCATCATTCTCCTACCCTTATCCCAATTTATTTGGGATCGGCGGAGCATGTGTTCTTCTTCCATACTTCTTTATTACCTACTTGTCAACTCAGCAGTCGTCTTCTACACATATAATAGGGATGATGACTATTTTTTCTTTGTTTCAGGTACCTAGATCATTAAATTGTATTGGACACGTATTTTTTTCTTTTTTCACGTTATCAAAAAATTACGGAGATATATCGAGTTGAAATGGCGCATGAGATGACTCCATGGCCTAGTCAATTTTTTACCTACTTGTGACGCACTGAGCACCCACTCTCCAACTTAAATGCGTTTTAACTAAATCATTTTGTGGTAATTTGATAAAACCAAAATACGTGTCTAATATTTTTGTATTACTTTACTCGACGGACAAAATAGAATTTCGTTATCGTTACCTACCCAGTCATCTTCCCTTTAGTGGAAATTAATGTACGAAAAAAAATATTTATGAAAAGGTTCAGGCTGCTGAAGTGTATGATTTTTAATAAATGTATCATTATCGCAAGTCATTTTGTATCAATTTAGTCTGATTTTTCATTGCTATGTGATAAAATTGTGATATATTTCTATTATTAAGACTTTGAGCTTGTAACAGATGAGTTTCAAGTTGTATGTATTCAATGACTATGTCTTAAGAAAAATTAATAAATACGTGTGTGAAAAAAAAATCAGTAAGTAGTTTATTTACCCTGTTTTTATTTTACATCTCTAGAAGTCTGAACTGAGGGGAAGTAACCGACATCCAACAGTGCATAAAAAGTGGATGTTTCGGAAGTCGGTGACAAAAAATTCAATAAAACAATAAAAAGTCAACGACTTCCGGAAGTAAAGTTCCACATTTTAGAGTTTTGGGTTCCGTACCCAAAGTGTCAAACGGGACCCTATTACTGAGACTTCGCTGTCCGTCCGTCCGTCTGTCACCAGGCAGTATCTCATGAACCGTGATAGTTAGCCAGTTGAAATTTCTACGGATTATGTATTTCTGTTGCCGCTATAACAACAAATACTAAAAACAGAATAAAATAAATATTTAAGGGCATACAAAAAAGTGTTTGTTAAACTACTTGACCGTCACTGGAAGCTTTAATATGAGATGGCATTTCCGTTTCCCGTCGATTTCTTACCAGTTTTCGTACTTTTATGCCCTCCATACTTCCGGCTCAGTGGCGCCACCTGGTGGTTGCAGGTACTTTTTAGCTTTCGTAAAAAGTGTCACGCTATTTTAGTTCATTGGCTTTTTATATTCCGTCGAAGCAACTTGTGCGCAGTGTCTGCGTCCGCGACAGTTGCATAATCCGTAAAGTGAATAATAAATAAATTAAATTACTTGACCGTCACTGGTTGTGTCCGTTTCAATCACGCGGCCACCTCATAATACTTGATGAAACTTTGCCAGGAATTAGTCCTAATTTGTTCCTATACACACCTCTTTTCGTGAATTTGTTCCAAAAAAAACCAAGGCGCTATGACCAAGAATAGTTGGCCGCTAGAACCGCCACTTGCCGTAGTCATCGCCCGTGATTACACAGAAACTATATGATGGAGATAGACGAATTATGCATCAAAAGAAAGGTCTTAATTTGTTCCATTTGTTTCAAAAATAAAAAACATCAAAAAGTAAATAAATTAAAAGTTATGCAATATTTAGTTTTCAGGTTATGAGTAGGTAGGTATCTCACCTTATATATCAAATTATTAGAAGCTAATGTGTATGGACAATTAGTCCCTAATTTGTTACAGCGAATAAACAGAAAAAAATACTAGAAAGTAGGTTCAATGATTTGTTAGAGTCGATTTTAGTTGGCCGCTCGGACGGCAATATGCCTAAAATACAATGGCGTTTATCTCGTTATTAAAAGCAGGTTTAAGCTTAGTTATAGTACTAATTGACGGGTAACGTAACCTAGTTTGGATAAACATGGAGAATATAACTGCAGCATTCATATTTTAGAAGAAATTTACAAAAAATCTGTAGTATGAAACCGTATGAGAGTAGGGTGACCATGATTACATTGGTACGAAGGCATGCTTTTAATGTTGGACTCTGTTTGAACGAATATGCGGTTCGTTTTGCGGCCATTGTCTATTGTTCTTAATCCAAAAAAAAATATAAGAAAAAATAATAATAAAGAAATATTAAGATTTTCAAAAGGATATTTTTTCGTTTGGGAGCAGCCAAAAGCAGGCTTGCTTCAAGTCATCATGAAAAAGTAAAAATTTAACTTACCGCAGTTCATTTGGATCCCTCTGCAATACTTTTTGGTGGTGAGTTCCACATTAACAAATCCAACATATAAGTGACACAACTCATAGCTAAGCACTCTTAGACACTTCTGGATTTAGTGATAGTTGTCTCAGTAACTTAGTAGTTTGTAAATCTCGGGAATTAAATACGTACGAGGTACGAGCACACAGTTAAACATTCAGCACAGTAATGACTATATTCACAACAAAAAATAATCGTTCAAACCCCTTGTGACAAATATTTTTAACAATAGTTTGGAAACAATAGAGATCCTTTTTCTGGAATCGTTCCCATCATAAAACACCTGTGGAAAGTCAATGAAACGAAAATTTAATCAGTAAATACTTTAAAGAATTAAGAACAATAGACAATGGCCGCAAAACGAACCGCATATTCGTTCAAACAGAGTCCAACATTAAAAACATGCCTTCGTACCAATGTAATCATGGTCACCCTACACTCATACGGTTTCATACTACAGATTTTTTGTAAATTTCTTCTAAAATATGAATGCTGCAGTTATTTTCTCCATGTTTATCCAAACTAGGTTACGTTACCCGTCAATTAGTACTAGAACTAAGCTTAAACCTGCTTTTAATAACGAGATAAACGCCATTGTATTTTAGGCATATTGCCGTCCGAGCGGCCAACTAAAATCGACTCTAACAAATCATTGAACCTACTTTCTAGTATTTTTTTCTGTTTATTCGATGTAACAAATTAGGGACTAATTGTCCATACACATTAGCTTCTAATAATTTGATATATAAGGTGAGATACCTACCTACTCATAACCTGAAAACTAAATATTGCATAACTTTTAATTTATTTACTTTTTGATGTTTTTTATTTTTGAAACAAATGGAACAAATTAAGACCTTTCTTTTACAGCCCAGGTTTCACAGACTTAGAAACAAACGACGAGATAAAAATGTATGATACCTTACGTCACTTGGCACATGCTGATAAATCATATGCAGCAATTACTTTTTGCATCTTAAAACAAAAAGAATCATTGCAAGAAGCTATTCGTAATCTCCTTTTGTGGGCTAAAAATACAGAAGCTAATTTTAATTTTGATAATTTAAGCGGGAAGGTTGAAGAATTATTTCAGAAAGGTGATTTGCATAAAATCTCTTCAGACCTGTTACAATTAATGTGTGGCCACCGAGCTGGAAGTATAGAAATGCGTCGAGAGACGATTACTAGTCAAATTCGAGATCCATTAGTTAAAGCAGCTTTTAATAGAATACCCCCATCATCTACTTATTTGTTTAGTCCCGAATCTTTCACGACAGCGTTAGAAAAAGCTGGCGGTGTACGCAAAGCTTTTTGGCCACCAAAAACTGATTCACATATTATATCTAATCAATCTAACCGCCGTCCCTCGCGGGGGCAAGGCATACATAAACCAATAGCTCCACCGCGTGAAGCTCAACATTTTTGTAATGAACCAGGCATACCGATGCACACACATGCCTATGACAACTCACCCTCGCGGGGTGGATATTTTCGCACCAGTTACAAAAACAAAAGTCAGGGTCTACCATCCTTTCAATCCGATCAATATACCAACAGTAGAGGTTCATTTCACAACCGAGGCTCGCGGCCCGATCGTGGAAGTAACCGAACTCGAGGACGTCCAAACCCTCCAAAAAGCTCTCGAGCGAACCAAAAACGATACAAGCAATGACTCGAATCCTTTTCGAGCTGGTCAGTTAGCGCACTACCACTCGAAATGAAAGGAAATGGGGGCACCGGATATTGTACTAAAATTAATTCAAGGGTATCGCATCCCTTTTATCCACAAACCTCCTCTGATATACCCAAATGTAACCAACGGTCCCTTTCAAACACCTGTCACAAAAGAAATGACTGCATTAATAAACAAAATGAAAGCTCGGGGCATTCTAAAAGTTGTTCAACCCTCACCGAGTTTCATTTCCCCTCTATTTTTAATACCAAGGATCAACCCGTCCCATATTCAACCTAAAAGCGTTAAACGAATTTGTAAAGGCCCAACCATTTCACTTAATAAACATGTATCGCATCCCGGACTTTCTGCAACCACAAGACTGGATGTGCAAAGTGGACCTATCACAGGCATATTTCCACTTAAAAATTTCAAAGTCACACAGGCGCTTCCTTCGCCTTGTCTACAACCAGGACCTTTTAGAAATGACCTGCCTTCCGTTCGGTCTGAGCACTGCACCCAAAACCTTTTCAATACTAACCAATTGGGTTGCCCAAATATTACGAGAACGCTGGAACATTCGAATCATTGTCTACCTAGACGACTATTTAATAGTAAATCAAAATATACACGTTCTTCGAGATCATGTCGAGCTCACATTAGATACATTACAAAATCTTGGTTGGCAAGTAAATTTCGAGAAATCAGTTCTTTGTCCTCAAAAGACTATAACATATTTAGGAATATTGTGGAGTCCCTGGGACAATTTAAAATCCCTGCCAGAAGAAAAGACTTCTTCATTAATCAAAAAAGTGAGTCAAGTTCTCGATCGAGGAATAGTAACTCTAAAGGAAATACAGAGAATAATAGGACTCCTGAACTTTGCCAGTTATGTTGTTCCTCGAGGCCGGCTCAATCACCGGCAATTATTAATGTTCATGAACTCGCTACCAGACCTTTTATCGAAATCTTACCCACTACCACAAAACGTTCGAAAGGAACTGGAATGGTGGACTCTGAATTGTCAGTCATCAACACCTCTACATTACCCTCCGCCAGTAAACTTCCTGGCAACAGATGCATCAAACCAAGGTTGGGGAGCGCAACTGAACAATCTGGCAGTATCGGGCAGTTGGTCGCAAGAGGAACAAACACTGCACTGCAATCAAAAAGAAAAGCTAGCCATATTTCGCGCCCTCCGAGACAATGCTCACCTACTTTGCAACAGCTCGATCCTGATACAATGCGACAACAGAACCGCTGTGAGCTATTTAAGGAACGATGGAGGTACGAAATCACTACCCCTAATAGAACTAACATATCAAATTCTGAATTTACTGGACCAATTTCAAATACACTTCATCATACACCATCTCCCAGGCAAGTACAACAATCATGCCGACCACTTGTCACGCTTTCGCCGTCCTCCGGAATGGCACCTAATGCCAGCTTGTACGGAAATAGTGTTTGCAAAGTGGGGAACCCCAATAATAGATTTGTTTGCCTCGGAGACAGCTCACGCAGTTTACAATTATGTATCCCGAGACCTGAAAGACCGACAAGCTCTATTTCACGATGCATTCAGTGTCCCATGGAACTATCCACTCGCATGGATATTCCCACCTCCTTTCTTAATCCCAAAAGTCCTAACACATCTCAATCAATCAACGGGAATATTTTTAATAGTCGTACCTCGATGGGACAAGGTATTTTGGCGTGCAGACCTCAAAGTCAGAGCGATAGCACCACCTCTAACTCTCAAAAACTTACAGACGCACCTGATCGACACATCGACGGGGCTTCCACCTCTACAAGTGGACAAAATCATCCTCGAAGTCTGGAAATGTGGGGGTGGTCCGAGGCGATAGAAACATGGACCGCTGAACAACAGTTATTGCTCAAAAATTCCTGGCGGAAATTTACCTTGAAGACATATGATTTCGCTTGGAAACGTTGGGCTTCCTGGTCTATGTCTAAAAACATTGACGCGTATAATCCTACAGGTACGCAATTAGCCCAATTTTTATCTGATTTGCATCTAATCCATAAATTTTCATATAATACAATTATTTTACATAAATCTGTCGTTTCCACTTTGTGTAATGTTGAAAGGTCAAGTCAATTAAGTTCACATGTTCTTGTAAAACATATTTTAAAATCAATTGCTCTTGAAAATCCAAAGTGTTCTAAGCCGCCAATTTGGGATGTTAGTAAATTAATTACCTTTCTAAGTAATTACACTGTAGACTTAGACAATTCCTTTCAAATATCACGCCATACTGCAACTATATTACTGCTTTGCTCAGGTAGACGCATACATGACTTAACGCTGCTTGGAGTTGATCCAGACCATTATATTAGATCAGATGATGGTGTTATATTATGGCCTAAATTTGGTTCAAAAACAGATTGTAGTAATCGTAGACAGTCCGGTTGGAAACTTCTAGTAAATCCCAACAATTGTAACCTTAATCCAATATTCTGGATAGAGAAAACCATCAAAAAATCATCTTTCATTAAATGAAAGACGAAATGCTGCAAAATCATTTAATTTGTTTATTACAGTCAGAGGTGAGCCGAAGCCCGCTTCACGCACAGTCATCGCAGGCTGGGTAAAAACCCTTTTCAAAGAAGCTGGCATCACAGGAACTCCCGGAAGTACTAGATCTGCAGTAGCCTCTAAAAGTTGGCTAGAAAATCATCCCCTTGACCAAATCCTATCTCGAGGAAATTGGCAATCTGCTAAAACATTCCAGAATTTCTACAGAAGAGAAGTTATAAGAAGTGTTGATTCAAATCTAAATGTTACACAATTGTTTAATCCGATTTAATTAACTCCGAACATTATTAACTTTAATTTGTTATTACATTATGCTTTATTTTTCTTTGTTATTAGATCACCAACAGATTAGTTCAGTAACATGCACCTACCATGTACCTTCTAACAACTATAATAAACATACTTTCTGATGACTTCATTGTGTTTAATACTAAAAATTCTTATCACATTGGCGTTATCGTATTAGTGGCTACACCAGGCGATAACAAACAGGTCTCAATATAAAGCTTCCAGTGACGGTCAAGTAATTTAATAGAAGCGTTTTACCTGAAATAAAACGCATATTAAAATACTTACCTCACTGGAAGCTTTAAGTTTACTTCTGCCTGGTTATATTGAGCCAATGAACAAAAAAGTCGCTCGTACATTTTACGAAACTAAAATGGCAAGCAAACACCAGGTGGCGCCACTGAGTCCGTTAAATCAGTACTAAATTCAGCTAAGAAATCGACGGAAACGGATATGCTCTCTCAATATAAAGCTTCCAGTGAGGTAAGTATTTTAATATGCGTTTTATTTCAGGTAAAACGCTTCTATTAAAGAAGACTGTAGTAACAGCAAAAAAACAACACTTTAAAAATAAAATGATAAAATCAAACAATAAAGTAAAAACAATGTGGGGAATCAACGAACGAACTAACAAAAAAATAAAAAACGACAAAAATAATATAAGTCTACAAACAAATAACTTGAACAAACAAACAACTTCAGAGCCCAAGGAGGTAGCTAAAACTTTTAACCATTTCTTTGCTTCTATCGGAGAAACTAGCAAAAGCTCATCTGGCCAGCCGAAAGGAACCCCAGTGACCACTACAACAGAGAATAGCATCTTTCTAAGTCCAGTAGATCCTTATGAGGTAAACGCTCTAATAAAAAACCTAAAAAATAAATCTAGCTATGGTGTTGATGAGCTACCACCAACCTTATTTAGAAAATGCGCAGATGAACTAACTCTGCCATTCTACAAGTTATTATACCAATCCTTTGAAGGTGTTTTCCCTGACCTTCTAAAAAAAAAAAAAAAAAAAATCAAATCATTTATTTCTTGGCAAACATAGGTTATAGGTACATAGATGTTCGATTACAATAAGCTCCTCCATATTTTACCGTCACATGGGCATGCAAATATTAGGTTTGTAATTTAAAATAAGTGGCATGTCAATGAATTACAAAAAAGATAATAAAATAAAAATGTCATTTGAATTAGACTAAAAAAATAAAAATGTCATTGGAATTACAATAAAAGAGAAAATGTCATTAGAATTACAATAAAATAAAAAATATCATTGGAATTACAATAAAAAATGACAACCTGGACAAAGTTACAAAAAAAAAAAAACTACTTTGAATAATGTCAGACGGGAAAAAAAAAAAAAAAAAAAAAAGGGCCTAATTAAACCAATACACAAGAAAAATTCAAAAACTGATCCAAATAACTACCGTCCCATTGCCCTTTTACCTACGGCATCAAAAATATTTGAAAAAGCCATGTGCAATCGCGTGTACACTTTCTGTGAAAAATATAAGATATTTAACGATTGCCAAAATGGTTTTCGGAAAAACCGATCGACAATATTGGCAATCTATAAATATATGCAGGAAGCACTCAATATTATAAATAATGAAAAATACGCCATAGGATTACTACTTGATATGACAAAAGCCTACGATAAGGTACAATTTGACATTTTACTAAAGAAGTTATATAGCATAGGGATTCGAGGTAAATCTCATGAATGGTTCGTCTTATCTACAGAATAGAGAACAATTAGTGGAAATAGAGTTTTTTAACCACGAAACTAAAGAAATAAAATTATTCCGGTCCGACAACATACCTATCAATGCTTCAATCCCTCAAGGAAGCGTAGTAGGCTGTTTTCTATTCATAGTATACATAAATGACCTTCCAAACCATATAAATGAACATTGTGTCCTTTTTGCGGATGATATATCAATTATTACCTCATGCGAAAACAGTAACAACCTAAACGATAAATTGGACTCAATACTTAATGCCACAACTAACTGGATGACAGAACATAATCTTGAAATTAATTATAATAAGACCAAAATAATGACATTTCACCCCCGCCAAAAAACGCCAATTATTGTAAACTTTAGCTTCAAAGACTCCAAGTTAGAAGTCGTCGACAAATTCACCCTATTAGGCTTAGATATAGACACACATATTACTTGGAAGGCTCACATTAAAAAAATTATATCGAAATTATCTAGGTTGTTTTTTTGATCTCACGAAGTGCGTAGGAGACGCACTTCGTGAGATCAAAAAAACAACGGACCTTAAAACTGCGCTCGTCACGTATTACGCGTACGCCTACGCATGGCTGAAATACGGTGTCACATTATGGGGCAATAGTCCAGACGCGCCTACATTACTCACACTACAGAAAAAGTTGGTTCGAATTTTGGTTAATATTGAGGACACCGAGAGTTGTAAACCACACTTTCAAGAACTCAAAATCCTCACACTACCCTCTATATTTTTGAAATGTGTAAGTTTGTACGCAGATATCCGGAATTTTTCACTAAAAGAGAAGAAATACAAACTAAAATTACACTCAGACACAAACATAGACTAAACATACCTACTTACTTCACGACTTAAAATGCACTCCTCAAGTACCTACGTCATGTCAATAAAATTATATAATAAATTACCTGAAGAAATTAGAAACTTATCTAGATAAAGTACTTTCATTAATAAATTAAAACTATTTCTAATAGAAAAAGGATATTATAATATAAATGAATACTTAACTGATAAAATATGAATGCATTGCAATAATTTTAAATACTATTAATTCTTTGAAATAACCATTTTACACTTTGAAATAAATAAAATTAACTAATTACTTTACCTGTCCACGGAATATGTGCCCTAAAGTGTTATATTTAAACATTATACAATGCAAATAAATCGAATATGAATATTTTATTATTATGCTTTGTGAATTATATGTAATTGTTTAGTTTGTCATGTATAATTTAATTTAAATTATTAGCTCTATAAGACTGACATTTTAACTTTAAGTACTTTGACATTTCTCTTTTCTTATATTTTTCTTTCGCAAATTTTATTATGTGTTCCGTTTGACGTCCGAAGTCCATTATGAGAGAGTGCACGCTTCGTTCCGTGAACAGCTGCTAGATGTCCTTACTTTCCGCCTCGTAATCGCACCACTAGCGACCCCCAACGTCAAATCTGTGAACTACTTTCAAAACCGCATACAAGCCACCATGATGAAGTCTTAGGTCATTGTTGCGTCGTTTTCCGAAGTGCGCAGTTTTGTTAGATTAACAGTTATATCGAATTAGCGATATTAGTTATTACTATTTTTTTTTTATATTTTTGAATTTTTGAGATCAAAGTAGAAAGTTCATAATATTAGTATTAAAATTACTTTTCCGTCGCGTTAGCTGTGTTTATTTTATACAAAATGAACGGTGAAACTATCGCGCCAGAAGAAACTTCGAGGAAAAAGACACGGAGTTCGAGTTCTTCATCATCATCAAAAGGAGGTGATACGGTGTCATCGGAGAGCGATGTAGGTGATCCAGCGCCGCGCAAACGGCCCCGTCAGGCACGGGGGCGCTCGCTCACGCAAGATTCCGAACTGGATCGCAGGTTTGATCTACTATCCCAACAGTTGGTGAGTCATGTCAATAATGTTTTAACAAATTGTATCATGGCAAATAGTGCTCCATTAGCACAAAGCCTACCCGTCACGCAAAATTACATTGGCACCGCTTTGCCTTCAACATCGACTGTTTCTACCCACAATTTACAAGAAAATTTCTTACGTCCGCCGCAGCTTACCCCTTGCACAGAAAATATTGCAAATCTAAACGTTTCGGTTAAAGAACCTAGTGTACCGAAAGCAAATCCAGAAGTGTAACGAAAATAGCAGAAATGCAGAGGTTTGACACCCCGGATTGGAATGCTGTACGTTACACAGAAGTACAGAAAAAATATGTAGCTTTCCCCAGTTTTGTCGAGTTGAAAGTGAACGAAGAATTGCGGCGTTTTGAAGATCCATTTGCACCATTAAGATGGTTTCAAATGGAACGCAGTTTTGCGGCGTTATCTAATGCCTTTTTAACTCAAAATGAGTATCTGAACGCGGCATTACAAAAACTTATTGATTGGTCTGCTAGTTGTAACGCTCAATTATCTCCAACTACCCTCTTTGATAAACTAAAAGAGTTATTTGGTGCTGACTCATCGTATAAAACGGTATCGCATGACATTCTCCAAATTATTTGCGGTAAACGAGCTGAAGTTATAGAGACGCGACGCCGGTCGTTATTAAAAAATGTTAAGAGCAAATACATACGCGACGACATAGAAAAAATTCCACCCTCAATCGAATACATATTCAATCCTCAAAATTTATCAAACTACCTACAAAAGATTGGGGGTGTAGAAAAATTAGAAAAACAAAATAATAGTGCGGGAACTAGTCGTCCGATATCTATAGAGCCTTCGACGTCTTTTCAAGATAATACTTTTCGTTCGCGACAAAACAAACCGAAGCGAAATGACAAAAAAGACAACAAACGAAATTATGATTTCTCGTCAAAAAAGAAGGGGGGGCGAAAAGATAAGAACGGGAGGCGAGCAGGACAAAAGCATAAATGACTATTTAATACCGAGTTTTTGGGGCGGTTGTCTTCAGCATTATATAGAAATTTGGAATCGTTTTGACCCTCCAAGAACTATTTTAAAAATGATTTCGGGAGCTCGTATCCCCTTCAATCAAGCACCGCCTTTAATTCTACCAACTTTGGCCAACCTGTCAAAATTTCAAACGCCTGTTTCGGAAAAAATGACACTAGAAATTCGGAAGATGGTTCAAGAACGAGTGTTAGAGCCTGCTCCTTTGAGCCCGTCGTTCATTTCTCCTCTTTTTATAATCACAAAGAGCAATGGAAAAAATCGAGTGATATTCAACTTGAAAGCACTAAATTTATACATGGAGCCAAAACATTTCCATCTTTTCCACCATCAACAAATGCCATCGTTTCTGCAACAAGGCGACTGGATGGTCAAGCTGGACCTCAGCCAGGCCTATTATCACCTTCCAATACGCACAGAACACAGGCGTTTTTTGCGCATCAGCTACGGTGGTCAACTTCTGCAGATGACGTGTCTACCATTCGGCCTGGCTGCTGCTCCCAGAATGTTTGCGAGCATAACAAACTGGACAGCAGAATATCTTCGCACAAAAGTTCTGCGCCTCGTCGTGTACCTAGACGACTATTTATTAGTCCATCAGAACAAGGAAGTACTCAGCACGCATCTAAACATAGCTGTACGCTTCTTGTCCAGTCTGGGGTGGTGTGTAAATCACGAGAAATCGATCACCAGGCCAACGAGGTCGATCGAATATCTCGGCATCGATTGGGACACCCAAACAAACCGCAAGTCCCTACCACCAGAGAAGGTAAGAAAGATTCAACAGAACCTCTCGACCAGACTCGCAGCGGGCAGTTGGACCCTCAAGCAGGCGCAACGCCTCTTAGGGCTTCTCAACTTTGCGTCCTTCATCACCCACCGGGGAAGGATGCGTTGCCGTGCGCTGCAATGTCACCTAAAAGTACTGCGTCAAAATCCTCTCGAAGCAGTACAACTGACACAAGACATTCGCCAAGAACTCGAGTGGTGGATGGAAAATGTAGGCCTAAAGACGGCCATTCACACAGATGTGCTACCCACAAACTTTGTCATCACGGACGCTTCCGACATTATGTGGGGTGCCCTGGTCAACAACAACAAGGCACAAGGTACATGGCAACCCCACCAGAAAAAATGGCATTGCAATCTCAAAGAAATGTATGCTGTAATTGCCGTGTTGTCGAAGGAATCCAGAGCCCTCCGGGACTCCAGGATCATTTTACAGACCGACAACAAGACGGTGGTCTCGTACATTCAGAAGGAAGGTGGCACAAAATCACACCGATTGATGGAGTTGACGCGGGAATTGCTGACTCTGACGGACGACCTCAATGTTGTACTGATCCCTCACCACTTACCAGGGGTTTACAACACCGAAGCCGACCACCTGTCGCGAAATCGCGCCGGCAGCGAGTGGCACCTTCAGGTGGCAGCAACTTCAAAGATATTTCAGACTTGGGGAAAACCGGAAATAGACTTGTTCGCGTCTCAAACCGCACACGTCGTGATAAATTACGTTTCTCTCGATTCTTCAGACTCCAACGCCTGCTATCACGACGCGTTCAGCAGATACTGGCGATACGACCTCGCATGGGTGTTCCCACCGCCAGCGCTGCTTCCAAGAGTTCTTCACCACCTAAACTCGGCATCGGGTCGGTACATCATAGTAGCGCCCAAGTGGAAGAAACCCTTTTGGCGACCAGACCTGAAAAATCGAACCTTGGCACGGCCCCTCAAGATCAGAGACCTGAAGAAGACCTTGGTGGACACGGTGACCGGCCTACCACCAGCTCATGTCAACGATCTGCAGTTGGAAGCCTGGCTCATTTCGGCTGGGACACCATGACAAGAGATTGGTCTCCACAAGAGAAAGATCTTCTTTTATCTTGCTGGCGAACTTCAACTCTTAAAACATACACACCTATTTGGGGTAAGTGGTCTTGGTGGTGTAGTCAAAATAATCTAAATTTTCGTACGCCAAGTCCGGCTGATGTTGCGAAATATCTAGCACATCTATATCTTAATCAAAAGTTAGCTTACAGAACTATTCTTGTGCACAAGTCCGTTATTGCATCTGTTTGTGAAACTATTTCAAATATTAAAATTTCTTCTAGTCACATTGTAAAGCACATTTTGAAAGCAATTTCAATTGCAAAGCCGTTGCCACCTAAGGTACCCACGTGGGACGCCAGGGTATTAATTACTTACTTAAATGATAATACTCCTTGCATTAGTAGTTTGTATGAGGTGTCTAGACGAACGGCGACTATTTTATTATTGTGTTCAGGACGTCGGGTACACGACCTTTCCCTCTTGCATATTGATTCAGATCATTATATAGATAATGGGGATTCCATAACTTTACACCCTGTGTTCGGGTCAAAAACAGATAGCGCGTCTTTCCAGCAATCCAGTTGGGTTTTGTTGGCATCCCAAGATCAAAATTCAAATCCAGTATTTTGGCTCCGCACGTTAAAACTTTTAGCAAAGGAAAGACGGGGTTCAAGCCTCTCCAGGTAGTTTTAGATCGGCTGTCTCCTCATTAAATTGGCTAGAAAATTATCCTATAAATGAGATATTATCTAAGGCAAACTGGAGGCATGAATCAACTTTCAGAAAATTTTATCGTAAAGAAATTAGGTCCAGTAATGAAATGTCCTCGCTGCATTCGTTATCAAGATTATTTCAAGTCCCCGATTGATTATAAGTTAACCGATGTTTTCAAGTCAAATGATTCAAGTCTAAATTACTCATGAAGATTTTGTATGGATTGCAAGTGATTTACTTATGTTTTTTACTTATTATACTGCCAATTATTAAATGGCTAGATTTTGTTTCATATTTAAAACCTATGTAAGAACCTATAAAATGGTGATTAAAAATAATATTAGTTTATACATCACATTGTTGCTTTTCATTCATACAATCCACCAGGAGATAACAAACACTACTCTCATAATGGACTTCGGACGTCAAACGGAACACATAATATAAAAATTTTACCTTCAAATAAAATTTGTATTATGTTTCCTAAGACGTCCGAAGTCCAGGTAAGGTCTTCCTGGTGCATAACTACCTACCTTTGCATCATTATGAGCCGAACAATGACCTAAGACTTCATCATGGTGGCTTGTATGCGGTTTTGAAAGTAGTTCACAGATTTGACGTTGGGGGTCGCTAGTGGTGCGATTACGAGGCGGAAAGTAAGGACATCTAGCAGCTGTTCACGGAACGAAGCGTGCACTCTCTCATAATGGACTTCGGACGTCTTAGGAAACATAATACAAATTTTATTTGAAGGTAAAATTTTTATATTCTTTAGTTTTCATGTGATTTTTAATTTTTGGCATGTTCTAATTATACTTTTTTTTTAATTAATTTTATACTTCAAGAAATATGTCACTTTAAATTTTGCTGTGCCCTGACAGGGTCTACAACGGTTCTTAGCTCTAAGCCATTTTGTTAACACCATCACCACACCTTGTAGAACGCAAATAAATGCATATGAATATGAATATGTCTTGTCTTGTGAGTCTTGAAAAGACGGTTCGTGTCATCGTCGAAAACAGTTGCCAAATGGTTTTTTATTGCACTTGCCCATCTGAAACAAGGGAATACCGACATTAGTTTTTAATGTTATAGACCTTTCTACTTTTAAGTTAAATGGCTAAAATCATACTTAGATATATCAATATAGACATTCAAACTCCATTTACCGAAATTGTACAGCTATTTATTCGTGGAAACTGGTTACAAACAAAGGCGTACTTTTATTATAAACTGTTTGTAGTATCGTTTGTAAGTTTAATAAATAAATGAAAAATGTATTATACATATGTTCCTTATGGTGAGTAATGTTACTTATGTTTTAGTTGCGCCATGGGCGCAATTAACGTTCATCCAAACGGTCACTCGACACGTGTTTTACCCTTCTGCATCCCCAGGAGATGTTGACTCGACGACCGCTCTATCTAAACCAACCTATTTCATTTCTTCCTGTATCATGAACATTCGCGGATATAGTTTTCATTCCAGTAAGATGTGGTGATTCAATCACCATACTAGTGGCACACACTATGGAAACTGGCAAAACCAATAACCGTGATTGGTGGCGATGGTGGATGTGGGCCATGAACACACCACAGCCCATTAGCCTAATAATTTTAAATTATTAGTTAATCATATCATCCACCATTCATCACCATTTCAGCCCAAAAGACGTCCACTGCTGAACATAGGCCTCCCCCAAGTTTCGCCACATTGACATTTTGGGGGGTTTTAGCCATAATCGCCACGCTTGGCAGGCGGGTTGGCGATCGCAGTACGGTTGTTACAAAAGCACAGAGAACGCTGCTGCCCATCCTCTTGCAAATCCCTTTGTCGCCTCTTACGACATCCCCGGGAAGATATGGGATAGTTCTATTCTTTACGTCCGACACCATACAGAGCATAATCATATCTTGGACTGAAATTTTTTAGACAACCCATACGCAATTTATTTATTGACATATTAAATTTAATATAAAATAAGTTTCATCCATTAACCAGCTCGGTGAAGGTCGTTGAATACCGGGATCCTATACTACATCTTTATATTATCACAAAACGGTCCGATTATTGCCAAAAGTAAAAAAGTTAATTACAAAGGAAATTTTCTTTTCCTAACCTGGCAACATTTTCACAGTGACTTGTCAAAACCAACTTGCAATTTTGCGTCGACGGCAAACCAAATAAACACAATTTATTTTCAATTTTCGTGTGAAATACATTGAATCTAATTCTAAAATGGCTGACAAACAGAAAGTTGATCTCGGTCTTCTCGAAGAAGACGACGAATTTGAAGAATTTCCTGCTGAAAGTGAGTATTTTTGCTACTAAAATTTCTATCAAATATTTTCGAGAAAATTTCTTGATAATTACCTTATTTTTGTTCTATTTTCTGCCTAGATTGGGGAACAGAGGATGCTGATGATGAAGATGTGTCTGTTTGGGAAGACAACTGGGAGGATGATATCGTACAGGACGATTTCAATCAACAGTTGAGGTTATAATTATTTTTTACTCTACAAGACTAAACATATTAAAGATTCGTGTTCAAATAGAAATGTAGTCACTCTGGTAAAACTTATTAGGTACATTTATGTTGTCGAGCCCGTCACCTCCATTTCAGGTCCTAAAGAAATAGAGAATTGATCAAATCAGTTACTTGAGAAATTCAAGGTTATTACAGTTATAGTTTATGTTATGACACAGGTGACCACTGAAAACCAGCGCTGTGCTGTGCCCCCATGGCACAGCATCATGCTGGTGGTAACCTGCTTGTCGCAGTCACAACATACTAGCAGTAAACATTTTTGTTCCGTCCTATTTGTACTTTTAATATTTTTGTCTCTTGCGTTGTATGCATATGTTTATTGTTTTATTTTTGTTAATTTTGTATGCACGTCATGTCCCTGCGACAAATATCTTTCTTCTTATGAATGTCCTATGCAGACTAATGTCTTTAATGGTAATTTTCAATTTCATTTATGTTCGCATGCCTAATATAAGATAGATTGTACAAAGTTCACACATTTTATTGTTACACCTTATTCTTCTATTCATATTACTTTACTTGAGAATTGCTTTTTACAGTTCTCAGACTATGTGATTCCCAAATTTTTTGATTCCTTTTGAATTGTGACAGGGAAGTTGTATGCAATTTGTCGTTCACTTTGGAAGAGCGCATTAATAGAAAGTTTGGTGTTGTTACCCCCTTCTATTTTTGATTTACACAAAGATACAGGTAGGAAGTGTTCAGGATCCCACGGCTTTCTACTCGTAAGTCGAGGCTGCCACCATTGGCCAACCGCTGCTCTCAATGACGCTGTAAATGAATATATGTAACTAATTTCTTCTTTTTTTCTTCTATTTCAGACAACAATTAGAAAAACTCAAGGAGACAACCAAGTAGACTATCTTAGCATACTTACATCTAGAATTAAGTTAATTTTAATATCATAAGAATGTAATAAATTCCAGCAGAATAAGATACACATTGAAATATTTTTTATTGTCACTATTTTGTTATGATAACATCGTGCCGTACCAAACGGGATAAATAACAACTCTGGATACATGTAATTCTCTCATCTTATATTATTTTGTAGAAAACATTAATTTTGTAATAAACTTTTAAAACTATTTTTTTTTTTTCTTAAATGCAATTTTTTATGTGTACCATATTAGGTTCAAAGTTTATTCAATTTTAACTGAACATTGAAATTTCAGTCACACAAGTAAAAGCATGTGGCTGAGATAAAAATGCTATACAATACAATCCTTTATTTCAGGCAGCTAAGGCCCATAAAACACAATACAAAATATTAGCATAAAACAATAAATATTAACTAATACATACCTTTTAAAAACCAAAACTTAAAAAACTACTGCACACGATGTGACTGTCTTGTTACGCTGCGAGGTGTCGCATAGCTGACCGCGGAAACGCACAGCACACCTTTCGGCCAAAAGTTTTCCTTGAGGAAAGTCACCAAATGGGGAGTCGGAAGTTCGGAACGCGCACCACGAAGTCACGAACGACTTGAAGGGCTTGTACACAAAATACGATGCGACGTCGCATCGTAAAAATTTACGAGCTGAAGAATTCTCATCGCGCCGATTCGCAGTTTTATTTACTAGCCTGAATTTTATGTTATGGCGCGCCTTTAGCCTCTCCACCCTCAAGGTCTTCACACGTATGTACTCTACGATGTCCTCAGCCTTCGTAGAGTGGAGCAAGCAGGACACGTACAGCTGCGTCGTCGGTACTGCACGACGTAGCAGCATGTTAGATCCTGCCGGCACCATCCTACACTGGTTGCGATACGTAGGCTTCCTCTTCCTCTCCACCTTGAAGCCGTCCCCATCGCATGAACCTGATGTTGACGTATGAGGGATCTGTGGTGTTACGCGAATGGATATAAGAGGAAGTCTGAACAGGCAGACCAAAGATTTGATGGACCTATCGATTGGTCTGCCTCTGCTCTTACACCCTTCGACATACTTAATACTCTCCTCACATTTTCCTCATTCCTCCGTATCACATGGCCATACCACAAGTCACCAACGCCACTTTCAGACTTCCTCTCAAACGATTGGCGTTAGTGGTGCGGCGGTAGTCATGGACATTGAAGGCTGCTAAATGGCAAGAAAAGAGGTGTCTGATGTGATGACGAGTAATAGGGAAGTATGGAGTGTTACTGACTCTGGCAGGGCCACCATCAGGGATTTTACCTATAAACCCTTATATCTTTTGAACCAGTGACCGACAAATTCTGATATTTGGCGACTGATTCCGACTAATTAGCGACAAAATATGGGAGAAAACAGATCTTTGCTAGGTGCCCTAGTTTTTGAGATATAAATATGGCCCTGCTGGGGAGACTCTCTACAGATCGGCCACCTATAAACCCTTATATCTTTTGAACCAGTGACCGACAAATTCTGATATTTGGCGACAAATTTCGACTATTTCTTTGTTTTCAAAATTAAAATCCTTGATGGTGGCCCTGCCAGAGTCAGTGACACAAGTATGGAGGAAGAAGACCGACTTCTCTATTACTCGGACTAGAACATGATTGGTGTCGGGTCATTTAGTTCCCTTTAATATGTTTGTGTTGAATGATGGCTGATACATGCGTCATGTTCGTGAACATGCGCTGTCAGTTGTGACTGGTCATCTCTTAGCTGCCACGGTTTATTTTAATTACTTTATTTTTGAATAACTGATTTAATAATCTTTTACTCTGGACGCTTTTAACTTGCCCGTATTTCTACAAAATCGTTCTTACATATTTATGTAGGTAACCAAGATTTTATAATATATTTTGATTTAAAAGAGTGTCCATGGAGTTTCTTGCCCATTCTTCTCCATAGGGATCTACGCTTTGGAATGGGCAACTACAGTACTTTCACAAGTTATTATGCCTTGTGACTGGGACTGTAGCTTCGCGTATTTTTTTGTTTTTAGTCTTTCAAAAGTGCCTGTACCTAATGGTCTAATTGAAATAAATGCTTTGAGCTTGAGTATTATCTGGTGAAATACGAGTGTACTGCATATCTGTTCAGGCAATAGACGAGCTAAGTTGCGTGTAAATAAAACCAACAAAATTACGAAAAATAACGCATGTATTATAAAAAAAAACTTACAACAACAATTATAATAATTTCAGTTCTGTTAAACTCGAAGATTGATTTAATAAGTTATTTTCTACAATTTCTTTTGTACATTGACAAATAAAACCACATCAAAGTTATGTATGAAAACTGCCCTTACTTCAAAAATAACAAACGTCCATGGAATAATATTATTTTGGTGCCTGTTCCAAGTTGTAACATGATAAACGCAAGACCTCCTGTGTGGTCTCTCGGACCATGAAACTGAACAAGGACTTTCTATAGGAACTGACGCAATCAGCTGATCAACTTGTATCATCATCATCAGCCTATAATATTCCCACCGATGGGACACAGGCCTCCTCTCTATGAGAGGGATCAACATGTAAGGTAAAACAAATATAGAATCAAATAAAATCATAGAACTTGTTCAGTCTCAAGGTCTGAGACTGAAGAGCAGGTCTTGCGTTAATTATTTTACATTTTGTTTAGTCAGGGCTGTACATTCCCACATGTTACACCCTGTAAATAATTTACAATGGCTGACAAGGCATTTAGTAGGAGTGATTTTAATAATAATCTCAGCTTCTGATTGCTAAAAGCTGAATCTTCTACAAAAAAAAAACTACATAAAAAATAAATTATTGTTATTTTGCCTATGAATTGGTTCCTAAAGTTTTTTGATCTATCAGCCTCTGATTTTTCGACTAATTACACTAGTTGTTATGGCTTATCACGGTATCCTTACCAATTGTGAAATGGCTAATCAGCACGCGTAGTATGACCAATGTCAGTATGACCACTGTCAGTATGACCACTGTCATACTACGCGTCTGAAGGAAGAATAGACAAAATGACAGATAGACAATGACAATCTGTCAATTTGTCTATTCTTCCGTCGGCAAAACTCGTTAACAGTGTCATGCTTGCGTGCTGTGTATACTTATCTAGATTATCAAGGCCAGCTTGAATACTTATTATAAAGATAAGATAGAAATACTGTAAAGGCACTTATATGGTATTGATATGGCTATTCCCAACGGCTATCTATTATGTACAAGACAGGGACTATGCGGAAACTGGCGCTCGCATACACAAATGCGTTTTTACGGAGATATCAATTGGTTATAAAAACAGTCTAAACCAGGACGCAGAGTTACCCAGTGTGGAGGTCAGATATGCAGTCGCTCCATGTTAAATACGGGTATTCAGCTGTATCCGGTTAGGGGCCTTCCATGAATTACGTCACACGTTGGGGGCGTTCTAAATTACGTGACATCACATTTCAAAGTGTAAGTATTAACACGAAATTTGAGCTAATAATGAGAAAAACATTACTTTATCTGTAAGCACATATAAAATTGCGAAATATGTGAAGTCACACTAGGGAGGGATGAGTGTCACAAATGTGACAAGAACGCGGGGGGGGGGTAAAATGATGAAAATCGTGAGACGTAATCCATGAATCCCTTAGACTGGAAGCAGACAAGGCTAGATGATTGAGAAGGAGGACGATGACATTGATGTCTTTTTTTTTTCTAATAATAATACAGACAGAGAGGTAGATGTCATACAGAAGATGGTGGTTGACCTGGGAACAATGGAGGAATGGGAGACCGTTTTGATGTTAAAGTTGGAAGCGCTAAGGTAGCCTGTGAAATTCAATATTGCAGATCACTGTTGGGTTGCATGTTGATTAAAATATGATTGGTGACCGTAAAATACATGGCTTTACCGAGTTATAATCACTAAAATCATGAGTACGACCTTCTAAGTACATTTAATCCCTTTGAACGACTTTTTCAAGAAATATTCATTCCTTGGGATTCAATGAACAGTCTAACACTGGTCACTAACACGATCAATAACACTTAAAACGGGATATTCACAATGTTTACTATTTGTTTCGAGTTCCCAGTTTCAGGTTTTCCATGATCATGGCTCTTGCAACAGCACCGAAATATCGGGAACTCAAAAAAAAAAAGTAAACATCCTGTAGTAAATATCCTGTTTCCCGTGTTATTGATAGTTTGACAGTCTGGCAAATTGCAAATTACGTACTACCTTGCCGCTTCCATCTTATGTTGGATACTAAATTACTAAAAGTTGATATTCTGGTTGCCTGCAGTTCCAAATTGATATTCTTGCTCGGTTTGCGTCGGCTGTGCGGTTACATCGTCTTGCTCAGCGAAGTAGTTGTCTAAGATGTGTAGAGTTTTCTTGTATATCTGTGGAAAATAAGAAAACTATATAATATTGCCTGTAATCGCTGTAGGGTTAGTCAGATGTGTTCAGAACATCAACATTTCGTTACATTGTTATGTTCGGGTCTCCGTAAATTACGCCACGCGAAATTTAATGATTTTTTGACCACCCAGACCCCTCCCCGTCCTTGTCACAGGACACATTTGTGACTCCCGCCTCCCAAGTTTGACGTCACTTATTGCGATTTTTACATGTTCCTACAGATAAAGTTAGAAATATGTTTTGTTTTTCGTTAATAGTTCTAGTTTCGTGATTGAATACTTTGAATACTTAGATTGTGTGTTGTCACGAAATTTAGGATCCCTCCCACCCCTTGTCACACTTCGTAGACCCCCTTAAAATGTGACGTAATTCATGGATAGCCCCTAACAGGGAGCAAATAAGTCTATTGTCACAAATCCAGCCTCCATGGCTGCTACTGAGAAACGCCCAATAACATTACCCAACCTGTAAATCGAAACCGCCGCACTTCTTACTCAGCAGCTTGAATCATCATCATTCATCATTTCAGCCCAAAAGACATCCACTGCTGGACATAGTCGCCACATTGACATTTTGGGGGGCTTTTGCCATAATCGCCACGCTTGGCAGGCGGGTTGGCGATCGCAGTACGGTTGTTACAAAAGCACAGAGAACGCTGCTGCCCATTCTCTGGCAAGTCCCTTAGTCGGCTCTTACGACACCCACGGGAAGATATGGGATGGTGCTATTCTTTACGTCCGACACCATACAGAGCAGCTTGAATACTATAACACATTTATTTATTTATTTAGAACATGTCTTCATAAAGCGTACCTGTTCATTCTCATGTTGCTGTAGACTTTCCAGGGAGTCTAAAGCTCCAATTTCTTCTAGTTTCAGGCATAAAGCCTCCAATTGATCGCATTTCACAGCCGCCTGAAAAAAATAATTAATTAAATTGCCTGTTGAAGATGTCATCAAATTTTTTTGGGGTCGGAGCAGCATGTCTTCTGCCATATTTCTCTATTGTTCGCCATCGCTTTTTTTTTTCTGATGGGAAATCATCAAATGACTTTTCCCGCTCTGGGCGGAGCGGAAGCGAGTGTCAGACTTGACTGACTAAAACCCATCCAGGTTCCTTCTTAGCCCTTTGTGTTCCAGGGCCGCGGTATCCCTTGAGGCGCGCGTGCAACACAAACGCGTCGTCGGCACGGCCTGTCGTCATAAGACGGACGGACGGTGAGCTAGCCCATTACTCACAGGCCCATTGTTCGCCACCCCTTCAGATAGAATAGAGTAGAATATACTATATTGTACGTTCGGCGACTAATCAAGCTATACATAACCAGTTTATGCGAAACTCTTTTGAAAATCTATACTAAGCCATGTTATACTGGAAATGAATAGCTTTGTGTCGCCGTGTGTGCACTAAAACTATAACAGAACGATTTTCAACCGTACTGCTAATTTTATGGTTACAATGGCGGTCCTATCGCTGATAGCGATATCAAATCAAATCAAAATAATTTATTTCAAGTAGGCCAGTTACAGGTACTTTTGAATGGTCGAACAACAACAAAAATGAAGCTACAGTCCCAGTCACAAGACATTATAACTGTGAAAGTACTGTAGTTGCCCATTCCAAAGCGTAGATCTCTATGGAGAAGAATGGGCAAGACACTCCATGGACACTCTTTTAAATCAGAATCTTGTTACAAAAACGTTGGTTACATCATTCATGTTTAGATGGTACATTATGTGAGAACGATGTAGCAAGACTTGCACGTTAAAAGTGTCCATAGTAAAAACAAAAAGAACAATTAAAAGATAAAATAAATAGTTCGTAAGAGCCGTTCAGAGATGACCAGGCACAACTGACAGCGCCCGTTCACCTTATCTTCCAGACAACCTACGACCGACCGAGACCAGCGCCCGTACTATGACGTCTTAAAACATTTTTGTTCCATTCCTATTCCAGAGTGAAAAAGAGACGGAGCTATACAGGCCGTCTACCTCCATCTCTTTCCCACTATGGAATAGAATTGGAACAAAAATGTTTTAAGCGTCATGGTACGGACACTGTTCCGACAATACTTCATTGTACAGACGGCTAGCATATCAAGCTAAAACAATATGTCAAATTTTTTCAGACAGGTTTTCAACTTTATATTAAAGAACTAGTTGTCCCGCGCAACTTGTCTGCGAAACATTTTCCCCGTTCTCGCAACATTTTTCACTACTGCTCCGCCCCTATTTGTCGTAGCGTGATGATATATAGCCTATTTAATAATAATAATAATAAAGCTTTATTATTATATAGCCTATAGCCTTCCTCAATAAACGGGCTATCTAACACTGAAAGTTTTTTTTAAATCGGATCAGTTCCTGAGATTAGCGTGTTCAAGCAAACAAACTCTTCAGCTTTATAATATTAGTATAGATTAGGTTTAAGGTGGATTGGGAAAATTTGAGTTTTGGGTAGCTTGATGTGCTGGCGTTTGTACAACAAAATGGATACACAGCTTTTTAACAATATTGCTAAATCTATTGATACCAACCTCTAATGTGAAAGATGATAAGGCTAAATAGATGTTTCTAGCCTATCTTCTTTCAGAGTAAAGGTTAGAAGATGTGTCTCGCTCAAAAAACTCGCTCTCGCTAATCGCCAGCAGTCGGACAGGAGCCTGAGAGAGACCATGCTATATTCCCTCACCTGTAACAAGTTGGTGAGTCCGTCCAGAACTATAGAGATAGCCCTGTGGTCGGGAGACACGAGCAGCTGGCAGTAGGGCTCCAAGAAGCCACTCGCCAGTAACGCGTCCAACTGTTCTGGAGTACCGCCCAGGCACAGGTTTGTGAACGCCCACGCTGCTTCTTTTTGACATCTGTGGAGTAAGTAGTTAAATTGAAAATTTTATTTATTCTGTATCCCATATCTTCCTGTGGGTGTCGTAAGAGGCTACTAAGAGACTTGCCAGAGAATGGGCAGCAGCGTTCTCTGTGCTTTTGTACCAACCGTACTGCGATCGCCAACCCGCCTGCCAAGCGTGGCGATTATGGCAATACCCCCCTTATGTCAATATGGCGTTGGGGGAGGCCTATGTCCAGCAGTGGACGTCTTTCGGCTGAAATGATGATGACTTATTCTGTATGGTGTCGGACGTAAAGAATAGCGCCATCCCATATCTTCCCGTGGGTTTCGTAAGAGACGACTAAGGGACTTGCCACAGAATGGGCAGCAGCGTTCTCTGTGCTTTTCTAACAACCGTACTGCGATCGCCAACCCGCCTGCCAAGCGTGGCGATTATGGCAAAACCCCACAAAATGTCAATATGGCGACACTTGGGACAGGCCTATGTTCAGCAGTGGACGTCTTTCGGCTGAAATGATAATTCATAATTTATTTACTCTGAACATATAATATCCTTACAGTTTAAACCCAATGCGATATTGTAGTACACTTAAAATTCAACTGTTGTTTACATAGCAAATTCTAAAAGTTCTTCTAAATTCTCCCAAAGTGCAACAAATATCTAAGTCCTCAGCAATAAGGTTGAGAGTTCGGAGCGCGCTCGTGAACGAGCAAGTTAGTACATATTCATCGACCAGCAAGTCCATAGAACAGCAACAATTAAGGCATCATCACAGGACATGGGCAGGGGCAGTCAAAAACGAATTGTATTTTTAGTTGTCGGGACAGTGTTTGCTATCAGCCTACTCTGAGAAGAAGTACTAAACAAACTCACGACGTCTCAAGGTCTTTTAAAGTTCAGCTTTAATAAATCTTGGTGAAATAGTGTGAGGACGATGCAGATTAGGTTCTGAGATGGTCTTATCAGGGGTGACATCTTTCGTGATAATACTTAGGGGGCACCCACTAAGTACGTGAGGCGTTTAGCGGGGGGGGGAGGGTGTCGAGCCAAATCGCACCTAATCTCACGGGGGAGAGAGGGGAGGTCTCGGCAAATATGACGTAATTTTTTGCTATGTGAAATATTGCTTACATGTTGTCATGAATAATAAATGGTCAATGAAAATTATTAAGCAAATTATGTTTTTTAAATCAAACCAACGCAATCAAGCACAGGTTAACGTATTTACACTTAACTACGAATTTTGATTCATCTCACGTGAGATTAGAGGGGGGGTGACGGGTTCAACTCAAGTCTCACGATATTTCACGAAAGGGGGAGAGGGGTTCGAAAAATCGCCAAAATTGCCTCACGTAATTAATGGACGCCATCTTACTTGATATCCTCATTAGCGAGGACATGCAAGAGTGCCGGTAGCACACCAGCTTCAATAGCTCGCTGTATCTGCGGCTGTGTGCCTGCCAGGATGTTGCTGACTGCCCAGGCAGCTTCCTTCATGAGTGAGGACTTGCCGCAGAGCAGGAGGGCCATTATGGGGACCATGCAGTTCGCGTCGAGGCAGCGGTCGGTCTGGGGACAGAGAAAACAAATTTTAAAAATAAAAAACCCATGCGTATGAAGTTTCATAAAAATTGGTTCAGTCCCTTCGGATAATAAGGGCTTGAAAGTTTGTATGAAATGCCGTAAGGTGTAAACGCTCTTAATGACATTTCATGCGCATAAGCAGGATACATAGGTCTAAAAAGTTACTAAAAACATTTTCGAAAAATAGTGTTACAGCTCTAAATTAAACGATTATAAATTATCTATGGAAACATTTCGAAAATGTTTTATAGTAACTTTTTAGACCTATGTATACTGCTCATACTTATTAACTTTTATTAAAATCGGTTCAGTCATTTCGGAAAATAAGGACTTGAAAGTTTGTATGAAATGACGTAAGGTGTAAACGCTCTTAAGGCTCCCGTAAAAAGTAAGTCAATCGGCGATCATTCTTGGATCTTTAACAGCACTGGAAACTCTCTGCGTAGTATCGTGTTACACAGAAACTATTATGTGATAGCACTCCTAGACTCTGGTGGGGTGATTGTGGAGAATGCAATCGTGTCTCCCGTTCCCCAGCCAGAAGTGCCGAGAAGGAACACCATGTAGTTTTAGTCAGTACGAGTCTGGCAGACCTCTCCGCCAGCTCCACAGCTGAAGACAACCATTGAAAAAAAAACAGGGCTCCTAAGGTACCTCACAATGTATTTTTGTTCGTCGGAGCCCTTGAGCATGTTGCCGATAGCTCTCAACGTACTGCGGTTGACTTGTGATCCAGGAGAACCACGCGAGGCAGTAGCTAAGGACTTGAAGAGTCAGCTGTACTGCTACTATGTTGATATGTTAGTTACCTGTTCGTCGGAGCCCGTGAGCATGTTGCCGATAGCTCTCAACGCTGGCGTGCGGACTGCAGGAGACTTGTGGTCCAGGAGACTGACCACACGAGGCAGTAGGTGAGGGGTCAGCTGAACTGCTTCTATGCGTTCGTTGGGGCCGTCGGTCAGGTAGGAGAGAGCCCAGCAGGCGTCCGCTAGAAACGAGGATGATAAACCTTAAAATTCATCATTTTCTTCTTCGACACACAGATAAACACGTCAAACTTATAACACCCCTCTTTTTTGGTTGTGGTTTAAAAACCAGTTTATGCGGATATCTTATTGTATTTGAAATCTATGCAAAGTGTGGTCAAGTTATACTGGAAATGAATAGGTTGATGTCTCGACGTGTGAACATGTTGGATTACTTACCCAAAACGTCTTGATCGCCGATCTCCAATAGCTCCGAAATGTATGGCAATGCTGGAGCCACGTGTTCAAACTTGACTAGGGGGTTCTTATTTCTGTAACAAAATAATTTTAGCTTTAATTATATTTTTGGGCCGTTTCAAGGGTTGAATCCCTCGGGCCGTCGCCGTGAGGACCCGAGCGTTTCCAAAAATTTAGTTAACGCTAGTCTCTTGGGCACATCGAGTTTTACAAACAAGAAAGAGGGTAGACCGATTTGTCTGCTCATAAACACCCACCCCCAATAACTTCAGTTTATCCGTGATCATAGCGCTGAAATATCGGAAACTCAAAACAAATAATAAACTTGGTAAATATCCTGTTACAAGTGTTATTCATAAGTTGAGTTTTAGTTTGAGTTTTTTGATGCTATATTTTAGTTTGATAGAAAATTAGGTTATTTTATTGTTTAATTTTTGAATGTATATGGGGTGGAAGTAGAGGATTAGATCCCGGTCGATTTTTCTAATCCCGGTATTACGGGATTACCTACAGTTAATCTCAGGATCCTGGGATAGACCCGGGATTGTATTGGTAATGGAAAGTGGTACCAAAAATTTTTTAACTAAATTTTTCATTTAACTTTTAGCTTTGTGAGGACATAGAATATTTAAGTTCTAAATCTTCAAAAAGGCGGTTAAACAAAATTATACTTTCTTATTATAAAATAAACAAACTAGGCACTTCTGTAAATAATTTATGAAACTAACCATAAACTTCAAAAAATCAACTGCTTTAGACTTATTTAAATAAACTATAAAAATGTGGTGCATTATAACACGAAATAAGCAGTTTAAATCATTACTTTTGTGTGCGTTTATTTATATATCTTTAATTAAAGTATGATCTATATATCTTAAATATTAAATATCTTATCAAGAAATAAGTTACTTTTAAAATCCCTTTTTTATTTGTAAGTATTTGCTGTGGCTTGGCGTAGAGGGCACACGCGTGCATTTATGCTCTGGCGTTCAAAAGGGAAAAAAACATCTATCCTGAAAATCCCGGGATTCATTAAATTGAATCCCGAAAATTTAGGTATTAAAATATGACCGGGATCCCGGGATCGAATCCTCTAGGTGGAAGGCACATCAACGCGGAAAACGCTTAATTTTACAGTTCAAGCTGGAAAATTTTGTACCTTACCGAAAATCTAAACCACTTGTATCAAACTTCACGCTATCAAAACCCTGAAATCGTGACTTCCAAACTTAATCATACCTGCAGAAGTTACTATAAGTCCACACCGCAGTCCTGAGCTGGCTGTGCGGCGTGGTGGCGGTGCACAGCGGCAACAACACCGGCAGCGCGCCCGCACACAGCACGGCGTCGCGCGTCTGCGGCCCGTCGCCCGCTATGTTGCCGAGGGCCCAGGCACTCTGCTCGCCGACCACGCCGCCTTGGGCTAGCAGAGAGACTAGTTTTGGGATTGCTCCGCCCTGGATGGGAGAAAATAATGTGAAGTTAGTTTCGTTATCACCAGGGCTAAAATTTATTTGAAAAGACATCACTACATAGTATAAAACAAAGTCGCTTCCCGCTGTCTGTCCCTATGTATGCTATCTTTAAAACTACGCAACGGATTTCGATGCGGTTTTTTAGGGTTCCGTAGTCAACAAGGAACCCTTATAGTTTCGCCATGTCCGTACTAGAAAGTAGTAATTTGGTATGAGTATACACGTGGTAAAAAAAAAATTTGAAAAAAAAAACAATTATTTAGGGTACCTCCCCTACATGTAAAGTGGGGAGGATTTTTTTTAAGTCCTTTCCATAGTGTGGGATACCGTTGGATAGGTCTTTTAAAAATATTAGGGGTTTGGGAAGACCGTTTTTTAATTAAGTAAACCGTTCGTGACTTATCAAGCTTTAAAGTACCAATTTTCGTTACGGTCAAGTGTCCCCCCCCTCTACAGACAACACGGTTGCAGTTAGAATTACAAATGTCACGGCAGTAGTACCTATATATAACGAAGTTTAAAGGAAAACTATCACAGATAAGTGGGCTTTACAAGTTTACGAGTAATAGTCGACCAATTGTATTTGACTCGAAAATTTCGAACAACTCCATAGAAATGACGATAGATGGCGTTAGCGCCATCAGTTGTATAACGCTGTTTCATTCGTAAATAAGTTTTATAAAAAAAAACAGTTGTTGTTTGTATAGGAAGTCAAATTAGGTAGGTAGTCGTGTTCGGCTTTTTGTTAGAGCTTGGTACGAAACTATCAGTCAGCAAATACGACCCGCACTTGGCTGTTATATAAAAACTACGGAACCCTACACTGCGCGTGGCCCGACACGCACTTGACCGGTTTAATAGATAGAGTGATTCAAGAGGAAGGATAATAGGTATAAAACATGCATACTATAATAGAGAAACACTGATAATTTTAGAGGTTTCCAATGTGATGTCGAAAGACATTCTGTAGTATATTTAGTATCACCATCGCACCCGTGCGAAGCCGGGGCGGGTCGCTAGTGTATAATATAATAAAATATTATAAAGAGGAAAGATTTGATTGTTTGTTTGTATTGAATAGGCTCCGAAACTACTGGCCCGATTTGAAAAATTCTTTCAGTGTTAGATAGCCCATTTATCGGGGAAGGCTATAGGCTATATATCATCACGCTACGACCAATAGGAGTGGAGCAGCAATGAAAAATGTTGCAAAAACGGGGAAAATGTGTCGCAAACGAAGTTGCGCCGGACAGCTAGTGTATAATATAACAGAAAATCCAAACAATTGTACAGTGAAAAGAAACATATTTAGAATAAAGTATGATAAAAATATTAAATAAAGTACTTAAAATTATAACAAAAAAAAAACGTCATCTTTCATGCATCCTCCCACAGAACAAGCACAAGAAAAAATCATCTTTCGTTCATATTCTCACAGAAACTCAAACATCCACGACGACGGTGTTGATGTTTACTTCATCATCATCGACTTAACCTAACCTAACTGTGTTGGGATTGTATACAAGAATGGACTTCTTATGCCTCCACTACCCAGTTAGTACTGGGTAATGCGATACCCCTTGGTAAGAATGGACGTAAATCGTGTCCTGCTGTTTGTTCATTACAGGAGCTGATGGACGCTACAGAGGACACCAAAATAGTGGCTCAGTTCTGGGCCGACACAATTTAGATTGCCATCGACACGCTTAGAAGAAGAATGGATGTCAGACTTTCGGGCCACTGACTACCTGTAACGACTATCAAAGATCTACAAATGACAGCCGGGACCAACGGCTTAACGTGCTTTCCGAGGCACGGAGGAAACTCGGTATGTAATGGGTGGTCACCCAACCATGGACCTGAAGATAGACTTGAGCTGCTGTTGTTATTTAGCCACAAGCTCCTCAGGTCAGGGATTACGGTCCTGTTTAATTTTAAAATTGACTTACATCAACGACAGCCATGGTGTGTTCATGAGTTCCTGAGGCAATGTTGGTGATAGCCCAGGCGGCTTCAAACTGCAGATCTGGGCTGTAAGAACAAGGTATTTTTTTTAAACTCAAGTGCTTTTACGCCTTACGACATTTCATACAAGCTTTCAAGTCCTTATTTTCCGAAGTGACTGAACCGATTTTAATGAAACTTCATACGCATAAGCAGGGAAAATAGGTCTAAAAAGTTACTAAAAAACATTTTCAAAAAATAGTGTTACAGCTGAATTAGACCGATTATAAATTATCTATAAAAACAGAAATTCCCAATTATCTTTTTTTTTAAAGATACTTCGAAAATGTTTTTAGTAACTTTTTATGCGCGTTGCATGGTCAAAAATTTCCACAAATTTGCGTTACGTAATACTTGAATGCTTCCCAAGGGTCAAAATGATAACTTTTTTAACCATTTGTTTAATCTATTCTTGTGGTGGTCACTTCCTCTAGACTAGTTACAGCTTTTGGGAAACAGACTCATATTACTCACCAGTCGTCTCGTTCCAGTGCATCCACCAAAGGTTTGATGACTCCAGCGGTGACCATAGGAGTGATAGGCGGGTTCTGCTCCCGGGACAGCATGCGACGGGCCGCGCGGGCGTATGCCGTCATGGTGACTAGGTCACCGGAGCGCAGTCCTGTATGAAGGAAAAGGTAGATGAATTTTTGAGGTATCGTGGAAGGGTTGGAGCCATTATTAACCTTATTGCCTTAGTTTTAGTACCTTTAGACTTCTCAAAGCATTGAGACTACAAAATAATTAAAATTTAAGTGTCTGTTTGGACATTTAGGGATATTGTGGTCAATGTGTGACTTAATTTATCCCTATTATATGAGCACTGCGTTACCAGGTTATCGGCCTCTGGGACTTGTTAAATAAACGTCAGTTTACTACTGAATATGTTTAATTCCGATCAAACCCCAAGGAGAACCTCTCGACCGGGCTAGTGCGCAGTAACTGCCCGCCGTTCATACGTCGCGCTCACAAATGCATTTCTGATTACCTTGCGTTCTGATTATCGTGCATGCTTACATGTGTCCCTACAGACATATGGAATCCAATTATGGGCCGTAGCCAGCAAATCCAACATTCTCTGCCTGCAAGGGATTCAAAATGGCATATTAAGAGCAATTATAAATGCACCGTGGTTTACTCGGAATAACGAAATCCACGACTACCTACAAACGCCGTCCGTAAACTTTGAAATCGAGCGGTACATATTTCAACACAAGGCACGCCTAATCATGCACGCTAACCCACTAGTAGCTGAACTTTTAAACCCGACAGCGGTGGTAAATAGGCTGAAGACGATCCACCTTCCATAAGTGGAAGGCGCAGCACTGGCTGCTCCACCACAACGCCATATTATTATCTGGAACAAATTCGCTTATGGTCTGACGACCGATTTGAAATGGCAACAGAAGCTGGAGAATGTTGGCCTGAAAATCAGCAGAACTAAAACCGAATACATGTTCTGCGATTTCGGCGGTCTCTCCAGTCCTGGAGTCATAGCGCTAGATGGCGCGTTTCTTCCTGTCTGCTCCGACTTTCGGTATCTCGGTTCACTCGTGCAAAGCGATGGCGAAATAGATCGTAGTGTTAAGCACAGAATAAACATTGGATGGATGAAATGGCGGCAGGTCACGGGAACTATCTGCGACTCCCGCATTCCCCTTAAACTTAAGGGGAAGATTTATAAAACAATGGTTAGACCTGCAGTCTTGTATGGGTCACAAAAGGGATGAATGAAAGGCACTTGCATGTGGCTGAGATGAGAATGCTAAGGAGGATGTGTGGTGTTACGCGAATGGATAGAATAAGGAATGAGTACATTAGAGGAAGTCTGAAAGTGGCGCCGGTGACTGAAAAGATGCGTGGAAATAGGTTGTCGTTGTATGGGCATGTGATGCGGAGGAATGAGGAAAATGTCGTGAGGAAAGTTTTGAGTATGAATGTGGATGGGTATAAGGGTAGAGGAAGACCAAAGAAACGATGGATGGACTGTGTGAAAAATGATATGGCAAGAAAGGAGGTATCTCATGAGATGACAAGTAATAGAGAGGTATGGAAGAAGAAGACATGCTGCGCCGACCCCAAATGAATTGGGATAAGGGCAAGAGAATGATGATGATGATGGTCTGACGACCGATTGCAAATGGTTAAGGAGAAAGAAGAAAAAAAAAGTGTTGTTTGTAATTTAAAAATAACAGTTTTGTAGTGAAACAAAACAATCATTTTTTGACAGTTTGTTCCAGCTAATCTACGAAACGGCCGGATCTATTTTTACGTGAGTTTTACAGGCAGGTAGCTGATAACATAACGAGTAACTTAGGCTACTTTTATTTAGAAAAAAAAAGGATTAGGGTTCTGTGCAAAAAACAAGCATTCGAACACATGAAAAAAACAAAATCTGGTTCGAATTTTTTTCACAATATTGGGCAAAACTAGTAAAAGTACGGAACACCCATATACTTAAACTCATCAAGGTAAATCAGCATTAGCTGGTTGGGCATCCCATCAATGGGTAATCATCATGGAGTTGTAGAGATCAGGTAGCTAGAAATTTCTTGTAAAATATTGGTATTCAGCTGCATTTAGTTAAGACTTGTAGCTAACCCTAACAGAGGGACTGACCTCCACAGACCAGTTACAGTGATCCTCATTCTCTCCCCTTATCACAACTCATGTGGGGTTTGCGCAGCATGTCTTCTTCCATACTTCTCTATTACTCATCATCTCATCAGACACCTCCTTGTCATATCATCGTTCAAACAGACCATCCAACATTTCTTTTGTATTTCTCTACTCTTATACCTGTCCACATTCATACTCAAAACTTTCCTCACGATATTCTCCTCATTCCTCCCCATCACATGCCCATATCAAGCCAACTGCTTACCATGCAACTTATTAACACTTAGCCCTGTTTCAGTTAGACTTCCAATTTTCTGACTGCTGAAAATAGGCAATTACAAAAATGAACCACCATCATCGCCCTGCCCTTGTCAGATTCTACTTGGGGTCAGCACAACATATTTTCTTCTTCCAGTCTCCCCTGTCAGACATCAGGGCATCATTTACTCTGTTCTCTTTCATATCATTTCTCACACAATCCATTCGTCTTTCCTTTGGCCTTCCTCTCCCTTTCCATTGATATCCATCAGTCTTAAAACAAAAAATCAACCGTTGCTGCTATTACCTTGCACAATCTCTGCAGGAGTGTATATCTTCTCATTTTCATGAACTTCATCCCCACCTTCCGGAGACAGCGCCCTTCTCTTGAGGAGTTGCTCATCGCGAGCCTTCTTGCGCAGAGCTACACTGAGGTCTGCACGTTTGCGGCGGAGATCCTGTAAATTGAAATGACTTAAATTAGAAATCCCACACAAGACAAGACACAAGCTCGTTGCCAGTATTAGGGTACCCGGTATAGACAAATCTGTGTGGTATGGTACCAATTACGGTGCAGGGTTAACTTGCATATAGAATTGTCATTTTTTTTTTAAACTTTGCTCCCCACTCTAGGAATTTCTCCTGTATTGTGGGTGCTTTAACAAAAATTTAAACTAACATACACAAACAGCCAGACCCGGAACAATTATCTGTAGGCCACCTGTTTGTCTGTAGGTAGGTAATTTAACCTGTTTCTTTATAAATGAGAACATAACATAGAAATTAATATCTGCACCAATCAGTACTGACCCGCCCGTACCAGAAACCTGCTTCTTTAAGTAAGCACCCTTATCCACCATAACAATTTGCTTTGGTGGGACACCCTCGGACTTCATGCATCGACCATCATCGCAACTGACTGGTGCAACTGAATGAGAGTTGCCAAGTATTGAGTTAAGTGGCTTGGTATTGAAGAAGCCTATGGTCCAGAATTAAACTGTTGTAGGCCGATGATGAACTTGCGTTGTAGTATAACCTTGAGGAAGGCCAGAAGTGCACAACATTGCGAGGTTGGTGACATGTATGATCTCAACAGCAATTATTATGCCGATAGTCACGTCTACCAATGGCTTAAAAACCTCAGGACTGGTTAACTAAATAGCCTTGTCTGTCCCACTCCTTAGCAAAGGCTTACCTTCCCATACAACTGTCTTTTGGTATAAAACCACAATTTCTAGGTGGCCAACATTGTTGAAGAAAAAATTTTTATGAAGTTGAACATTGACCATGAATCACGGACAAGGGTCGTCTTAGGCAGGAAACAGGCTGGTCTGGTATTTACTTGAAGAGAACCCTCTGAAGAAGAAAAACTTGAAAGAAAAGGACGAGCTGATGAGATAATCAAATAATAAATCCGCCCCAAAGACGACCCACTGACCCAAGCCCATACAAAATATGACTAGTAGCATCTTTCTCCTGCCCATATCCCAATTTATTAGGGGTCGGCGCAGCATGTCTTCCTTCTTCCTTAGTTCTCTATTATTCGTTTGTATGATTAGTCTAAATATAGCAAATAATCCATACTAATATTATAAATGCGAAAGTAACTCTGTTTGTTTGTTACCTTTTCACGACTAAACGGCTTATTGGATCGTTATGAAATTTGGCTAGATTATATCTTCGAGAAGGACGTAAGCTACTTTTTATCCCTGATTAAAACATCAAAATTTTCACGCGAACGAAGTCGCGGGCAGCAGCTAGTTATAAATAAATTTAAATGCGTTTACAGACAAATGAAACGAACTCTAGCTTTCATGAAAATTAAGAAAATGGAACTGGAAGGTATTCTGTTTTTTATTATTATAAAATTTAACTGTTCTTTTCTTTTCTTAAGCACGTCATGTAAACTAAAACAGCTGACTATTAATATGAATATCGTAATACTTCTCTTTTCTAACGAAACAAAAGAAGAAAAACGTGTTTTTCAAAATGTAACATCGGACCTCGAAAATGGAATAAAGTTATGGGTTAAAAACTTACAGTCGTTCCATGTCCAGCATTTTTGTACGACGACAGACGGGAAGAGTGAGTTTTCTCGGACATTTCGATTAATTGACGGGAACTTTTTAAATAAATAAAATAATATGAAAAACACAATTTCTTGCTCGCGTGCAAACTTTTCAAAGATCAACGGTCGGAACTTCGGAAGTTGCAAGAATCGGTTTTTCGTAGTGTTTGACATTAAATTACCGGTATAGCCAGCTTCAAAAAGGGAAAATTTGGCTTTAACATCAAGAATTTTAATTAAAATAACATGATGACTTTTGTTTATTAAATTCTTCATGTATTAAATAAAAGAATCACTGCTTTACAGTAAATATGAAGTTTCCAAAAATGTTTTGCCTGACTTTTCTGTAATGGCAAATAAATATGTGAAAGTTAAAAGAAAAATAGTTTTTCCTTTATGTTGGTATAATTTAAATAATTAGAGAAAAGCACAAAAATCGGTTTATGATCGAGTTAAATTCGATTTTGATCGATTTTAGGTCAAGGTCCGAGGTTTTTCATCATGTTGACTGTCAAGTGTCAATGTCAGATTTGGTTTAATGCTAAGTTGACAGTCGTTTTATGGTCACTATTTCTCATGCATGATTGTCAATTTAATAGAAATTAAAGTTCGTAAAAGTATATTTTGATCATGCCTATATTCCGTAATAATTTGAGATTTACAATTTAATTAAATACCATTGAGTAACTTTCAATCATAAGTTAACCTTTGTCTATCAGTTTAATTGAATTATTTCTTAAAGATTGAAATTCCAAGTATGTTTTTCAAACCTATAATTATCAGTCTCATAAAAGAATGTTAATGCTAATAACATTGCATTGAAATTAAAATCTGGAGTACAACGACATGTGCTCATTGCATTTTAACATCGTACAAAAATAAAACAGAACAATAGTCAATTAAAATTTATAAACACGATGCACATATTCAGCAAACAAGCGTTCGACAAAAAATTGAATTTACAACTCAGACGTAACTCAATTACGTGTGGAGACAAAGAAATTTATAGACTCAACTCTATTATTAATCAAACTGCATTGCGACTGCTTTCGCATCGTATTAATGCAGTCGAGATGAACATCCAAAAAAAACAGTACTGAATAAAATAAGAAGAAGTAGGAGGCGCTCGTACGACAGATATTGAGTAGTGGGATGGGCTTAGCATGCGCAAAGACGTATTACTTAAAAAAATATCTCGCTTTCCACTGTAATTAATCTATCTATCAGTCGACACTTTCATCTGGCGACCTCATATACGAAACGATCATAAATTAACGTTATTAAAACAAGTTTACAAGCGTTCATGAACGTGTAATTACGCAAAACGTTACGCCGCTGGGCGTGACATCACAAATCAGTCCGGTCGGGCCGAAGACAACACGTCTATACCCTGTCCTTGTCACTCGTTCCTGTCAGAGAGGGATGGGTAGTGCAGGCAGGCCGGTGCTGATCGTATTCCGTCGAGGGTGTCGCCATTTTCGTTTTGACGAATATTGACAGCACGGCAGACAGACAGTGGCGCGGTCGTCGACGCAGCGTCTGCCGGATTATTTTTATTTTGATAGTGAATCATTTAACGACCAGACTACGTTTTCTGACTCGTTACGCGTCGGTTAGCAATAAAAACTGTATTTACTACAACAGTGACGAGTGATAGACGGCTAGTTGACGAAATTTGGTGCTAACCTCTTCGTTCTTTTTTTTTCCTCCCGTCAGTGTTTTTGAGAACTGCAAGGCTGATCGATATGTGCAAGATTTACCACAGATGACTCTGCGTTACTCAACCTCGTGTTGATTTCTTCTGGTAAGTGCATTCAAATATTGTTCTTTTGCTGTATTGGAGTCGATAATCGGTGAGCGTTCGATAAAATAGACAGTATTGGAAGCGTATTTTGAATCATACATAAAATTATTCGGCATAAACTTAATATTTACAGCGTAAAATAACAGTAGCCCTTTGTTGCGGTAGCTCCAGTTTGTTTACGAACTGTCAGGGGCAGTACACGGCCTAAGATATATTGCCTGGGTTGGCGACTATGCGTGGGCTTTGTGCGCAGGCGAAAAGCGACCTTACCTCAAACGAAATAAGGCTGAAAGTTTGATAAGTCGTAGAACGATAACGGCCCGTAGAATTAATTTATCACACGCCGCGCTTGACAAGTTGAAAACATAAATTCGACCTTGGCGCTCCACGTGGTTTGCAGGCTTTTGTGCTTTCTTCTTTGTTTGACAGTTGACATCGATTATCGATTTTTTGGAATCGATTAATTTTTTGTGCGTTGTTGGCAACAGTGCGTGTCATGCTGGAATACTTTTGCGAAAAAGAAAAAAATAAACATTTACCTGAATTCGATCGAGTTCATGTCATTTTATTTTATTTCTTCAAAATCATTTAAAACTTCATTTCTTCTGTGATTGGTGAGTCAGTAATTAAATATTTCATTACTTAATGTTTACATATTAGTTGTTAAGATAACAATCTATTTTATATTGTCGTAATTAAGATAAAATTTGGTCGTAAAGCTCGGATTTTGTGATAACATGGATTTAAAATGCCATTTGACTCTGACGTAGACTGATAATTACGTTCTTTTGTTTTTAAATGTATTGTTTAAACAGAAATAATTGCACTGTCTGCTATTTGCAGGTCATATGTCTGAACAAGTGTGTATAATACTAGTCCTGATTTACCACATAATTATTTTTAACTGCCAATTATTATGAGCTCAAACTGAAAATGTTAATTTTTTAAATGTCTAAGTCTTATAAATTATTGTTTCTAAGCTGTTCATCATGCATGTGGGATTAAATAAACAAACTAAACATTTTTTTTTTTAATAATCAATGTTACTGTAATTTTTATTAAATTACTTTTATAATTTACTTTGCCATTATAAGAAAGGCTGCCACTGATCTGATTGAGGCATTTCTTTGTTAGGTATAGATAATATACTTGTTTTTTCCTGGAACTATAATAGGATTGACAGCAATTAAAAAAAAAATTGCTCCTCAAATCCTATGAATAATTATTGCAAAGAAATTATGGGATACCTGGCCAAATTGAGGATTACTGGCTTGCAGGTAGATACAGCCTATCTATTTCCTGGTGAATCCCAATAAGATGCTTGCAAAATATGCACTTTGGAAGTGGAGTTGTGAATACCAGCCTGTTGTACAATAAGAGCTTTGTTTTTTTTTTAAACAAGTTTTGGCATTGCCTGCTCTATTCTAGATTGTTGTTTATGTCTTGTGACTGGGACTGTAGCTTCGCATTTTTTTTTGTTTTTTGTCTTTCAAAAGTGCCTGTAATGGTCTAATTGAAATAAATGCTTTGAGTGAGTTTGTAGGTTTTTATACATGTGTGTTCATTTCTAAGTCCTTGAGCGAAAACCAGAGATGCAGACATTTTCCCCAAAGTGGGATCTTTGGGGAAAATGTTTGCATCTCTGGTTTTCGCTGTTAATAGAGATCAGTCTTTTCAGAAGAGTGTGACATATAATCTGTCTCCACTATCCTCTGGTAGCCACTAAACGGTTGAGGCCATTAGGTGCTCATCTGATATATCACAACTTGGATTATTGCCTGAAATATAACAAAGTAATTTTGAGAATTGGCAAGAATTTGCACATAATCGTAACCGTTGGAAAGATTAATAGAGAGAGGATGATTAGAAAGATTATGAAGGGAGGTCTTTGCCCAGCTTTGGTATAATATGAGCTAGCAATATTTCAATACTTACATACTGCAAGGCGAAGGCCTTCTGCTCCCTGTTCCACACGATCCTCTGTTTTCTGATCTTTCTTATTCTTTTATCATCAATAGGGAGTTATGGTTCAATCACTCAGGCAAATAGGTGGTTACTTAGCCCTTGGTAGCAGGGATGTTTTTTGATTTTCACTAAAGATAATTATCATCATCATCAGTCTATAATGTTCCCAATGCTGGGACTCAGGCCTCCTCTCTATGAGAGGGAGTGGACTGTAATACACCACGTGGGCCCAGTGCGGGTTGGTAGATGTCACATCTTTGAATTTTTAGTTCTAGAACATGCCGGTTTCCTCACGATGTTTTCCTTCACCGTTTTTGAGGGAAACGGTGATAAAATAAATTACAAAAAGTATTGCGACTGCCTGGGTTCAAACCCATGCTTACTGCTCGTAAGTTGGGGCTGCCACCACTGGGCCACCGCTGCTCACAAAATAATATTGAATGCATATAATGATGACTTAAAACAGAAAATCCACACAACTGTAACAAACAAAAGTATTATAATTAAGTAAGATTAACAGATAAGATCTAAGCGGACATTAATATCTATAAGTTGACAAGACAATCAATAGCAGACATTTGTTTTTAACTTTTACGACTGTGCAATATCAAAGGCAGGATTATGTTTATAATAATATTGTTATAGTAACCACATAGAAGCCCGTGGCTAAATAATAACAGTCGCACGGGTCGATGTTTAAGGTTAAGCCGTGCTTGCCGAGGTTGGTCCGTGGATGGGACCATAATTACATACTTACCAAGTTTCCTCCGTGCCTCGGAAAGAACGTTAAGCCGTTGGTATCGGCTGTCATTTGTGGATCTTTGACAGTGATTACGAGTACTCAGAAGCCAAAAGTCTGACATCCAGTCTTACCAAGGGGTATCGTATTACCCAGTTACTGGGTTGTGGAGGTCAGATAGGCGGTCGCTTCATGTAAAATACTGGTACTCGCTGGAACTGGTTAGACTGGAATCCGACCCCAAGATAGTTTGGGAAAAGGCTAGGCAGATGATATTAGCTCGGCCTTTCCGTACTCTATGCTGTAGACAGGTACTTGCAATATTCGCATTGGTTTTGGCCAAAGATAATTAAAGACACTTACTTACAAAATATTTTAAATCTTTTTGGTATTGGCTTCTCGCGTATTCTCGCTTGATTTGGTGCATTGCGCGTCGATGCCAATTTTGGGTGCAGTATCTGAACGTAACGTGGAAACTCACGGTAGGGTTGGTCCACAAATTTAAAGTCGCTCAACGTACATAGGGGTTCTCGGGGTTTCTTTGAAAGATCGAGTTCGTAACGAGGTGATCCGACAATGAACCAAGGTTATCGAGCCCACCGCATTAGCACGCTGAAGTGGCTAAAGGCCGGCCATATAACCCGAAGAACCGATAACCGTTGGGGTAGACGAGTTCTTGAGTGGAGACCACGGATCGGTAAACGTAGCATAGGACGTCCTCAGATTCGGTGGAGCGATGATATTCACAAGGCGGCTAGCAAGAGCTGGATAAGAGTGGCCGAGGATCGTGCTCATTGGCGTGTCATGGGAGAGGCCTATGTCCAGCAGTGGACGAGTACAGGCTGATGATGATTATGATGATCTGAAACTCACATCGACGACGAACGGAGGCTCCGTATTCCGATAATCATGATGAATTAAACTGGTAAAAGATACTGTCGTAGATCAATGTGTGATCTGAGGAGGTCGTGGCTAAAAAATAGCAGCCGCTCGGATCGATCTTCCAGTTAAGCCGTGCTTGCCTAGGTTGGTCCGTGGATGGGTGAACGACTTTTACATACCAAGTTTCCTCCTTGTCTCGGAAAGCATGTTAATCTGTTGGTCCTCTAGATTGGACTTGTTTGCTGATGAATGAAAGACGATAATGTTAAAAAGCTTTTGGTTCTGTGAGAAGACAGATTAAAGGGTTTACTTAAATTATGATTAATGGCTTATGCGGTACTCCTCATCTGCCTAGCCATTTCCCAACTATGTTGAAGTCGGTTTCCAGGCTACCCGGATGCAGCTGAATACTAGTATTTTACATGGAGCGACTGCCTATCTGACCGCCACATCCCAATAATGCGATACCCCTTGGCATGTCTGGCTGTCAGACTTTCGGGCCACTGACTACTTGTAACGACTGTCAAAGATCTACAAATGACAGCTGGGACCAACGGCTTAACGTGCTCACGGAGGCACGGATGAGGCTAAAGAAAGGAAATGGCTTATGCTGTACTAAATGATATAAATAGAAAGTTCAAGATAGGTTTTTAGTTTTCGGAAAATAAGATCCAGACGAAGTAATCGATAAAATCAAAATGGGTCATTGACGTCACAAGCTTATCTTATCAACATCTTATCGTGAACGGCGACGTATGTAATTAAATTTAATGATAGTCATCTTATCTATTAATCTGATAGCTAATTATGTCACGAGAATTGGATAGCAAGGAGAATGTAATATTAGGAAAAGGTGGGTACTTAGGTAGCAGTGACCTGTGTAACTAAATCAGCATTTCAATTTCAGTTGGCTTCGTGAGTCTCTTTCGGGGTCTAACTCTGTAGAATGACGGCTTCAGAACATTTTTCTGGGCATTGTCATCATCAGAAGTGGTCTACATAAAATCAGATGATCTTTCTTGCTTAATCTCGGAGCACCATTCTTCGCTTTCCTATCGAACGTTCGTTGTATTCCTTTTAATTTGCATTTGGTCTGATTTTCCTTTTAACCAGGTTTTTTTGTGGGTGGATAGTATTAGTTGTTAGACTATCCTTTATTTCTATGATGAACCTCTGCTCCACAAACATTCTTATGTTTAGCTAAGTATATTTATTTATTTATTTAGAACATGGAGGACTTACAGCTAATAAAAACAAACAAGAAAGGGAACAATAGTCACCAGAGAGCCAATTACAAATCCTCACGTATAGACATAAAATACAAATTTGTGGTGTGAGCACAAAAAACAAAATACACACAGCTTAAATTAAAGTAAAGCTAAAAGCACGATACATAGTTGGTTTGAAATTATAACTAAAATAATAGAGAAAATTACAAAAACAAAAGCTTACAATATAACCTACTCCTACTTGAAAAATTGAGGCTTAAGCACCTTCTGGCCGAATTCACACTAATTGTGAATGGAATATTGAAGGATCTCACAGAAACCTCCAAATTTTTCGCATCGCATATCATGACGCCCTTATTTCTCGCCTGTATGAAGAGCAGCCAGGACAGAACGCCAATGAATTTAGAAAAATCTTGAACATTGAGAGTATACAGGTTGTAGCGGAAAGGGTATATACATACTTAGGAGCGTTTATACCCTACGGCATTTCATACAATACTTCAAGTCGTTATTTTCCGAAATTACTGAACAGATTTTAATGAAACTTTCTACGCATAAGCAGTATACATAGGTCTAAAAAGTTACTAATAAACATTTTCGAAAAGTCTTTTAAAAATGAAGATAATTGGAAATTTCTGTTTCTATAGATAATTAAAAATCGTTCTAATTTAGCTGTAACATTATTTTTCGAAAATGATTTTTAGTAACTTTTTAGACCTATGCATACTGCTTATGCGTAGGAAGTTTCATTAAAATCTGTTCAGTCATTTCGGAAAATAACGACTTGAGAGTTTGTATGAAATGCCGTAGGGCATAAACGCTCTTAAGGGTGTGCTACAGACCATCAAACTGAACATGTTTCTCCATCGGACAAACATCATAATAGCGAAAAAATTATTTGCTGCCCCATACAAAGTTTCAATACCTGTTCGACCCAAATGTATGGAGAACTGACATTTTTTTCGCTATCATGATTTTTGTCCGATGGAAAAAACATGAACATGTTTAGTTTGATGGTCTGTAGCACTCCCTTAAGTATGTATATACCCTTTCAGTTACACCCTGTAGATACCATTTTTTTAGCTCAGCCTCCCAAACACTCATCTAGTTAATAATTTCACAAACACATTTTTGTTAAGGATATCAAAAAAGTTTCAGAGCTAGTGGCAGTTAAAACTCAGACTCGTTTCGCTTCAACTTTTTATGTTTTGAACCCTCCGTCCTTTCGGCGGGTACTAACATAGCCTACCGTATTTTCCGGTAGGTTGAGTGTGTTGCAAAAATGTGTGTTTTTGGGGGATATAAGGTAATTTGTATGTTGTGAAAGTAAAGTTAGATATTTCACTGTAGCTTTAAGTTGCAGCTAAATCAAAATCAAAAGCCATTTATTCAAATTAGGCTGCTAATCAGCACTTTTTGAACGTCAAAATTACCCACCAATTAGTTCCCCAAAACGCCCGCCCTTTGCCACTTCCTAGTGTTTCAGCTGGGAAGAAGAAGTGGTGGAACAATCTCCCCATCAACACATCTGTCTGTTAGGTTAGAAGAACCAGATTCTATACAATAGTGTTCAAGTTTATGTATACAAAGGATCCATTACATCAAATTAATGTCACATGTTCAATGTGTCAATGTTCTGTGTGGTGTCGGACGTAAAGAATAGCACCATCCCATATCTTCCCGTGGGTGTCGTAAGAGGCGACTAAGGGACTTGCCAGAGAATGGGCAGCAGCGTTCTCTGTGCTTTTGTAACAACCGTACTGCGATCGCCAACCCGCCTGCCAAGCGTGGCGATTATGGCAAAACCCCCCTTATGTCAATATGGCGACACTTGGGGGAGGCCTATGTCCAGCAGTGGACGTCTTTCGGCTGAAATGATGATGAACTTCAGATTTCATGACACATTCCTGTTTATTATTTTTCAAACAGCATTTGATCTAAGTA